>JAVGWX010000021.1:40008636-40608636 GCA_036924085.1 Ariolimax columbianus
ACCCTCTTACAGTTAAAGGATGATGCTGCACAAGAATCCCTTCTTACTCTGGAAGACTGATTTTGCCTTGGCTATTCTGTTCTACGATCAAAATGCGAGATATTGGCCAGAACAGAACAGACAATAGCGGCGCTTGCACGGCTTAACAAAATCTGGTGGGATAAACGGTTAGCACTACGCACGAAAATCAGATTAATGGGTACACTGGTCCTGTTAATATTCCTCTATGCTTGTGGGGCATGGACAGTTACAGCTGTGTGTGTTTGTGTGTGTGTTTATGTGTGTGAATGTGTGTGTTTGTGTGTGTGAATGTGCGTGTTTGTGTGTGTGTTTGTTTGTGCGTGTGTTTGGGTGTGGTTGTGTGCGCGTTTGTGTGTGTGTTTGTATGTGTGTTTGTTTGTGTGTGTGTGTGTTTGTGTGTGTGTGTTTGTTTGTGTGTGTGTTTGTGTGTGTATGTTTGTGTTTGTGTGTGTGTTTGTCTGTGTGTGTGTGTTTGTGTGTGTATGTGTGTGTGTTTTGTGTGTGTTTGTGTGTGTGTTTGTTTGTGTTTGTGTGTTTGTGTGTGTGTGTTTGTGTGTGTGTGTGTGTTTCGAATGCCCACAATGAGAATATCCCGTTTCCAGGAAGAGCTACTAGGAAGCCGAGGTGAGGGTTTTGGGCCAGTATAATTTGCCTGATCCTGACTAACATGTCTGATAGTATGTTGTGCCTGACCCTAACGTAGTCTGATCGGTATGTTTCACCTGGTCCTGACTAACATGTCTGATAGTATGTTGTGCCTGACCCTAACGTAGTCTGATCGGTATGTTTCACCTGGTCCTGACTAACATGTCTGATAGTATGTTGTGCCTGACCCTAACGTAGTCTGATCGGTATGTTTCACCTGGTCCTGACTAACATGTCTGATAGTATGTTGTGCCTGACCCTAACGTAGTCTGATCGGTATGTTTCACCTGGTCCTGACTAACATGTCTGATAGTATGTTGTGCCTGACCCTAACGTAGTCTGATCGGTTTGTTTCACCTGGTCCTGACTAACATGTCTGATAGTATGTTGTGCCTGACCCTAAAGTAGTCTGATCGGTATGTTTCACCTGGTCCTGACTAACATGTCTGATAGTATGTTGTGCCTGACCCTAAATTAGTCTGATCGTTATGTTTCACTTGGTCCTGACTAACATGTATGATAGTATGTTGTGCCTGACCCTAACGTAGTCTGATCGGTTTGTTTCACCTGGTCCTGACTAACATGTCTGATAGTATGTTGTGCCTGACCCTAAAGTAGTCTGATCGGTATGTTTCACCTGGTCCTGACTAACATGTCTGATAGTATGTTGTGCCTGACCCTAAATTAGTCTGATCGTTATGTTTCACTTGGTCCTGACTAACATGTCTGATAGTATGTTGTGCCTGACCCTAACGTAGTCTGATCGGTATGTTTCACCTGGTCCTGACTAACATGTCTAATAGTATGTTGTGGCTGACCCTAACGTAGTCTGATCGGTATGTTTCACCTGGTCCTGACTAACATGTCTGATAGTATGTTGTGCCTGACCCTAACGTAGTCTGATCGGTATGTTTCACCTGGTCCTGACTAACATGTCTGATAGTATGTTGTGCCTGACCCTAACGTAGTCTGATCGGTATGTTTCACCTGGTCCTGACTAACATGTCTGATAGTATGTTGTGCCTGACCCTAACGTAGTCTGATCGGTATGTTTCACCTGGTCCTGACTAACATGTCTGATTGTATGTTGTGCCTGACCCTAACGTAGTCTGATCAGTATGTTTCACCTGGTCCTGACTAACATGTCTGATAGTATGTTGTGCCTGACCAGACGATAGTCTTCCTCCCCTTGATAAGTATCCCTATGGAAGGCGATAGGAATAAATACATACAACATATCAGGTAAAGGAAGTTCTTCATTAGACTTAACCACTGATCAAGAATGAAGTGTTAATCAGCCGTTTATTTGAACATGTGTAAGGGGGGGGGGGGGGGGGGGGACACGGCGTGGGCTAGTGATTAAGTGACACGGCTCACAACCAGAAGGTGCTGGGTTCGATCCCCATTACAGCACAAGCCGTTACCCCGGGGAAGCAAACCCTTGGAAAAGGCAGGAGGAAGCAGACCCTTACATAATATGCATGCTGAAGTCGGATGCACTGGGCCGACAGACGTAAAATAAAAACCACAGTGTAACGCACACCGCTTTGGGAAAAAAAGAAATAGGGCGAACGCAAAAAACAAAACAAAAAAAACCCAAAATATATGAACATGTGGGGGGGGGGGGGGGGAGAGGGTAGCGAGGTCTGGGCTGGACATCCCGCTCGTTAAAGGAAAGTGAAGCGTTTATTTCTTACAGAGCCAGCCCGTGGTGCGCGACCGAGAAACCGGCGGTATAGCTGGGCAGGCATATTGGGCTCATTAGCTTTGGTTGGCAGCTAATCTAAGAGAAGGTAAACTCTGGCTCTAAGCCCGGATAGACGAAGTTTGTTAGCCTGTTCAGGCAGTTCGCATAGGAGAGGAGGAACTCTGATTTTAAAGCCAGAAGTACCAGGGAGTGCTGGCCAGTCTTAGGACGATGAGAGTACCATCGGATGTCTCGAGTAACTAGCATCTGCGGGCAACGACCTCACTTCTATGTGGAAATCTCGAGAGAGGGTAGGGCTACGGGAGTAAACCCAAACAGAAAATCCCGAGTGGTAGCACCTAAGGAGGATGGTTTCAAAATTGGTAACCTATTCTGGCAGCTCCTGTCGCTGAGCTGGTACCAAATTGGCATGCTTTGCATTCCTGTGGATTACACCAGCGAGGCCGAGAGGGGGATCCTGCAGTTTGGGCAACCCAAGGTCTCCACATTCAGCGCCCAGGTTTGCGCCCTGAGAGGCTACTCACAGGGTGCCACGCGCAGGGTCTGTAGAGCCTGAGACGCCTTTGAATGAATGAATGAACATATACAATAAAAATCGTAGATGTTCTTCGACTCTTCCACGTTGTCCCTAATAAAAGCTTATTGGTCGTAACGTACAAGTATGTTTCCCTCTTGGTTTTGCTCCAAAATTATATCAGAACCATTCCTATCCAGTATTTTATACGCGTTATCTGACTGCACAGTACTGTTTATTGTAAATATATTTTCGTGTAATGTTATACACAGCGTACGGAGAGGAAGATGTATACTAATCTGTTCCAATCTACCAAGTTGTAAATGGGTACTTGACGTATGCAAAAAGGGACAGCCGATACATACAATCAAGCCTTCAGCCCTTACCATAACGGCAGTGTTTACTTGTGACTTACCTTTCTAACGAAATGTGCAGTCTACCCAGTTGGAAATTGATCATTGAGCAACAGAAGGCGAGATATCGAGAAAAGGAAAATGAGATGTCCACTTGATCGATAAATTTGGCTTGTGATATGACCATTGACGAGTCACTGAGCGGTATCCAGCTAAGTACCTTGTCATACTATCCAATGTGTTCATATCTCCATTGTATGTATTCATCCGTTCTTCTGTTAGCTCAATTTTGTATTGTTCTTTGTCGCAGATGAAGACCTTTATTTCGTTAAAAAAGGCCCTTATCGTTCTATCTCAGTTTCCAACCATATCTTACAGTGTTTATTATCTCAGTTTCCAACCATATCTTACAGTGTTTATTATCTCAGTTTCCAACCATATCTTACAGTGTTTATTATCTCAGTTTCCAACCATATCTTACAGTGTTTATTATCTCAGTTTCCAACCATATCTTACAGTGTTTATTATCTCAGTTTCCAACCATATCTTACAGTGTTTATTATCTCAGTTTCCAACCATATCTTACAGTGTTTATTATCTCAGTTTCCAACCATATCTTACAGTGTTTATTATCTCAGTTTCCAACCATATCTTACAGTGTTTATTATCTCAGTTTCCAACCATATCTTACAGTGTTTATTATCTCAGTTTCCAACCATATCTTACAGTGTTTATTATCTCAGTTTCCAACCATATCTTACAGTGTTTATTATCTCAGTTTCCAACCATATCTTACAGTGTTTATTATCTCAGTTTCCAACCATATCTTACAGTGTTTATTATCTCAGTTTCCAACCATATCTTACAGTGTTTATTATCTCAGTTTCCAACCATATCTTACAGTGTTTATTATCTCAGTTTCCAACCATATCTTACAGTGTTTATTATCTCAGTTTCCAACCATATCTTACAGTGTTTATTATCTCAGTTTCCAACCATATCTTACAGTGTTTATTATCTCAGTTTCCAACCATATCTTACAGTGTTTATTATCTCAGTTTCCAACCATATCTTACAGTGTTTATTATCTCAGTTTCCAACCATATCTTACAGTGTTTATTATCTCAGTTTCCAACCATATCTTACAGTGTTTATTATCTCAGTTTCCAACCATATCTTACAGTGTTTATTATCTCAGTTTGCAACCATATCTTACAGTGTTTATTATCTCAGTTTCCAACCATATCTTACAGTGTTTATTATCTCAGTTTCCAACCATATCTTACAGTGTTTATTTTACTTTTAACTTAACTTGACGTCTTTATACTGGTTTAGAAGAATCTACAGAGTCTGTGGACAACAAAGTTTCGTTATGTTCGAGTCCATCTTTATAGACTCAAATACTAGAACTTAGAAGACCCGCAGCCAGTTAGGTACCATCTATAGCTGCCCTTAAGAAACCACATGAGGAAAGGTACAAATAACTTGTGTAGATTTTTTTTTGAATATTATCCGGGTCGTTAAGCCTACTCTTTTCGATTTCCAACTGCAAGGAATTTTTAATGTACGGGACACTGTACACGGTAGTCCGATCTCACTACCCAGAGATCAGGCGAATTTTTACCAGAAGATCCAAGGGAAACAAAAATTCCGGATTTCACCGTGATTCGAACCGCGACCGCCGACACCAGTGGCGGATACCTTACCTCGAGACCACTGTTTTCAATCCTGACTATCGCCGCAGCCTCGTCATATTTCTAATTCTAGAAAGGTAAATGGTTACTCCCATCTTACAAAAACTAAAGACCTCGTACAATTGAAGGCTCGCCACTTCATCACTAGCAACTAATCTCTGAAATGCAGCTAACTTTACAATAAACTATTTTTAATCAAAGTGTCAAACGTTGCTTAGTGTACCTTTGCGAACCACCATGACACGACACGGAAAATGTCTATTTATTTATTCTTCGCGAACCAACAATTAGTGTCATTCATGAAAACTAATACCTTGTGTAGATGTTTACCTTTTCTTTTGCTCGCTTACTTACTTCGGTGTCGTTTCTTTAAATCAAATAGCTTTTTAAAAAACTTTGCCTGAGCGGAGATTTTAATCATAAACTGAAAAGTGCCAATGTATCGGTCTTAAGACAGAAAGAGCGTTTAAATATATGGCACCTGGTCTGTTTACACTAGATATATATGTTGTGTGTATTCTTTGTGAAGATAAATTGAGAATATTAATGGACAGAACGTGTCAATACTGTATTAGTTGCCGATATTTAAACACCAGGACGCGAGGGTAAGAAGAATGAAGACAACATGTTGAAAAGCAGGGGAATTACCGCCATTGTCGGCCATCTTGGCAAATATGTGTTGACACGGATGTGCGAGGAAAAGGTAAATATTACGGGATGTCCAGGTGAGAATGCCAGGTAGAGTAGCGGAGAGTTGATAATATTTGGGACCACTGTTGATATTATGGGCTAATATTGACAGACATATAAAAATATTATCACGATAAACGGGGCATAGCAAATGGTAGCTACCGATGTGTGTGTGAAAGATGTCGCTGGTTTCGTTCAGTGGATCAGTTTTTTCCTTCGAAATGCGATTTTTTCGGAGACCTTGTATTAATTTGATTTCAAAGAACACAGACTTCACTCGTCTGAGATCTGTAATCCTGGAGTTCATCCAGGCGTAGCAAGTGTGTGACGCCAGGTAGTCAAATCTTGTTTACATTTATTTCAGTCTTTTCCCTTAGACTGTCATGTTTGACCAATGGCTTTGCTCGTCCTAATCTTTCCATCCCATTGGTGGAAGGTCTGAGTGGACACTAAAAGTTGTGGAACAAACAGAACGTCATTTTTCGTGTCACTGTTTTCAGACATGCACGCCTCATGCCCGACCCATCTGTACTTCTTTAACAATGTTCTATCTACGATGTCATTAGATGCGATTTAGCGTCTTATTTCCCTGTTGTTGTTGCTATTGTTGTTGTTGTTGTCGTTATGCTTGAAAACACAAAATAAGTAATTTACTCTTTTTGTGCGTCAAGTAGCAGGTTTCAGTAACTTCCCTCTATCCCGAGAGCTCTGATGAAGGTGGATCTGTGTTCTCCAGACGGTTGTGCTATGCTTGGCTTCATCTGCATATCGCTCACTGCTATAGAGATCAAGTCGATCTCCTAATTTTCCCGCCAAACTGGCGTGAAAACAGCTCGTTTCCATGGAGACCTGCGTGAAAGTGAGGCGGGGCTTTGGTCTTTGTATTCAACCAGACCCTGACTCACATGTTCTGTTCTATCCTACCAGTATGTCTTGTCTCCTCTTTCCTTCGATGTTCTGAATTCGTAGAGAGACTGCCACGTAGCTTCATTGTCATTTGAGCAAATCGAAGCTTCTCTGCATCTACTTTTACGAAAGTTCCATACATTGTCTAAATAACGAGGCTATGGAAGACGTCTTCTCATGCATTGGCCTGTCTCTTCTGCCAAAGTATGTGTTTGATGCAATTGAAGCTGAGCAATCTGGCTGAAATCCATAATAAAATCACACGGTAGTTAGTGTTTCCCACTCCAGGTACATTTTTTTTCAACAGACCACTTTGGAAGCCGCAGTTCCCCCTGTGGAAAAAGCGACTTGAGTGTGTACTGGACCTTCATTCTACTGATTTTAATTCCAACTGCTAAGTTTGCTTCGTTGAGCTAGCCTAGAAATTGCTCAAGCTCTCTGGCGTGGTGGCTTAAGATGATTATGTGATCAACAAAACGTAAGCGAGAGATAATTTCTCCCTCTGTGTTGATATCTGTATTATCTCAATATAATTGTATAAAGACTTCTATGTGGATTACTGTGACATGTTTTGGGGAGTTGTGTCGCCCTTTTGAATTTGTAGTTAGCCGGTAAAATAGCGCAATATCGGTTGATAAGTCCTCATTTAGCTCTTCATTCAACTAAGCATACTTTCCTTCAATGCTCTGATTGTTCAGGACATTTACCACTGCAGCCGTTTGACTGCTGTCTAAGATTTTGTTCATAGCCCATACGTACAAGACACAGAGGCATATCTATTTCTCATGATATCACCATTACGGGGATGATTAGGGGACGGCGTGGGCTAGTGGTTAAGTGACACAGCTCACAATCCGAAGGCGCTGAGTTCGATCACCATCACAGCACCGACCTTAACCCCGGGGAAGCAAACCCTTATAAAATGCAGGAGGAAGTAGACCCTTACATAAAATGCATGCGGAAGTCGGATGCACTGAGACGACGGGCGCAAAATAAGAACGTAGTGCAACACACTCCACCATGGGAGATAGAGAAATAAGGCGAACGCAAACAAAAAGTCCCCAAGTCAGTAAGTAAGTCACACACTGATATAGGTAAGTTACAACATACACCTTAGTGATTACTGCATGTAGCAGAAGATAGGTGACACGTGCACTAGTCGCGGCTCATATTTAAAACGGTCTCTGTTCTTACATCGTGTACAATTCTCACCTCTTTGGCCAGACAGCTTCGATCAGCTTGTTACCAGGAGCACTACAAGGAAGCGAGGTCAGGTCTTGATCAATTTGTTTTACCTGAATCTAATATTACTCATCTCTACCATTAAAACTATAATGATAGTAATACTAATAGTAAAAAAAATAGTAATAATGATATTAATTATATTAGTAATAATAATAATAATTATAGTAATAATAATACAAATAAAAATAGTAATAATAATATTAATTATATTAGTAATAATAATAATAATTATAGTAATAATAATACAAATAAAAATAGTAATAATAATATTAATTATATTAGTAATAGTAATAATAATAATAATAGTAATAATAATAATAGTAAGGATGATAGTAATAATAATGATAGTAACACTGATAGTAATAATAATGGTAGTAGTAATAATAATAATAATAGTATTAACAATAGTAATAGTAATAATAATAGTAGTAGTAATAATAATAGTAATAGTAATAATAATAGTAATAGTAATAATAATAGTAATAGTAATAATAATAGTAATAATAGTAATGATGATCGTAATAATAATAGAAATAATAATAATAGTAATAATAATAGTAATAATAATAGTAATAGTAATAATAATAATAATAGTAATAATAATAATAGTAATAATAATAATAGTAATGATGATAGTAATAATAATGATAGTACTACTGATAGTAATAATAATGGTAATAGTAATAATAATAATAATAATAGTAATAATAATAGTAATAGTAATAATAATAATAGTAATGATAATAGTAATGATAATAGTAATGATAATAGTAGTAATAGTAATAATTATAGTAAAAATAATAATAGTAATGATGATAGTAATAATAATAATTGTAATGATGATAGTAATAAAAGTAATAGTAATAATAATAGTAATAATAATAATAGTAATGATAATAGTAATGATTATAATAATAATAATAATAATAGAAATGATGATAGTAATAATATTGATAGTAATACTGATAGTAATAATAATAGTAATAGTAATATTAATAATGATAATAACGATAATAATGATAGCAATAATAATAGTAATAATAATAGTAATAATAGTAACACGCCTAGGAGACCAGAGACGGCACGCCGATTGACAGTGTGCGTGGCCAAGTCTATTAGCCGTGTCCCAGGAGGTCTGCATTCTTTATTGAGAGAGGGTGGTCCCTTTTATCCAGTTGTTGCGACTGTGGTCTGGGGATTTCTACACGATAAGGACATCCTCTTCCCGACTCTCTCCCCCCACGGTCATGCTGAACATCTGGTGGGCCGAGACTTCTCGGGGCAGGCGAGCCGCGGGACTGAAGAGGCAGCAGTGACGTCAAGCTATCGTTGGTACAACACCTACTAGATGTGCGCACCTCTGGTTTCGCAGGTGGAAGACCTCAAAATGCTGCAATAATGCCAAGGTGTCGGAGCCATACGGGAGAATTGGATTAACACAAGAGATACAGATACTGAGCATGGTCTCCAAGGAATCCTCGCGTTAGGAGACACTTGAGTGAGAGTGTATGGATGAAGCAGTCAGGATAAATAAGACAGTTATTCCCCCCTTCTACCACACTTACTGACTTACTTCCCCTGGCCAAGCATCACGTCATACAACATGCATCCAGTATCCAGCGACATGGATTGCCCTGTCATTTGTCTCCAGCATGTCGCGCCTATTGTTTCTTGGCGGTTTGGACAGGTCATCAGGTGGTCTGGGTCTGCATTGCACATCACATGTGTCATCGACCACGCTAACCGTCAGTTAATGTTTTGATTCTCCTTTTCTATACCGGTGAGAAAGACGACCTCCATTGCATATTTCCAGTTTGAAGGCAGTCTGTGTCCTAGATTTGCTGTCCACGTTTCGATGCAATGGAGTAACATGAAGAGGCTGCTACAACCATGCATAACCGTCTTTCGTCGCCATTAATAATATACTTATAGATTTGGCACAGCCCTGATACGTTTCGGATTAAACCCTGATAAACACTGATAGACCCAGCAGTATATTTGCGCCTGTCGACCCAGTGCATCCGACTTCGGCATTCATTTTATGTAAGTGTCTGCTTCATCCTGTATTTTCTAAGGGTTTGCTTCCACAGTATATGTATGCCGATTTTGTGCTACCAGTACCAAACATGGCCTCTGTCAAGAACGTGCGAGAGCAGAATTTCGACTTGTGAAATGAAGTGTTTGAGGAAAGTAATCGGTGTTTCCAGAAGAGACAGAATGCGGAATGACGACATTCGAAGTATGGTCGGCACTACGTCTTGTGCCGAATACATTTCCAGGAAGAAAATAAGTTGGTTTGGTCATCCCATGAGAGTGCACCCTCATCATCTTCCACTGATGACTTACAACGCTGGTAGATCTGGCTACAGGGCAAAGGTCGGCCACGAGGTAGGTGGATAGATGATATTAGAGAGATTGTGCAGCGACAAGAGCTTACATTGACCGACGCAACGCACTTGGCGCAGGATAGACGACTCAAGCTCCCCACGACGCTAAACGGCACAAGTGGAAAGAAAACTAACTAACTAAAACCAGCAACAGTCGACCAACAGTTTAGCCGAAAAAGTTGCCGTATCGTTGGTATATTGGAAATACAGAATATATGGTTGTCCATCACAAGTGATGAAGACCACTCTCTTTGTTCAGCCGTGTGAACAGTCGTATCTCTTGCTGTGCCCGCTGAAATGGGTGACTTGCGCGGTGATTTGGATTAAAGTGAGGAAGAAACTGCGCCTTTTGACAACCTCACTCACAGAGCCAAAGCTACCTTTTGCAAGTGGCAAGACATTCATCGAGACGACTGGAGATAGCATAGGATGCAGATTTTGCCTCAAGGTTACCACCGAAGCCTTTCCGTAAACATGTAACCCGCAGGGTAGAAAGGTGGGATGGCATCTAACGCAGTTTGTCGTGCCTTTTCGATAACCACAAGAGGTCGTATGGACAACATTCAGCGTGTGAGTGAGTCTGGCATCTCTCCCCAGCTGTATTCAGCTCATCATAGTAGCATCTAAAATTTCCACACGCCAAATTCGTGATGGTGAACCGGCAGAACTAACCCGTGAAATACGACACAGGTATACGCGTAGTTCCATTCAGCCGGCGTCCAGACCAGGATAAACGGATGGAAGAAATCACAAAAAAAGAACGAAATAACAAGTCCCGACGGAAAACAACACCACGTTTCCGTGAACACAAGTGTAAGTCGTCGACTAGTGTGAATGTCAGGCAAATCCGTGGACTGGCGGCATCCATAATGATCCAAAACAGTAGAGAAATGTAGACTCGCAGCCAGTTATGGCGCCATCTTTGCCAGATTATATACAGCGAGAAAAATTTACTTCTTAGGAAAAAGAGATCAAGTGATCATTTTCATACAGCGAATCCTATGCGTCATATATAATTAACATCAGCAATGGGGAACTGAGAAGTTAGTCCGGTCAGGCACAACATACTGACCAGGGTGTTGCGTCATGGTCAGGCACAATACGTTGACCAAGACCACTATCTCTCCTCCATGTAGCTTTCCCTGGAAACAAGCTGTTTTCAAGGCAGTCTGGGTGACGAGATGTGGATCGACGTGATCCCTCTAGTAGCGAGCGTCACAGATATGAAGCTAAGCATAGCACAATAGCTTGGTGGTGGGGGCGGGAGGAGGGGCGCCGTCCAACTGCATCAGCACGCTCAGGATGTGAAGAAAGCTACTACAACCCGTCACTGAATGCCCTTTTGCGGGGTGCACAAAACATTAAACTTACCCATTGTTGTTATTCAACAACATAAACATCAACAATGCAACATTATTAAATTGACCTCACAGTCTGTTGGTTCCATGAGAAGAGAGAAGCGAAAGTAGGCCTTCACTGAGCACATTTCAATGATGTACTGAAAGAGTCTATGCTGGCGAGATGTGGTCTGTACACCATGAGGAAGGACGGGATTTGATTGATTGATTAAAGGATTGATTGAATTATTGATTGAATGAATGAATGATTGATTGCTAGATTGATTGAATTATTGATTGATTGATTGATTGAAAAATTGATTGAATGATTGAATGATTGATTTATTGAGTGAATGGTTGATTGATTTTTGTATGAATGTATGATTGATTGATTGATTGACTGATGTATTGATTGACTGAACAATAGTTCTCTTTTATTGTATTATATCTTTCCTCTAAATGTATCGTTCCCACAATCCAAGAGATCTCGAGACACATGTCTGTTCCGATAACCGGAAGTCATGTAACTCATGTAAGGCGGCTATTGGTTGGTTTTTGAAGACAACAAAATCAACCAACAAAATATAAATTTGACAAAAATACTTAATGATCTACACTTTTCTGATGATTTTACCTTTCTGTTCCAAATTCGCAACCACAGACACAACACAATACGTATTGTTGATGAGAGGCCACAGAAATTAGGACTGAGAATAAGCAGAGAAAAACACAAGGACTCTGAGAATGAATACATATAACAGCAGTTAGATAATGTTGTAAGACATACTCCAACAAAATGTGAAACCATTTTATATTTTCGTTACATCATTCTAGTAATTTAGAATGTACAGATGAAGTCAACATAAGAATACAAAGAGTGATATGAGCTTTTATTGCATTGGGATACTTTAAGAAATTGAAAGAAATTAGGATCATGACCTGCAAAGGTCAGAGACCAATAGCTGACTGTAAGCGTCAGGCCTTGCGAACCAGAGCTGCCATGACACTTCTTCGCCTCCTTGCGGTGATCCTGGATAACAGGCTGCAACAGGGCAGACTGGATAAGGAGAAGGGATCGAAGAGGGAAGACAACTAGGTACTCAAAATGCCTGCTGATGTCAAACGTGCCGGATCGAAAGGTGTAAATATCGCAGTCAAGCTGTAAACTACGACATAATGTATCCGTTCTCCTGACAACAGCTTGTTACTTGCAAAGCCCTTTTAGGGGTTTAATAAAGTCAGATAGAGAACGAACTAACAAAGAAAAAGAAGAAGAAAAAGAAGAAACATAAAAAGTAGACGAAGAAGAAGAAGAAGAAGAAGAAAGAAATTAAGTCCAATAAAACAATGCAAAGTCCAAAACTATTGTATAGCTCTGAAAGATGGAAACCAACAAATGCACAAACCAAAGATGTACACCCTCATCATGTAGCCTGTCCTTTGCTGAAAGAAAATCTTGCCAATTCTCCAGACTGCTCCAGATTCATGCCCAATCATTCCTTGACATCTTTGTTCCATCGCCCTCTTGGCTCTTTTTCCCGGCACCATACCTTCCATTACCGTTTTTTTTTTTTTTTTTTTTGCTTAGATGTTTGCCTCACTAGTTTCTACTGGCGGAGGCGCGCCATTTTCCACCCCAGACCGTAGTCAATTGGGCGATATCAGGACGCATAAACCAGTGCTTGGATGCATGTGTGCGTCTCTATGTACCTATCCTAGGTTTGTGCGCCCTCAGAAGCTAGCCCAACCAAAGTGCAATGGAAGGGCTTTACCACGAGGGCGCGTGTGAAAGTTGTGCAAGGGTGTGACTGTGGGATAGAGTCAAATGAAACAGAGTGAGGTGAGAAGAGAGAAGAGTTGCGCGCAGGGTAGAAGACCCCTGCCTTTGCCCCTTCCATTACCGTTCTCTCGAGACCGTTGTATCTTTTGATGGATCAAAATATTTAAATGTTCTGTTAATGATGAAATTTATGAACCAGTTCTCTTCATTGCCGAACTCTTATCGAATGTGTCTGTAGTCTTCTGTTTTCGGCCTATAGTTTCGGTTGGGCCTTTCTTTAACATTACAACTCGCAGGACTATATTCTCCTCCTTGAAGTTTTGATAACTGTTCATGATTCGCAGCCGTATGCTGTTCAAACATTCATAAATGGTACCTGCGCAGAATTGAGGTATTGACAACCTGTCTCTCGCAACTACTGAGTCATCCATACCCATTAACGAAGAAAGTACTCCAATAAGTTCAGACCAATTCAAATGGACAATAACTAACAACAGACATGACTAACACATGGTCAGCAGAGACGGTACTCAAAACGTAGATGAAACTTTCAAACAAATCTAAATGATTTAAATTGGAAATGCTAATGATGTGTTACTGCCGGGAACAAAAATGTAGCGAATCAATTAGAAGTACAGCATAGCATGTTGTGGATAGGTTAATTTGGTTGTATTCAATAATTTATGTAATAATTTCAGCTTAAATGAAGAGGTGCCGTGTCATGGCGATAAATGTCAAACCATGATATTTATTGATGCGTTAAGCGCGCACCATCTTGCACCACATCTACGATATGCACAAAAATATGCACTATTGTAGCCAGTGAAGTGCACACAAGACGACGAAACATGAGCAGCTGTTCCTGCGACTTGATCTTACTCCCCTGGGAGGGCAAAATTAACGGGGATTGCTGATGAAGTGGAGATTGCAAGTTACCGCTCTTGATTAATTGAAATTGTTTGACGAATGTTACAAAAGAACTTATTTGGTCTGGAGTTGCGCCCGTTTGCGAATTGTCCAGCAAAAATAAACAAGCAGATGCAATTACGAAGAATGAAATTGTGAGAAATAAGTCAAAGTTCAACTCAAATGCGTTAAGCAAACAGTTTTTATTCAAGTACTGAAATGATTACATGCCTCTAACAATCCCTTTCACAGTACACAAACGAGATATCTCCATTAGCAAATCCATAATGATAACTCCCTTTTGCGCATAGGTTTACGACTACACATTTGTATCACTCTCGTTTCTATGTTACTCTTTCAGTCTCTCAACAGGTGTATCATCCATCATTCCTTTCTGTCATTTTCTTAATGTGTTGTTTGTCAGCTCCGACTTCGACCAATTTCCTGTGGTTGTACGCCATTACACATGCGAGTTGCATTATGGGTAAACATTGTCCAATAGCAGCTGGTCTCAAAATGTAAAAGCTTTAATTTCCCTTCCGCATTAAAGAAGATTCGGTGATTAATTGATTCGCACATTTGCACCAGCTGAAGCATAGGACCACCATTACAGCTGCCCAATTTACAAGGTGTGTGTATTCAACCGCCCAATAACAGTGTATGTTTAGGTTATGTTTTTGCTATGCACATCCATCGCCATCTATAGCCACGCTTTTAGAACATGATTGAAAGATTACAGTGGACCTATTCTTTTAAATCTGGCATCACAACTTTCTGAAAAGTTTATATCTGCTGTTGAAAGGGGCAAATCTTCACAGAAACGAAACACAACCATTTCAAAGAAAACAGTGCAGCAGGTGTACCGGCTAACTAACAAATAACATGTTTACCATGTGACCCACATCTGGATAAATAACATGTTTAGCATGTGTCCCAGTTCTGGATAAATAGCACATGTCGCATGTCCCACTTCTGGATAAAAAACATGTTTAGCGTGTCCCACTTCTGGATAAATAGCACATGTCGCGTTTCTCACTTTTGGATAAAAAAACATGTTTAGGGTGTGTCCCACTTCTGGATAAATAACATGTTTAGCGTGTGTTCCACTTCTGGATAAATAACATGTTTAGCGTGTGTCCCAGTTGTGGATAAAAAACATGTTTAGCGTATGACCGACTTTTGCATAAATAACACATGTAGCGTATGTCCCACTTCTGGATAAATAACACATGTAGCGTGTCCCAATTCTGGAAAAAAAACACTTGTAGCGTGTGTCCCACTTCTTAATAAATAACATGTTTAGCGGGTGTATGTCACACTTCTGAATAAATAACATGTTTAGCGTGTGTGTGTCACACTTCTGAATTGCGATTTTGATTAAACTTAACTTTAATGAACTTTAAAATTGTTCTAATTTCCTTTTTCATTTCTGAATAAATAACATGTTAAGCGTGCGTCCCACTTCTGAATAAATAACACGTGTAGCGTGTGTCCCACTTGTCTCATTAACACGTTACTTGTCATGTTTTCCCTAGTAGTTGTGTTTTGTATTCGGTAGTTAATACGTTTTGGTAATCTTATCATAGTATAGATAGTGTAAATACGCGTCATTAGTCTTGTCAGTATGTCTCTTATCCTCGTTAGATCATCGTTCTAGAATCCTGACAAAGCAGACAATGACAATTATCTCTGATGGCGTCATTAAGTGGGTGTTAAAAACTCCATCAACTTCCCTTGATCAATCCTACAAACAGTACCCCTGTACTGATTCATGATTTCAGTTTCGAATTCTACGGTTCTTCACCAAGCTGTGTTAGGTCGACGTCTGTCTCAGCCTCTCTATATAGTGCAAGCCATGGTTGTTCTGCTGATGGTTTATCTTGGCTTCGTTCGTTCTCAATCTCCAGCTACCAAACCCTAACACGGGCCTAAGTAGCAGAATGTAGTCCAGAGAACGGAATGCGTTGTGTCGTAGTTTACAACTTGACTGCGATATTTGCATCTTTCGGTGCAACACATCCAACTTCAGCAAGCATTTTTTGAATATTGGGTTACCATTCCCTCTTCGATCTCTTCTCATTAGCCAGTCTGCTCTGTTGCAGCCTGTTATCCAGGATCATCGCGTGGAGATGTAGAAGGGTTTTGGCAGCTCTGCTTCGCCGGCCTTGACGCTAGCAGTCAGGTATGGGTTGCTGACCGCTGCAGCTCATGCGCTGCTCAGAATCTTGGTGATGATGCTTGGTTCTTTTCTTAGCACATGGCAGATCTAGTCTCCGAATTGACCTAGGAATGATTGTGTGTGTATGTGTGTGCTTTCTGCATTGTTGCAGGTAAACAGTTCTTGATTGGTAATATTGTGTTCGACTGGACCATTCTATGAATCTTTCTTAAACAGATTCTGTAGAAAGATGCCAATTTTGACATTTCTTAATCTGTTACAGTGCAGCACGGCGTGAAGATGGGAGACTGGTCAGGAAAAACATACTGATTTAACAATCTTGTTGTTATTTACAAATGACAAATTGAGTAGCTTTACTCTTTTAATCGCCATGAAAAGGACGTTAAGTGGCGGGTTGCAGTAGCTTTCCTCACATCCCGAGCGTGCTGATAAAGGTTGACCGTTGTTCTTATTGCGGTTGGGATGTGCTTGACTTCAACTGCGGGTCGCTCACTACTACGAGGATCACATCAATTCCTCACCTTGTTAGCCAGGTTGCCATGGAAACAGCCCGTTTCCAGGAAGGAATGCGGGAAAGTCAAGGTGACGGTCTTGGTCAATGTTTTGGCCTGACCAGTCGTTAGTCTTCCTGCCCATCTGACAATGTTAGTCAGGTCAAACATAGTGACTAAGACCTCGCCTGACTTATATGCAGTTCTACATGGAAACAGGATTTTCACAGCAGCCTGGCTAACGAGGTGGGGATTGCCATGATCTTGTAGTAGTGATTATTCTACATGAAGCTAAATATAGCACAACCGCCTGGTGAATCCCGGTCCACCTTCATCAGCACGTTCGGGATATTACTGTTTCTATTTCTAATAATCGACGTCATTGCACTCCGGGGATACCCATAGGGGCTCAGTCCCTCTGAGCAAATGGTAAACGGTATGTATGCTGGGTGTACTCTTTCCTGCTCCGTCCTCTCATGCACTCCACTCTGCTCGAACCTCGTCGACACTTTACAGTCTGATGATTGTAGATCCACCTATTTCTGTGATCTCCTCCAAAAGAGGGCATAGCTACAAGCTGACTAAATAGAGGTCCAGATTAGATATTAGGAAATATTGTTTTAGTTAGAGAGTGGTGACTGCTTGGAATGCATTGCCAGGGGAGGTAGTGGAGGGAGGGACAGTTAATGTATTTAAGAACAAATTGGATGCGCATAGATTTTAGAGCGAGGTGATGTCAATTTAACTGGTTGTATAAGACGCTGCAGGGTCTTTTAAACCAGTATAAAGAAGTTAAGTTAAGTTAAGAAGGTCGTTGACTGATTTCAAAATGTCACTCATATCCACTACTAGAGTTCGGGATGTGAGGAAAGATACTTCAACACGCCACCTAACGCCCTTTTTCAGGGTGCATGAAAGAATGAACATACTCATCATGGACATTAAACGACAACAACCATCACTCCGTACCGAAAGCACGGATCTCTTATATTCTGAGTGTGGCGATTGCGCTGTGCTGCAAATGCTACTAGTTGTTTTTTTAGCTAGTAAGGATTGACTTGAATTATTCTGTTTTGTTCTCTTTCTGTGGTCCACAGTCTGAAGCAAACGTGCTTCTAAGGTATCGTGGACGTGTCCGCCATTGCTAGTTCTCTTTGTGTTAATTAAATTGGTGTTGGATTTATTGTTGTTGTATGTTGTTTACTGTTCACAATAAGTAAATTTACTCTTTTGTGCGCATTGAAGAGCGTGTTAAGTGGCGGGTTGCATTAGCTTTCCTCACATCTCGAGCATGCTGATGAAGGTGGACTGCGGTCCTCCAGGTAGTTGTGCTATGCTTGGCTTCTTCTGAGTGGCGCTAACCACTACGGAAATCACATCGATCCAGATCCACATCTCATCAGCCAAGCTGCCTTGAAAACAGCCTGTTTTCATGGAACGCTACATGACAGAAAGATTGTGGTCTGTATTGTGTCTGACACGACGTCCCGGTCAGTATGTTGTGCCTGGCTGGACTAACGTCTCAGACTCCCTCTTGTATGTGGTGTCATAATTTCTGTCTTTGTTTAAATTTTAATATTTAGCCAACTTTTTGCTTTAATATACTATATTTTTTTCGTTTCAATGCATTGTCTGTTAATTTATGTCTGTCTATCGACCGTTTCTACCTCTCTAAAGATATCTTCCTGTACCATGAATTGTCTCTTTTATCTTCTGTCTGACCATTTCGTCTATCCATCTCTCACAAGATCTGATTATGTGTGTTTTACCTTTGTCTGCTCATGGCGTGTTGCTATTTTTCTTATTTTAATTAACTGTTGGTTTATCTTCTGTTTATTTGCATAGCCCATTTGTTGGTTAGCAGTTCTTAGCAGTCACCACGCTTCAATCAGAACATTGTGTCGTTTTATGTCAGTTTTCTTTCTCCTGGATCAATTTCCACAAATATCTTTGAGGTTTCATGTACGCAGGGGATTTGTGTTTTAGAACGCAAAAAACTCGCATTTTATCACTCTTCCAGACGGTGAGTAGAGTCAATCAGCAAGAAGGCCAGGAGGTCTGCTTCTAGTGGTACAGATTAAGTGATGCGTGCCACGGGTGCCTAGGAGATTCCATGGCGAAGTGGTTAAGCCGTAGGCCTCGTAATCAGGTGGTGTGGGTTCGACTTCGGACTCCGCCGTCTTTTTCGCGGGTGCTTGATGTGGAGTCCCCTGTATCGCTTAGTCGTCACCTAGTAGTCTTCTCCTTGACTTGCCACTGGGGTCGGGCGGCTCGAGACGAGAGAGTGAGGATAAAAAGTAGCGCAATAAATCCTAACAAAAAATACCGCTAGCAAAATAAATTAGGTCATCAACGTCTACGATGAACGGCGGTCTTTACCTTTGCTTTTTTTGCCTCGGGAGCATTACATTAAAGATTATGTATTAAATTCCACTCCTATCTATAACAGCGGTTCCTACCCCGAACACGTTAATCCTTTTATTCTAAAGTAAGTGGCTTGGCGTGGCTTGGCTTGGCTTGGCTTGGCTTGGCTTGGCTTGGCACGGCTTGGCTTGGCACGGCTTGGCTTGGCACGGCTTGGCTTGGCTTGGCTTGGCACGGCTTGGCTTGGCTTGACACGGCTTGGCTTGGCACGGCTTGGCTTGGCTTGGCTTGGCACGGCTTGGCTTGGCTTGGCTTGGCTTCGTTCGTTCTCAATCTCCCGCTATCAAACCCTAACAGGGACCTAAGTAGCAGAATGTAGTCCAGAGAACGGAATGTGTCGTAGTTTACAGCTTGACTGCGAAATTTTGCACCTTTTGGTCCAAAACATCTGACTTCAGCAAGCATTTTTTTAGTTCCCTCTTCGATCTCTTCTCCTTACCCAGTCTGCCCTGCTGCAGGCAGTTCTCCAAGATCACGTGTGGAGGTGTAGAAAGGTTTTGGTAGCTTTTTTTTCGCTGGCCCTGACGCTAGCAATCAGTTATGAGTGGCTGACCACTGCAGCTCATGCAATGCTCAGCATCTTGATCCCTCTAAAGCAAGTAAGTAGCATGTCCGTTGCATGACGTCGCTTCTGTCAACTGGAAACCTATCTGGAAATGATCAGTTTCGTGGCATGTGTGCAGAATGGTAGGCTGCCATTACTTTCAGTACCTGAACAAACCGTGTAGAAAATTCCACATCTGACAAACTGGAAACGGTGGTATTCAATCTCGGTCCTTTGGGATTGTGAAACATTTCATACCTAGGTAACACTTCCTCACCAATAAAAAATGAATACAATAAAATTATCATTTGACATCCGAGCAGATTTTGGAGCAAAAACTAGATTCAGGATCAGGACAAATATTTTATCAAGATTCCGACTTGGTCCATATCGCCTTGTGTTATAGTTAGTCTTAGTTTGTACTTGAATGTTAGTTACCCATCGCAAGCGAGGATGTTGACACCATCAGACGATGTTATTGTCTTGGTGATATAACTTGCACTGTATTTGGATTAGAGGGAGTAAGAAGCTGCGCTAGTTATCAACCTCACTTTCTCGTCATGAGCTACCTTGGACCAGTGGCAAGACATACGTCAAGACGACTTGAGATGTAGGCACTCTGGTCCCACCACCCTTGAGACCAGGGGTCGTTTGAAACTTTGAGCGGCGAGATGCCTTATCTCTCGACCAACTCGACTCATGTGTCACATCAGTTTGGTCAATGAGAAAAGTATCAACACTGGTATTCGTACAGTAGTGACTCTCCGTGCATTGCACTACAACCAGGTGGACCCAGATCCATCTTCCTCCAGTACTACTCAAGATATTGAAAGAGTCACTGTAACCTGCTTCAAGAGAAAAACCTTCTATCAGGAATAACTAGCAACGGGCAGCTTTGAATAACAACCGTCTGAGATTAACGAATTCTTAGAAAGATTTCTAAATTCCAAGAAAACAACTTACCCTTTCAATAACAACCCTCTGAGATTAACGAATTCTTAGAAAGATTTCTAAATTCCAAGTAAACAAATTTTAGTAAACAACCTTTTTCAGGACTTGTTAGTATTCTCATGTTCTGGGCAACACATTTCCTGTCCCGCTTAGATTCCCATACAGTTAAAGTGTCGCAGTGTTTTATATTATCGTAGTATGGGATGGTGTCACTTACGATGTCATACAGCGAACGCCACAATGACCCAGAAACAACTATCCTGAAGGGTATGGTATCTGGCAAAAAAGGCAGGGGCAGAACTAGGAAAAGATGGACAAGGGACATTTCAGAAGCTCTGAGGTTGACAGTAGTTGAGGCGGGACAGCTGGCCAGGGATTGGGTGGGTGTCTTCTTTCAAATTAGATGTCACGATGGTGACGTTCTGCAAGGGACATGCTACATGATGATGATGATGATGATGATGATGATGAGGATGGTGATGATGACGTCATATATAGAATGAAAGGAAATTACGCGAGCATTTATAAAAAAAGAAACTATATCCATATATATCCATTTGTGTAAAAAATAATAAAGTTGTAAAAACATGCAAATGTAACAGAAAAAATTACTAGATTCCCAGAAAACAACTTAACCCGTGCTCGAATACAACTTCCTCAAGGACTAGATCAAAGTCATTGAGTGCATTTTTCTCGAATATTTGATCTTCCTCTGCATTGTTAAACATTGTTTTATACTCGTACCTGTGTTTTAATACCATTGATGTCTTTGATCTATTGATGTGATCAGTGTATTTGCTCTGTTCACTCAAGTCTTGATAGCAAACTTTGAATCGCACGAGGACACTTTAAGGCTGTGAACGCGGTCTCACGCAAGTTGATGTGTGGTACACCTTTCCGTTAGCGAACCTGCGTTGGCTGAGCAGTTTTTTTTAATGATGACTCTGTGAGCGGTAGAGTTGAGAATAGAGCCACTGTCACACTGAGAAGTTTGTAAGAATGTTTGTTAAATACAGTTAAGGTAGAAGGCTTTCTAAATCATAGTACTGTACACACACCCACACATGTTAGTATTCTTTTAACTTTGTTGGGTATAGGCTATCATAAGAGATTTGAAACAAATGTCTGCAAACCAAATCCAAGATAAGTTTTCGCAGGTAAATACGTTGTCTCTGTCATCATCATCTTCATCATTACCATTAGTAGTAGAAGAAGACGAAGACGAAGAAGAAGAAGAAGAAGACGAAGAAGAAGAAGAAGAAGAAGAAGTAGAAGAAGAAAAAGAAGAAGAACAAGAACAAGAACAAGAAGACGCAGGAGAAAAAGTAGAATTAGACTGTGAAAAAGAAGCAGACAAACACGATCAAGGGGAAAAGAACAATGAAAAACAATAAGATGAAGAAGACGAAGAGGTAAAATAAGAAAAAATAACACCATTTTTAAAAACAAAAGAAAAAGAAAAACGGGAAGACAAAGAAGAAGAAGAAAAGAAGAAAAAGAACAAGAAAAAAGAAAAGAATTACTTAAAGATGAAAAAGAAGAAGAAACAAGATAAAGAAGAAGAACTAGATCAAGAAGGTGACGAAGAAGAAAAAGACTAATACTGAGAAGAAGAAGAAAAAGAAAAAGATGGAAATTAAAAGAAAATGATGATGATAGCGATGATAAAGAAACTAGACAGATGATTAAAGATCAAGCAGCAATACGTTCTATCAAACCTTCCAGTCAATGTGTCTGCTCTGTTATTTGATGGTCTGCATATCCAAATCATTGAATACCTTCTCCATTTCATTTAATTAGTTGTGATTAGTTAGTTTCATCATAAATGACCCCTGTGGGATTCCGTGGCGAAGTGGTTAGGCCGCCGGTCTCGTGTTCAGGGGGTGTGGGTTCGACTCCGGACTCCGTCGTCCTTTTCGCGGGTGGTTGATGTGGAGTCCCGTGCATCTCGTAGTCGCCCCCTAGTCGTCTTGTCATTGGCTTGCCACTGGGGTCGGGCTGCTCGAGACGAGAGAGTGAGGATAAAAAGTAGCGCAGTTAATCCTTACTAAAAATATCTCTAGCAAAATAAATTATGCCTTTTGCAGCGGTCTTTGTATTTGCCCCATGTCCCAAACGACGACATTCCGCTGTTAGTAATAATTTTACGTCATGAAATGCTCACATGACGTGTGTGTGTGTTCGTGTGTGTGTGTATGTGTGTGATAATATTCATGTCTCTGTCCCGTGGTCTTTTATAATTTAGTGATGTGCAAGCACTATTAGTCACCGAACAACACAGAGGAGTCCAAAATATATACCTGAATATAGGTCAAACCAGCATAATAAGCCCAGACAAGACACAGAAGAAACCTTAAGTTTTTCTACAACAACAGTAGATTAAGAATTTCACAAGTTTTGAGGACCTCGGCTCAATTATAAGCAACAATGGAGATTGCCTGAAGGAGGTCAGACGGACAATGGCTAAAGCATTGCAGAGCTTAAATAAAAAGAGAAAACTAGGGAAGAATAATAAAATGACGAACAGCTGTTGTGAGAGCGACGTTCTGGGTAGAGATCGAGTCTTACAGATCAGCTGTTGTGAGAGCGACGTTCTGGCTAGAGATCGAGTATTACAGATCAGCTGTTGTGACAGCGACGTTCTGGCTAGAGATCGAGTATTACAGATCAGCTGTTGTGAGAGCGACGTTCTACAAGGGACATTATCCATGATGATGACGATTAGTTGACTTGGTGTTAAAATGTGTGCAGAAAAGACTCTATCATTGAACAGGACAACCATTAAGGAAACTAGCAGAAAGCATTACAAAGCAGTCTCTGTTCTGTAATCTATTCTGGCAGGTAAGCGAGGTTGAGACATACCAGTAAATCGAAGTAGCGATATCGAATTAAATATGGGATCAAGATGCTGAGCAGCACAAGATGCTGCAGTGGTCAGCGACCCATAGCTGACTGCTAGTGTCAGGGCGAGCGAACCAGAGCTGCCAAGACCATTCTACACCTCCACGCGGTGATCCTGGATAACATGCTGCATCAGGGCAGACTAGATAAGGAGAAGGGATCGAAGAGGGAATGCTAACCCGGTACTTAAAAAATGCTTGCTGAAGTCGGATGTGTTGGACCGAAAGGTGCAAATATCGCAGCCAAGCTGTAAACTACGACACAATGCATTCCGTTCTCTGGACTACATTCTGCTACTTAAGCCCTTTCAGTGTTTGGTAGTGGGAGATTTAGAACGAAGAAGAAGAAGAAGAAGAAGAAGAAGAAGAAGAAGAAGAAGAAGAAGAAGAAGAAGAAGAAGAAGAAGAAGAAAAAGAAGAATTACATTTTACGGAAATAGAGAAGAACCTAGCAGAGCTAGGATGGATTTCTGCTCTTATTGAATGCCCACTATTAGTACGGTTACTCTTTTTTGAAAACTACCTTAAGTGGCGCGTTGTTGTAACTTTCCTCACAGAGAGAGGGTGCTGATGATGGACCGGGGTCCTGTAGGTGGTTGTGCTATTCTTGACTTCATCTTCATCACGTCGATCCCTCACCTTGGTAACCAGACTGTCATGAAAACAGTCAGTTTCCAGGAAGGGCTATGGGGAAGCCGAGGTGAGGGTCTTGGCGAGTATGTTTTGCCTGACCAGACGTTAGTCGTCCTTCCCGCTAGAATGGATTATTCAAATAAGAAAGAATTGGCACAAATTTATTGAAGACTTGTGCTCCTCCAGGAGCTGATAGGTTTTGATTGATTGATTAGTTGCTTCTGATTGATTAGTTGCTTGTGATTGAATAGTTGCTTCTGATTGATTAGTTGCTTGTGATTGATTAGTTGCTTCTGATTGATTAGTTGCTTCTGATTTATTAGTTGCTTCTGATTGATTAGTTGCTTCAGATTGATTTGTTACTTCTGATTGATTAGTTCCTTCTACCAGCATGCTCAGAGCATAGTAATAATACCTACACTACCGGTCACCAGGTCTTCGTCAAGAACAAATAACAAATAAAAACAACTAACCTATCACATTTTGTAAATGGAACGATTAAAGTTCGCGGCCATAACAGGAAGTTGCAGTTATTCATAATTTGTTTGTTCCTCATTAGTCCTCGATGAAGTCATTATGGTCGAAACGTAGGTTTCACGTTGTTATTGTCCTGGTATGGTCACTGTGCTATTACATAATTGTGTTTTAGCCTTCAGTTCCCCTGTAGCTTTGATCTATCTATGTTCGGTTTTAATAAGTCGTGTGGGGAAAATGTTTGGTGACTTAATATGCTACCACATAAAGTGTTAACAGGCAAGTTGCGGAAAGGACATGATTGCAGTAGGGGATGAGGTGTTAGAGCTTTGTCGGCTTTAGGAGACTTTCAATGTTCGTGATGATTGTCAGACAGATGTGTCGATACGAAAGGTGCAACTATGGCAGTCAAACTGTAAACTAGGGACACAACGCAGTCCGTTCTCTGGTCTACATTCTACTACTTGCAAAGCCCTGTTCGGGGCTTGGTAGCCGGAGATTAAGAACGAACGCAGAAGAAGAAGTGATGATTCTTTTCAGCAATTTAATTAACTCGATCAATTAATCGAGATCTTTTCAGTTCCCTATGGAGTATACGACTTCAGCAAATCCAGACCATATCATCTTCTTCTTCTTCGTTCTCAAACTCTCTCTACAAGTCCTAAAAAGGACTTTCCAAGAAACAGAATGTTGTCAGGAGAAAGGAATGTGTTGTGTTTTAGTTTCCTGCGATATGTGCTCATTTCGGTCCGTTACATCTGACATCAGCTGTAATTTCTTAGGTACCGGGTTGGGTTAGCATCCCCTATTCGATCTCTTCTCCTTAGCCAGTCTATTAGGGGTTAGCATTCCCTCTTCGATCCCTTCTACTTAGCTAGTCTGTACTGGGTTAACAATTCCCTCTTCGATCCCTTCTTCTTAGCTAGTCTGTACCGGGTTAACATTTCCTTTTCGATCCCTTCTTCTTAGCTAGTCTATACTGGGTTATCATTCCCTCTTCGATCCCTTCTACTTAGCTAGTCTGTACTGGGTTAACAATTCCCTCTTCGATCCCTTCTTCTTAGCTAGTCTGTACCGGGTTAACATTTCCTTTTCGATCCCTTCTTCTTAGCTAGTCTGTACTGGGTTAACAATTCCCTCTTCGATCCCTTCTCCTTAGCCAGTCCACTCTGTTGCAGCATGTTATTCAAGATCACCGAGTGGAGGTGTAGAACGGTCCTGGCAGCTTTATGGGTCGCTTTCCGTCACATTACCTATCATCTCTGGGTTGATGACCGAAACACTAGAAGTCATCTCTGGGTCGATGACCGAAACACTACCAGTCATCTCTGGGTCGATGACCGAAACACTACCGGTCATCTCTGGGTCGATGACCGAAACACTACCAGTCATCTCTGGGTCGATGACCGAAACACTACCAGTCATCTCTGGGTCGATGACCGAAACACTACCAGTCATCTCTGGGTCGATGACCGTCACACTACCAGTCATCTCTGGGTCGATGACCGAAACACTACCAGTCATCTCTGGGTCGATGACCGAAACACTAGCAGTCATCTCTGGGTCGATGACCGTCACACTACCAGCCATCTCTGGGTCGATGACCGAAACACTAGCAGTCATCTCTGGGTGTTTGCAGCCTATGCACTGCTCATCATCTTGATAACACCAAACCATCAAATGTCGTACTTCCTAATGATTAACGACAAAACAAAGACAAAAATCTGTTTTTTGGACATTATTCTCATGTTTACTGTAAACAAAAACATATATGTCTGCTTACGTCTCTCGTTCTGTTTACCAAATGTTCGCTTCGCTGTATTTTGTTTACTCCGTTTACGCTGAAGAACTCTCCGTACAAAGAAAATGAGATATTCTTAGTGGGGAGGGCGATCAACAACACCATCACTGCCCACGGAATAAACGCCACCTTGCAATGGATCCCTGGACCTAGTGAGCTACTAGGGAACGAGATAGCCAACAGATCTTCAAAAACAGGTGCCTCGAAACAATAACTGGATAGACCATCCAGAAACCACAAAGCAAAACGAATTATTCAGAATAAAACTCGGGAAATCTGGATGAACAGGTAGGCGACGGGAACAACAGGTCGCAGTATATTGAGCGAAATGTCGCAACCAAAAAGTAACGATGACATAAATAAACTACATAGAAAAGATCAAAGTCTCATCTTTCAGTTCCGAACAGGACATACCAGAGTCAATATTCACTTGAACCGCATCAACCCCCGCCACCTGCCCTTGTGCAGACATTGCTCTCATCCTGATGAAACAGTTGAACCCAAGGCGCTTGCGGTAATGAGGAAAAGACTCTAACAAGCACTGCCAACAATTACCAACACACTGTACGGAGCGGTGACATAACGTAAGAGGACCTGTATATATATTATAATGGTAATGAGCTGCCAAGAACAGGATTGCTCAGCAGCTGTGGAATAACAACAACAACAACAACTCCGTTTGCAATCTGATTTAGATTTATGTGATTGCCATTTATGATTATTGTTCATTCTTCTTCTTCTTCTTCTTCTTCGTTCATCCTCATATCAAGGTCCCGGTTTCTCTTGCAAAGGGCACCTTTGTTTATAAGGCTGTTTCGTCTCCATACTTCCTTTCTCTCATATCTGTCTCACGAGGTCAGTATTGTTCTCTCTTTTTCTGCGTAAGCGTGCAGCTTTGCAGGATGTGTTCCACGGTCATGATATGCCCCCCACATGGGCACCTGTCATCTGTCCCAATCCTCATTTTGTTGTAAAGATGACCATTGAGTTTGTTATGCCCATTTCTTAGTCTGAAGATGTTGACTTGCTCTTCTCTATTTAAGTTATAGTAGCTGTTTTCTTTTCGGAAGTCGGGATGTTGATCAGCCTATGTTACCCTGAAGTTGGCTTTAATTATGGTCTAGGCCTCATTATATGTGATTCTCAGGTCTGTTTGTGGCGATGCTCCTCCACTCTTTGCTAGTTTGTTTGTAGTTTCATTGCCTTCAATATTGCAGTGGGATGGGATCCACTGTATGACCAAGGGATGGGATCCACTGTATGACCAAGGCATGGAATCCACTGTATGATCAAGGGATGGGATCCACTGTATGACCAAGGGATGGGATCCACTGTATGACCAAGGCATGGAATCCTCTGTATGATCAAGGGATGGGATCCACTGTATGACCAAGGGATGGGATCCACTGTATGACCAATATATGGGATCCACTGTATGACCAAGGCATGGAATCCACTGTATGACCAAGGGATGGGATCCACTGTATGACCAAGGGATGGGATCCACTGTATGACCAAGGCATGGAATCCACTGTATATGACCAAGGGACGGGATCCACTGTATGACCAAGGGATGGGATCCACTGTATGGCCAACCTTGCCATATCTTTTCAATTTTCGTTATTTATTCCAGTGCTCTTCAACCTGGGCATTACCGCCCACTAGGG
The DNA here is from genome assembly GCA_036924085.1 of Ariolimax columbianus. Lineage (NCBI taxonomy): Eukaryota > Metazoa > Mollusca > Gastropoda > Stylommatophora > Arionidae > Ariolimax > Ariolimax columbianus. The sequence continues at coordinate 40,036,887 of JAVGWX010000021.1, forward strand.
CGCCATTTTAACTTTCATGTGGGATTTGCGGGATAATTTTAAACTGTATTAAAAACAGGAAACTATCGCAGAATACTAGCAAATCAACAAAATAAAACAGTTTGAGAACATGTGTGTTTCCTGTTGCTGTCAAAGCGGCTGTAAAACATAGACAATTATCCAAACCTCAAATCTTTCGAGTAGAAATGTTATAGAAAGATCCTTAGAATACCGTTGACTGAAAACAAAATAAATGCAGACATTCGACAGGAAATAGGCGTAGAATAGAACTGGTTCATACATCTCATCATGAGCAGAAAATGTAAATACTTTGACCACATCAAAAGACACAACGGTCTTCGGAGAACGATAATGGAAAGTATGGTGCCGAGCAAGACAGACACAGGCAGACCAAGAAGGCGATGGCACTAGGATGTTAAGGAATGATTGTGCATAACTCTGCAGCAGGCTGGAGATTATGACAAGACAGAGTCAGACCAAAAAGGCGATGGCACTAGGATGTTAAGGAATGCTTGGGCATAACTCTGGAGCAGGCTGGAGATTTGACAACAGATTGAGTTTCACTATATCGTTTCTGTTACTTTTTTGTTATTTTCTGTCACTTTTCTGTCAATTTTCTAACATTTTTTGCTGTTTATTTTTTTTTTATTTCATTTAAATACCGATTCTGTTTTTTTTTCTAACTTACTTTTGACGTTTTTATTTTCCTTCAGTAATTGTCGTTTCTGATTTTTTTTTCCTACAATTATTTTTCATTGATGTTTTTTTCCTTTTCTTTTGCCTATTTTAGACAAATGTTTTTATTTTCCTTATTTTCTCAGTCTATTTTCTTTTCAAATATTCTTTCTGTTAATGTTTTCTTTTATTGCGCTTCTATTTTCATTTTTCCTTTTATTATTTTTTATGACGCACTCCGTTCGTCTTCAGTAAAAACACACATCATTAACATTCCCACACTCTGTTTATACTCACCAGCCCTCAAATGGGCCTCCTCCACTTCCGCCCCTCCCTCCGTAAGCAAAACTCGCGCATTTCCCTCATTACCCTTATCTGACCAACTCCAAATGCGGGAACATCTCTCACACCCTGAAGAGCAAATGTGTGTATCTCAGCGTCGGACGAGCGACGTCAACACAAACCATCTCTCGAACACCAGCCGTGTTTTCCTTTAATTCCATGTAGGAAATGAGAGGGTCCAGAATGATCTTCTTGAAGTGAAGTAGCAGCGATAGCAGATCCTGATATCCTGAAACCATGGATAAATGTTTTTATTGGACCTCCCTGGGGTTCAATCAAGTCAAGAAGTGAGGTTTCTGAAAACTCTCAATCCAGTTACGGGAAGTATTTGCCTTTTGCCTTGTTACAGACTTAAACGGAGCTTGGCTAGAAGGAAACAAAATATATTCTTGGAAACGCCGCAACTGGGAAATCCAGGGCGAAGATTTGAATCGTCTTCTAGCCGTTGGAGACACTGGGAGTCTTTAATAGATGGTTTCACTGATAAAAAAAAAGTCACTTAAGAAATAACAAGCAAATATTTATGTAAACTAAATTTTTCGGTGAATCTTCTTATTTCTACTCAGAAATGTTTTGTTGTCCTTTTTTGGACTACACGGGTGTCACTTTGAAGAAATTAACAGGTCACATTAGTAGAGACTGTCTACAAAATCGAATCTGTGTGGGTTATAGGGAAGTTAGTAAAATAGGAATAATATGAGGACGGAAAAGAAAAGAGACCTAGTGGTTTTAATAGATCATACTCCCTTTAGGAGTGAGCAAATCCAGATAGCAGTGACACAGGCAAATGAAATGTTAGCTCTGATAAAAAAAAAATATTAAACATGCGAGTAAGGGAGTGAAAGTCAAACTGTATAAAGCATTAGTTAGACCTAGATTAGCATATTGTGTACGAGTGTGGAGTCCTTATCATAGAGGGTAGAGGGAATATAAAGATGCTGAAAAGGAGCGACACAGCTGATAGTGGTGTTCATGAATTATAATTATGAGGAAAAACTGGCCTAGAGTGTTTAGAAAAGAGAAAAATTCGTAGTGATGTAATTTGGGTTTTTAAGATAACCAAGGAAAAGGATAAATTATACTATAGCAAGTTTTTCCAAATACAGCCGCCTACAAAAACAAGAGGTTACAACCACAAATTAATTAAAGAAAAGTCCAGATAGATACCAGGACATATTTTTTAGTCAATCAGTGGTGAATGTTTGCAATGTATTACCACGAGAAATTGTGGAGGCAGCGTCATTTAATGCATTCGTGAATAGATTTGTTGCACATAGTTATTTTTAGATCAAATGAATGTAAAAGAAAATGATTGTATACAGACGCTGCAGAGTATTCTAAACCAGTATGAGAAAGTCAAGTTAAGTTAGCAGAAATGGAGATCTACGCAAACGGACGACCATCATATCAAGTTGTATAAAGCTTGAGATAAGAGATAATGACGTCCCACGTACAATAACGGGTCTCAAACATTGTGGTACAGCATGTTGTGTCTTGAGGCCATATTCAAGATTGGCATCCAATGATAGAAGATGATATTATATTCTTTTTCCTCATTCGCTTGGCGGAGTCAAGGTCAAATTTTGAAGCTGTCGTGAGAGCTACGGAGTTAATACTCTGCCGTCGGCTTATCAGCAATGAAACGGGCTGAGTTAATATGAGTGCGCTCAAGTGCAATGAAGTCGGTTCAATGAACCATTTCCTTTTCTATTTCTTCATTTCCACATCTACATCAATGACTTCAATACAATCAGATATGTACTTGGGGGCGTCACCGCAATACCTGGCTAAAACAGAACACCCGTATCCCCAACAGAACTGCATGCCTCCTGGAACGCGGCCATTAGACGTAGTCATGGACATGGTCAATAGACGGGCCGGGCCTTGGTCACCTGTGCGTACTATTGGTTCATTGTTATTGTTGTTGTTGTTGGGAATACACACAATGAGAAAGTTTACTTTTTTATGCGCCATGCGCTGTAGGATACCTCACTTCCCGAACGTGTTTATGAAGATGGACCGGGGTCCTATGCTTGACTTTATCTGCGTGTCGCTCACTACTGCGGGGATCACTTCGAACCCCCACCTCGTTAGACAAGCTGCCATGAAAACATCCCGTTTTCAGGGAGACCTGTGCGGATGTAAGGAGGGAGTAATGACTAGAATATTTGTTAGTGTTGAGGAATATGGAGAGCATTGACAAATACAAGACTTAGACACCCAATGCACACAATGCGATGAAGTACTACGGACTTCTGCAGAGCTCGAAGTTACCCGACTGATAAATGATAACATGCAGTATACTGACGCTAGCATATGTATATATATATAGACATAGACTGCTACTCAGAGAAAGCTACTCGGGTGAAGTCATCATGTCAGACTTCCAATCCATTATTCGGAAGGTTCATAAAGGCCGACTAAGGCATTAAGTGGATGACAGCTGTAGAGGCATCAAATCTACAGACGCGGTGTGGATCTACTACCTTGATCATTGTGGAGTGCGAGATAACGAGAGGGCTGACATCCTGGATTAACAGGCCTCAATTACGTGTACACTAGATTTGGAAAGGAGTGAGAATTTGAAGTATATCAATGACCACCTGTTAGAAGTCAGGAATTCACAGACTGCAGATCTATGGTTTTGAACGAGATTTGAGCGGACTGGGACACAAGAGAGGATGGGGCAAAAGTGTGTACAACCAATGCGCTGCAGGAACCATCAGTATATACACCCTTAGCCATTTACTGAAATAGACTTACCACCTATTTGTCTCCCCAGAATGCAGTGAAGTCGATTTTTAAGTACATGACATTACAGAACAGACTTTTTTATCTCTCAACTCCTAAATTCTTCTGAGATGGGGGCGAGCAATTACATTTTCCGATTAATTCTTCTTCTTCTTCTTCTTCTCCTTCTTCTTCTTCTTCTTTTTCGTTCTCAATCTTACAGGTTGACGTTTGACAGCGTACGAAGAAGAAGAAGAAAAAGAAGTTCTCAATCTCCCACTAACAAACCCTGAAAAGGGCTTAAGTAGCAGAATGTAGTCTAGAGAACAGAATGCGCTGTGTCGTAATTTACAGCTTGGCTGCGATATTTGCACCTTTCGGTCCAACACATCCGACAGCAAGCATTTTTTGAGAACTGGGTTAGCATTCCCTCTTCGATCCCTTCTCCTTAGCCAGTCTGCCCTGCTGCAGCCTGTTATCCAGGATCACCGCGTGGAGCTGTAGAAGGGTCTTGGCAGCTCTGGTTCGCTGGCCCTGACGCTAGCAGTCAGCTATGGGTCGCTAACCACTGCAGCTCATGTGCTGATCAGCATCTTGATCCCTCCCCTGAATTCATATCGTAACAGTAAGTCAGGAACCCATTTACAGCTCAGTAGACTAGAACTTGTCATAGACTTGAATTGAACCCAGTTACGTCAACCCTATGCGTACTCTGTTACCCAGACTCTCACAGGCATTAAACATGTCCCTTAATCTAAACAAGTGACAGAGCTGGCCCTAATCAGGCTAATTCTACAACGGGCGCTTTTACTCTAATGAAGTAAAATATCTCCAGAGCGGATTTCACTTCCTCCCATCATTCCCTCACACTGCCTGAATCTGTGGGGAATAGCTCGACAGAGAAGATACTAGGCTTAATCCCTCACTGCAGTACTCCAAGACAAGATTGGGGATTATTGAAATGAAACAAGACGTATTTTCCATTCTGTCTATCAAACTGTTCAATTCTCCCCCCCCCCCCCCCCCCCGATTCTTCCTCCTCTTCCTCTTCTTCTTATTAATTATTATTATTTTTAATTTTATTATTCTTTTTTGTTCCCTTTCTTCTACTTTGCCTACTGCTGCTTCATCTTCTTCAATTTGGCCTTATTCTTCTTATATTTCTTCTACTTCTGCTTCTTCTTCTTCTTCTTTACTTTCTCCTTCTTCTCTTTCTTCTTCTCAGTTTTATTATTCTTCATTTTCTCCTTTCTCTCCATGTTCTTAATCTTCTTACGCTTATTTTTTATTATAATTCATCCCTCCTCCTCCTCCTCCTTCTTCTTCTTCTTCTTCTTCTTCTTCTTCTTCTTCTTCTTCTTCTTCTTCTTTACATTCTTCTACTACTCCCTCTTCGCCCTTCTGGTAGATCTTCTTCGGATCCAAGTCAAAGCAAGGTATTCTCTATTTTTTGTAATTGCGACTATATAAGGTCTAATTTCAAACACACATTACAACAAATACAAAGCTGTCGCAGAGGAGACCCTCCTCCCAGGCAAATGAACAGAAATGGAAATGCTAGCAAGCTATGAGAAGCCAAACCATTATCTAGATAAAGTTTCAATTACGACAGAAGTTCCAAGAAGAGAAAAGGAAGATCATCAGGCCGACACCTTCCTACGAGCCAATGCTCAAGAGATGATTGAAGGCAAATACAGCCCCAAAGAATGGACATAGGGTACATAGATGGATCTGCAGAAGGGCGGCAACAGTTGGTGGTGGAGGCTTCTTTATAAGACAAAATAATGGAAAGATAAACCTATAAGTCTTTTCAACTCAACAGACACTTGAACACACTTCAACCAGAACATACTCCAGAGTGCCGGCTGTGTACACATCCCTGTAAAACTGTTTAACAGTATCTATTTGAATGTCCGGCACTTGCCAGTGTTAGGAAAGAGCTTCATCCTCTGAGGCCACACAAATGGAACACGTTGTACGGAACTACCCAACAGCTTATAAACACTTGCAGGTACAATTATATGGCATTGGGCCAAAGGGTAGGAGCCCATAGGTCGCTGAAACAATAAACAATCAACAAACCACGGAGTGACAGGTAAAGGTTATTGATGATCAGGATTATGATGAAGATGATAATGATAGTGAGGATAATGTTTTATCTGTATCGCTTTATCTTTCCTTGTGACATGACGGACCTGTTTTTGTTTCAGATTATTTATATACATGAGCGGGGGGTGGTATTGGGGGGGGGGGGGGGGAGTGAGATAAAATTGATGGGGGTTTGGCCAGGCTTGGCTTGGCGTCGTTCGTTCTCAATCTCCCACTACTAAACTCTGAAAGGGCTTAAGTAGCAGAATGTAGTCCAGAGAACGGAATGTGTTGTGTCGTAGTTTACAGCTTGACTGCGATACTTGCATTTTTTGGTCCAACACATCCGACTTCAGCAAGCATTATTTGAGTACCGGGTTAGCATTCCCTCTTCGATCCATTCTCCTTAGCCAGTCTGCCCTGCTGCAGCCTGTTATCCAGGATCACCGTGTGGAGGTGTAGAAGGGTCTTGGCAGCTATGGTTCGCTGGCCCTGACACTTGCAGTCAGCTATGGGTCGCTGACCACTGCAGCTCATGCGCTGTTCAGCATCTTGATCCCCAGATGGGGGTTTAAATGTAAGGATAGTAAGGCTGAGAGCCGAAAAGGATTGGGTGGGGGGGGGGGGTGACGAATAGTTTGAGTGATATAGTTTGATGGGAAAGAGATGATATCGAGTTAAATGTCACATTTTAGGGTGAGCTGGAAGGGAGTGTTGTGAGTGTGTGAGAGTGAGGAGGGGTGCAGGCAGGAGGGCCCTAAGTGTTAGATGCTCCAATAACTAGCCCGTGCCACGCCGGGTCCTACATCTTCTTCTTCTTCTTCTTCTTGATTCTCAATCTCCCACTGTTAAAGCTATGGGTCGCTGACGGCTGCAGCTCATGAGCTGCTGAGAACATTCTCCCTGGTACAGTTCTAATGTAATTTGGAGGTCATTTTAAAATGACAACGATCAATCAATGTGACACATGTCACTGCTGCAATGGATACATCGACGCAAGTCACTTTCACTGACAAGATTGAGAAGCACTGATAACAATCGTACATATCTGTTGTCAATGGGCAGTGAAGCTACATATAGACCGACTAAAGATCTCTCACACCGACGAATACTCATGTGGGACACGGGGCCAGAATTCTGAGTACATTCTACAGGAATGTCCACTCTATAGGGTAATGAAATACCAGACCTGACCAGAGGGTGCGTAGCTCTAGGGCAGCCGCTCCGACCTGGTGAAGACTACAGACTTCATCATGGCGACTGGCCTGCAGATATAGAAGGACCAAACATCCTGAATTCAAAGAAAAATAAAGACACTGGACGTGATATAATAATTATGAATATAAGATATATGTCATTAATAGAGCACTAAGGGGGTTCCGTGAAGAAGTGGTTAAGCAGTCGACCTCGTGATCAGGTGGTGTGGGTTCGACTCTAGACTCCGCCGTCTTTTTCACGGGTGTTTGATGCGGAGTCCCCTGCATCTCGTAGTTCCCCCCTAGTCGTCTTCTCCTTGATTTGCCAGTAGGGACGGGCGGCACGAGACGAGAGAGCGAGGCTAAAAAGTAGCGCAGTTAATCCTTACGAAAAATAGAGCTAGCAACATAAATTAGGCCATCATCGTCTACGATGGACGGCGGCCTTTGCCTTGTAGAGCACTAAGAAAGAAGACAGCTTGAAGTGGATTTTGTAGTTCCTCCGTTTGAGGGGAAAGAATAAACCCACGTTATATGCATGCATGCCTTAAATATCAACTTAAGGGAGGTGTGCATGAAAGCTAGCTACCTCATCGTGTAGATCAAATTGCAGCAACCAACATGAAACGTGCTTTGTCCGGGCTTCCTAATGACAACTGATAAGACAAAACTAAAACCTAAAATCCAGATAGTTGGCGAAGAGATTGAAAATGTTTCACATTTTGAATATCTGCGATCAATTTTTTAAATTTTTTTTTCTCCTACGATATTTTTTCCATTGCAGGGGTAGTCGAGGGGTTTTGAAGGCTGAGGACTACAGGCCGCTTCGCCACTGATGTCGCCGCGTCGTGTGCTGGCTGGGATCAATACTGAACAATAATGGAGACTGTACAAAAGAAGTAAGAAGACGACTGACAAGGGCAATGTAGAAGATAAGGAGTATGCAGAACCTATGCCATAACACAAAGATCTAAAACCAAAGATCCTAAGAACATGCATGTTGTCCTGTGGCAACATATGGATGGGAAATATGAACGATTACAAAAGCAATAAAAGCGAAGATCAGGGATTTCCAAACACGGTGCTACAGAAGGGGACTGAAAATCCAGTAGATAAAAAAAATAAACAAATAAATCCGTTAAGCAAGCCTGAATGTAGGGGAGAATTGGCTCATAAATTACGTAATGACCCGAAAACTGAGGTTATTTGGACACGTCAAACGACACAACGGACTGGAAAGACTGGTTATGGAAGTAATAGTCACTGAAAAGAGAGGCAGGAGCCGACCGAGAAGACGTTGGACTCAGGGCATCAAAGAGACGCTGGATTTGACCTTGGAGCAGGCCGGAAGACGTGAAATATATTTTCCTACAGACAGGCTGTCATGATAACGGCGTTTTGCAAAGGACATGCTACATGATGATGATCGGCCTCCTAAACCACGCCACCGTGATGGTCCCCTATACTCCGAGGGGATCGAAAATTGGAAAAGAAAAGAAAACTTACTCCGTTTTTTTAGTCTTTTTTCAGACTTTTATTTGATTAAATTAACTTTCTGTCGAGGAACGCCTAGATCTTTTTTTAAATTTTTTTGAAGAACTCAATCACTCCGCAGAACACGTGTTTAGACCCCTTGTACTATATTGCTACGTTTTACAACTGTTAGACAATGCGTGTTGGAGTTGCGTGTTTGTGTTAATATGTGTTTAAATGTAGTTTGTAATGAATATTGTATGCGCGCTTGTTCGTTGCATGCAATTTATCGCGATGCTATATAGATACCTGATTTGTAAATAGAAGAACACAAATCTTCGTCTAAATAACGCCGTTTTTCTGGTCCATAGTTACGACGGGGCATTCATAGAGTTGTCTCTCTTTTCTAGTTGCTAACCATGGCCAAATCGTTACTGATTGCCAACAGACTTTAATGGCTCACGCTTGCACATCGCGCGACTTAACATCTGATACCCAGGGTTCCCTCGGCGAGCACGTGCTTGCGCGTTGTCCCAGAGGTCCCGGCCACTTCCGGTGGCGCATGCGTGGTGAGCGAATCTCGGGGATTTGGTGGAAATCTCCTCTGCGCTGCTAATTGAATCGTTGCTACACGCAGTAATCTTCATTAACTTGGGCGTTCGTCGAGATGGGCGCATAAGCAGCTTGTGCGATACCAGCTAGATTTCAGTTAGGGGGGTCAGAACCCACACATGGAAATATGATATGTACATAGCCCTCATTTTGTACACTAACATTACGTACCACTCGTTCATCCGTACACATTTTCTATTGATCTCATTCTCAGCATTTCGTACACGTCTTGGCTTACCTATATGCTTTCTAGAATGGCGCCACTGCCTTATTTGTTTCAAGAGCCTTCGTATCTTTTGTTAGTTGCCCATTGCAAGCAAAGATCGGGATATCATGAGATAGTTTGTTGTCTTGAAGATGTCACTTGCGCGGTATTTGGATTTTAGGGAAGAGGCGGCTGCGCTGGTCATCAGCCCCAGTCTCTGGTCCCGAGCTACCTTGAACCAGTGGCAAGACAAAAGTCAAGACCACTGGAGGTAATTCAGGATGCATGCACTCATTTTAAACCTTTGTATTTCTCATTCTTAATTATTTTCTTTCGATTTTTTCTCGTACTATGTTTTTGTAATTCTCGTTCTTAGTTTAATTATTTATTGTTATTCTCATTCATTGTTCCTCTCGTAATTTGTTATTTTCATTCTTTATTTTTCTCGAAATTTGTTTTCTTCATTCTTTGTTATTTTCATTATCTGTGTTTCTCATTTTTGTTAATCTTTGTCTTTATTTTTCTCATTTGTAGGGCTCGAACCCACGCCGATTTTGTTAATTGGTTTGAAAAGCGAGTGCCTTACCTCTTGACCACAGCGACTTGTTGTCGTCGTCAGTTCGTGTTCATATTCAGTTCGCTTACTATTTTTTTGTATTATTTTGGTCTTACCCTGTGAATAAGTAAATATTAAACTGTTTATAACTTGGATTTCTTCTTCGTCGTGTGGAGTTCTCAAACTCCTGCTACCAAGCCCTGAAAAGGAGTTTGCTATGAGCATGATGTTGTGTCGTAGTTTACAGCGTGACTGCAATATTTTCAACTTTCAGTCCACAACATCCGACGGGCATTGTCAAGTACCGAGTAAGTCTTCCCTACTCGATCCTTTCTCCTTAGCGAGTCTGTTTGTTGCAGCCTGTTGTCCAGGATCACCGCGTCGAGGTGTAGACGGGTCTTGACAGCGCTTGTTCGCTCATCCTGATGCCAGCAGCCAGCTATGGGTCCCTATTCACTGGATCTCATCTGCTGCTCAGCATCTTGATCCCTAACCTATATTTTACTATTTCGAACATCTTGTTTTGCATTTCAGATCTCTAGAAAGAGACCTAACTGTGTGCCTCATGCACAGTGACATTCCCTACATCAGATATTTCCGTAAGGCACCTTTTTCTCGATCGACCTTTGACTTTCACAAAGCAATAATGTAATAACATAAGATCAAAGTTTAACGTGAGATCAAGATGCTGAGCAGCGCATGAGCTGCAGTGGCCAGCGACCGATAGCTGACTGCTAGCGTCAGGGCCAGCGAACCAGAGCTGCCAAGACCGTTCTTCACCTCTCTTCACGGTGATCCTGGATAACAGGCTGCAGCAGGGCAGACTGGCTAAGGAGAAGGGATCGAACAGGGAATGCTAACCCGGTACTCACAAAATGCTTGCTGAAGTAGGATGTGTTGAACCGAAAGGTGCAAATATCGCAGTCAAGCTGTAAACTACGACACAACGCATTTGGTTCTCTGGACTACATTCTGCTACTTAAGCCCTTTCAGGGTTTTGTAGCGGGAGATTGAGAACGAACGAAGCCAAGCCAAAGATTAACTTAACTTAACTTAACGTCTTTATACTGGTATAGAAGACTCTGCAGAGTCTGTATACAACCAGTTTCATTTGCATCTCCTTGCTCTAAAAGCTATTCGCATCCATAATATTCTAAACTTCATTTTGTATGTGTCGGTATCTTGCACATCTTTACTTAGATTTTATCGCTTGTTGCTTTTCCTTCTTCTCTGTATTTTCCTTTCTTCTTCTTGTTTTCACAATTATTGTGCTTCACGTGTCCTCATATCACCATCTGGTCATTTCCTGTTTGATCGCATAGCCGGTCTTCTCCTACTTCCGTCACTTCGTACGCGTTCCTGGCCATCCACTTCCTCTTCTCGTCCAACATCCTACTTTCAATCTAACCATTACCGAGCTCACATACTGTTTTCAACTAAGTACCATTTCATTTTCATGTAAGTATTAATATCTCTTTTTGACGAACTCATCTTTCCTCTCATGGTGTGCTACCTCATATTTGTAATGTCTGTTGTCCATGATGAAGGTATTTAGGTTGTATTGTAGGTGCTGTTCTTGTTCTGGTCATGACGATGTATCTAGACCTTGCTTTTACAAGCGTTTTTACTCATTTTCTTGAATATTTATTAACACCTGTAGAGAGTGGACTGTAAGTAGTTTTAAATAGGTCAACATTGAAGGAAAGTTAAGTATAATGTAGTGTTTATATTAACACCTGTAGAGAGTGGACTGTAAGTAGTTTTATCGCATATAATGAGACCAAGACCATAATTAAAGCCAACTTCAGGGTAAAAAAGGCTGATCAACACTCCGACTTCCGAAAAGAAGACAACTACTTTAACTTAACTAGAGAAGAGCAAGTCATCATCTCCATACTGAGAACTGGGCATAACATATTGGTTATAATTGAAGACGTTCGTATGAGCGGGTGTTCGTAAAACGGATGTTCGTATATCCAGGCCCTACTGTAACACATGCAGTGGCGTGTCCTGATTAACATTTTCATTGGCTGCTACGAGATGACTGGGCATTATCCTTATCGTCCGATATTACAATTTTTTTTAATTAATGTAGAGTATCTTTGCCATTGTCACGGCCTTTTGAATATCTGCTTGAATATCCATCTAATTGAACATCCATATAATTGAATATCTATGTAATTGAATATCTATCTAATTGAATATTTACTGGAGACCCTGAGGTTACACATTACTTTTAGATTGTCTAGGTATTGTCTGTTGTAACATATTTGAGTATATAGATGGACAGATAGACGGACATACACGGAGTCAGACTAGATGGTAGATAGACACACAGGAGAACAAACTTGCGGACAATGTGACATACACACCGACATACGGATGATAAGAAACTGCGAGATACATCGAATGAGGGTTGTTACAGACAAATGGACAGACAGACAAACGAGCAGACAGACGCGTTTTCGTAAAGGCAGATTTACAGAGAGAGATTTGAACAGACAGACAGACAGGCCGGCCGAGAGATTATGAAGGGAGTAATAGATTGGAACGTTGTATGCTGGATGCATGTACTTAATGAAAGCTAACAATAACTAGACTGCACGTTCAGACCACATCATGGGATTAAGCTCAAGCACAGCATAATTAAGGATCGATAACAAAACGTCAACTATCATTCTTTGTTTTAATCAAGCTTAGTTATTCTCATTCTTAGTTAATCACATTTTTTATTATTCTCATTCTTAGGTATCCTCATGTTTAGTTATTCTCATGTTTACTTATTCTCATGTTTAGTTATTCTCATGTTTAGTTATTCTCCTTCTTAGTTACTCTCATTTTTTTTGTTATTTTCATTCTTAGTTATTCTCATGTTTAGTTATTCTCATGTTTAGTTATTCTCCTTCTTAGTTATTCTCATTTTTTTGTTGTTATTTTCATTCTTAGTTATTCTCATGTTTAGTTATTCTCATGTTTAGTTATTCTCCTTTTTAGTTATTCTCAATTTTTTAAATTCTCATTCTTAGTTATTCTCATTTGTTTATTGTCGTTCTTAGTTATTCTCATTCGTTGTTTTTTTACTTTCTACTAATTTCTATTTTTGTTTTCTGTTTTTTGTTTTTATCATCCATTGTATTTCTCATCATTTGTTATTTTTATTCTTCGTTTTTCTCGTAGTTAAGATTTTTTTATACTTTGTTATTGTGATTATCTGTGTTTCTCATTTTTGTTTATCTCTGTCTTCATTTTTCTCATTTTCTATTTCTCATTCTTTAATCGTCTAATTCTTTAATATTCTCCTTTTTTGTTATTCTTATACTTTATTTTTTTCTCACTCTTACTATTTTCATTATTTTTGATTTCATTCTTTGCTATTTATGATTCTGTGTTTTTCTCATTCTGTTATTTATGATTCTGTGTTTTTCTCATTCTTTGTTATTGTCATAACTTATTCATTCTCACTTTCAGTTGTTCACACTCCTTCAGTCATTTCATAACCTGATTCTCCCAATGAATCACTCCCAAACGTTCTTACTAATATTCATACTCTATCGGTCATTCTGTCACTCTACTCTCTCACTCACTTATTGACTTATTTATTTAATCACTCTCTCAGTCAGTTATTCCATTTATCTCGTCAATTCTTTCACTCATTCACACATATATTTACTCCTCACCCAGTCACGTAATTCACTCACTCAGTCACTTAATTCGCCCACTCATTCAGGCATGCATTCACTTACTTCATAACTCACTAAATTATCTCCATTCACAAATTCATTCACTTCCGCAAGAACTAACTTATTTACTTACTCATTTAAATACTCCCAAACGAATCCATTATCTTCACTCCATCTAACGCGAATCTATCTACTTCATTCACTCTCACACAAATCCATTCACTTCCCTCTTTCACGCGGATCCATTTATTTCATTCCGTCTCACATATATCCATTCAATTCACTCTCTCTCTCTCTCTGTCTCTCTCTCTCTCTCTCTCTGTCTCTCTCTCTCTCTCTCACACACACACACACACACATAAGAATCCATTCACTCCAATCACTCTGAAATGTATTCATTTCACTCTCTCTCTTTCTCTCTCTCAATAACTCATTCATCTCACACTCTCATTGGAATTCATTACATTACACTCTCAAATAAATTCGTTCATTTCACTCCGTCTCACACGAAATAGTTCATTTCACTCCGTCTCACAAGAAACAGTTCATTTCACTCCGTCTCACAAGAATTAGTTCATTTCACTCCGTCTCACAAGAATTAGTTCATTTCACTCCGTCTCACACGAAACAGTTCATTTCACTCCGTCTCACAAGAAATAGTTCATTTCACTCCATCTCACTAGAAATAGTTCATTTCACTCCGTCTCACACGAAATAGTTCATTTCACTCCGTCTCACACGAAATAGTTCATTTCACTCCGTCTCACACGAAATAGTTCCTTTCACTCCGTCTCACAAGTAACAGTTCATTTCACTCCGTCTCACAAGAAACAGTTCATTTCACTCTGTCTTTCACGAAATAGTTCATTTCACTCCGTCTCACACGAAATAGTTCATTTCACTCCGTCTCACAAGAAATAGTTCATGTCACTCCAGCTCACAAGAAATAGTTCATTTCACTCTGTCTCACATGAAATAGTTCATTTCACTCCGTCTCACAAGAATTAGTTCATTTCACTCCGTCTCACACGAAATAGTTCATTTCACTCCGTCTCACAAGAAACAGTTCATTTCACTCCGTCTCACAAGAATTAGTTCATTTCACTCCGTCTCACAAGAATTAGTTCATTTCACTCCGTCTCACAAGAAATAGTTCATTTCACTCCGTCTCACAAGAAACAGTTCATTTCACTCCGTCTCACAAGAATTAGTTCATTTCACTCCGTCTCACACGAAACAGTTCATTTCACTCCACCTCAAATGAATTAGTTGGGAAGGAAGACTAATGTCTTGTCAGCCAAAATACAATAATCAGACATGTTAGTCAGGATCAGACAAAACATACTGGCCAAGACCCTCACATCGGCTTCATCGTAGCCCTCCCACGAAACGGGCTTTTTTCATGGTAGCCTGGCTAATAAGGTGAGGGATCGACAAGATCCCCGTAGTAGTGAGCGACATACAGTTCAAGCCAAGAATAGCACCTTCATCAGCACGCTCGGGATGTGAGGAAAGCTACAACAACTTGCCACTTAATGTCCGTTACAGGGAGCACAAAAGAGTAACCCTACTCATTGGGGGCATTCAACAACAACAACAACAACAACAAGAATTGGTTCATTCTGCTCCGCATCAAACACTAATTAGTTCACTTCCCTCGCTCACAGAAGATTGATTTATTTTGCTCAAACACACACAAACCTTTTCACTTCGCTCACTGTCATGCGCACCAATTCACATCTCTCACTCACCAATGAACCCACTACCTACGCAGTCATCCACTTACCCACTCATCCACCGACCCACTCTACCACCAGTTCACATCCACTAACCCACTCATACACCAACCTACTAATCCACCATCCCACTCAACCCGAAGTCCACTCATCCCATCCCCAACCCCCTCAACTACCGACCTACTCATCCCCCTACCACTCTACCACCAGTCTACTCATCCACCGACCCACCAATCCACCAATCTACTCATCCCCCCAACCCACTCATCCACTAACTCTCCAGCCCGTCCACTTACTCATCAACAACATCGCGCACCTACCCACCCATCAACTCAACTACTTGCCAACCCAATCTCTAACACTCTCCATCACTCACTCACACACTCTCCATCACTCACTCACACACTCTCCATCACTCACTCACACACTCTCCATCACTCACTCACACACTCTCCATCACTCACTCACACACTCTCCATCACTCACTCACACACTCTCCATCACTCACTCACACACTCTCCATCACTCACTCACACACTCTCCATCACTCACTCACACACTCTCCATCACTCACTCACACACTCTCCATCACTCACTCACACACTCTCCATCACTCACTCACACACTCTCCATCACTCACTCACACACTCTCCATCACTCACTCACACACTCTCCATCACTCACTCACACACTCTCCATCACTCACTCACACACTCTCCATCACTCACTCACACACTCTCCATCACTCACTCACACACTCTCCTGCCGATATACATCCATCTTGTTCTCACTTCTCTCATATTCGGTGAGGAGATCAGACTAACGTCTGGTTAAGCAAAACATACTGATCAGACATGTTAGTCAGAGCCAGACAAAATATACTAACCAAGACCTCCACTACACTTCCTCGTAGGGCTCCCTGGAAACGGGATGTTTTCATGGCAGCCTGGCTAGTAAAGTAGGGGGATCGACGTGTTCCCTGTAGTAGTGATCGACACGCAGATGAACCCTAGAACAGCACAATCGTCTATAGTTGCCCGCTTCATTTTCATCAGCACGCTCGGGATGTGAGGAAAGCTACTGCAGAACCGCTTAACGCCCTTTTCAGGAAGCACAAAAGATTAATTTTACTCATTGTGGCCATTCAACAACAAAAACCCATCTTTTCATTACTCTCTTTTACTCTTCTACTATCTTTCTCTTCAACTTACTTATATCCTTACTGCCTCCTAATTCACTCTCTCGCTTTGTTAATTACTTAACACTCCCAGAATTCTCTCATTACTTTCTAAGTCGTCCCTACCACAACACCAATTACTCATTTCCTTAGCCAAATATAAGCTATCATTGTGACAGAACTATCATTATTTTCTAATAAATTGCAGACGTTTATTTAATCCTACACCGTATAACTCACAAACCAATAACGAAACGAAGCGAAACCGACCAACATACAAACTCATCTACACAAAGAGATGCAACAGATGGCGGTCGGCCATTGAGGAAAATTAAAGATCTGGCTATTTGTACTCCCAACTGAAGATCGATTGCAGTTCCCGCCTAATACCTGACCTAAATAGTAAAACGATCGATAAATACGTATGTCTTTGAACGTTACACCCAAACAGATTATATTGAAATATATTTGTGATTTGTTAAACGGTGAACGCCCGATGGATTTATATTTTCAGACCAAAACAAGTATATTTCACTTAGGATATTCAGAAAAGTATCATATTAGATACGGTTTATGGCAAGGTTGTGTACCTTCTATTTTACTGATTATCACAAATATAGATGGAATACGTAAAAAAAAAATGGGGATTCCGTGGCGAAGTGGTAAAGCCGTCAGCTTCATGATTAGGTGGTGTGGGTTCGACTCCGGACCCCGCCGTCGTTTTCACGGGTACTTGAATCGGAGTCCCCTGCATCTCGTAGTCTCCCCCTAGTCGTCTTGTCCTTGACTTGCCACTTGGGTCGGGCGGCTCGAGACAAGAGAATGAGGATAAAAAGTAGCGCAGTTAATCCTTGCTAAAAAGATAGAATACATTTGCATATATATATATATATATACACACACACACGATGCGTGTTTAACTGAAACCGGGCCTAACTACAACAAGTGAACATATGTACGATGCGCATGATGACGTCACTTCTGGTATAAACAGCACATACAAACCGTCAAGTTTTGCAAAATTTCATTATCCTCCGATTCATAGTTTCCTCGGAAGACCGTTGAATACATGGCGGGTGTGAAACGGAATCTGTCCAGAGTTGACCAGCGAACGGTGATTCGGTTTCTAACAGCTGAAGAATGTCGACCAGTTGACATTCATCGCGGAATGCAGGAAGTGTATGGTGACCTGAATTGCTGCATCAATTTTGTCGATGGCATCTTCTGTCGCAACAATTTTCGTCTGACCTGGTCTCGGAAGATCTTTCGTTAACTCACGTCCTTCTTTAAACATTGTTGTCAAGTTCTTCACTGTTGTCGTCGACACACTTTTGTCACCATACACTGCCTGCATTCTGCAATGAATGTCAACTGGTCGACATCCTTCAGCTGTTAGAAACCGAATCACCGCTCGCTGATCAACTCTGGACCGATTCAGCATCATATCCGCAATGTTTTCAACAGTCTGCTGAGGAAACTATGAGTCGGAGAGGATAATGAAATTTTGCAAACCGAACGGTTGATACGTGCTGTTTACACCAGAAATGACGTCATCGTGCGCATCGTACGTCTGTTCACTTGGTGCAGTTATGTTCGGTTTAATTTGAACACGCCTTGTATATTAGAATACAGATCTACATTTGCTTCATAGATTTCATCAAAGCTGTTGACTATTTGCGTCACAAAATCCTATGAAACATCATGAGAGACATCGGAATCTCACAGCATCCTATTCCATCAATCTTATCTTATCTCTTGGGCACGAAGAAACGGTGAGGTCATGGCCAGCTTTAGAAATTCTAAAAAAGGCCATAGTGCGGTTCTGTGTTCCGAACGTAAACCAGGCGAATAAATGAGGATGGTGAAGAAGCAGAGGTGAGAATTTGATGTTGAAACATCAGCTTTGATGTGCAAAATGGAGTAAGACAATGATGTACTTTCCGATTATATTTCCAGGAATCATAATGAGAATATCCCTCATTAACATCATCATCATCATCATCATGTAGGATGTCATTTGCAGAACATCCATCTCATGACAGCCTGTCTGTAGGAAACTATATCTTTCGCCAGTTTTCCGGACTGTCCCAACGTCAATTCAGCGTCTCCTTGATGTCCTGGGTCCATCGTCTTCTCGGTCGGCCCCTGCCTCTCTTTCCAGTGACCACCCCTTCCATAACCATTCTCTCCAGTGACCACGCCTTCCATAACCACTCTCTCCAGTCCGTTGTGTCGTTTGACGTGTCCAGTTTTCGGGTCATTCTGGTTATTTTTGAGCCAATTCTCCTCAACATTCAGGTTTTCCCAGATGGGTCTGTTTGTTGCTTTCTTTGTCCACAGGATTTTCAGGACTCTTCTGTAGCAATGTGTTTCAAAAGCACCGATTTTCGCTCTTATTGCTTTTGAAATCAAGAAATGCCATAAGGAGCCAAAGTTAAGTAAAGTTCGACCCTCTTGCAATCAATAGAGTCGAAATAACACAGATATCCTCTTAAAAAGAGTGAGCGGACGCAAACAGATGGACAAGTCTGTTGAAGTAAATAACATAGAGAAGTAGCCATTGTCTGTCTGGACATCAGTTCTGTCTTGTTCTGTTTCTAAGAATCGATGTCACTGCATTCTGGGCATACTCGTATGTGCTCAGCCTCTCTTGGCAAATGACACAGGGAGTGGATGCTGATGGTCCCTGTAGCTCGCTGGTTTTACATTTTCTTGCTCTGTCCTTGTATACGCCCTACTCCACTCGAAGCTCGTTTAATGTCAAAACTTTGCAGCCTGTGGATTGCTGCTTCATCTATTGTAGTGTCCTCGTCTAACAGGCGGTCATTGATTGATTTTAAAATGCCATTTCTATCCATCCCTAACGTGCCCATGATGGGAGTTTGTGAAGCCAAGATGTCAGCTCTTTCGTTGCCCTGGGCATCAGCAAAACTAATATAATGACCATCTATGCAACAACACAGAACTAAAGTTACTCTAGAAAATGAAGAAATGGAAAATGTCCCAAGTGTCGAATATCTTGATTTCATCATCGGCAACAATGGAGACTGGGAAAGGTAAATCAGCAGAATAATATCATGACAACGAGGAGATTTAACAAAAACAGAAATGTATTACACAACACGAACAATGTAGCAGAAACAAATCTCAGAGGATTTCTATATATCTTATTATCATCAACTGGTGGGTCAGTTCTAAGACTGGTTGTAAGGTTGTCTGAGCATGCCTCTCCATTTGATACTATCCTCTGTAGTTCTTTTCATCTCAGCATAAGTTCGTACCTTGATGTCTTTGCTTACTGGGATGTAAAGGTGAGTTTTGGTCGCATTCTTTTTCTTTAACTTTGGGTTTTGCCTTCCGGTATCTTCTGTAGTAGACATATGGCTTGGTTTCGTTCGTTCTCAATCTCTCGCTAGCAAACCCTGGAAGGGCTTAAGTACCAGAATGTAGTCCAGAGAACGGAATGCGTTGTGTCGTAGTTTACAGCTTGACTGCGATATTTGCACATTTCGGTACAACACATCCGACTTCAGCAAGCATTTTTTTAGTACCGGTTTAGCATTCCCTCTTCAATCCCTTCTCCTTAGCCAGTCTGCCTGCTACAGCCTGTGATCCAGGATCACCGCTTGGAGTTGTAGAAGGGTCTTGGCAGTTCTAGTTCGCTGGTCCTGGCGCTAGCAGTCAGTTATGGGTCGCTGGCCACTGCAGCTCATGCGCTGCTAAGCATCTTGATCCCGTAGTAGACATATCGCATATTGCGTCCAGTAACTTAATCTTCGTTAAATAACAAACTGTAATATGTGTCTCCGTGTTCCTACCTCCGTAATGACCTTGTCATTAGATCTTCTTTCTATCCAACTCTTTCCATTCTAAGGAAGCACCACATTTCAAAATCTTCCGATCTATATTCATCTGCATTTACCATTAACCTGAGTCAGCAACATACAGTGCAATTGGCCAGACATGAGTAGTGTCTATTTTTTTCCGAAGTTTGATTTTGGTGTTCTTTAAGGTTAGCAATTTCTGTTTTTCTTTGAAGACCTTATTTGCATTGCAGTCTTCGTCTAAATTATCGTCTCATCTTCTGTGATCGATCAATCAATCAATCAATCAATCAAAACCCGTCGCTCCCCTCAGTGCATAGGTCATTGACAACATCTCTCCAGCATGCATGGCCGTGAACTGCTGTTTCTGCCACTCTCTAGAATTATTGAATCTTAGCTTCTTCATCCATTCTCTTCTTCATGTATTTTTGGGTCTACCTCTGTCTCTCTCCCTCTTCACCTGATGATTCCATGTAAGAGCCTGTCTTGCCTTATTGGACGTAGATGTCCGTAGTATATATCCTATCCAGCCACATTTTTTAAATTTAATGTGTTGTTCCAGTGGCTGTTGTTTGCTCCTTTCCCCACATGTATTCATTCTTCACTATGTCCTGCAACATTATTTACATTATCTTTCGTAGGCATCTGTTAAGAACAACTGGATTCTTTGTTATATGGCCTTGGTCGTTCTCCATGTTTCGGCTCCATACAACACCATCGACTTGACAATGGCTTTGAATGTTATAACTTTGGTGTCAATCTTATTTCGTCTGGATTTCCATGTTGTTTATTGTCAGGAATGCCATTTAGACTTTTCCATTTTTTCTAAAGTTTGCTCTAAATATGTAAAGTTATGTAATGTTTTGATTATAAATCTGGATGTAAAAAGTAAAGTAAAGTAACCATTAGCACTACTGCCATAAGTGTGAGGTGTTACCGATCTCCCATTTCAAAGGGTCGGCTATATGAGGGCGGTAGCAATCTTCTCTCCCTCGCCCATTTTACTTCCCGGACTGAACCGGTACCAATTTAAGGCTGGATCGACCCGGGAACCGTTGCGGTCTGAAATCATGTCCGCCTCAACTGGGGAATGAACCCATGACCACTCAGATACGAAGCCAGTTCGCTAACTGCGCTACGCGGCTCACTTGATGTTTATATATATATATATATATATAGCTTGTGTATAGGGCAGTGGTTAGCGAGCTGGCTTCGTATCTGAGTGTATATATATATAAAACAGACCATTCATCTGCCTACGAGTCTGTACTTTCGATATCAAGTTCCAAAACTGTCTACACCTTCACATGGGTAAAAGAGTAAAAACTGAATATATATGTGTGTGTGAGTGTCTGTGTGTGTGTGTGTGTGTGTGCGTGTGTGTATGCGCGTGCATTGTTATCTATAAATCTGAATATCTGTCTGTTTTTTTTGTATATTTGCTCATCCTCTTTATCTGTCTATTTTTCCAACAAACGGCTTTCCGTGGTCAATCTAGCCTAAGACAATTGGGTCCCAATTCAAGTATGGGAAGTAAAGGCGGCCGTGGCGTGCTGTTAGTCAAGAAAAGAACACCGTATCCCTAATATTCCGCACACCGTATCCCTAATATTCCGCACAGCGTATCCCTAATATTCCACACAGCGTATCCCTAATATTCCGCACAATTTTTTATTTTTTTTATTCACTCTATTCATCTATATATGTAACTATGTATAAATCCATCTGTTTACATGATTAGTTGCATATCCGGTTACCTATAAACATGGCAATCTTTCTTTCCTTCTTTCGTTCCCTTGGAGTAATAAACCCCACTGTCTTCTGCATAGGTCCATATAGTTTCCCTTTCAGTGTTGTTTTTCTTGGCCAGTATGTCCGTCTCAGAATCTCATACTCTGGACGGTCCTGGAGTATATCCTCCGCAGTCTGGGGTGCGTGTCCACATGTACACATACTTGAGATGCCAATCCTAAATTGTGTGTACATGTGGCTGCGGAGTCGGTTGTGTCCCGTTCTGAGGCGCAGTATGACAATCTGCTCTTGCCTACTTATATTATGATAGTCATATTGTATTTGTGTTTGAAGCTCTCTTATTGATTTAATCATCTTCTTCTTTTAATGGAATGTAACTGATACGTCTAATTGCCTGTCTGCACCACCTTCCCCTGCCAGTGTGTCAGTCGTCTCATTTCCTGATATTCCGCAGTGAAACGATATCCACTGCATCGTGGCTGCTCAATATTGAACGTGCCTATCTAAATATATAGTTTTCCATCAATCAATCTATCTATATATCTTTTTACCTATCTATATATATAGTTGTCCATCAATCAATCTATCTATATAACTTTTTGCCTATCTAAATATATAGTTTTCCATCAATCAGTCTATCTATATATTTTTTTGCCTATCTAAATATATACTTTTCCATCAATCAATCTATCTATGTCTATTTTTACCTGATTATATATATATATATATATATATATATATATATATATATATATATATATATGTATATATTTGTCTTTCTGTTAGGCTTTCTGTCTATGCACTTAAATATCTACTTGACGTCCATCTATCGAATTTTTGAGTGCCTATCTGTCTATCAATGTTAAAATATATGTAACTGGTAGTTGTCCGGTCAAACCTGTGCCTCTTATTGCACAACAGATTACCACATTTATTACACTGTGTCATTTATCTAAACTACTTAAAATCCAATCTGATTCCTTGCAGATTTGTGGGGGAAATCTATCTGCAAAATCCCTCCATTTTTAAATCTGTTCCTGCAATTTATTGTATGTTGCGCCAATCTGTATGTCTGTTCTTTCAATCTATCTATCTGTTCCACTAATATGTCTGCCTGTGTATCGTCCAACCCATTCTTAGGAACACTTTTTCACTGTAGGGTGTTTATCATTCGTCAAAGTTTCTACTTGTCGTTCATCTTTATAGTCTCTCTAATTTATTTTCAACTTTCCCAAATTTTTCCCTTTAAATCGCTCTCCCCATTAATTTCTATCGCTTCCAAATGTATACCCACTGCAAATATCTCTTCCATACAGACATATACACACACACATCCATGCTCAGACACACATACACACACACATCCACATGTCGCTCTCACAAACAAAGTACCCCAAGCCGGCCATCCTCCATTTTTCTTAGCGACAGGACTCGGTCGCAATGTTGACATTTTTGCCGCGCGGAAAGCCTAATCTAATATTTGCTGAAAGGATTTTCAAAGCCGATTCTAGCCAGAACAAAAGCTACTTTTCGCTGTTCGCAAAATGCACTCGTCAATAAACGAAAAATCATCACTTCCAATAGCGAGAAGCAGGACACTGTCAACTTTTAACGAAACAAAGCAACGGGAGGAAAATATTTTAAGTCGGTGTAGCTACGTTCTTAAATGTTTGAAGCAGTCATGATGCTGACCTACTTAAGAGACATTAACAATGTTCATTGGTTCACTTGCTGTTTTTTCCTGTACCTAGGTTTTTGTTTTTTTCTCGGTAGCGTATTTTTTTTTCTTTTATTCATCGCTCTACTCACTAAATATTCTTCACCAATTCTATTGGGCAATAGGGCTGTAACAATTACTCCACAGTGATGTTAATCTCAGACCAATTCCCTTAGCTCTGCAAGTGAGATCACAGTTTACCGCTTCTTCCCCGATTATTTCTAGCCTTTTCCTCTTTGGCAATATTTTGTGAAATACCCCCATCATCATCTGGTTGTAAGATTGTCTGAGCATGTCTGTCCATTTGACTCTTCCTTCTGGCTGATCAGTCCTAAGACTGATTGTAAGGTTGTCTCAAAATGCCTCTCGATTTGACCCTATACTCTCGTTGATCAGTCGTAAAACCCTCTGTAAGGTTGTTTGACTGTGTCTCTCTATTTGACTCTATCCTTAGGCTGTTCAGTTCTACAACTGGCTGTAAGGTTGTTTTAGCGTGTCTCTCTATTTGACTCTATCCTTAGACTGTACAGTTCTACTACTGGCTGTAAGATTGTTTGAGCGTGTCTTTCTATTTGACTCTATCCTTAGGCTGTTCAGTTCTACGACTGGCTGTAAGGTTATTTCAGCATGTCTCTCTATTTGACTCTATCCTAAGTCTATTCAGCTCTACCCCCCTCTACGCCAATTTGGAACGCCAGTGTAATCAGCTCCGAACACTCATCCCAGCTCCGAGCACCCACCCCTGTACCAGACAAAGTCTTCCACCTAAACCTCTCGTTTCCTTTGTCGACCTAGTATCGAACCGGTATTTGACCTTAGCATGCATTCAGGCAACCTTTGTTCTTAGAGTCGTCAGCCCAATCTCCCCTGCACTAAACGCCAATGCTCCAGCCAGAACTGTCACATGGACAGTGAAGTCTCTAACACCTCATCCCTGGCAGAAGTGTCTACTTTGGTACAACTTTTACATTTACCTAATTCAGAGTCATGTTTTATGACTATTTTCATGTTGGCATTATAATGATCCGATGTTCTTGAGATTATCTAATCGAGTCCCATATTGGGAGACCATAGAGTTGAGTCATAATTACTCTCAGCGTTGTTAGCTATTCTGTACTAGCAATACCTAACCCGTAAATTATGAAGATTGTTGTTAGATATCAGTCAAAACTAAATGAGAACATTGCTGCTTCACCTAGTAGCGTTGTGATTGTCTCTTAAGTATAGCATTTGTTGCTTTTTTTTAGAAAAAGATGTTGTCATGCCAATTTTCTTGCCAAAAATTATTTTTTTTAAAAGACTAATTGTGTTTTGAACCAACGCATTGAAGATATTAACAAACACTTACGTTTAGATCCGAAGAAAGTTTGTATGTTAGGGATTTTAAGAACGTTGGATTAGCTAATTGGAAAGGTTGAGCTGACTGCAGGTGAAGTCTCAAATGTCACATCAAGACTACGAGTCACTAACTGATGTCAATGTTGAAGTTCGTGGCAGTAATTGGGCTGAGTAAGTCACAATAATATTACTTTCCATGGAAGCTAACTTTAAAAATGAAACTTCGTGCAAGTTGATTACATCATTTCACTTGATAAAATGTATTTGGTATAGGTCCGTCACAGAACATGTATTCAGTGTTTTAATTGAGACAAACAGTTCAGCAATGAGATTATGCCCTGTAATGTTGTTTTTATTTTTTTTTAAGATAAAACTATATATACGAAGCGTGTTCTTCTTCTTCTTCTTCTTCTTCGTACGCTGGTTACAGCGATATACGTTGCTCTGTGTTACTTTGTTAGGCCTGTGGCCCAGTGCATCCGATTTCAACAGGCGTTTCTGTAGGGATGGCAGCAGTTGTTTTTTGTCAGAGTTGTCTCTCTTAGGGAAGTTGTCTTGCAGGACTATCGAGTCATCCCCAGTCGTGTCTATAGGGTGGGGCAATGATATGATATGATGGACTATGTACTAGTTTGTACTATCCCGGAATAGAGGCAGTCCAGTGTGTCTGTGTCTCAGGATCGTCACGTCCTGCCAGAAACGTAGCATATGCATGTGAGTGGGGTATCTCTTTGCGGGTTCAAATGAAACCGAACCAAAGCTGCAACAAGAGAGCATACGTACGATGCGCAAGATAACGTCACTTCTGGTGTAAACAGCACATACCAACCGTCAAGTTTGCAAAATGTCATTAATCTCCGAAACATTTTTCTCAGGAGACCGTTGAAAACAGGGCTCGTGTGATACAGAATCCGTCCAGAGTTGATCAGCGAGCGGTGATTCAGTTTCTAACGGCTGAAGGATGTCTACTAGTTGACATTCATCGCAGAATGCGTGCAGTGTTTGGTGACAAAAGTGTGTCGAAGACAACAGTGAAGAACTGGACAACTATGTTTTATATGTATATATATGCTGCTTTTTTTTAAATTCAAGTAAGTATCTATTCAATTGTAATATCACGGTAATCCATGAATATATCTAGGACAGAACAATTTCTTGGAAAGACATTTTACACTTCGCCAATCACGCATGGTAAACGTCTGTCTAGGATTGTGTAGCTTGCTGCGCTTATGAGAAAGATCCAGAATCAATGTCTGAAATATGTGACAGAATACAATAGCAGATCTTCCATTTTCCATGTGATCGGAGTCAATTTGTTATGCTTGATGCAGTCATGTTTGCACATTTGAATTCAGTGAAAACTGTGTCAGAACCGCGTTGCTATGTGGTACAGAAAGAAGGCTGAAGAGTTCTTGACCTAAGACTACTTGGTGACAAAAGTGTGTCGAAGACAACAGTGAAGAACTGGACAACGATGTTTAAAGAAGGACGTGAGTTAACGCAACAATATGAGCCTGACCTGGTCTCGGAAGATCTTTCGTTAACTCACGTACTTGTGTAAACATCGTTGTCCATTTTTTCACTGTGTCGACATACTTTTGTCACCATACACTGCCTGCATTCTGCGATGAATGTCTGCTGGACGACATTTTACAGCTGTTAGAAACCGAATAACCGCTCACTGGTCAGCTGTTGGCGGATTCCGTTTTCAACGGTCTGCTGAGGAAACTTAGTCGAAGGATAATGACATCTTTTAAACTTGACGGTTGGTATGTGATATTTACACCATAAGTGACGTCATCATGCGCGTTTTCACTTGTTGCAGTTTGGTCCGGTTCCTTTTGAACAGGCCTCGTAAATTGACATGAAAACCATTGATGTGACACTTTACGAAGTGTGACCACAGAGAGAACAAAATGGAAGGAGTCTGCTACTGAACTGAATAATGTTGTCCGGTGTTTAATAATCATTGTCGGCTTTAACTACCACGGGCGGAGAATTAAAGATGAAAAAAAAGCTTACGTTTCCATTTTAACTTATATACAAAACACAGCATACCAAAAAAACCTGTTGTCTGCACACTCAATTACAAGTATAGAGAAAGCCTTTTATTTCACCGGAGTAAAAGGAAAGTGACTAATTGACGATTTCTATATATAGATAGATTTCTTCTTCTCCGTCGTTCGCTCTCAATCTCCCACTACCAAGCCATGAAAACGGCTTTGCAAGAAGCACGATGTAGTCCGGAGAACGGAATGCGTTGTGTCGTAGTTTACAGATTGACTGCGATATTTGCACCATTCAGTCAGACACATCCGACTTCAGCATGCATTTTTTAGTACCGGATTGCTTTGCCTCTTCGATCCCTTCTCCTAAGAAAGTCTGTACTATTGCAGCCTGTTATCCAGGAATACCGCGTAGAGGCGTATAATGGTCTTGGCATCTCTGGTTTGCAGGCCATGACGCTAGCAGTCAGCTATTGGTCGCTGCTCAGCGAGAGCCAATGCTAAGGTCAGGGTCACGAACATATTGACCTTGACCATCACTGTACGGTCTTGTCGATATCCTGAAAGAAGTTTTTAAAACTATATCTGTACCAAAGAAAACTAGATCCATACCATGATTCCCATAGCCATGGATCGACTTAACCGTAGTAATGAACGACACGCAGATGAAGCCAATCATAGCACAACCGCATGGAGGCTCCTGACCAACCTTCATCAGCACGCTCGGGATGTGAGGAAAACTACTGCAACCCGCAACTTAACGTCCTTTTCAGGACACACAAAAGAGTAAACCTACTGATTGTGAGCATTCGAAACACCAACAATAACCTTACCTTAAACCTGTCATTTAATATGAAGACTGTTTGTTCTTTGCTTATCTACAGAATGTTACCGAGGCCAAAATGGGTAGAAACGACTAGTACCACTGTAACCTCCTCGACACCGAAGGCGTGACTAGGGAGGTTAGGGAATGGGGCCGGCTAGTCTTCAGTATTTAAAATATAAAGACAAACAAGAGAAAATGCCTCCGTAACATGTGGTAGAAGAGAAGCGACTCAATAACTGTCCCGGTCATCAGTTGTCGAGTGGGTGGAAATACAGAGAATAAAATAACCTATCAGTCCATCGCTCCTCTCGGTGTAAAGGCCACTGACTACACCTCGCCAGCATACACGGACGTGGGTTCCAATGTACGCCTCTTTCTGTGTGTAAATATGTAATCGAAGCTCACTTTCACATTCTCTGCACCATGTAATTTAGGTCTATGTATGTATGTATGTATGTATAAGTGTGTGTATGGGTATGTATGTATGCATGCATGTGTGTGTATGTCTATAAGTATGAATGTGTAATTTATAGAACAATCTACTTTTTTATCTACCTATCTATACCCTATATTTGTCAATCAAGCAATGTATATATACTATGCGTGCTACTCGATCCATCTTTCATTAGTAGTATCTAAGTAAATCTAAGTTTACTTAACACATGCAAACACCCCCAAATATCCAGATATCATCTACATAGTGCCGGGACTTTCCTCCAAACGGACAAAACAACAAAAACAGATATCCTTGATACAGTTCTACGGAAGATAGAAGAAATAAGAAGGCAAATACATTACAATTTTGCTTTAATCTGGCCCTGGGCTCTGACCCCTGTCCATCGTAAGGATATCGCATGTCCAGTACTGGATGGGGTTATTAAATGTAAACATACAGGGGATGCCAGCAGAGCAAAGGGGGATAATCAAAGGTAAATAGTCACTGGATTGAAACACGATGAGGAAAAGGAATTCAGTATAAATATGTTTTTCTCTCTCTATCTCTCTCTCTTTCACTCTCTCTCTCTCTCTCTCTCTCTCTCTTTCTCTCTCTCTCTATCATAGATTCATAGATACACATACACTCCCTCTTTTAATACTCGTAAAAAGCTCAATCTCCCTTGCATCCCTGATATGACTTTATTTTTTAATGTCGCTCTCTCTCTCTCTTTCTCTCTGTGTGTTCCTATTTGTTTTTATCTCATATGTACGCACACTCTCTCTTTCTCGTCATATTCCAAAATAGAAATGTGTACCTAGCTGACGACTAGGAAAGGAAAAGGCACCGAAGAAGGGAACTAGCCACTCCACCACACAAAACCGGGGCTTAGTAAAGTGATAACTAGCACTTCATCCCCGTCTGCAGTGTGTGCCATTAGACTACTTTTACCTTTACCTTACTTGTTCATTTTATTGCATTTGTTATTGTTATATGAAACGAACATAAGTATAGACCAGAAGAGTGCTGCGGGGCATATGGTGCTCGGGTTGAATCCCACCGTGTCCAGTTTGTCAGACACGGGTTATTTATCTCGGTAGAATCGCTCCTCCACGAACAAAAATTAATGGCAACCTACCGTACTGCCCACCAGCCAAGAACCTTAATACAGGCAAATAGGTTTGATGGGTGTAAGAAGCGACGTATCTGCAAAGGACATGTTACTTGCATTAAAAAGAACAGACAGAGTTGGGGGGGTTCAACACATCAAGGTAATCAAAATCAGTTTTAGTAGTGATAAACCGACGCTGACGATTATACACCATGATTATAGACCATGATTATTATACATGATTATACACCATGATTATACACGATTATACACCATGATTATACATGATTATACACCATGATTATACATGATTATACACCATTCAAGAGCAAATGAAACATAACATCATCATCAAAGGCGTCTCAATATCTGTAGACCATGGCCGTGGAACCCTGAGAGTAGCCTCTCCAGGGTTCAAGACTGGGGGCTGAATGTGGAGACCCCGTGCTGCTAAAACTGCAGGATCCCGTCTTAGTCTCACTGGTGTAATCCAAAGGAATGCAAAGCATGACAATTTGGCCCCAGCTCAGCTGCAGATGCAGACGGAATGAGTTAGCCATTTTGAAACCATCCACATTAGGTGCTACCACTCCGGATTTTCTGTCCGGGTTTACTCCCGTAGACCTACCCTCTCCAAAAGTTTCCACAAGACAATGGAACCGTTGTCCGCAGATGATAGTTACTCTAGACATTCGATGATACTCTTATCGTCCTAGGACTGGGCAGCACTATCTGGCTCTTTAGGTTTCTTCTTCTTCGTTCGTTCTCAATCTCCCGCTGTCAAACCCTGAAAGGGCTTAAGTAGCAGAATGTAGTCCAGAGAACGGAATGCGTTGTGTCGTAGTTTACATCTTGACTGCGATATTTACACCTTTCGGTCCAACACATCCGACTTCAGCAAGCATTTTTTTAGTACCGGGTTAGCATTCCCTCTTCGATCCCTTCTCCTTAGCCAGTCTGCTCTGCTGCAGCCTGTTATCCAGGATCACTGCGTGGAGGTGTAGAAGGGTCTTGGCCGCTTTGGTTCGCTGGCCCTGACGCTAGCAATCAGCTATTGGTCGCTGACCACTGCAGCTCATGCGCTGCTGAGCATCTTGATCCCGCTCCTTAGGTTTAAATTCAGAGTTTCCCCTCTCCTAGGCGAACTGAATGAACAGACAAACGTGATTCGTCTACCCAGATTTACCGTCTCTTAGATTGGCTGACAACCAAGGCTAATGACCCCAGTTATACCACCGGGTCATAGGTCGGGCCCCACAGCAGACTCTGTAAGAAACGGGGGGGGGGGCCTCATGAAAGTGCTGCTGGGGACACAATAATGTAGGAGAGGCCATTGGCATGGAAATTCCTGCCCTCCAGGAAGCCGAACAGTGAATCCAGTTGCGATCTCTACACTTGGAAATTAGAGGTTATAGCAGGCGCCTCACTTTTGGCGTGGGCTAGTGGTTAAGTGACATGGCTCACCACCAGAAGGTGCTGGGTTCGGTTGCCATCACAGCACCGCCGTTACCCCGGGGAAGCAAACCCTTAGAAAATGCATGAGGAAGCAGACCCTAACATAAAAAATGAATGCGGAAGTCGGATGCACTGGGACGACAGCCTCAAAATAAAATCCACAGTGTAAAGCACACCACCTTGGGGAATAGATAAATAAGGCGAACAAAAAATAACAAAAAAAGACTTTCTTCTAACGAACGGGACATGCAGCCAACACCTCGCTAGCCACCAAATATAACCCATAAAGGGCAAATTCTGTTAATAGAAAATGTTATTAATATTACTTGTTAACTCCCCTTCGTACATAGAATCATTGTAAATAGAAGGGCAGAGGATTCATCACAGTGCCCTAGCTTAATGCATCCAGACTCATAGCTGGTTGCTTATATCAGGGTCAGCAAATCATAGCTGACCAACATGCTATTCAGGCCCAAACCGGCAGACCATGAAACAGGAGACATTAGTGCTGTGGAGAATAGTGAACGTAGTGGGAAAATCAACTCAAACTCGGTATTCAAAATAACCATCTGAAATTGAATATATCGGGCGAAAGGCGCAGATATTGCAGCCCCGCTAGGACGTCAAGTCCTCATTTTCAGGACGAAAGCCCAGAAAGAAGAAGAAGATACAGAAACAATCATGAAGCAGAGAAAGTAGACCCTCAACCAAATGACAGATACTACAGACGCAAAGGACGTGAACGGGTAATCGCTAGAAGACTAGATACCATATGTTCAACAAACTAAGATTAGAACAGACAGAAATATGTAACAATTGAAACGGCACTTCTTACACCCTTCTCCCCTCCCCCCCCCCCCCCCCCCCCTGGTCCCTTCATCCCGCCTTTCCCCATCATTTGGCATCCTGTCTCCGATCCTGCCTCTGTTCTTGAATACATTAATTGTCCCTGCCTCCACTACTTCCTGTGGCATTGCATTCCAAGTTTTCACCTAAAAAATATTTCCTAATATTTAATATGGACCTTCTTTTAGTTAATTTGTAGCTATGCCCTCTTGTTGTTGTCGGTAATTGTATTTTGAAAAACTTGTTATAGTCTAATTTATCCTTTCCTTTGGTTATCTTATAATACCTGAGATAAATACCCTTTAACGCTTTTATAGTTTTATATCCGCCATTTATTTATTTATTCTTCTCCTCTTCTATGATTCAGTAGTTCATTACTGATGTTGTTCGCTGTCATTGATAAAGACCTATTGGTCGTAACGCAGGTTTCGTTTGTATCTTCGTCTCGGTGCTATATCTGACGATACTTATTTATATGTTGTTACAATTTATGTGTTTTTGTTTTACATAAAAAGGTAAAACGATATCGTTATTTGAGGAATAAACTTTATCTCAAATTTAGTTCGGAAAGAATTTATCAAGTTTACTTTATTGCGACATAATTTGAAGAAAAAAATCATTAACTTTTTTGTGTGGAAACATTCAGTTATTTCAAGTGTAGACTTTATTGACACATAATTCTCCACCAAAAAAAGTAATCATGTTACTGTGGAAATAGCTGTAGTTATTTGAAGTATTCTTTGTGGGACAAATTTCTTAATAAATCATAAATAGATGCACAATTTTTGTTTCGTTCGCCTTATTTCGCTAATCCTCAAGGCGTTGTGCATTGCACTGTGGTTTTTATTTTGCTCCTGTCGGCCCAGTGCATCCGATTTCATCATCCATTTTATGTAAGGGTCTGCTTCCTCCGTCCTTTTCTAAGGGTTTGCTTCCCCTGGGTAACGGCCGGTGCTGTGATGGGGATCGAACCCAGCACCTTATGGTTGTGAGTCACTTAACCACTAGCCCACACCTTTCTTTGGTTAATTTGTAGCTTTGCTCTCTTGTCCTTGTAGGTGGTTGTATTTTTGAAAAAAACCTTTTATAGTCTAAGTTTAAATAATTATTATAAATTTCTGTCATTTTTCTTCATTTTTCCCAATGTTTCAAATTGCTGGTCGGTCTATACTATCAAATACCTCATGTATAGAGGAGTCTGCTTCTCCCATGGCACAAATCAGCCAATCAAAGCCCGACGCTCCTCTCGGTGCACAGACCATTGACAACATCCCACCAACGTGCACTGTGCTGGTCTGATCTTTCTGCTCCTCTCGGTGCATAGACCATTGACAACATCCCACCAACGTGCACTATCCTGGTCTGATCTTTCTGCTCATCTCGGTGCACAGACCATTGACAACATCCCACCGACGTGCACTATCCTGGTCTGATCTTTCTGCTCATCTCGATGTGTAATTATTTAATCCTAGTTCCTTCTCTCATTCTTTCCTCCATGTATGTTTTGGTCTACCTCTCTCTCTCTCTCTCTCTCTCTCTCTCTCCCTTTGATGATTCCATGTAAGAGCCTGTCTGTCTATGTTGGACTTTGCCTTCCGCAGATGATGTCTTAACCAGCCCCATTTTCTTCGCTAAGTTGTCCGTTCTAGTGTCTGCTAATCCCCAGGTTGCTGGATGATAATTCTTAGCATTATTTAATTTACAAACATTATCACGAAAGAAATTTGAGAAAAACTAACGAATTTATGCAGGAAAATAGTTCGTTTTTTGTTTATAAAGAAAGAAATAACAGTTCTTTATTAATGAGATTCAGTCAAGCATAAATCCAACCAGTCGCTTAGACAGACTGAGTCTGCTATCAGATAAGTAGTCCATTTTTTTTTCCTTATAAGTTGATTTGTTAGTTCAGTATTGTTGTTATTTGTTGTCCCTGACGAAGGCCTATTGGTCGTAACGTAGGTTTTGTTTGTGTTCTCGTCTCGGTGTAGTATCTGACCATACCCATTTTAACATTTTGATTAAACTCAACCTTTATCAACTTTTAAATTTTTTTTCATTTTTTTTTTCTTTTCCTTATTAATGAAGACGTGATATGAATTCAGTTGCTACTCATAATGTTCATTTTGGTGATTATTTAAAATCTTGTCCCTTTCCCAACCGCTGACAACAATTCACTCCGTATTTTGTATTTTAACATCTCAATGTCATCAACCCTTGTTTTTAATCGCGGACAGCCTGTTACTCTACCTGAATGAAAGACAAACTAGTTGGTATTTATGCGTCCACTGACTGCTATTTCATCTTTTGTTGTGACCGGCATTCTTGCGATGATGCTGTCACCACTAAAGAGAAGGATTTACGCCTATGTGAGCAATATGTCGTTTGGCTCATTAAGCTGCAATCTCTCACTCGAGCCTGGATTCGCGGTATCCGGTGAGTGGACTCGCCAGTTTTGATGTGTTGATCCAGGTGTGAGACTCAGTCAAGCGGTAAATGTGGTTTGAAGTACACTGGAAAATGTGTGCGTCTACGAGGTGTTAACGTGTGTATATGTTTGTATCGGTGGTTCTGTGCATGCGTGAGAGTGTGTATATGTGTGTGTGTGTGTGTATAATATAGTAAAATGAAATGGTTAACGTATTCCAATAACCGTTATTGCGGTCGCTAATAATGTACTTGAAACTTCGCTGCATCGAGTTTAGGATTTTCGATATGTCCAGTTTTCGTCTTCCATTACTTTGCTTTCTATAACTGTAGGCCAGGTATAAATTGACATCTATGTAGACTGGATGTTAGTATAACAAAGTTAAAATGCATGTGGGGTTTCTTAAATATATATATATATATATATATATATATATATATATATATATATATATATATATATATATATATATATATATATATATATGGGGAGGAAGACTAACGTCTGGTCCGGCAAAACATACTGGTCAGACATGTTAGTCAGGGTCAGGCAAAACATACTGGTCAGACATGCTAGTCAGGGTCAGGCAAAACATACTGGTCAGACATGCTATTCAGGGCCAGGCAATACATACTGGTCAGATATGTTAGTCAGGGTCAGACAAAACATACTGCTCAGACAAAGTCAGGGTCAGGAAAAACATACTGGTCAGACAAAGTTAGAGTCACGCAAAACATACTGACTACGCACTCCGCCTTGGCTTCCTAGTAGCCCTTTCTGAAAACTTGTTATTTTTATGTCAGCCTGGCTAACGAGGTGAGGTATCCAGGTGATCCCCGTAGTAGTGAGTGACACGTAGATGAAGCTACGCCTACCAAAACCGCCTGGTGGACTTCGGTCCACCCTTTTCAGCACGCTCTGGATGTAAGGAAAGCTACTGCAACCTGTCACTTAACGTCCTTTTCAGGACGCACAAAAGAGTAATCTACTCATTGTGGGCACTCACAAACAAGAATATATATATGACACTAGTCCGGTCAGGCACAACATACTGACCAGTACGTCGCGTCAGGGTCAGGCAAAATATACTGACCAAGACCACTATCTTTCTTCACGTAACATTCCCTGGAAACAGGCTGTTTTCAAGGCATCTGGCTGACAAGATATAGATTGACATGATCCCCATAGTAGTGAGCGTCAGTCAAATGAAGCCAAGCATAGAATAAGCGACTGGAGGACCCTGGTCCACCTTCATCAGCACGCTCCGGAGAATGTGAGGAAAGCTACTACAACCCGCCACCTAACGCCCTTTTCAGGACCCACAAAAGAGTCAACTTACTCATTATGAACATTAAACAACAACAACAACAACAACAACACTAACAACCATTTAGGGACTATTTAATGAATTTCCCTCATCAATTTAAGGCCTCGACACATAACCATAACATCTGGTTAGATTAAGGATGGAGCTCTCGAATTTCACGTCAAAGGTACGCGTTTGAATTCCATTTACAGTACGCTCAAGTCAACCTGACACACTGTTACTGAATTACGTATGACAAGAAAGAGAACTGGCCACCCTAATCCCCACACATGTCGTGATCTAATACTCTGAAGTGTCTAACACGTCATACCTAACAGCAGTCTAATGTAGGAGTCTACCTTGACCATATATATATATATATATCTTTCAGCTACTCTTCATCAGCTGTCACTGTGGCTGTTGATTGAGAACCATTTCTGTATATTCCCTCTATTGAGTATGCAGGAAACAGCTGATTGGTCTGTTGTGTGTATATATGTGCATTTGTGTCCTGACTATCGCTGTGTGTGCCGTTCCAGGATTGGTCTTTGCAGCCATCACAGAACACATTTCACAGCAATAGTCTGATGTTGTCGCCATCTTCGCTTGCGATGGGTAACTATTATTATTATATACATATCGTTTCATTGATTGATTGACATTGATTTATTGATTGATTGACTTATTGGTTGATTGATTGACTGACTTATTGATTGATTGATGCATTGATTGATTAATTGATCAATTGACTTATTGGTTGATTGATTGACATTTATTGATTGATTTGCTTATTGATTGATCGACTTATTCATTAATTGATTTACTTGTTGACTTATTGATTGATATATTGACTTATGATTGATTTATTGTGTGATTGATTGACTTATTGATTGATTGATTGATTGATCGGTGTTGAATGCCCACAATGAGAACGTCTACTCCTTTGTGCGCCCTAAAATGGGCGTTAACTGGGGGTTGCAGTATCGTTGCTGACATCCCGAGCGTGCTGGTGTATCAACTTGGACGAAGAGAGACTATGACAACAAGCAGAGGAGAAAAGGAAACGTGAAAACAAAAGCAAGAAAATATCACTTCTATGGCGCATCATTCCATAGATTCAATTCTATGGCGCATTATTACATAGTATCACTTCAATGGCGCATTATTACATACTATCACTCGATGGCGCATCATTCCATAATAAGTTAAGGCGGAAGACGGTTTGTCTTTCATCGACGCGGGCCAGGACATGATAAACACACACAATAAATGGTGAGATGTGACGGAAGATAGCGGCAGTTGGGATCGGCTCCAGTCGGATCAAACCTGTATGTCAGAAGTACAGAAACAACAAGAGATGAATTCATTTCTTCAACAGCATGGTTATTCAAATCATGGTATATAGCCGCGAAATATAGAATTTTTCGAAAAGCAGATGCATAAAGGCTTCGAGCTGCTCAAATGACAATAGAGATAAAAACATTGTCAGTTTCTGGTACGGGACCGGGTCCACAGCACCGACATTAAGTGTCAAACCTCCTTCAATGACGTTAGTATAACAATACAGATGAGCCAGGTATGTGGTGCACTTTCTTGGCAACATATGGACACCTCTTCTTCTTCGCCGAACGTTCTCTCACTCCCGCTACCAAGCCCTGAACGTTATCAATCTCCCGCCACCAAGCCCTGAACGTTCTCAAACTCCTGCTACCAATCCCTGAACGTTCTCAAACTCCCGCTACCAAGCTCTGAACGTTCTAAAAAACCCCGCTACCAAGCCCTGAATGTTCTCAAACTCCCGCTACCAATCCCTGAACGTTCTCAAACTCCCGCTACCAATCCCCGAACGTTCTCAAACTCCCGCTACCAAGCCCTGAACGTTCTCAAACTCCCGCTACCAATCCCTGAATGTTCTCAAACTCCCGCTACTAAGCCCTGGCTGCTCTCAATCTCCCGCCACAAACTCAACCCATCTCAGATGTGATGCCTCTACAGCTGCCACCAACTCATGTCCAACATAGAACTTAAGACAAATAACCGAAATGAGTTTAACAACATGCATCAGACACGTGATTCAAGACCAGGATTACAGATTACAGACTCTTTTGCGGTTGTTGTTATTTTTTGTACAGATTCGACATACGTGGCTTCACTCAAGTAATTTGTCACGGCTTCTTCATTAAGTAGCAAAAAAGTATTTCTACTGGTATTCCAGTACCCCGCTCATTATACATACTCATCATGTGTTCTCTGTTATGTCCCTCCCTGGAAAGTGAGAGGAAAACTTTGCTATCTTCTGTTCAGTAGTGAATTAGGAACATACGGAAAAATATTCCAACGTTTGGCGAAACAACGGGGTAAGGGACATAACCAAGATAATTTTGAGAAGTTTCATTGAACGTCTAATTTTTGCATTGTTAGAGAATTGGCTTTTCAATGCAAAAGTACAGCAAACTACCTCTACAGGCAGGTTCCTGTAGACCCAGTCGTAAAAGGGCTTATTTGTAAATAAGTACCTGATTACGATTATAGAATAACAGGCAATGAGGAAGGAAACTGTCTACTCCACTTCATACACGAACTCAGGCTTAGTATAATGAAGTCAAATCCATCCTCAATTACGATGTGCTTTCTTAATTTGTATTTCTTCAGTACTTCTACAGGGGCGTGAGCAGGGTGTAGCAGGGTGTAGCCGGGAGTAGCCGGGAGTAGGATTTCTTCTTAGTCGGCCAGTACTTCTACAGGGGTGTGAGCAGGGTGGAGCAGGGTGTGAGCAGGGTGGAGCAGGGTGTAGCCGGGAGTAGGATTTCTAGCTTAGTGAACTAGCTTCGAGGAGCTTATTACTCCATTGCGTTTGGACAAGTGGTGCGGAGGGTGGTTAACCGACGTGCGAGATAATCCTAATATACTTAAAAAACTAGAGCAAAGAAGACCCGCAGCTTGTAAGCCGCCATCTATGCTGCTCTAAACAAATCACCCAACCATTACTGGTGGTATGCCTGACATATGGTTAGTCGCTTCTTACGACATGCTCTCTGTGGGCTGCTATTCTTGTCCCTGTCATTCACAAAGACCCCGCGGACCAATCCGTTATAGTTAGGCTGACCATATTTCCTTGAGACAAAAACTGGGCAGGGGGATATGTTATATGTAATATTCTGTATTAATGAAAAAAAGACAATAAAAGTGTTATTACATAAGGTCAGGTCAGGTCTGGTAATCCCGTAACCGATGAGGTCGTTGGGGCACACATGAAGACATCCTCACAATCCCACGCCACCCCTCTCTGTCAGATGCCGCTGCCTGTGACTCTTCTGGTCGGAGATTGGTCCATTCTTTTACGTTGTCCTCCCATCTCTTTTTGGGACGGCCTCTTCGTCGTCTGCCATGCACCTTTCCATGGAGGATCGTATTTGCAAGACCATTTGATCTCGATATGTAACCGTACCAAGCGAGTTTCCTTCCTTTGACAGTTGCCAAGAGGTCTTCGAAAGGCCCTATTGCTGTTGTAATTCTATCTCGTATTTCCTCATTTGTAACTCAATCTTTGTACGTGACGTTTAAAAGTCTTCGGAAACATTTCATCTCGAAGGCCTGTATCCTTCGCTGAAGGTCAGCTGTAACTGTCCATGTCTTACAAGCATAAAGGAATATTGACAGTAGCAGTGTACGAATTAATCTGATTTTCATGCGTAGTGCTAACCGTTTATCTTGCCAGATTTTGTTAAGCTGTGCAAGCGCCGCCATTGTCTGGACTACATATAGCTTACGATTATTCATCAGTGACCAAATGCCACACACAAATGTAGATAGACGTAGGGGAAGTCTCTATTTCACCACGATCGTACCATGAATATTTCTTTGATGAATTAATCTTGCGTAACAAATTGTCGTCTTTCAAGACCTGATCATGAACTTCCCACACTCTATTGCACAAGTTTGTC
This sequence comes from Ariolimax columbianus, assembly GCA_036924085.1. NCBI lineage: Eukaryota > Metazoa > Mollusca > Gastropoda > Stylommatophora > Arionidae > Ariolimax > Ariolimax columbianus. The sequence goes on from JAVGWX010000021.1 coordinate 40,076,343, forward strand.
ACACTCTATTGCACAAGTTTGTCACAATTATCATAGCCCTTATTGTTTCAACACTTAATCTAGATTTCTCTTTTGACCACGTCTTTTTCGTAATAGAAAATGTTCTTTCAACGTGTACTGTACTCCCTGAAAGAAAAAGAATAAACTCCACAATATTTGAAAAGTCTTGAACATCTACTCGTTTTTCGCCCATTATCCGAAATATTGATATGCGATTATTAGTAATAATTTAGGATTGTTCAATATAAAAGTATATTTTTAGTTTTTCATGAAAACGGGACAAAACTGGCATGGGGCGGACGGGAAATATGAAAATATATTTACTGTCCAGTTCAAAACAGTATTCATGGTCACCCTTTTCATAGTACTTTATAATGAGGAATTCTTTGTTGGTTTAAACTTGGGACATGTTATTTTGTGGAAAGGGAGGGAAGATCGGAGTAACAAGAAAACTAACGAAACATCATCATGTGGAGCATCTATAACTTAACTTCTAACGTAACGTCTTTATACTGGTTTAGAAGAATCTGCAGAGTCTGTATTCAACCAGTGTCTTGTATGTAGTTTAACCGAACGTGTCAGTCCATCTTAATACACTTAAACACTAGAGCTAAGTAGACCCGTAGCCAGTTAGGCGCCAACTATAGCTGATCTTAAGAAACCACCTGTGGAAAAGGTACAAATAACTTGGGTAGATTTTTAACTAGAATTTTGTCCGGGCAGTGGATGTAATGTCTACTATTTTCGATTTCCAACTGCCAAAGGAATTTTTAACGAACACGGGAGTCTGATCTCACTACCCAGAGATCACAGGAATTTTTACCTGAAGATTCACGTGAAAGAAATCCCGGTCTACACCCTAACTTGAACCGGCGACCTCCGGCACTAGAGGCGACCACCTTACCGCGAGACCACTGAATGTTTCGCCAGCTTTCTTATATTTCAAATAGACAAATAGATTTCATAATAACCAGACATGAGCTGAATATGAACCAGCAAGAAAAGAATAGAGCGGCCAAGGAACATCTGGTTAAGAGCCGTGGAAGAGGATGTGTATATGACATCAAATGATTTTGGGTGAAATTAAATACTGACTACACATGGGAATTGTCAGAAGGTTAAAGTGTCCCATAACCAGACAGTTTTGTACAGCTATAACCATATTGTTACAGTGGAATCAAGTCGGAAAGTGACAAAATGTATCACAATTAAGTTGATAGGCGCCATACTACAGTACAAAGTGTAACAAATGACATCACGTAGCGATCAATATGGCGGTGTTTGTTTGTTAGTTTTTTTTGTTTTTTTGTTGGGGGGGGGGGGGGGGGGGGGGGGGTTGTGCACTCTGCAAAAGAAGTTTGAAAATAATTTTTTTTTTGGTGTTTATCTTGAAATGATTCAATCTTTACATACACATGCTACTTATGTGTAGGATGGTTGGAAGCGTATTATTATCAGTTGTATATTTCGTCATCTAGTCTAGAATCCGGATTAATGCATTTGTATTATTTTCCTTTGACATGTGATATGAACATAGCTATTGTGAGGATTTGACGGTTGTCTACTGTAAGTCGGATTACCTTGTCTGTGATACTTGTCATCTTTATATCGTGTGGCATTCCATAGTCAAGGTGGCGCAAGTGGATTACTAGCAGCGATGGACTAGCTGTTCAGTTGTCCTTGCCATTATTGAAATTTGTGTGACTTGAATATTTGGGTCGCGCACGTCATCACAATGTGGCTGTATTACCTCCCCTGCCTTCTATAGGTTTCATGCGAGCCAGATTTTCATAGTGTTTTTGTCACTATATGGGTGACTTCGACCTTCACTCTGTCTCAACACATTGTGAATATCTGGAACATTATTTGGCACTTAGTTTCCTGCGCCATTTGTTATGAACATAGAGATTTAGTCCTGGTCATCATACGTTTCTAACCTATTGGATGTCACACCCTCGCTTCTGCCGAAGACGGATGTGTCGGACCGAAAGGTGCAAATATCGCAGTCAAACTGTAAACTAGCGACATAACGCATGCCGTTCTCCGGACTACATCCTGCTACTTGCAAAGCCTTATTCATTGCTTAGTAGCCGGAGATTGAGAACGAACGCAGAAGATGAAGAATAAAACACCCTCGCTGTCTTGCGGGATTCCTGTTTATGGGAAAAGTTTCGGGAGTTAACCCTTAGGAAAAAATCTGCATCATAGGCTATCACCAGTCGTCTTGATAATGTCTTGCCACTGTTCCAAGGTAGCTTTGGATCAGAGACTGAGGTTGATGACTGGCGGAGTTTTTTCCTCACTAAAATCCAAATACAGCGCATGTTACATCATCAACACAAACCCGGTGATGTCGCCATCTTCGCTTGAGATGGGTAACGAACTAACAGTTCCCAGAGTGTACAATATTCGTCTGTAAATAGCAGTGTTTAACGCCATATTATTCATAGTATTCTACCAAATGTAAGATTGTATTGTTGTATTATGTCGGGATGACCCTGTCGGAGGTCCACTCAACTGCTGCCTTGTGAGTCACTTGTTTACGGGAAAGGCTTGAGGAGTAAACCCTGAGGAAAAACCTGCATCCCTTGATATCTCCAGTCGTTTTGTCTACGCCTTGCTACTGGATCAAGATAGTAAGTGCTCAGTCCATCTGCTTCCATTTGAGACACAGCGCGGCACAAAAAGTTGTCAGCGTCTTCCTCTTGTGATTTATCCACAGTGAAGTGCATTCAATTATGAGCCATTAACTGACCTTACCTCCTCCTCCACTACAACTTATACCTCCTCCTCCAATACAACACATCTTATCTCCTTATCCACTACAAGGCCACTTACCTCCTCCTCCACTACAAAACATCTTATCTCCTCCTTTACTACAACACCTCTTACTTACTTCTCTACTACAACACCTCGTATCTCCTCCTCCCCTACAACACCTCTTACCTCCTCCTCCACTACAACACCTCTTATCTCCTCCTCCACTACAACACCTCTTATCTCCTCCTCCACTATAACACCTCTTATCTCCTCCTCCACTACAACACCTCTTATCTCCTCCTCCACTACAACACCTCTTATCTCCTCCTCCACTACAAAACATCTTATCTCCTCCTTTACTACAACACCTCTTACTTACTTCTCTACTACAACACCTCGTATCTCCTCCTCCCCTACAACACCTCTTACCTCCTCCTCCACTACAACACCTCTTATCTCCTCCTCCACTACAACACCTCTTATCTCCTCCTCCACTATAACACCTCTTATCTCCTCCTCCACTACAACACCTCTTATCTCCTCCTCCACTACAACACCTCTTATCTCCTCCTCCACTACAACACCTCTTATCTCCTCCTCCACTACAACACCTCTTATCTCCTCCTCCACTACAACACCTCTTATCTCCTCCTCCACAGCAACACCTCTTATCTCCTCCTCCACTACAACACCTCTTATCTCCTCCTCCACTACAACACCTCTTATCTCCTCCTCCACTACAACACCTCTTATCTCCTCCTCCACTACAACACCTCTTATCTCCTCCTCCACTACAACACCTCTTATCTCCTCCTCCACTACAACACCTCTTATCTCCTCCTCCACTACAACACCTCTTATCTTTTTCTCCACTACAACACCTCTTATCTCCTCCTCCACTACAACACCTCATATCTCCTCCTCCACTACAACACCTCTTATCTCCTCCTCCACTACAACACCTCTTATCTCCTCCTCCACTACAACACCTCTTATCTCCTTCTCCACTACAACACCTCTTATCTCCTCCTCCACTACAACACCTCATATCTCCTCCTCCACTACTACACCTCTTATCTCCTCCTCCACTACAACACCTCTTATCTCCTCTCCCACTTGCTGAGCAAAGACAAGCGTCGGGTTCAGGTGAAACATTAAGATAAAGATTCCACCTCACGCCCGTGTCAGGCTCTGTGGAGCAAGGAGGTAGGGGCTCTCCACCACAATCTCGTTAGTGACGATCGTACAGTATAGCCTAGCATTACACAACAGCCAGGAGGATCAATGACCACCCTGAACGTGTTCTTCCATTGCGTATTCCTTCATATTTTTATTGAAAGTTGTCTCGGATGAGGCTCTCTTGCTAGCAAGGTAGATGCTACTCTTGTTCATGCTCCAACGCGTTATCTAAACCAAACATATTCATGTCTTTTTTAACACGAGTTGTAAGAAGAGTCACTGTAACCCCCAACTCAACAAGAGTATCTTCGAAAAACCTCCTGCTGTGCCACAATCTAGTGCCATGTGCCCTTTGCTGTCTTCCCTAATGTGCCACACCCCTTTCCTTTCTCCCACCTTCCTATCGCTTCTCTATTTGTGGGATCCCACCCAGTGCATCTATGCAGGCTTATTTCTAAAGACGTCTCCTGCGAATATGCAGTGGTGCGTGTAACGTAGTCGACAGTGAACTGGCTTGCTAGACTGGTATTACAGCGTGTCAGGGTTCGAAATCATGGACTGACAAAAACAAATCCAGAACATCATTCGTGCCCGATACAACCGCTCCTCCAGTCGACCCAGCTGTAAATGGGTACCTGACCTATGAGTTAGGGAAGGTAAAAACAGCAAGGATGTAAACTGGCCAACCCACCTCACATAAGCTGTGGAAAAGTACACGAAAAGTTATCTTTATCCCCGACTGCAAGCGCTGCCATGTTGTTGACATTTACCTTTACATGTATGTACTTTCTCTCCTCAATTTCCTGCTCGATTGGCTGTTGACGTTTTTCTTGCTAAGGCTTGATTTTTTTATTGGAAATCAAATGCAAATGTTAGCCCGGCGACATATGTTACAGCCAGTTGGGATCTCTTAATTACCCCTCATTTTTACGAGCGATATAGTCGAACAGATTTTAGATACCTGTATAGTAATTATTAGAAGCGATTTAGCGTGAGTGAGTTGTGGACATAGATTGTCGAGCATTCTGCGTCGTATGTGAATTTATTGTCCTAGGAGGGAGAGGGGGGGGGGGTGGGGGGTTAGCTGTGGTCGAGAGGTAAGCATTCGCCTCTTAAGGCTTTGAACGGAAACTGTGGGGGATCTAATCCCGCAGGTTTCAAGCGACGCTGGTCTTAATGAAGGTTAGACCAGAGTGCCTGCATCCTGAAATACTTCCAGCCGTCTCGACTTATCGTCTTGCCACTGGTACGAGGATAGTTCGGGACGAGAGAATGAGGTTGATGACCAGCGCAAGTCTTACTCATTATAATTCAAAATACAGCACAAGTTACATCATCAAGACAAACCCGTTTCATGATGTCGCATCGTCGCTTCGATGGGTAACTAACTGACCTAGTCTCTCAGATGCTTGCTGGAATGAAAGAGCTGGCGTTCCTGTCTCCGTAACACCCGTAGTGTGTGGACAATAAAAATGGACTAGGTGGAATGTTGAAGTTGATCAACGATCGTCTCTTGGATGAAGACACTGGAAATGTAAATATTGTAAAGTGTTTAAAAATACTAAGTTCGAGTATAGAGAGACGCATGAGAGGGCAGGAGTGTGTACAACCAGTGGGCTGCAGAAGCACTCTTATCCCAATTACTGAAGAGCACATACATGTCTGCCCAGAGTGCAATGAAGTTGATTTTTAACATAATAGAAAAGACGGGAGTCCGAAATAAAATTTTAAAGCTGTTTAAGTTTGAATCAGGTGAGTCGAATTTCTATCATATTTCTCTGGACGTCTGTGTCGCGTGCGTGGCCTTCAAACCTGTTTGCTCCGTCCTCCAAGCCAAGTTCTATCGTGACCCAATCACAAGTGTGGGAATTCCATTATTTGCCACGCAGTTGACAGTACGTTTGGACAAGTACAGACGCCATCTTAGCCGCCCTAAGGATATCTGCATCTGCCTCGTTTTGGGGCATGACACTCAGGAGAGGTCAACATTGATTTAGAATCTAGTTTCCATTTAACGTGCTTGATAAAAAAAAAAAATCTCATCCAGGCACAGGCGAGGGTGGGTGGCAACTGTGTGGTATTCAATACGAGTGGATAGGATCGGTTTGTTATGCGAGATACCATGGCAGTTGGGAAGTCATCAAATAGGAATTAATGGTCTTCGGATTTCATAACATAAAATTAGCTAACGATACACGTACCCTCGCTCGAACTGTCAGGGGCAGTTTATTCTGTAAGAGCTATCTCAGATAATGGGATGTCCGTTTTTGACTCGGTGTGGTCGCCCAGCCCGCCCGTATATTATTACATCAGTCTATATTTTTAAAATTATGTTATCAAAATATTAAGATAATGACGTACATTCATCTTCTCCGTCTTCTTCTTCTTCGATCTGTGAGAAAGGAAATATTGAACTTTGATATTCCTTGTTTCGTGTTAAGGTTTTGTTTCTAGAGTTTTTTTTCAAGCCTAGCTGGCTATTCCAGACTCAGGAGACGTTTAGGTTCAAGTGAGTCTATGACGGTGTGTGAAATGATACGGCCATGACAGTTGTATACCGCACATGGGTTTAGCTACTTCCCAATATAATGTCCACTATCGCATACAAGTTGGTCTCCCACATCCAATAATTATGAGTCTTTCACATACAATTTCGACTCCCACGTAGTTTTTTTCTGTTACATACAATTTGGACATCCACTTACAATAGTTTTGATTCTCTCACATACAATTTGGACATCCACTTACAATAGTTTTGATTCTCTCACATACAATATGGACATCCACTTACAATAGTTTTGTCTCTGTTACATACAATTTGGACATCCACTAACAATAGTTTTGAGCTTCTCACATACAATTTGGACATCCACTTACAATAGTTTTGAGTCTCTCACATACAATTTGGACATCCACTTACAATAGTTTTGAGTCTCTCATATACAATTTGGACTTATAAAATGTGACTCACACGTAGAAAACGTGGGTACAGTCTTATTGAATTGTGATCTTATCACATGAATGTTGGGCGCTGTCACGCATAATTTAGCGTGTCACATAAAATTAGAGCTATGTCACAATAAAGATTGGACACTGCCATATCAAATTGAGAGTTTGTTACAAAATGACAAAACATTTTTTGTTCCACAAAAAAGATCGCTGGCATCAACCACACATAATGTGAAGCTTACTGATGGCATTCGTGACCTCTGTTGCACGCAATCTGGACTATATGATATAGAAATGGAGCCACTTACATACATTTTGTCTTAATTATATGGCTGGTTGGTTGGTTGGTTGGCTGGTTGGTTGGATGGTTGGTTGGCTGGCTGGCTGGCTGGTTGGCTGGCTGGTTGGTTGGTTGGCTGGTTGGCTGGCTGGTTGGTTGGTTGGCTGGCTGGTTGGTTGGTTGGTTGGTTGGCTGGCTGGCTGGTTGGTTGGTTGATTGGTTGGTTGGTTGGTTAGTTGGTTGATTGGTTGGTTGGTTGGTTGGTTGGTTGGCTGGCTGGCTGGCTGGCTGGTTGGATGGTTGGTTGGTTGGTTGGCTGGCTGGCTGGCTGGTTGGTTGGTTGACTGGTTGGTTGGTTGGTTGGTTGACTGGTTGGTTGGTTGGTTGGTTGACTGGTTGGTTGGTTGGTTGGCTAGCTGGCTGGCTGGTTAGTTGGTTGGTTGGTTGGTTGATTGGTTGGTTGTTTGGTTGGTTGGTTGGTTGGTTTTAATTACAAATTGATGCAGCGTCCTGTGAGCTCTTGACCTTTGACCCAATACCACACTGTGATATCTGCAAGTATTTGTGAGCTGTTGTTTAGTTCAGTGCAAAGTGTTCCATTTGTCTGGCCTCGGATGAATAAGCTCTTTCCTAACATCGACAAGAGCCGGACGTTCAAAAAGATGATGTTCAACAGTTCCAGAGTGATGTGTGCACAGCCGGCACTCTGGAGTATGTTCTGGTTGGGTTCTGTTCAACTGACTGTTAAGTTGTATGTGTTGAGTGCGATTGGGAAATAGTGCTTTGTTCTCTCCTTGTGTATAAAATATTGATTACCACTGCAGGTAAAAGTGATCGAGGCGTAGAGAAGTAAGTTGTCAGACTTGCTGGCTTAGCTATTTGTTCTTGGCGTTTTGGCAAAATTGTATTTGCAGATATTGATTTCAAGGATATACATATATATATATATATATATATATATATATATATATATATATATATATATACATATATATATATATATATATATATATATATATATATATATATATATATATATATATATAGCGCAGTGGCACAGCTTAAATGGGTACAGGTTCAGCCCGGGAAGTAAAAGCGGTGGGGGTGGAGGTGTGGGTTGAGGAGAATAGGACCACTCATTTTAATGCAGAATGTAAAAGACTACTAAAGAGTGTTGTACATGGGGATAGCAGCCTTATCGTGTAATACAGATTGCTACAGTAGAGAACAAAATAGAATATCACAAAATTCTTTGCCGCAGGCGTCCATAAAAATGCCTATCTGTAGGGATCGGAAAGAGCGAAAGGAAGGAGACTTTTCTACAATTACCTTAGGGCGCTCACTCAATTGTCTAACTGTAGGAGAGAAGTTACGCCACTGAAAATTGAAGAACGTTTTGAGATTTGTTTTAGAGTGTAATACAACAGATAGAAGGCGCCAGTAATACAGACAGACATGAACATTATATCCTGCTTTGACTTCGTGGGAAAACCAGGACTTGACGGGGGCCAACAGTGTTTCTGGAAACGAGAGATTAACAAACAAAAGATACTCATCAAACACTAGTTAAAGTTTTGTATGGTTATTGATTCAGCGGTCTATGGGCTCCTGCCCTTTGGCCCAAATGTTTTGTATAAATATGATATTTGGGAGTGACAAAACAGGTGTTGGTCATGACTAAGACATTATAAAGTTCTCCTGACACTGGTACTTTACTCAGATTCTGTTGTTCTGTTTGATCAATTAAAGGTGACGGAAGACCGACACAGATACTGCTGTCAGGGATGGAGTATTAAAGACTTTAATAACGTACTGGCCGCAACTATTTTATGTGATAGTATAGACAGTTTCTTTCCTCGTTGCCTTTTCATAAACCAGATACTCGTTTATAGCTAGGTAGACTATGGCGTTCCGATACGGGGGCTGAATGCAGTTTATATGCCGTGAGAAGGCATTTGGTATTAGCTGAGTCGTTCTGCTGTGGATTGAGCTTTGTCTTTTGTCGCTGCTTTATCTCTCTTAAGTCAGAAGAGAGTCCGGCATCTTTTTATAACTGGGTGAACTGAAACGTTCTGGAAGTGGGCCACAAGCTATTCAATTAGGCCGTTAGTGTTAAACGGTCTGTTTAGGTTATAAATAGTATATATTGGTCAATTAAAAATGACAATGGAAGAGCTGACATTTTGGCTTCGAAATAATCATGTCTGGTGTACATTACATGGTTTCCAAGAATCATTCTAAGCTAAATCAATAACCTTCTGATCATGATGGAACAGCAATCAATCGATACATTTGGCGATCCACAAACTACAGGAGTTTGATATTTTTATTTGTTAATGTATTCAGCAGTGAAAGGCGCCATAGAAAACGCAACATTTCTTGAGAAATATTGATCCCCTATTGGTCTGCCTGGAGTGCAATGTCGTCGATTCTGTTTAATATATTGAATACTGGAATTCAGGTATTTCGTCAGGCACATCAGTGGCTGATGGTACGGGGTCAACAGTTATCCGTTTGTTGTGTAATACCATCTTGTCGACCATTAGAAGGTAACGGTCGAACTACAGCTTCCCTTGTTTGTGTTTTACTCTCGCATTTGGCTATCATTAGTAATTGCTTGGGTGGTTTCTTTATTCCTGTTTACTAGGCCTGGAGATGGTAACTGTACTTAAAGTCTTTATACTGGTTTAGAATACTGCAGAGTCTGTATACAGCCAGTTTCCTGTAGGGTGGTTTAACCTATGTGCTAATCTATCTGAAGAGACACAAACACTAGAGGTAAGTAGACCCGCAGCCAGTTAGGCGCCATCTATATGCTGCTCTTAACAAACCACATGGGAAAAGGTAGAATTTTGTTTTTGTCCAGACAGTTAAGCCTAAGTTAACTGCCAGGGGAATTTTAACGTGCTCGGGACACGGGTGTCCGATCTCATTACCCAGAGAACATGGGAATTTTTACCAGAAGATACACCTGAGACAAATACCGGTCTCCACTGTGATTTGAACCCGCGACCTCCGTCACAAGAAGTGGACATCGTACCTCGAGAACACTTGAGTCCCCACTGTGACTTGACAGGCAAATCGAAGGCGGACGAGGGTCAAACACAATTTTTTGACCGAAACCTCGCCACACGTAAACACCTGTGCGTATGGAGACCAGCTGTGTTAACACACCAGTCTCCGGACTAACTAACAGATGATAGTGGCGTGACATGATCGGAAGTCGTCAACACCAGTCGCCGGACTGACTAGCAGAGGACAATAGCGTGACATGATCAGAAGACTTTAACTCCAGTCTCCGGACTGACTAACCTGACAATGGTGATGAAAATAGCAATGGTACGAGACATTGGTTGAGATATCAAATTAAGAATATAAAAGCTGAGAGAGGCTTCTATTGCTTTGATAAATTTGTGGAAATCAAAATAAATTAAGCCCGCCACAGAAATACATATCCTAAACTCCTGTGATATGGCTCTGGGACGTGGACAAGAAAGAAAAGTTCAATTAAAAAGGTCCAAGTTTTGATCAATAGAAATTTGCGACGAATTAAAGAATTACAAGGGAATGATAAAGCCATTAATATAGAACTGTGGGAAAGAACCGAGCAGATGACAGTGGGACTAGACGTAGAGAGAAGGCGTTAGTGATGGAGAGGACACACGTTACGGAAAAATAGCTGATTACATTACAAGACAGTCACTGTTCTGGAATCTTCAGGGCAAGTGAAGTAGGAGCACTTCTCAAAACACATGTAGAGAGGAAGGCCGGATAAACTTAAAAACGGAAGTAACAACGTAGGGTTGGGGGGGGGGGGGGAGAGACTGGAAATGAGACGCATGACAGGAAGACTCGGCGAGTATTTGTTGAGGACATATGCTCTGCAGGAAGTTGAACGGTTTTGATTGATTGTTTGATTGATTTACTGATTGATTGGTGGGACAAAAGCGACTCTATTCCAGAGAGATATGAAATACGGAAATTCTGGTAAATACGATGCTTCTCACAAAACTAATCAGGATCATTGAATAACGCCCCTTTAATGCAACCTGAATCTTCAGAACTGGCTTTCACGCGTAGACATAGTAAAAAATTGGCCATCGAGAAGAATAGTACGGAGATTCGACCAATTAAACGCCCTAATTAGGTGTTTTTTGAATGTTTAAAATACACATGTTTTTGTTGATGGTTCTCGGTAATTTATTGAGTTACTATCCTCGAGCTGTTCACTGGCTTCCCAACGTATGAAGTAATCATTGATATGTTGTTTGTTGGCTTACCGACATATGAAGTAATCATTGATATGTTGTTTGTTGGCTTACTGACATATGAAGTAATCATTGATATGATGTTGGCTTACCGACATATAAAGTAATCATTGATATGATGTTTATTGGCTTACCGACATATGAAGTAATAATTGATATGATGTTTGTTGGCTTACCGACATATCAAGCATTCATTGATATTATGTTTGTTGGCTTACCGACATATCAAGCATTTATTGATATTATGTTTGTTGGCTTACCGACATATCAAGCATTCATTGATATTATGTTTGTTGGCTTACCGACATATCAAGCATTCATTGAGATGATGTTTGTTGGCTTACCGACATATCAAGCATTCATTGAGATGATGTTTGCTGACATATCCAATAATCACTGATATAATGGTTGCTAGTTTCTTAATATAACAAACAATGATTGATGCAATGATCGCTAGTTCCCCGACATATCCAACATTCACTTATATAATAATCGCTAATTTTTCTACATATCCAACATTCGTGATAATTATGATCGCTAGTTCCTCAACATTTACAACATTTACTGCTATAATGATCGCTAATTTCCCAACAAATCCAACAATCACTGATACAACTATCGCTAATTTCCCAACAATTCCAACATTCACTGATACAACTATCGCTAATTTCCCAACAAATCCAACATTCACTGATACAACTATCGCTAATTTCCCAACAAATCCAACATTCACTGATACAACTATCGCTAATTTCCCAACAAATCCAACATTCACTGATACAACTATCGCTAATTTCCCAACAAATCCAACATTCACTGATACAACTATCGCTAATTTCTCAACAAATCCAACATTCACTGATACAACTATCGCTAATTTCCCAACAAATCCAACATTCACTGATACAACTATCGCTAATTTCCCAACAAATCCAACATTCACTGATACAACTATCGCTAATTTCTCAACAAATCCAACATCCACTGATACAACTATCGCTAATTTCTCAACAAATCCAACATCCACTGATACAACTATCGCTAATTTCCCAACAAATCCAACATTCACTGATACAACTATCGCTAATTTCCCAACAAATCCAACATTTACTGATACAACTATCGCTAATTTCCCAACAAATCCAACATTTACTGATACAACTATCGCTAATTTCCCAACAATCAAGCATTCAATGATACGATATTCTTCGTAGGACCCAATATTATATTACGAATATACATACCTCAATCGTAATTCGTTCAGAAGTCAAACGTTTTGTCACCATTCAAACGTCAACTCCCTTTCAAACATAACATCCACTAGAGATTACAAATTTCTCCACAATATAGAAAAGAGTGAATGAAAACCATAAACTGAGTTTATTAACATGTTGGATTAGACACTGACAAAAAAAGAAACCTTTTTATAATTCACTTCTCTTCGCTTTTCTGGTTTCCAAAAGAAGAGAGTTAAACACTGCAATGATAGAACCAATGAATAGGAAGACACGGTGACTAGCTGACTTGATGACCCCCCAAAGAAAGACCTAAAGATAAGACTCTTAGGCTCTTCTTTCAAGAGGGTTTGGCGGAGGCAAACTTTGTTGAAGCGAATGGGGGGAAAAGGAGGCAGGGGAAAGACATGATAATAAAAACAGCTGTGGAAGACTAAGTTGAAATTTGAGGAGAACGGACAACAGCACCTATACGCAGGGGGAAGCCCTGAGCGACAATTTGGTAGTGTGCTCACAAGTCAGTAAATTTGCTTTGCTGAGTCTTGCTTGGTCTGTGCTGGGGAGCTGTAGTTGACACAGAGATCAGAAGTGTGTGTTCAGGGTTTTATATCTGACACGCAGAAATTTCGCCCTGTCGTATCTGGATTTTTTAACAGATTTTCATATTTCTTCCCTGATGTACGAATGTATGGAAGGAAATGCGTAAAATTGGTGGATATTTTAGGAAGGTAGAAAGGTTTTTTAAAAAATAAAAGTAATGTGAAGTAAAGTAAACCATAGCATTTCTGCCGTAGAGGTGTGAGGTGTTAGCGATCTCACATTTCAAAGGCTCGGCTATATGAGGGCGGTAGCCATCTCCTCTTCCTCGCCGCTTTTACTTCCTGGACTGAACCGGTACCCATTTAAGGCTGGGTCGACCCGGGTGCCATTGCGGTCTGAAAAAAACATTTACTGCCTCAACTGGGGAATGAACCCAGGATCCCTCAGATGCGAAGCCAATGCGTTAACCACTGCTATATAGCGGAAGTTAAAATGGATGCTTATTTGAGTGGATGAGTTGTGGAAGATCAGACCGGATAACAGGCTGAAAAACGTTTGGATATATTAGGGGATTGATGAAAGGGGAGATATCAGAATGGTTAGCAGGGTGGAAGAACGTATGGATAGGAGTGGATGACATGGTATGAGACTGCAGTGATATATGAGTGGATGGATGGCAGAGTGTAAAGCCGTAAGTATATATGAGTTGATCTATGCAAGAGGCAACGTTAGAATGGATAGCAGGGTAGAAGAATGTATCCATGGATGAATGGGTGATGTAAAAACGTACCGATTGATAGATACATTGGTGGAAAGACGTAATGAATTACATATGGGTTGATATATGGTATAAACAAAGGATGGATGGACAGAGGAACGTAAAGATGGATTGCGTAATTGATGAATAAGTGGGTGAATAGATCAATAGATTGATAGTAGGATAGATTATGTGGATAGTTGGACAGATGAATGAATAGACAAATGGGTAATGCACTGGTTCGTTGTATATATGGGTTTAGTAATGGTTCTGGGAATGGGTAAAAGAAAAGATGTAGAAATTGATCGGTGAATGCATAAATGCATATATTTTATTGTGGATAGATGGATGGATGCATGGATGGATATAGGGATTGATGGATGGACCAATGTATGCATTGATTGATGGATGCATAATTTCGGTGCATGCTAGAACTTATGCCTGTGGCATCCATTAAGAAAACTTGGGACAAAGCCAACGTACCGGTCATTGAGGATAGACCCCACTCGCTGAACAATAATACCTCATAGATTTTAAGTTTAAGTATCAAGAGAGGGATGTCGTTGATGATACGGGTATAGAGAACAGTTCGATATGTCACCACAGTTGAGGCGATAGTTAGGGGAGAAATATTAGAGTCTTAATAACACCAGACATGGACAGTTACAGCTGACCTTCAACGAAGGATACAGGCTTTGGAGATGAGATGTTTCCGAAAACTTTTAAACGTCACATACAAAGACCGAGTTACAAATGAGGAAATTCGAGATAGAATTACAACGGCAATAGGGCCTTTCGAAGACCTCTTGGCAACTGTCAAAAGAAGGAAACTCACTTGGTACGGTCACATATCGAGATCAAATGGTCTTGCAAATACAATTCTCCACGGAAAGGTGCATGGCAGACGACGAAGAGGCCGGCCCAAAAAGAGGTGGGAGGACAACATAAAAGAATGGACCAGTCTCCGACCAGAAGAGTCACAGGCAGCGGCATCTGACAGAGAGGGGTGGCGTGCGGTTGTGAGGATGTCTTCATGTGTGCCCCAACGACCTCACCGGTTACGGGATAACCTGACCTGACCTGACCTGAATAACACCAGACATTAGGAGAGTGGTGAAACGTGACAGCTGAGCTCGAAGTTAATTGCTACGTTAATAGTAAATTATGACACTCAGAATAGTGATGTCATTCTATATGAATATTTATCGCTGCTGCGCAATGATATTTCAGATGTGGGTTTATATGCTATAGAAAAACGTCTGGTTCTTTGCCAACAGAATAGGGTTATTAGAACAATAACATCCAATACAAAAATGGAGATGGAAGCAGTGACCTCAGCTCAGAGATGATTATCAAGACCTCTTAAATAAGATATCGTGTGAGACTCAAAATGTTTAGTTATGAAGGTATGCATTGGGCTGGATGGAGCATAAGTGGGTGACAGCTGTAGTGAACTCACACCTGCAGAACCTGGTGATGAAACTTCTGCCCCAGCTCTACTGGTGTTTAGCGCAACGAAGTAGCTGACATCCTCGCTGCAGTAGCACCCATTATGGGAACATTGAATATGGAGAGGAGTGGTATTTTGAAGTATATCAATAGCCGCTTGTTGGATAACAACCCCGAAATATATCACTAAGCATGTCGCATACTCAATCAATAGTACGCTTTGATCGCCAGGACCCGTTGTGTCGTATTACTATGTCCATGACCATGTCTAATGACCACGTACCAGGCTACCTGCAGTTCTGTTGGGGAAAGTAGCGATCTGTTTTAGCCAGGTGTTGCGAGGGCGACCCCGAGAACGTCTCCAGGATGAGCACGACCTTTTCCAGTCCCTCGCCCTCACAGCCTGCAGGAGTATGTAGTGAGCCGGAACTTCCCAGGGGGAGGCGGGCAGCGTGACTAAAGAGAGAGAGAGACGAGGGGGATCAATCGTTGATAATTGACTGTAAGTTGAGTACATCGAAGTACATGTTCTTCTCTGTTGGAAATCAGGTCGTGCTGGTGAATCTCGAGGATGCGTCTCTGGTTGCGCATGTGGAATGTGTCAGGGCGCTGCCAATCCCGCAGTTGTAGTGTCCAGGTGTCGGAGCCGTACAGGAAGATAGAGACAATGTAGGAAATTGGATCAAGATGCTGAGCTGCGCATGGGCTGCAGTGGTCCGCGACCCATAGCTGACTGCTAGCGTCAGGGCCAGCGAACCAGAGCTGCCAAGACCCTTCTACACCTCTAAGCGGTGATCCTGGAAAACAGACTGCAGCAGGGCAGACTGGCTAATAAGAAGGGATCGAAGAGGGAATGTTAACCTGGTACTCAAAGAATGCTTGATTAAGTCGGATGTATTGGACCGAAAGGTGCAAATATCGCAGTTTAGCTGTAAACTACGACACAACGCATTCCGCTCTCTGAACTACATTATTCTACTTAAGCCTATTCAGAGTTTGGTAACGGGAGATTGAGAACGAACGAAGCCAAGCCAAACCATATAGGAAAGAGTATAACCAAAGACTGGCCTCTAAGGAGAGTCTTCACTAAGATCAGACTCTGCGGAGCGAATGCACAATGAAGCCGATAAGCCCATCCTACGGGTGATGTCGTGACTGCTGCGTGCGTCAGACGACTGCCTTCTGCTTAGGTAGACGAAGTCCTCAATGGCTTCTGCAGTGTTGTCGTTCACGGAGATGTTCCACGCTAAGGGGGGGGGGGGGGGTGTGTGTGTCCCTTTTTAAGGTTTTGGATTTTCGTTTTCGTCCAGGAAACGTGCAAGGCTAGGTGGGTGGCCGTCCGATCAAGGGCCTCTAGGTGGCCTACCAGGGTCTGAGAATCGAGGTCAGGTAGGAGGACGTCATCAACATAGACGAGATCGGTTACCAGGGAGTCTCCGACAAGGACCCCCCCCCCCCCCTGGGAGAGTGAGGCCATGGCACAGCAGAGACACGCAGGGGTGAGGGCGTATCCCGCCGGACACCGGATCTTCTTCTTCTTCGTACGCTGTCAGACGTCAACTTGTATTTGTTCGAAGAAAGCAGCTGTCATTCTTCATTCTGAGGCTGTCAACACTACCATAGAGATTGTCTAGTGTTGGCACTGGTGATGGCCACATGTGCTTTCTCTGGTCCTCGTATGTCGGGCAATTTTGCAGCAGATGTTTAGCGGTCATTTTCCCTGTACCACAGGTGCATTCGTCAGTGTCACCTATCATCAGTTTTTTGAATAGATGGTACCTCAGTCTGTTGTGGCCTGTGCGGAGTCTGAAGACCACGACCTGCTCTCTTCTGTTCAACTGGTAATATGCATCATATTTTGTGTAGTCAGTATGTTCTGTTTCCCATTTGGCCATGTATCTGGCCCTAATAAACCTTTTGGACTCTTCGAAGGTCACACTAGAATCTGGTTGTGGTAGTCTTGCACCTTCTTTTGCCAGTCTGTCTGCCTCCTCGTTGCCTTAAATGTTACAGTGGGATGGAACCCACTGTACCACTACTCTTTTTGGTGCGGACTGGTGGCATAGTTGACAGAGTACTGCTCTTTAATCATTAAGTTCTGTATTTTTCTGGCTTTTTAGTGCTGTAACCACAGACAGCGCATCTGTAAACAGGACTATCTGGCTTTCATTGCTTTCGCATGTCAGCATTGCTTCTACTGCAGCCTTCAGTGCCTCTGTCTCCACTCTGAAATTGCTTGAGAATTTTCCAGTTGCCTCTGTCAGTGTTATTTTTCTGCCATTTGTTAGGCTCAGGAATACCCCTCCCCCTCCATTTTGTGTTGGGACACCGGATAATGTTCACAAGCAGATCAGCTGTAAAATCTGACAAGGATAGAGCTGAGTGAGACGTAAAAGGGACAGAATCGAAATGTGTACAACCAACTCGTTATCCGAACGATCAATGTCTATATCAATATATTCCATCATTGCTTTCTTTTTCGTTATTCGTCCTGGATGGAACGTTTTGTAAGGTTGCTTCGTAATTTGCAGCGAGGATGTAATATTTGCGCCTATCCAGTTTCAGAAGAGCACATGTATGGAGGCCATGTTTGACTTCAATCTTCGATTCATATTCTCTCAATTAGACTACACGGAAGCAGCCTGTTTTCAGGGCCGCCACTTGGAGCCGGTAAAAGGTCTTGGACCGCTTTAGTTCGCTTACTTACTTAAATTTCATGTCTGGACACTAACTCACACACTATATTTCTAATATTTCGACGCGTGTATTGCCTTGTCATTCCCCCTATCATCCATATTGCATGTGTCCAGAAAGTTTTAGTAAATCACCAGTGTCTTGTGTTGCTGCACAGTCACACGTCTTATCATCCATGAATCCACCATCTCTTTAAGTTCTTTCTGCAACGCAATACACCAGATCGGAGTCGATTTAGTGGCTTCCATGTTGTCTAACGCAAGGGATGTCCAGACGCAGATTCCATGGGATCAGCGACAGTTCTAGTTCGCTAACTATGGCGCAAGGAGTCGCTGGCCTTGCTTTCTTGGTCACCTCGTCATTGGCTCGGCTGTATCGCTGACTTTGATTCCTCTTTGTTGTCTGTGCATGAAAATACACAAATCAACAATATGAATTGCAATCAACTGAACAGCGTAAGTAAGTACTGCGCGGATTTGAAATACTGTGAAGATAACAATAGTATTTGTCGTGGTAATGGTGTGGCTTGCTAGAGTGTTGGATAGATTATTTGTCGGGGTAATGGTGTGGCTTGCTAGAGTGTTGGATAGATTATTTGTCGTGGGAATGGTGTGGCTTGCTAGAATGTTGGGTAGATTATTTGTCGGGGTAATGCTGTGGCTTACTAGAGTGTTGGATAGATTATTTGTCGTGGTAATGGTGTGGCTTGCTAGAGTGTTGGATAGATTATTTGTCGTGGGAATGGTGTGGCTTGCTAGAATGTTGGGTAGATTATTTGTCGGGGTAATGCTGTGGCTTGCTAGAGTGTTGGATAGATTATTTGTCGGGGTAATGGTGTGGCTTGCTAGAATGTTGAATAGATTATTTGTCGGGGTAATGGTGTGGCTTGCTGGAGTGTTGTATAGATTATTTGTCGTGGTAATGGTGTGGCTTGCTAGAGTGTTGGGTAGATTATTTGTCGTAGTAATGGTGTGGCTTGCTAGAGTGTTGGATAGATTATTTGTCGTAGTAATGGTGTGGCTTGCTAGAGTGTTGGATAGATTATTTGTCGTGGTAATGGTGTGGCTTGCTAGAGTGTTGGATATATTATTTGTCGTGGGAATGGTGTGGCTTGCTAGAGTGTTGGATAGATTATTTGTCGTAGTAATGGTGTGGCTTGCTAGAGTGTTGAATAGATTATTTGTCGTGGTAATGGTGTGGCTTGCTAGAGTGTTGGGTAGATTATTTGTCGTAGTAATGGTGTGGCTTGCTAGAGTGTTGGATGGATTATTTGTCGTGGGAATGGTGTGGCTTGCTAGAATGTTGGGTAGATTATTTGTCGGGGTAATGCTGTGGCTTGCTAGAGTGTTGGATAGATTATTTGTCGGGGTAATGGTGTGGCTTGCTAGAATGTTGGATAGATTATTTGTCGTGGTAATGGTGTGGCTTGCTAGAATGTTGAATAGATTATTTGTCGGGGTAATGGTGTGGCTTGCTGGAGTGTTGTATAGATTATTTGTCGTGGTAATGGTGTGGCTTGCTAGAGTGTTGGATAGATTATTTGTCGTAGTAATGGTGTGGCTTACTAGAGTGTTGGATAGATTATTTGTCGTAGTAATGGTGTGGTTTGCTAGAGTGTTGGATAGATTATTTGTCGTGGTAATGGTGTGGCTTGCTAGAGTGTTGGATAGATTATTTGTCGTAGTAATGGTGTGGCTTGCTAGAGTGTTGGATAGATTATTTGTCGTGGGAATGGTGTGGCTTGCTAGAGTGTTGTATAGATTATTTGTCGTGGTAATGGTGTGGCTTGCTAGAGTGTTGGATAGATTATTTGTCGTAGTAATGGTGTGGCTTGCTAGAGTGTTGGATAGATTATTTGTCGTAGTAATGGTGTGGCTTGCTAGAGTGTTGGATATATTATTTGTCGGGGTAATGGTGTGGCTTGCTAGAGTGTTGGATAGATTATTTGTCGTAGTAATGGTGTGGCTTGCTAGAGTGTTGGATAGATTATTTGTCGTGGGAATGGTGTGGCTTGCTAGAATGTTCTATAGATTATTTATCGTAGTAATGGTGTGGCTTTATAGAATGTTGGATAAATTATTTGTCTGGGTAATGCTGTAGCTTGCTAGAATGTTGGATAAATTATTTGTCGTGGTGATGGTGTGGCTTGCTAGAATGTTGGATACATTATTTGTCGTGGTGATGTTGTGGCTTGCTAGAATGTTGGATACATTATTTGTCGTGGTGATGGTGTGGCTTGCTAGAATGTTGGATACGTTATTTATCGTGGTGAGGGTGTAGCTTGCTAGAATGTTGGATAGATTATTTGTCGTAGTAAATACTGCAAAGTTTAAGACAATGAGCAATGTCAAAGCGAAAACCAGACCTAAAGTTTTCCTAGTGAAACAAAAAGTTCAGAACGTCACAATATCTCCACTCGGCTATAAGCAACAATGGAGATTGACATAAATATATAAGGAGAAGAAGTGTTAGGACACTACAGAGGTTAACTATATTGGAAAACGAATGACAGAACACTTGCTCTGTTCTCGGTTATAAAGTGCGGATGCGAGACAAGGTCAACCACACGAGCCTTGTACAAGAAGATTGAATCCTTCGAGCAAAAATGCTACATGAGGGTGTTCAAAACACTGGGAATAGCGAAACAGAAAAACACATAAATCGTACAGGATATAGAACACAACTGACTTAGTAAACATAATCAAATCTATGAAGTTAGCTTACTTCGGCCACATCAATCGTCACAATGGCCTAGAAAGAACAATACTCGAGTGTATGTAAATGGTAAAAGAGGTATAGATAGGGCGAGAAAATGGAAAAGGGGCATTACTGAGGTTATGAGGTTGACAGTGGTGGAGGCGAGAGAGCTGAGCAGGGATTGAGTGTCTTCCAGATCTACTGTCATGAGAGCGGCGTTCTGCATGGTTCATGATGATGATGAGTAAGGACAACGAATACGTTACATGTTTACTCAATCAGGAAATTCAATCATTTAGTCAATCAAAACTTGTCAGCTCCATGTGAAGCATAGGTTTTTAACAAATAAACGTAAAGTGATCCCATTTTGACCTGTCCATCTTTGATGAAGTTTGAATGGCTCACAGGGTGGAGTTGTCAGCCCAATGCCACACTCACTTTAGGCGCCTCTTATAAGATGTCTGACAGGGTGTAGTGGTAATATTCGATGCGTCGTTTAGGGCTCTATCAATATTGGGGCGAGTTTCGAATTTGTATAATACTATATTCTGAGTTGGATTTGTTTGGTAAGCAAGGCAATGTGAAATAGATCGGGCCATCTTTTCATACGTAGCTGCAAATCGCTTTGTGGAAGTCTGTACATCTGATGAAGTGCTGACGACGGCAGTGTGCAATTGTTACCGGTTTTGTGTTACAAACAGAACACTGGATAGATTTTGGAAACTAACGAAGGAGATATAGGAAGAGGAGGGAGTTAATATTGAAAGACATATGAACATAAAGGCAATGATGATATTCAATAAGATTAACTAATGTTAGAAGAAGAAGGAAGAAGAGTACAACGAAGAAGACAAAGAAGAAGAGGACAAAGAAGAGGAAGAAGTAGAATAAGATGAAGAAGAAGAAAAAAAAGAAGCATGAAGAAGAAGGAAGAAGAAGATGATAAAGGAAGAAGAAGATTATGATGAAGACGAAGAAGAAGATGATGATGCAGAAGAAGAAGAAGATGAAAACATTGAAAAAGCTGAAGAAAACGAAGAAAAAATGTTACGATGAAAAAAGTGAAGAAGACCACAGGAGCAAAAGGTAGTAGAATAAAAAAAAACACTATTGCCAAGAAGAAATAAATTGATTATGAAGAAGAGGAAGAATAAGAAGAAGAAGAAGAAGAAGAAGAAGAAGAAGAAGAAGAATACGACATTTATAAAGAAAGTGAAGAAAAAGAAGATGAGGAACATGAAAATTAACAAGTTGGTGAAGAAAAAGAGGAAACTTGAATATGATGAAAAAGAAAAAGAAGTTGATGAATAAAAATAATAAGAAAATATGAAAGAAAAGAAAGATCGCAAAATAAAAATACAAATGTTGAGGAAATTATGAAAACAATAAAAAGAGAAAGGACGAAAAGAAAAGTAAAGATAAAACTACAGAAGAAAATGGACGAATAAGTTGAATTAGTAAGGAAAAAGAAGAGAAAAAGAAGAAGTCGAAGACATCGAAATCTAATTTGAGGAAATGGCATTACCGACACGTTTCTCCTAATCAAAAACACAGAAAGTGACAGACAAAAACGTACTGCAGACGGCTATCTGGGTGAGTCCCTGGGGCAAGTTGAAGACGCCTGACATCAAAGAATAGAATGGGCCATCTTTTTGTGTTTGCCAGTGTCTCCGATTTCGACCGTCTATTACTGAAAACAAACACTGAAAATGAAAGCTAAGAACTTCCACATACTCGAATACGTGAGATTTCGTCTACCCAAAATAACGTTCGTCCTGGCCGGTACATGATCTGTTCGTGGTATAGGAGTGAGTGACTGTGGTTGGGCATCCACCAGCGGTCCTCAAACTACGAAGTTTGTTCAAATGTAACCCCCGCGCCCAGTGGATTGTTTACAAACACACAAGGGGTGTTCAAATCAAACCCCGACTTAATGTCGAGTAATAGCGAGTTGGAACTACTATCAATAGTTGGGGGCACTTATGTCCTATTACTGTTTGGTGGCACACTTGCTATGAGCCAGTCACGTGGCAAATAAATAAAAATCCATGAGAACACTGTCAGTGCTTGAATGGAACAGCGTGTTGTGATGAAGTTTCTTGTCAAAGAAGGCGCGAAACCTGCAGAAACTTACAGAATACTGCAATCACAATACGGCGATGATATACTCAACCACAGTAAGATATTCCGATGGTGTAAACGTTTTAGCGAAGGCCGTACATCCGTGAGTGAGGCTCCCGTCCTGCTCGATAACGCTCGACCTCATACTGCTCACCGCACTATGTGCCATCTGTAGCAACTCGACTGGAATATATTGCTACATTCACCTTACAGCTCAGACCTCGCTCCACGCCATTTTACATCTGTTCGGACTCATAAAATAATTCCTGGGAAGTCAGCATTTCAGCACTGATGACGAAGTAAAATAGGCTGTCCTGGATTGGTTCAGATATACTGACAAATCTTTCTACGCTGAAGCTTTTTAAGCATTACTTAAACGTTGGATTAAGTGCATAAACGGTGCAGGATATTACGTCGACAAATAAATGGTATTTTCACTACATTAACAATTATACTTTTTCATTACAAAAAAAGTCCCGATTTGACTTGAACGCCTCTAGTATGAAAGGAACATCAGTATGTGTGACATAATTGAACAAACCGGGGTTTGTTAGAAAAATGTGTCATAAACATTCAGACACGCATTCCACTGATTGCATAGGCATCGAATGCCGTCAGAGAAGTCTGCCAATAGAAGTCCTTCTTCGTCAACAAATGTTATCATCATAACCTTACCAACAGAAACCTATAATTTGTTTTCATCATAACCTTACCAACAGAAACCTATAATTTGTTTTCATCATAACCTTACCAACAGTAACCTATAATTTTGTTATCATCATAACCTTACCAACAGTAACCTATAATTTTGTTATCATCATAACCTTACCAACAGAAACCTATATTTTGTTATCATCATAACCTTACCAACAGAAACCTATAATTTGTTATCATCATAACCTTACCAACAGAAACCTATAATTTGTTATCATCATAACCTTACCAACAGAAACCTATAATTTGTTATCATCATAACGTTACCAACAGAAACCTATAATTTGTTTTCATCATAACCTAACCAACAGAAACCTATAATTTGTTATCATCATAACCTTACCAACAGAAACCTATAATTTGTTATCATCATAACCTTACCAACAGAAACCTATAATTTGTTATCATCATAACCTTACCAACAGAAACCTATAATTTGTTATCATCATAACCTTACCAACAGGAACCTATAATTTGAATTTCTTGGGTTTTGGTATTCAGGATGGTTCCATTCCATGTTTGATGTTATGCTACACAGCTTAAAATGATGGCACCGCGACTCATCAATTGGGCCCACCGACAGGGGCCCATAGGCCGCTGGATCAATAACCAGCCAGCCAACTAAAAGTAGAAGAGATGCGAGCTGAATTACAAAAAGGGAGATCTGCGCACAACAGGCAAGTGATTAACTAAAAGTCACGAGGTACAGGAAAGTTTACTAAAAGTCACGAGGGACAGGAAAGTGTACTAAAAGTCACGAGGGACAGGAAAGTGTACTAAAAGTCACGAGGTACAGGAAAGTTTACTAAAAGTCACGAGGGACAGGAAAGTGTACTAAAAGTCACGAGGGACAGGAAAGTGTACTAAAAGTCACGAGGTACAGGAAAGTTTACTAAAAGTCACGAGGTACAGGAAAGTGTACTAAAAGTCACGAGGGACAGGAAAGTGTACTAAAAGTCACGAGGGACAGGAAAGGGTACTAAAAGTCACGAGGTACAGGAAAGTTTACTAAAAGTCACGAGGGACAGGAAAGTGTACTAAAAGTCACGAGGGACAGGAAAGTGTACTAAAAGTCACGAGGTACAGGAAAGTTTACTAAAAGTCACGAGGTACAGGAAAGTGTACTAAAAGTCACGAGGGACAGGAAAGTGTACTAAAAGTCAGGAGGTACAGGAAAGTGTACTAAAAGTTACGAGGGACAGGAAAGTGTACTAAAAGTCACAGGGACAGAAAAGTTTACTAAAAGTCAGGAGGTACAGGAAAGTTTACTAAAAGTCACGAGGTGTAGGAAAGAATGCTAAAAGTCACGAGGTACAGGAAAGAATGCTAAAAGTCACGAGGTACAGGAAGATTTACACAAAACCATGGAGTACAAGAAAGTTTTATAAAAGCCTTACTTTACGCTAATGTTAACTAGAAGCCTTGAGTTACGAGATAGTATACAAAAAGTTATGAGGTATCGTGAAGCGCACTAAATATCATGAGGTATGGAGCGACTTACTAATTGTCAGAAGGTGGGGGGAGGTTTATAAAAAAGCTAAGAATTACATAATTATTGGTTTTGGGACCAATTTTAATTTATACAAACGATTTGGACACTGATGTAGGATACATGATTGAAAAATTTACAGACGACGCAAAACTTTGTAGGAGTGTCTCATCTATATCAGACGTGAATATATTGAGGTCGGGTTTAGATACAATTCGAGACTAGTCTGTGAGCTGGCAAATGAAGTTTAATATAGATATATGTAAAGCCATCCAAATGGGTAGATCCAATAGGGAACATAATTACAGAATGGGTGAGAACAATATTAGAATAATAGATAAGAAAAGGGACATAGGTGTTATAATAGAGCATATAGGTAAAGTGAGTGAGCAAGTCCAGGTAGCAGTGAATAAGGCAAATGCCTTGTTAAAAATGAAAAAAAAAAGAAATATTAAACATAGGAGTAAGGAAGTGATTGTCAAATTGTATAAAGCTTTAGTTAGACCTAGATTGGAGTACTGTGTACAGATTTGGAGTCCTTATCATAGATGGGATATAAACATATAAACATGCTGGAAAGGATACAAAGAAGAAATATAAAACTGATAGTGGGATTCCAGATCTGCAGTTATGAGGAAAGACTCACAAAAACCGGCCTACAGTGTCTAGAAAAGAGAAGAGTTCGATGTGACAATGCAGTGTTAATAAGATAATCACAGAAAAGG
This sequence comes from Ariolimax columbianus, assembly GCA_036924085.1. Taxonomy (NCBI): domain Eukaryota; kingdom Metazoa; phylum Mollusca; class Gastropoda; order Stylommatophora; family Arionidae; genus Ariolimax; species Ariolimax columbianus. The sequence continues at coordinate 40,102,200 of JAVGWX010000021.1, forward strand.
TTCAATTGGACTAAAACAAGTTTTTTTCTCAAAATACACCATCTACAAGAACAAGAGAGCACAGCTACAAATTAACTACAGTAAGGTCCAGATTGGATATTAGGAAATATTTTTTTAGTCAGATAGTGGTGAATGCTAGGAATGCATTGCCCGTGAATTAGTGGAGGCAGGGACAGTTAATGCATTTAAGAATAGATTGGATGCGCAAAGCTTTTAGAGCAGAGAACTGCAAATGTAACTGGTTGTATACAGACTCTGCAATCTTCTAAACCAGTATAAAGACGTTACGTTAATTTACATGGCACCAGAACAGTTTGAGAGCCGCTGCAATAGTCAGTTATAATTGTTGTCGCAGTTGTAGTAGTAGAACTCGTATTACCATTCTTTCTATTGGTATGATTGTGGTGTTTCTCAAAATCTGATGGTTGCGGTGGTAGTTCAAGGTGGAGGTAGGACAATGAATCGTTTGGATCGATAATTTTGACAAACCTAAAGTATTATACCAAACAATCCCGTGAGTATCGGTTTTCCGAGCACGAATTTGCTAGAGATCATGACTGTGATTCAACATTGAATCATGAGTGGTTTCTTAACGGTTCTTCCTGAAAACTTCTATTTAACCATTGTTCAAATATTGCCAGTACGTTAATACAGACAGGTCTTGAATATTTAAATCACTTTCGTCCAGTAAGCTGGCCATAAAGGTATAATTGCATATGTGAATTGAGACGTAAGCCAAGTTTGAAGAGAGGAAGGCTTTTATCTATATTTGAAGAGAGAAAGATTTCAGGCGGTTTTTTTTTAAGAAATAGAGATTTTAGCTTTATTTGAAGTAAGAGTTTTCAGTTAGTTTCAAGAGAGAACTATTGTTGCCAATATTACAAAGAGAGAAATGGTAACCACATTTCAAGCTAGAGCGATTGCAACAATTATTGACGTTAGAGAAATAGTAACCATATTTGAAGAAAGAGAAATGGTAACCATATTTGAACAGAGAGAAATGGTAACCATATTTGAACAGAGAGAAATGGTAACCATATTTGAAGAAAGAACGATTGCAGCCATTTTTGAAAGGTAGAAATAGTAACCATATCTGAAGAGAGAACGCATGGAGCTATTATTGATAGAGAGAAATAGTAACTATATTTAAAAAGAAAACGTGTGCAACCATTTTTGAAGATAGAAATAGTAATCATATTTGAAGTGAGAGCGATTGCAGTCATTGTTGAAGAAAGAGACATAGTAACCATATTTGAAGAGAAATAAATAGTAACCATATTTGAAGAGAGAACTACTCTTACTTACTTTCCGTGTCCAAACACCATGTCACACGGCATCGGTCCAGTATTCAGCAGCTTGAACTGTCTTGTCGTTCGCCTCCATCATATCGTTCATGTCACAAGTTTCAGGGAGGTTTGGGCAGGACATCAAATGATCTTGGTCCTGAACTGCGACTCATTCACATGTTTCCTCATTTCTTCAAGTTCACTCTGCATCTTGACACACCAGTTCGAAGTCTGTTCATTGCCGTCCATGCAGCATAGGGCAGGTGGTGTCCAGGCGCAGCCTCTTCCTTGAGCGCTATCCATGGATCCTGCATTGTTTCGCGCCACCTCTCGATGCGTCGACCTTCCGGGCTTGTCTGGATCGTCTCTTTCGATTTTAAGAAACTGTATCATGATTTAAGTCTTGTGGCTTGTTCCTGATGGCCAAACATCGGGTGTCTAGGGTCGTCTTCCTGTTTCCCTCGTTCAATTTATGCAGCTACACCTCTTCTTAAATCAGGTGGTGCAATGCCAATTAAGAGATATATTTTGTTTGTGGGGGATGGGTTTAAGGCACCCCGACACTATCCTGCCCATCTCGTTCACTGCTGTATCAACTTGTTTTGCATGGGCGAAGTTTTTGCAGACTGGGGCTGCATATTCCGCTGCGGAAAGGCACAGGGCAATCGCTGATGTGTGTAAGACTGGTGGCTGAGCACCCCATGGTGTGCCAGTCAATTTTAGGATAGTTTTGTTTCTCGCATGTACCTTACGCTTTGTCTCCTGACAGTGTGTCATATAAGATAATGTGCGATCCAACCTTAAACCCAGGTATTTGGGAGCCGGGTAGTGTTCAAGATCCTGTTCTTGCCACCTAATCTTAAGTTTTCTTTTTGCCTATCTGTTTCTGAGGTGGTAGGCACATACCTGGGTTTTACTGGGATTTGGTTTAAGGGGATTCTTGTGGTAAAATTCTGCAAGGGCATTGAGAGAACTTGACAGTTTGCTTTCCACTTCCTCAAACCCTTTTCCAGTGGCAGCAACTGCTGTGTCATCAACATAGATGAATTTTCTTGTGGCTGTATCCATGGGTAGGTCATTAGTATATATGTTATGTAGCATGGGTGCTAGGGCACTTTCTTGTACCACGCCGTTGTTTTTGGTTTCGCCATCTGCTGTATTTTTTCCCCAGAGTTACTTAGAATCGCCTATTTTTTAGGAGGCATTTGATGATATTGGTCAGACGCCAGTCTTCTGTCATGGTGTATAGCTTTGATAGTAGTCTCCGATGGTTTATTGTGTTATATGCTGCACTTAGATCAATATAGACCACTTCTGTAACCTGTTTGTGTTCGTAACCATCTTCTATTAATTGTGTTAGGTTAAGGGTTTGACTGCTGCAAGATCTTCCAAGCGGTGAACTGATACGGCGGGAGTTCGAACCCAGCAAGTTTCAAGCGACACCTGTTCTTAATAGAGTGCTTGCATCCTGAATTACCTAAAGTCGTTTTGACTTGTGTCTTGCCACTGGCTCACTGTAGCTCTGGACCAGAGAGTAAGGTTGATGACCAGCACAATTTCTGTGTCACGACAATCCAAACACGGCCCAAGTTACATCATCAAGACAAAATATATGAGGAGAGGTTTAAAGATATATGAAGAGAGGTTTAAAGATATTGGAGGAGAGGTTTAAAGATATATGAAGAGAGGTTTAACGATATATGAAGAGAGGTTTAAAGAAATATAAAGAGTGGTTTAAAGATATATGAAGAGAGGTTTACAGATATATTAAGAGAGGTTTAAAACGTAAATTAATAGAGCTTTAGAACATGTACGAGAAGAGATCTAAAACGTGTGTCATATTTCTCGATCTAGTTCACCCGGCTGAACTTCACGAGACTGGTGCCGGTCGCCCTATCTGCAAAAGTGCCAGCTTTGTTGTATGAAATTTAGACACAACTATAATGAACTGCCACCTGGAGAGAGATGGGCTCCGTCAGGTATGTAGCGGCCAAAGACACACTGTTGTTGTATAGTGGGAGCTGGTACGACAAACTACAATAACGGTGCCTCAGCGACCTTCTAGGTTATGGGACTGATGATGATGATGATGTCCCATTATTATCTTGGCTTGGCTTGGCTTAGCTTGGCTTCGTTCGTTCTCAATCTCCCGCTACCAAACCCTGAAAGGGCTTAAGTAGCAGAATGTAGTCCAAAGACGGAATGAGTTGTGTCGTAGTTTACAGCTTGACTGCGATATTTGCACCTTTCGGTCCAACAGATCCGACTTCAGCAAGCATTTTTTGAGTACCGGGTTAGCATTCGCTCTCCATTATTATCTAATACACCTTCTTTGGAGCTCGTGTCCAAATGGTTTCGAGACCTGCCTTCCAACAAGGAGGGCAGCGGTTCGAATCCTCGGTATGGCATATGTTGTTTTTCTGTTGGGGGCGAAATAAACAAACATATCCAACACACAACGTCGCGAAGGCAGTGGCGAAGCGGCCTGTATTTCTCAGCCTTCAAAACCCCTCGACTAGCCTAGCAATGGGAAAAATGTCGTATGACAGTTTTTTTTTAAAATTTTTGTTTTACTCCTTCTTTTCCCTGATTGTTGTTCCTTGTTTCCTTTTCTGCAATTTTTAATTTCTTAATTTGAACTTAGAAATCAGGAAGATGCCCACGCAATCATAACCAGAGGACGATGCAATTGATTGGTCACATTCAAAGTTTGTTGCTACTCTTAAATACGCAATTTGACACAATGCTCATTGATCTCTCTGTCAATCATTGACCAACAATGTTAGTAGAAGTACCGGGACATGACAAACTGCTTACAAGAATTATTTCTATTAACTTCATTTCTTAAGTTTGTTAACTTGCAAATTCAGTATTCTTATCTTCCTACATCTTCCTTGCAAAATAGTGTCCTCTATTTAACGTATTTTAAAGCAGATATCTCAAAAACGCGGCCATCAGACCTCACATGCCTATCAAATCGAATTCCTTTCAGTGGTTGGTAGTGGGAGATTGAAAATGAACGAAGCCAAGCCAAGCCAAATTGAATTCGGCGACCCGAAATTCAAGGCTTAAATAATGCATCTGTGATCAAGATGTTTTGCAGCGCAGGATCTGCCGCCGTCAGCGATCCATAGCTGACTGCTAGCATCAGGGCCAGCGAACCAGAGCTGTCAAGACCCTTCTACACCTCCACGCGGTGATCCTGGATAACAGGCTGCAACAGAGCAGACTGGCTAAGGAGAAGGGATCAAAGAAGGAATGCTAACCCGGTACTTTAAAAAAAAATGCTTGCTGAAGTCGAATGTGTTGCACTGAAAGGTGCAAATATCGCAGTCAAGCTGTAAATTACGACACAGCGCATTCCGTTCTCTGGACGACATTCTGCTACTTAGACCAGTGACGGGGTTTGGTAGCAGATGATTGAGAACGAACGAAGCCAAGCCAAATAATGCATCTTAGTTATTTTTCTTTCCATATTTGTTGATGACTGGTGAGTGTAGCCTGAGACGTCTTTGCCTCGCCAAGTGCGTTGCGTCGGTCTATCATTGAGTGTCCGTACAATTTCACATTCACTCTAATGCCATCCATTCGCCTGCTGCGAGGCCGCCCTCTTACCCTGAATTCAGATCTACCAGCGGTGCAAGCCTTCAACGGTAGTTGATATGGGTGCATTCTCATGAGATAAACGAACCAACAATTCTGTGCATGCACCCAGCACAAAGTGTAAAGCCGATTATACTTCGAATATCTTTGTTTCGCAGTCTGTCTTTCCCGGTAACACTGATGACCTTCCTCAAACACTCTATTTCTGTTTTCAGGCGTCTTGGGCAGTGATCAAGCGTGGCACTTGTAGCACTGAGTCCTCATAAATATTATGTTTGTCAAATTAATGTTCGGGTGCCTAAAGCAGTTGTGATAATTGATAGATCACAGCAGATGCTTTCTGGCACCTAGTCTCGATTTCCTTGTCGAGCCTACCATTTTCTCAGAAAATTATGTCCAAATACCTGAATTCAAATAGCCGACAATGAGCTGGCTTGCTAGACTGGGATTACAGCGTTCTAAAGTTCGAGTTCACGGACAGACATGCACAAATCCGGGTTGTGATTCGTGCCTGGTACAACCGTTCCTCCAGTTGACTCAGCTGTAAATGGGTACCTGACGTATGTTGGGAATGGTAAAAACAATAAGTAACTCCCCCTCCTCATCCAACCACCTCACAATTATGCGGTTTAGTTCATAAAGAGTTATCTTCAACCCCGACGGAAACTGTGGCCATGGGACTGACCTAAACACAACACAGTTTATAATGTAATGCAGCCACTTTTACATCCAACTACATGTCTTCGAGTTACCCTCAGTGTCCTCTTCATGTTAGACGACTAATTTAATTCAAACACGGAACAAGGAAAAGAAGATTCTATTTATTCCTCTGACTTCAACAGTCTGCTCAATTACTCATCTAATTTGAAAAGAAACAACCCGACTTTAAACTTCGTTTCCTGTTTTCTGTAAATACTTGCTCAGAATGCTGGACACACATACAAGAGTTGTCTTCACTTAGCTTGCCACGTGACAGCATCATCTAGGTCAAGGATTCCCAACTTGTGAGACGCGACAATTCCGAAATTTGTTTCCCTACTAATAAAGAAGTGACAGAATGAAACATGATGTGGGGGACATGGACATCACACACATAGACAGATAATTCAATGTGTTCGTGATATATCATGTATAGATACACAGAGAATTAAATGTTTTTGTCATTTGATATATCATCATAGGCGTCTCAGTCTCTGTAGACTATTCGCGTGACGACCTGTGAGTAGCATAGCCAGGGCTCAAGACTAGGCGCTGAATATGGAGACCATTGGCTGCCCAAAATGCAGGATCCCTCTCTTGGCCTCGCTGGTGTAATCCAAAAGAATGCAAAGCATGACAATTTGGCCTCAGCTCAGCTGCAGGGGCTCCTGAATGAGTTGGTAATTTTGAAACCATCCACATTAGATACTACCACTCCGGATTTTCTGTCCGGGATTTCTCCCGTATCCATACTCTCCCGAGATTTCCAAAAGGCAGTGGAGTCGTTGCCCAGAGATGCTAATTACTCGAGACATCCGATGATACTCCCATCGTCCCAGAACAAGCCCTCACTCACTGGGACTTCTGGGTTTAAAAGCAGAGTTCCCTCTCTCCTATGCGAACTGACTGAACAGGAAAACGAGCTTCGTCTACCCGGGTTTAGAGTAAGAGTTTACCTTCTCTTAAATTGGTTGCCAACCAGGTCTAATGAGCCCAATCTGCTCGCCCAGTTATTACCGCCGGGTACTCGTTCGCGCCCCACAGCAGGTTTTGTAAGAAACAGGGAGCCTGTCAATAATGTAGGAAAGGCCATTAAACAGCAAGCACAACAGTGAATCCAGTGGCGTTTTCTACACCTGGAAAGGAGAGGCTATAACAGATGCTTCACTTTCATTAAACGAGCGGGGCGTCCAGCCCAGACCTCACTTCCCTCCATATATATATATATATATATATATACACAACGAATTCACTAATTTGTTAAATGTTATAAATAGACAGACAAAGAAATGAATTATTTCGTTACATGTCAGTTATTGACAGAGAATCCAACGGTTTTGTCATGTGACATATATAAATAGAGGCTTCGGTGATCTCGTTATGGCATAAAGAGAATTTATTGATTTGGTCACATTATATATACAGACAAACATAGAAATATGTCACATGAAATATATAGAAAATCCAAAGGCATATCTTGAATATAGACAACAGAGAATCCAATGGTTTCGTCCAATGACATATATATAGAAAATCCAATGACATAGCTCGTATATAGACAAACATAGAATTATATGGATTCGTGCAATGGCACATATAGGTGGGGAAGACTAACCTCTGGTCAGGCAACATATACTGATCAGATATGTTATTCAGGGTCAGGCAAAACATACTGGTCAAGACACTCATCTCGGCTTTCTAGTAGCCCTCCATGGAAACGGGATGTTTTCATGGCAGTCTGGCTAACGAGGTGAGGGATCAAAGTGATCCCCGTAGCAGTGAGTGACACGCAGATGAACCAAAGCATAGCACAACCACCTGGAGGACCCCGGTCCACCTTCGTCGGTAGGAAAGCTACTGCAACCCGCCACTTAACGTCCTTTTCAGGACACAGAGAAGAGTTATCTACTCATTATGGGCATTCAACAATAGCTGTCCATCGTTGTCGATGAGGACCGACGACATCGTCCTTGTCACAGATTTCCCTGTTGGATGTGGGTGCGCATGTGGCATAACAGGCCAATGCGAGAACGAAAACATCTGCTACATATCGGGCACACGAGGTTTGTAGAAGGGGATGGTGTTCCCGCTGCTCGGGATTTCCGCGTCTCGCGTCTGCTCTGGGCTTTCACAACACGGTCGTCTTCACCGGCAGCTACACCCGATTTGACTGCGCTTCTCCAGTCAGATCTGTTTTGCGCAAGACATTCCCTGGTGTCGATGTCTATCTGGCAACTTTTTAGTGAGTCCTTCAGACCGTCTTTAAAACGTTTCTTTGGGCGCCCTCTCTCGCGCCATCCCTCTCTCAGTTCGCCGTAGAGAAGCCTCTTTGGGAGCCGCTCGTCTGACATACGGACGAGGTGTCCGGCCCATCCTAGTCGTGCTTTTTCTAGCAGTGCATGGATGCTGGGCATGTTAGCCCTCGAGAGAACCTCGATGCCAGTGACACGATCTTGCCATCGGATGTGGAATATTCGCCTCGGGCAACCTGTGTGGTAGTGGTTTAACCTCCTTGCATGTCCAGAGTATACAGTCCAGCTTTCGCAAGCGTATAGTAGGGTTGGAATGATGGTTGCACGGTAGACTTTGAGTTTGGTCTTGACGCTGATGCCACGACGTGCCCAGACCATCGAGCGCATTCTACCAAAGGCTGTGCTGGCCTTTGCTATTTTGCTTGCCACCTCATCGTCTAGGCTGACAGATCTCGACAGCATGCTGCCCAGATATGTGAATTTGTCTACGTCATTCAACGTCTGCCCGCTGACTGTAGTCTCTGGTTTTGTGTACGGCATGCCTGGTGCTGGTTGGTACATGACCTCTGTTTTTTTTGGCATTTATGGTCAGGCCAAAATTGTTGCATGCGGCAGAGAACTAGTCCATTCCAACCTGCATGTTCAGTTCTGAGCTGCTCATTAGAGCGCAGTCGTCAGCAAATACAAGTTCCCTGATTATGTCGCCAGCCACTTTGGTTTTGGCCTTCATTCTTCTGGAATTGCGTAATTTGCCTTTATGCGGTACTTTATGGATATTCCAAGCTCCAATGATCTGAAGGCGTCTGTCATCGTGGCCGCGAACATCATGCTGAACAAAGTCGGGGCGAGTACACATCCTTGTTTTACTCCGTTTGATACTAGAAACGTTTTAGAGATTGCACCGCTGTCCAGTACACGAGCACACATGCCTTCGTGTAGCTGTTTTACCATTGTTATGAACTTGTTGGGGCAGCCAAACTTAGACATTATAATGGGCATACAACAACAAAGACATATATAGACGACAGATAGACAACTCAGTGGTTTGATCATATGACAAGAATGCCAGCAAAGCGTCTTGTTGCTATACCAACAGACAACAGGACTTCGGAGAAGATGCTAAAAATATGTTGGATAAATTATGTTTTTGTTTTTAGTTGTGTAATACATACACAAGTACAGAACATCGAGTGACATCATTTTTTAACGCTTGTTTTTTTGCAACAAAGAGACTAGCATCGCACTCCGGTTGCGAAACACTTCATTCAATATCAATGTAAAGGAATTCCCTGGGATACAGTTAGTTAGGACAAATCAGCGTGGAAGGGAACTACTTACATTTCAATAGTTCTCAAATGGCGTGTCGATATACGACTATGTCTTTCGTCGCTTAAAGCTTGGACGGAAGATAAAGAGGTCGACCTAAGACACCTTAGGAAAAGGGTCATAGAAGCCCAAATACATATTATGAACCAGAACTGATGCACAGTTTGAAGTATGGCCTCCCACAGGGTAGAGTGGAAAGAGTTTGATGCTTCCCTTAAATTCGCCATTAGACACTATTATCATTGACCTTACTTCAGTCATTACATTGACTGTTACATTGCTGACATGAAGTCCACAAATACATGTATTGTTAACTGTTTCATACTGTGGTACTGTTTGATTCTTGCACGTACATACGCACAAATAGGAATATTGTTCTATGTCTCCGGCCAACACTGTGCAGAACGTTAGTGTCTTTCTGTTCTTGTAGTTTTCTCTTCTTCTTCTTCTTCTTCTTCTTCTTCTTCTTCTTCTTCTTCTTCTTCTTCGTGTGTGTTCGTTCTCTCCCGCTACCAAGCCATTAACAGGGCTTTGGAAGTAGCAGGATGTAGTGCGGAGAACGGAATTTGTTGTGTCGCTAAAATACAGCTTGGCTGCGATATGTGCACCTTTCAGTCCTACACATCCGACTTCGGCAGGTTCTGGGTAGAATCTGATCCACACTTATTTATGTTATTTGACCGACAGTTCTGCCACAGCTTCGCTTTGCCTTATAATAAATGTAGAAAAATATTATGTTCCAGTTTTACATTAGCGGGATGGAAACGCGCATGGAAAAGACACAAAATTTGATCACCGCTATCGGAATACTCAAATCAACTCATCTGTAAATTGGTAACCGGCTAACTGTTAAAGAAGAAAAGGCAGCAGTTAAGGGATAGAACCTACCTCCCAAAAACGCACAGGCCTAGTTCAATGGAGTCTCTAACACTTCCTCCCCAACAGCAATATCTGCTATTTAACCCATTTTACATTTTCCAATCACAATATTAAAAATAGGTTACGAAAAAATAGATCGAAGCTGCAACAGTACTGAAGGCTAAAAGTCGATAAAAAACATAATAGAAATGGCTCAGTGACCGTTTCAGGACAAAAAGAAACTGATATCCACGTTACGGCTACGTTATATTGTGTCCCTAAGGAAGACCTAGTGGTCGAAACGAGGATATTTGTTTTTTTATCCCGGTGTGGTCACTGGACCATTACATGTCTGTTTTATTTTCAAATATTAATAACATAAGCTCTGGAAGAATATTTTTCATTTGCCCCCACCGGGAAATGTTTTAGAATCGCTGATCCAGACATGTACGTCACGTGGATCTAGTAGAGCTTTCTGTGACTTCCTTAAGTGTTGGCCGTATCTTTGAAGTGGGAGCCATTAATTCTGTTAGAAGATTTAAACAAATATGTCACCTTCAGAGTTAATTTACTTTTGTCTTAATTGAAGGGATGCAACATTGCATCAAACGGTGGCAGTAGCCTTGAGATGTGGGGAAGTTGACATTTGTTTATTTTGAGAGGGGAGAGAATTAAATGTGGAAACGAAAGTAAGAAGAATATGGATGAAGCGAAATTTGATAAGAGCGGGAAATGCGAGGAGTAATTGTTATTGATAACGGACAGGGATGAGAAATAACTTAACTGAACTACTTTATTCTGGTTTAGACCCTGCAGTAACCACATAGTAAAACAGATTATTAAGTATAATATTCGGGAAATTTTGATGAATAGGTGGGCGACGGGAACAACAGGTTGCAGTGTATTCAGCGAAATGTCACAGCCAAAAAGTAACGATGACATAAATAAACTACATAGAAGAGATCAAAGTCTCATCTTTCAGTTCCGAACAGGAAATACCAGAGTCAATAGCAACTTGAATCGCATCAATCCCCAGCACTTGCTCTTGTGCAGATATTGCTCTCATCCTGATGAAACAGTTGGACACCTACTCATTGAGTGCAAGGCGCTTGCGGATATGAGGAAAAGATTCTTACAAGCACTGCCGACAATTACCAACACAGTGTACGGAGCAGTGACTCGACTGAACAAGACCTGTATATATACAAATATATATTAGAATGGCATTGGGCTGCCAAGAGCAAGCTTGCTCAGCAGGTATGGGATAATAACAACAACACCATTCTGGTTTAGAAGACTCTGCAGAGTATACAACTTGTATACAACCAGTTTCTTTGAGGGCGGTTTAACCGATGTGCGAGTCATTCTTCTTCTTCTGCGTACACAGTCAGACAGTAACCATTATTTTTTCGAAAAAAGCGGCGGTCATCCTGAGGCCATAGAGCTTGTCTTGCAGTTCCACTGGCAATGGCCACATCTGCTCTCTCTGATCCTCGTATGTCGGGCAGTTCTGTAGCAGATGTTCAGTGGTCATTTTACCAGTACCGCACGGGCATTCATCGGTACACCCTACCTTCAATTTGTTGAATAGGTGGTACCTCAGTCTGTTGTGGCCAGTGCGAAGTCTGAAGACAACCACCTGCTCTCTTCGGTTCAACTGGTAATAGGCATCGTTTTTGGTGTAACCAGTATGTTCGGTTTCCCATTTGGTCATGTATCTGGCTTTGATAAGCCGTTTTGACTCTTCGTACGTCATACTGGTATCTGTTTGTGGTAGTCTTGCACCTTCTTTTGCCAGTCTGTCTGCCTCGATGTGCGAGTCCATCTTAATAGACTCAAACACTAAAGCTAAGTAGACCCACACCCAGTTAGGCACCATCTATAGCTGTTCTTTAACAAAACACCTGGGAGAAGGTACAAATAATGTTTGGGAAGATTTTTAGCTAGATTTGTTTTCATTTTGTCCAGGCAGAGGCCGTAAAACCTACTCATTGTTATTTCTACCTGCCAATAGATTTGTTAATATGCTGGACACTGAACACGAGAGTTCGATAACACTACCCAGAGATCACGCGAATTTTTTTTACTAGAAAATCCACGTGAAAAAATTCCGGTCTCCTCCTTGATTCGAACCCGCGACTTCCGGAATCCGAGGAGTACACCCTACCTCTAGACCAGTGAGTCCTCCCTCAAATGAAAGATTAAGTAAGAAAAGAGTGGGATACATAGTGCGAGATTATCATTGTCACCAAGAATACTACCAACATTACCACCACCATCAATACAAACATTACCACCAACATTACCACTAACATTACCCCCAACATTACAAGCAACACAACTACCAACATTACAACCAACACAACCACCAACATTCCCACCAACATTACTGCCAACACTACTACCAACATTACCAACCCAACATTACCACCACCAACATCACCACCAACATTACCACCACCAACAATACTACCAACACTACCACCAACATTATCACCAACATTACCATCAACATTACCGCCAACTTTACCACCACCAACATCCCCACCAACATTATCACCAACATTACCACCAACACTACCACCAACACTACCACCAACATTACCATCACCATTACCCCCAACTTTACCACAAACATTACCACCAACATTACCACAAACATTACTACCAATATTACCACTAACATTACCAGCAATATTACAACCTACACAACCACCAACATTACAACCACGAACATTCCCACCAACATTACTGTCAACAATGCCACCAACATTACTACCACCAGCATTACCATCAATATTACCACCAACACTACCATCAATATTACCACCAACATTACTACCAACACTACCACCAACAATACCAGCCCAACATTACCACCACCAACATTACCACCAACATTACCAACAACATTACCACTAACATAACCACCCACATTACAACCAACACAACCACCAACATTACCATCAACATCACAACCAACACAACCACCAACATTCGCATAAACATTACTACCAACACTACCACCAACATTACCAACCAACATTACCATCAACATTACCAACAAACATTACCACCACTAACGATACAACCAACATTATAACCAACATTACCACCAACATTACCACCACCAACATCACCATCAACATTACCACCAACATTACCACTAACATTACCACCAACATTGCAACCAACACAACCACCAACTTTACAACCAACACAACCATAAAACATTCCCATCAACATTCCCACCAACATTACTGCCAACACTACCACCAACATTACCACGCCAACATTACCACCACCAACATTGCCACCAACATTACCACTACCAATTATACTACCAACACTACCACCAATATTACCACCAACATTACTACCAACATTACCACCACCAACATTACCACCAACATTACCACTAACATTACCACCAACATTACTGCCAACATTACCACCAACATTATCACTAACATTACCACCAACATTACTGCCAACATTACCACCAACATTTTCACCAACATTACCACCACAACATTACCACCAACATTGCCACCACCAACAATACTATCAACACTACCACCAACATTATCACCAGCATTACCACCAACATTACCACCACCAACATTACCACTAAAATTACCATCAACATTACTGCCAACATTACCACCACCAACATTACCACTAACATTACTGCCAACATTACCACCACCATTACCACCACCAACATTACTTCCAACATTACCACCACCAACAATAATATAAACACTACCACCAGCGTTACCACCAACATTAGCACACCAACATTACCGTCAACCTTACCACCACTAACATTACCACCAACATTATTACCAACATTACCACCAACGTTACCACCAACATTACCACCAACATTACCATCAACATTACCACCAACATTACCACCAACATCGTTATCATCAAATTTCCACTTCCGTTTGTGATGAATTTGTCAAATCACGTATGCGTTCTTGTGGAATTTGTTGGTTGAAGATGGTCATTTTTCTGTTGTATATATTTCTTTTGATTTCCGCAAGCTCTCCCAAGGCAATGAAACCTCATTTAGTGTATTGCATTAATGTTTTGATATCTATTTCTGTACCTTCCACTTTGTAGTGCTACCAAGATAAACGGCAAGTGGTATTCCTAATTTTGGGGGAGGGTGTCTCTAAATTACTTCTTCTTCTTCTTCTTCTTCGTACGCTGTCAGACGTCAACCTTTATTTTTTCGAAAAAGCAGCCGTCATCCTGAGGCTGTCTACACTGCCATAGAGCTTGTCTAGTGTTGCCACTGGTGATGGCCACATCTGCTCTCTCTGATCCTTGTATGTCGGGCAGTTTTGCAGCAAATGTCTCTCAATTTGATTGTCATTAGTTGTATTTAATTTCATTATTTTAGGGATGTTTCCGTGAATGTTGTTTTTGTGAATGTCCTGTTCTGTTCTGTTCTGTTCTCGGAGTAGACTTCACTGCACACCGGGTGTACCCATAGGTGCTCAGTCTCTCTCAGCAGATGGCGCAAAGTGGGGACGCTGATGGTGCCTGTAGCCTGTTGGTTGTACACCTTCCTGTTTCGTCCTCTCGGGTTCCCTGATCCAATGAATCCTAATTTGATTCCAAAGTGCCGCAGCCTGTGCCTTGCAGACTTATCCAAAGCAGTGTCGTTTTCCAGCAGGTGGTCCTTGATAGCCTTCACTGTGTCACCTGTATCCATGTCCACTGTGCCTGTTGTGGATGCGTGTGACTCCAAAAAATCAGCTCGGTCGTTGCCCAGAACCCCATCATGACCAGGACAGTAGATCCACACCAGCCTCTGGAGTTTTGAGGTCTCCAGCGCTGCTATACACTTATGTCGTAGTCACCCATTCCGCACCTTCCGAAGTAGTGTTTGGGAGTCTGACACGAGGACTGCTCCTGTTGAAGATATCTCAGACAGCCACCTCAGAGCTTCTGTAACCGCCTCCATCTCCATTCTCATACTTGATGTTGTAGTCTCGTATGCTCCACTGCGTTCAGCAACGATCCGGTCTTTTATTCTAACCAATGTCCACAATGACTAAGTTTACTTTCTTGTGTGCTCTGAAAAGGGCATTAAGTGGCGGGTTACAGTAGCTTTCTTAACATCCCGAACGTGCTGATAAGAGTGGACCTGGGTTATCTAGACTTGACTTAATCTGCGTGTCGCTCACTACTATCGGGTTTACGTGGATCCCCCACCTCGTTAGCCAGGCTGCCAAGAACAATAGAATGTTTAAAGGGAGAACTTCGAGGAAGTGAAGGTGGGGGTCGTGGCCAGTATGTTTTGCGTGACCACACCTAACATGTCTGATCAGTATGTTCTGTCAGACCCTGCCTAACATGTCTGATCAGTATGTTCTGCCAGACCCTGCCTAACATGTCTGATCAGTATGTATTGCCTGACCCATTCCTAACATGTCTGATCAGTATGTTCTGCCAGACCTTGCCTAACATGTCTGATCAGTATGTTTTGCCTCACCCTGACTAACATGTCTGATCAGTATGTTTTGCCTGACCCTGCCTAACGTGTCTGATCAGTATGTTTTGCCTCACCCTGCCTAACATGTCTGATCAGTATGTTTTGCCTCACCCTGACTAACATGTCTGATCAGTATGTTTTGCCTGACCCTGCCTAACACGTCTGACCAGTAAGTTTTATCTGACCAGACGTTAGTCTCCTCTCTCATTCTTGTGTGTATTCCAGTATCATTTTAGAAGAATATGTGGAAATGTAATATCTTATTGACATCAATTTCGTTGATTTCCAAAAGACGTTTGGCAGTCTTCACCGACTGTCACTTTGGAAAATCTTCAGGACCAATGGCTTTCTATACAAATTTATTAATGAAATAGAAGCATTATACACTGGTATGATCTATTCTGTGACAGAGACTGTTTTGTTCTGTTCTGTTCTGTGACAGAGACTGTTTTGATCTGTTCTGTGACAGAGACTGTTTTGTTCTGTTCTGTGACAGAGACTGTTTTGTTCTGTTCTGTGACAGAGACTGTTTTGTTCTGTTCTGTGACAGAGACTGTTTTGTTCTGTTCTGTGACAGAGACTGTTTTGTTCTGTTCTGTAACAGAGACTGTTTTGATCTGTTCTGTGACAGAGACTGTTTTGTTCTGTTCTGTGACAGAGACTGTTTTGTTCTGTTCTGTTCTGTGACAGACACTGTCTTGTTCTGTTTTGTCCTGTGACAGAGAATGTTTTGTTCTGTTCTGTGACAGAGACTGTTTTGTTCTGTTCTGTGACAGAGACTGTTTTGTTCTGTTCTGTGACAGAGACTGTTTTGTTCTGTTCTGTGACAGAGACTGTTTTGTTCTGTTCTGTGACAGATACTGTTTTGTTCTGTTCTGTGATAGAGACTTTTTTGTTCTTTTCTGTGACAGAGACTGTTTTGTTCTGTTCTGTGACAGAGACTGTTTTGTTCTGTTCTGTGACAGAGACTGTTTTGTTCTGTTCTGTGACAGAGACCGTTTTGTTCTGTTCTGTGACAGAGACTGTTTTGTTCTGTTCTGTTCTGTTCTGTAACAGAGACTGTTTTGATCTGTTCTGTGACAGAGACTGTTTTGTTCTGTTCTGTGACAGAGACTGTTTTGTTCTGTTCTGTTCTGTGTCAGACACTGTTTTGTTCTGTTTTGTCCTGTGACAGAGAATGTTTTGTTCTGTTCTGTGACAGAGACTGTTTTGTTCTGTTCTGTGACAGAGACTGTTTTGTTCTGTTCTGTGACAGAGACTGTTTTGTTCTGTTCTGTGACAGAGACTGTTTTGTTCTGTTCTGTGACAGATACTGTTTTGTTCTGTTCTGTGATAGAGACTTTTTTGTTCTTTTCTGTGACAGAGACTGTTTTGTTCTGTTCTGTGACAGAGACTGTTTTGTTCTGTGCTGTTCTGTGACAGACACTGTTTTGTTCTGTTTTGTCCTGTGACAGAGAATGTTTTGTTCTGTTCTGTGACAGAGACTGTTTTGTTCTGTTCTGTGACAGAGACTGTTTTGTTCTGTTCTGTGACAGAGACTGTTTTGTTCTGTTATGTGACAGAAACTTTTACGATCTGTTTTGTGACAGAGACTGCTATGATCTATTCTGTGACAGAGACTGTTTTGTTCTTTTCTGTTCTGTGACAGAGACTGTTTTGTTCTTTTCTGTGATAGAGACCGTTTTGTTCTGTTCTGTGACAGAGACTGTTTTGTTCTATTCTGTGACAGAGACTGTTTTGATCTTTTATGTGACAGACTGTTTTGTTCTGTTCTATGACAGGGACTGTTTTGTTTCTGATCTGTTCTGGGACAGAGACTGTTATGTTCTGTTCTATGATAGTGACTGTTCTGTTGTGTTCTGTGACTGAGATTGTTTTGTTTTGTTCTGTTCTGTGACAGAGACTGTTTTGTTCTGTTCTGTTTATGGATAGAGACTTTTTTGTTCTGTTCTGTGACAGAGACTGTTTTGTTCTGTTCTGTGACAGAGACTGTTTTGTTCTGTTCTCTGACAGAGACTGTTCTGTTCTGTTCTGTGACAGAGACTGTTTTGTTCTGTTCTGTTCTATGACAGAGGCGGTTCTGTTCTGTTACAAAGACTGTTTTGTTCTGTTCTGTGACAGAGACTGTTTTAATCTTTTATGTGACAGAGACTGTTTTGTTCTGTTCTTTGATAGTGACCGTTTTGTTCTGTTCTGTGACAGAGACCGTTTTGTTCTGTTCTGTGACAGAGACTGTTTTGTTCAGAGACTGTTTTGTTCTGTTCTGTGACAGAGACTGTTTTGTTCTGTTATGTGACAGAAATTTTTACGATATATTTTGTGACAGAGACTGCTATGATCTATTCTGTGACAGAGACTGTTTTGTTCTTTTCTGTTCTGTGACAGAGACTGTTTTGTTCTTTTCTGTGATAGAGACCGTTTTGTTCTATTCTGTGACAGAGACTGTTTTGATCTTTTATATGACATACTGTTTTGTTCTGTTCTATGACAGAGACTGTTTTGTTTCTGATCTGTTCTGGGACAGAGACTGTTTTGTTCTGTTCTATGATAGTGACTGTTCTGTTGTGTTCTGTGACTGAGATTGGATTGTTCTGTTCTGTTCTGTGATAGAGACTTTTTTTGTTCTGTTCTGTGACAGAGACTGTTTTGTTCTGTTCTGTTCTGGGATAGAGACTTTTTTTATTCTGTTCTGTGACAGAGACTGTTTTGTTCTGTTCTGTGACAGAGACTGTTTTGTTCTGTTCTCTGACAGAGACTGTCCTGTTCTGTTCTGTGACAGAGACTGTTCTGTTCTTTTCTGTGACAGAGACTGTTTTGTTCTGTTCTGTTCTATGACAGAGGCGTTTCTGTTCTGTTACAAAGACTGTTTTGTTCTGTTCTGTGACAGAGACTGTTTTGATCTTTTGTGTGACAGAGACTGTTTTGTTCTGTTCTATGATAGTGACTGTTCTGTTGTGTTCTGTGACTGAGATTGTTTTGTTCTGTTCTGTTCTGTGATAGAGACTTTTTTGTTCTGTTCTGTGATAGAGACTTTTTTGTTCTGTTCTGTGACAGAGACTGTTTTGTTCTGTTCTGTGACAGAGACTATTTTGTTCTGTTCTGTGACAGAGACTGTTTTGTTCTGTTCTGTGACAGAGACTGTTCTGTTTTTTTCTGTGACAGAGGCTTTTCTGTTCTGTGACAGAGACTGTTTTGTTCTGTTCTGTTCTATGACAGAGGCTGTTCTGTTCTGTGACAGAGACTGTTTTGTTCTGTTCTATGACAGAGGCGGTTCTGTTCTTTTACAAAGACTGTTTTGTTCTGTTCTGTGACAGAGACTGTTGTGTTCGTTTCTGCTATCGTTAGTTACTTCCTATGTCCAAACACCACTTCGTACAGTACGCATCCAGTATTCAGCGTCATTTGCCTCCAGTATGTCGCACCTATTGCATGTTTTCTGGAGGTTGGGGCAGGTCATCAGATGGTCTGGGTCCTGTATTTCGCTAAAGTCACATGTGTCATCATCTGTGTATCCCCATCGTTTAATATTCCTCTTACACCGTGATACACCGTGATACACCAGTTCGGAGTCTGTTCAGCGACTTCTATGTTGTGTATGGTCGGTGATGTCCCGGATGTAGGTTCCTCCATGAGTTCCATCTCTAGGACCAGCATCAATTAGTGCTATATCTGATATCGTTAAGATACGTATTACCATAACCGGTATCCGCCTGCACGGTTTTACAGAACTTAGAAAATGAGGGCCGCTTGCCCAAGAACTCCTTCTTCTTCTTCTTCCTCTTCTTCTTCGTACGCTGTCCGACGTCAACATTTATTGTGTCGAAAAAAGCAGCGGTCATCCTGAGGCTGTCGACACTGCTATAGAGCTTGTCTAGTGCTGCCACTGGTGATGGCCACATCTGCTTTCTCTGATCCTCGTATGTCGGGCAGTTTTGCAGCAGATGTTCAGCGGTCATTTTCCCAGTACCGCACGAGCATTCGTCAGTGCCACCTATCTTCAATTTGTTGAATAGATGATACCTCAGTCTATTGTAGCCAGTGCGAAGTCTGAAGACCATAACCTGCTCTCTTCTGTTCAACTGGTAATTGGCATCGTTTTTTGTGTAGCCAGTGTGTTCTGTTTCCCATTTGGTCATGTATCTAGCTCTAATAAGCCTGTTTGACTCTTCGTATGTCCCACTAGTATCTGGTTGTGGTAGTCTTGCACCTTCTTTTGCAAGTCTGTCTGCCTCCTCGTTGCCTTGGATGTTACAGTGGGATGAAACCCACTGTACCACTACTCTTTTTGGTGTGGACTGCTGGCATAGTTGACAGAGTACTGCTCTTAAATCATTAAGTTCAGTATTTTTCTGGCTTTTTAGTGCTGTGACTACGGCCAGGGTATCTGTAAGCAGGACTATTTGGCTTTCATTTCTTTTGCATGTCACCATTTCTTCTACTGCAGCCCTCAGTGCCTCTGCCTCCACTCTGAAATTGCTTGAGTATTTTCCAGCTGCCACTGATAGTGTTTTCCTACCAATTGGTAGGCTCAGAAATGCTCCTGCCCCTCCGTTCTGTGTTGTGTTTGTTACAGAACCGTCGGTGTATGCATGAGTCCAGTTCATGCTTGGGTAGTTTTTCGTTGTGTACCTCAGAGTTATGTCTCTTCTTTCTTTTTCAGTCTGGCTGTTCTTTTTTCCAATACGTGGTATATTTTCTACCACCTCTGGAAATATATTCTGCCTCCAGGTAGGCTTGCATACGGTAGGGATGGGCTTTGGTGTTGTTAATCCTTTCATAGGGTCTTCGTTCGTCTTTGCTTTGGCTATTTCTGCAAAGTTTCTCCGCTTTAGTTTTCCATTTCCAAAATTATTTAGTCTCTTATGCATTGGATGGTCAGTCAGTCTTCTGAATTTTTCTGCTTGCTACTGGGCTTTGTAGTCTCTTCTGTCGGTCATGGATTGCAGATTTGTAATCTTTTCCAGCTCTACAATTGGCGTTGACTTCATGCCTCCTGTTATAACTCTCATGGCTTGGTTTTGGAGTTTGCTAATTTTGTCAAAGTTCGCCTTTGCTGCTGTTGTCCATGCCGCAATGCCATACTCGAGAACTGGTCTCACTCTTCCAGTGTACAGTTTCTTTAGTATACTTCCGTCTGCTCCCCAGCTTGTGCCAGCAAGTTTCCTCATGATTGCCATTCTTTCTCTGGCTCTCATTCGGTTTCTCTCGATCTGACTTTTCCATGTCATGCGCCAATCAAATGTGACTCCCAGGTAGTTTGGGTTGTCGTTTGGCCGCAGATATTTGCCGTTAAGACTTATTTTTGTGTTTTGGGGTTTGTTTGAAAGCGAGAATATCGTACATGTTGTTTTTTCCTCATTTATTTTGACGAGCCATGAGTTCGCCCACTATTCCAGCGATGTTAGGGCCTGCTGCATCCGATTACTTGCTATGGTGAGATTCGTTTCAGAGGTCCACATAGCCAGATCGTTTGCAAACATTGAGCTATGGACTCTTCTTGGTATATTCTCTGCGATGTTATTTATATACACCAGGAAGAGTGTGGGTGACAGTACTCCTCCCTGGGGTACTCCCTGCTCAAGTGTCACCTTTTTGCTCATATGCCCATGTACTTGAACTTTGGCTGTTCTGTTTTTGAGGTAGTGGCTGATCCATCTGCTTGACTTAAAGTCCCTCTTTCCAGACCTTGTCAAATGCCTTTTCTAGATCCACCCACACCGCTACTGTATGCTTTTTCTCCTGGTAAACATCCTCTATTTCCTGTGCTATGAGAGTGATCTGATCCGCAGTGGATCTGTGCTGTCTAAAGCCTGATTGCTGTGGAATTAGTATGTGTTTTTCTTCCAGATGCCACATCAGTCTGGTGTTTATCATACTCTCCATCAGTTTTCCTACACAGCTCAGTAGACTGGTAGGCCTGTATCCATTTGGATCTGTTCTATCTTTTTCTTTCTTTGGAACTGGTATAAGTACAGCGTCTTTCTATGCCTGAGGTACAATTCCCCTTTTTCAGCTTTGGTTCAGGACTGATAGTAACTTTCTCTTTGCTGTTTGGCCCAGCCCCATCAGCATTTCGTTTGTTAAGCCATCTTGTCCGGGCCCAAGCACTCGCCACACACAGTTCATACAAGGTCTATATTTTACTTATGATAAATAATAAAAACGTTGCCTTTTCCAAGTCATAAAGAAAAGTCAGAACAGCGATAGAAAACTATCACTGCACTGATCGAGCACGACAAGCTATCTTGACTCTAATGAAGCATTGGAGCTTTGCTCTTCCAAACCGCTCTGCCAGTCGTTCGTTTCTCTTACAAGGCGATGTCTTTTTTCAATGACGTTTAGCTTAAATTAAAGATTCTCTTCTTCTTATTATTCTTCTTATTATCATTATTCTCGTTTTTCCAGGTTTTGTATTATGTCTACACGTGAATAATGGGGCCGTGGTAGTGCAGTGTAGTGCACTGGCTTTCCAGTCTGTCTGATCACTAACCAGCCATTTCCTTTGCGCCGTATGGCGTGACTAAATCGTTATATTTTCTTTACTTTACACGTGAATAGCACAGACAATAGTCGCGGTTGGACGGCTTAACACAATATGGCAAGACAAACGGTTAGTCATATGCACGAAGGTCAGATTAATGCGTACATTAGTCCTGTCAAAATTGATCTATGCTTGTGAGACATGGACAATTACAGCTGACCTGCAGCGGATAATTCAAACCTTAGAGATGAGATGTTTTCTAAGAACGTTACATACAAGGACTGTGTTACGATTGAGGCAATACGAGAAAGAATTCGAATCGTTTCTACTTCACGAGGAACCGTCCCAGACATTACCAGAATGTGCCAATCTTTCACGGGAAGAGTTTCTTAACCAACACGAGAGGAACTGTCTTGGACACTACAAGAATGTGCCAATATTTCATGGAAAGAGTTTCTCACCAACATGAGAGGAACCGTCATAGACACTATAAGAATGGACACATCTTTCACGGGAAGAGTTTCTCACCAACACGAGAGGAACTGTCTTGGACACTACAAGAATGTGCCAATATTTCATGGGAAGAGTTTCTCACCAACACAACAGGAACTGTTACAGACATTACAAGAATGCGTCAATCTTTCATGGGAAAAATTTCTCACCAACACGAGAGGAACTGTCACACACATTACTAGAATGCGCAGATCATTCACAGGAATAGTTTATTAATCACCAGTGAAGAACTGTCACAGACATTACAAGAATGTGCCCATCTTTCATGGGAAGAATTTTCTAACCAGCCCGTGAAGAGGTACCACAGACATTCCCAGAACATGCAGAAGAAGAATAACAACATCGGATATTGTTAGACCTATTTGCTGAGGACATGCGCGCTTGAAGTCAAACAGAGCTAGAGACAGTTACTGTCCCGACATCTCACAATGTACACTGTTCCATAAAATTGAAGCTGCCAACAACTTCCCAGCTCAACCCTCGCCTGTTTATTATATTACCGAAAATGTTGCAAATATAGAAGTGACCGGCAGACACGCGGCACTATTATTACGTCAAATATAGACGGTCCCCGTCTTCGCAACGGACGGCTAATATTTGGTCGACCATTAGCATGGACTGCTTCCGTATTCCTTCTAGCCAATCCATTTCTCCGAGTGTTTTCCCAGCATCCGGCACCGGAAAAGCAAATACCGTATTCAATAGTATTGCCCTTAATGTTGATACACTTATCTGGGTCAGCCCTGAAGCAATGTAAGGTTTGTTGTTTTTTTCCTATTCCATATTTTCTCCTTCTTAGCTCTTCCGTGTTTCTTAAGTCTGTTTAAAGTATTTCTCCCTCAATGTTATTCTCTCACTCCGCCCTCTTCTCTCAGTCCTTTTATACGAAGCACTATTTCTTAAGACATCATGCAAACTCTTCTCTAACATGAATAAAAGGCCTCAAATGATCACAGTGTCTTTCACTACATCTTCGCTGAACTTAAACTCTATAATTCACCCAACCAGAATCTCCTTCATTTCATTTCCTCTCGGTCTCCCAACTATATAATTTCACAACCTCCCAAAAAGGGGTATTCCATTGAATCTTCTGCTCTCGGTAAGGGGCTGTAATCGTGTAATGGACTTGCCCTCAATACCCAATCCGCTAATTTCCGCTCCCGCCCTCTAACCCAAGAGCGTAATTTTCCCCCTCGTTCTGGCCTTCAGACACTCCTCTGTCCAGTGTTCGTGGTGAAGATTCTAGAAGATTCCTACAACCGACAAGAGATCAGAAGTGCTTAATGAGCAAGAGATGGCCAACAGAAAATTTCACTGTCACGCCCATGCTGAAGACATATTTATGATGCGCGAGTTTCTTGAATAACTGCCATCTAAAGTGGTTCTAATCGGCAATCTGTTTAGGCCAGCCATTTTCAACCTTCTGAACGCTTAGGAACCCTAAAATAATTGGTATACCTCACAGAGCCCCTGCTATACAACTGATGATTTCGTCGTATTTTTCTTCTAGTGTTTTACTTCTCTTGTCTTGCGGTGTTGGAGAGAGGAGATATGCTTAGATTTCTGGTTTTTGCTAAGTGGAATATTTGTACTGTTGGCATTGTGAACTCTTGAAGTGTTTCTTTGATACCCTCTATCCCTCGTCACCGGGGTCGACCTCTTACTAGCGGTATTGAAACCTACATTTTAGTATGACCTCGCTGCAGGTTGATCATACTGTCTTAATCTTAGTCTACGTCGTCCTGGACTTTTACAGGGGGAGATGCCCCTATGGTGCAGGTCCCCGCTCTGGTGTGAGCTGGATACAGCCGGGAGGAGGATTTCCTGCTTATCGGAGAAGGTTCTAGCAGCTTATTCGTCCGCTGCGCTGGGACAAGTGTTGCTAGAGGGTGGTTAAATGATATGCGAGTCCATCTTTATAGACTCATACACCAAAGAAAAGTAAACTCACAGCCTGTTAGGCGCCATCTATGGTGCTATTAACAGACCACCTAATCATGGCCAGTGTAATGCCATGTCACACAGTTAGTCGCCTCTTACCACATGCTCTATGTGAGACAGTGGGGCTATACTGTATCCTTATCATACACAAAGACCTCGGTGGACAACTCAGATTGTATCCTTGTCAAATACAAAGAACCCGGTGGACCACCCATACTGTATCCCTGTCAAACACAAAGACCCCGACGGATCACCCATACTGTATCCCTGTCAAACACCAAGACCCCGACGGACCACCCATACTGTATCGTTGTCATAAACAAAGACCCCGACGGACCACCCAAACTGTATCCCTGTCAAACACCAAGACCCCGACGGACCACCAATACTGTATCCCTGTCAAACACCAAGACCCCGACGGACCACCCATACTGTATCCCTGTCAAACACCAAGACCCCGACGGACCACCCTTACTGTATCCCTGTCAAACACATAGACCCCGACGGACCACCCATACTGTATCCTTGTCATAAACAAAGACCCCGACGGACCACCCATACTGTATCCCTGTCAAACACAAAAACCCCGGTGGACCACCCATACTGTATCCCTGTCAAACACAAAGACCCCGACAAACCACACATACTGTATCCCTGTCAAACACAAAGACCCCGACGGACCACCCATACTGTATCCTTGTCATACACAAAGTCCCCGGCGGATGTTCCTGATGTCCTCATGAGCCATACGTGGGCGAGGAGGCGGTATTGACCAGTACGTTACACCTGACTCTAATGTTACTCTTCACTCCCACTTTGACCAGTATGTTACACCTGACTTTAATGTTACTCTTCACTCCCACTTTGACCAGTATGTTACACCTGACTCTAATGTTACTCTTCACTCCCACTTTGACCAGTATGTTACACCTGACTCTAATGTTACTCTTCACTCCTACCTTGACCAGTATGTTACACCTGACTCTAATCTAACTCTTGATTCTAATGTTACTCTTCAATTCTACCATGACCAGTATGTTACTCCTGACTATAATGTTACTCTTCCCTTCCACCTTGACCAGTATGTTACTTCTGACTCTAAGGTTACTATTTTCTTTCACCTTGACCAGGTAAGTTACCCATGACTTTAATGTTACGCTTCATTCCCACTGTGACCAGTAAGTTACTCCTAACTCTAATGTTACTCTTCACTCCCACATTGACCAGTAAGTTACTCCTGATTCTAACGTGACTCTTCCCTCCAACCTTGACCAGTATGTTACTCCTGACTCTTATGTTACTCTTCCCTCCAACCTTGACCTGTTAGTTACTCCTGACTCTAATGTTACTCTTGACTCCTACATTGACCAGTAAGTTACTCCTGATTCTAACGTGACTCTTCCCTCCAACCTTGACCAGTATGCTACTCCTGACTCTAATGTTACTCTTCACTATCACCTTGACCAGTATGTTACACCTGACTCTAATGTTACTCCTGGCACTCGTATTACACTTCATTCCAATCATTACCAGTATGTTACACCTAACTCTTACGTAACTCTTCCCTCCAACCTTGACCAGTATGTTACTCCTGATTCTAACGTGACTCTTCCCTCCAACCTTGTCCAGTATGTTACTCCTGACTCTAATGTTACTCTTCCTTCCAACCTTGACCAGTATGTTACACCTGACTTTAATGTTACTCTTCACTCTCACCTTGACCAGTATGTTACACCTGACTCTTATGTTACTCTTCACTCTCACCTTGACCAGTATGTTACACCTGACTCTTATGTTACTCTTCCCTCCAACCTTGACCAGTATGTTACACCTGACTTTAATGTTACTCTTCACTCTCACCTTGACCAGTATGTTACACCTGACTTTAATGTTACTCTTCACTCTCACCTTGACCAGTATGTTACACCTGACTCTTATGTTACTCTTCCCTCCAACCTTGACCAGTATGTTACACCTGACTCTTATGTTACTCTTCCCTCCAACCTTGACCAGTATGTTACACCTAGCTCATCAGAGTGAAAGTAATGTCTGCACAAGGACAGGTGCTGTGTTTTGATGAGGCCCGAGTGGCAATTGATATCTGTGTGTCCTGTTCGGAACTGAAATATGTGACGTTGATCTCTTCTGTTTAGTTTATTTCTGTCACCATTACTTTGCACCAGATTATACCTCTTATATTTCATAAAACTTGTTAGGAGACCTATTGTCAGTCCTTTTACATATGGGATCAAGATGCTGAGCTGCGCATGAGCTGCAGTGGTCAGCGACCCATAGCTGACTGCTAGCGTCAGGGCCAGCGAACCATAGCTGCCAAGACCCGTCTACACCTGCACGCGGTGATCCTGGATAACAGGCTGCATCAGGGCAGACTGGCTAAGGAAAAGGGATCGAAGAGGGAATGTTAACCCGGTACTCAAAAAATGATTGCTGAAGTCGGATGTGTTTGACCGAAAGGTGCAAATATCGCAGCCAAGCTGTAAACTACGACACAACGCATTCCGTTCTCTGGACTACATTCTGGTACTTAAGCCTTTTCAGTGTTTGGTAGTGGGAGATTGAGAACGAACGAAGAAGAAGAAGAAGAAGTCCTTTTACATATAAATTGTAACTTATATACTTAATCGTTGTCATATAAGTTACAATTTATATGTAAAAGGACTTCTTCTTCTTCTTCTTCGTTCGTTCTCAATCTCCCATTACCAAACACTGAAAGGGCTTAAGTACCAGAATGTAGTCCAGAGAACGGAATGCGTTGTGTCGTAGTTTACAGCTTGGCTGCGATATTTGCACCTTTCGGTCAAACACATCCGACTTCAGCAATCATTTTTTGAGTACCGGGTTAACATTCCCTCTTCGATCCCTTTTCCTTAGCCAGTCTGCCCTGATGCAGCCTGTTATCCAGGATCACCGCGTGCAGGTGTAGACGGGTCTTGGCAGCTATGGTTCGCTGGCCCTGACGCTAGCAGTCAGCTATGGGTCGCTGACCACTGCAGCTCATGCGCTGCCGCTGCCTGTGACTCTTCTGGTCGGAGATTGGTCCATTCTTGTATGTTGTCCTCCCATCTCTTTTTGGGACGGCCTCTTCGTCGTCTGCCATGCACCTTTCCGTGGAGGATTGTATTTGCAAGACCATTTGATCTCGATATGTGACGGTACCAAGCGAGTTTCCTTCTTTTGACAGTTGCCAAGAGGTCTTCAAAAGGTCCTATTGCTGTTGTAATTATATCTCGTATTTCCTCATTTGTAACTCGATCTTTGTACGTACGTTTAAAAGTCTTCGGAAACATCTATGTATCTTTCGCTGTAGGTCAGCTGTAACTGTCCATGTCTCACACGCATAGAGGACTATTGACAGGACCAGTGCACGCATTAATCTGATTTTCGTGCGTAGTGCTAACCGTTTATCTTGCCGGATTTTGTTAAGCTGTGCAAGCGCCGCTATTGTCTGTGCTATTCTGGCCAACACTTCACATTTTGATCCTTCATTACTGACAATTGACCCAAGATATTTAAAGCGGTCAACCACTTCGAGTTCCTGACCGTTAGCTTTTATCCTGCTGTTGAACCCCTTGGAGTTGTTGGTCATTAATTGTGTCTCTCCGGCGTTTATCTCCATACCATAGTCAAGAGCTGTTTCATCGAGTCTTCTGACCCATTCCTGGAGTTCTGCTTCTGAACATGCTTTGTCCCCGATCTATTTTCATTCGTTTGCCAGAAGATCCCTTTTTTCAGGAGTATTTTTGTCTGCCTCTACGTCTTCTGTCCTGTGGGTTCCAGAATAGGGCCTGTCTGGTAATGTTATCAACAGGCTTCTTCAGTGTGTGTTCAAGCCAAAAACAGCGAAGAAAATGCGTGCTAATATTACATCTTAAGATACTCGTTCGATAGATTGTTCGTGCACAAGGCCACGCCTGTCCCTTAGATTTTGCCCCTCCCTAAAACCTTCACACGTACCCCGATTCACCAAGATGGCCACTTTCAACTGAAACAAGCCCGTGTTTACTCAGCCCTCAAACGGAGACTTCTTTTCTCAATCTTTACCTCCGTAATTCAGTTTTTACGCTTGCCTCAGGGCTAACTCCGAGACGATGGAAATGAGTCTTTTGATTCGAGTGTTGGCAATTTCAAGAACGCTATTTCTTCCATTTGCTTTTCTCTCAATGTTCCTCACCCCAATTTCCCGCCTCTCAGTCCCATTCTAACACCCTATTTCCCCCTACTTCCAACCTGCTCCCTCCCCCAAATCCATTCTAGTCGTTTCTTTTTATTATTATTATTTTTTATTCAGCGCAACATCCAGGCTGTCTGCTAAGAGGCATTTCAAGTATCAATGGGAAAACAAAAATGTGGCTGTTTTGTGTGCTCAGTCGTGCATATCCGCATTGCATTGTAGCGTGCTCTCTTGAACAATGTCATGTAAACATTGCATTATTTGTCTCTTTTTGAAGTGGAGAGAAAGACCAGGAAAGAAACGAATCTATGCTTTGCTAAGGGTAAGACAAAAAATCCAGTTAAGAATGAAAGAAAAAAAGATAGATGCAGGAATCGGTACTCATGTATAGACAGGTGTATGTATATGTGAGTGTGTTTGTAGGTGTTCATGCGTGTTTGTACGTGTATGCGCCTATGTCTACATGTATGTATGTGTGTGTAATATGTGTGTATGTATGCGTAATATGTATGTGTGTAATGTGTAAGTGGGAATATAGGCTCAGGGAGGTCTATGTGTTCTGGGAGAGGTCTCTATGTGCTCTATGAATGGTTTCTAGTGGTCCGGTGAAAGGTCATTTTGGGATTCATGTTAAGTGTGTGTTGTGTGTATGACTATGGGCACATGTGTGTGTGGGTGTAAGTGTGTATTAGATATATATGTGTTGATGATATAGATCATCATGATCTATCCACTTATGTCGCTACACGTCGTGGGGAGGTGCAGTTTTCTGTCGTGTGCCAGCTTTGTCACCGATGCTGTTGTCATTCAGTGTTTCTTCAGTGTCTCACTGACACCATTTATCCATATTTTACGTGGGCTGCCTCTTGCCCTGCAAGCCTGATGTTTTGTATTGTAGATACGAGCAGCTGGTAACTTTGGTAGCATTCTTGTCAGGTGTCCGAACCATTTTATTCTCTGCCTTTCCATGTATTTCATGCACAGTGTTGCACCCACCTTCTGTCTAATTATTTCGGTTCTCAATCTGTCCAGCCTTGTGACCCCGACAGCCTTTCTCAAACACCTTATTCCGCATGCCATTTTTTTTCTCTCTTGTGCTTTAGTGAGAGTCCATATCTGACACTAGTAGTAGAGAGTTGGCATAAAAATTATATTTATTAGCTGTCTATTTGTCTTCATTCTTCCAAAGTCTACCGTGCAACCATCATTCCAAACCTACTCTACGCCTGCGAAAGCTCGACTGTATACGTAGGACATGCAAGGAGGTTAAACCACTACCACACAGGTTGCCTGATGTAAATATTTCACATCCGATGACAAGATCGTGTCACGGACATCGAGGTTCCCTCTAGGGCTAACATCCCCAGCATCCATGCACTGCTTGAAAAAGCACGACTAGGATGGGCTGGACACCTCGTCCGTATGTCAGACGAGCGGCTCCTAAAAAAGCTTCTCTACGACGAGCTGAGAGAGGGATGGCGCGAGAGAGGGCGCCCAAAGAAACGTTTTAAAGACGGTCTGAGGGACTCACTGAAAAATTTCCAGATAGACATCGACACATTGGAATGTCTTGCGCAAAACAAGTCTGAATGGAGAAGCGCAGTCAAAGCGGGTGTAGCTACCTGCGAAGACCATCGTGTTGTGAAAGCCCAGAGCAGACGCGAGACCCGGAAATCACGAACAGCGGGAACACCAACACCTTCTACAAACCTCATGTGCCCGTTATGCAGCAGATGATTTCGTGCCCACATTGGCCTGTTCAGCCACATGCGCACCCACACCCAACAGGGAAATCTGTGACAAGGATAATGTCGGCGGTCCTCATCGACAACGATGGACAGCTATTATTATTTGTCTTCATTGGAATGTGTTTGTGTCTTGGTAATGGCGTGAGCTGATAGGAAATCGCATTAGCTTTCTGTGTTCTTGATTCCACCTCTCTATCTAGCCTTCCATCTTGTGTGAACACGGTGCCCAAGTATCTGAATTCATTGACTTGTACGTGTATGTACGTATGTCTGCATGTATGTATGTGTGTGTAATTGGTGTGTATGTATGTGTAATATGTATCTGTGTAATGTGTAAGTGGGAATATAGGCTCAGGGAGGTCTATGTGTTCTGGGAGAGGTCACTATGTACTCTATGAATGGTTTCTAGTGGTCCGGTGAAAGGTCATTTTGAGATTCATGTTAGGTGTGTCATAGCTCTGTACTTTTTACCTGTATGTTTAGTATTTTCTCTATTCTGCTGATTTTCATTGCCCCAGTTTTGTCTGTACTAATTCTCATATTATATCTATCGCAGGCATGGTCAAGGCATTCGGATGTTCTTGGAGGTTCTTTCATCGGAATGAAAGAGACTCTGATCATCTGCAAAAAGGAGCCCATTCATTGTGGTGGTTGTTATTAGATCCATATATACGATGTGTGTATGTGCACATATCTAAATGTACAATGCGTGCATGTGTATGCGTCAATGAATGTGTGAATGTGTGTGTGAGATAGGTATGTGTAAGTGCGTATTTGCCCATGTGTGTAAGTGTGCGTAATTGTGTGTTAGTGCGTGTATGTGTGTGTGATAGGTATGTATAAGTGTGTGCGTATATAGGGGAAAGAGTGGGTATGTATGTAAGTGTGCGTGTCTGTGTGAAAGTGTGCATACGTGTGAAAGTGTGCATACGTGTGAAAGTGTGTGCATGTGTGTAACTGTCCATGTGTGCAAGTGTGTATGTATGTATTTCTGCATGTATGTATGTGTGTTTGTGTGAATCTATGTATGTAAATGTCGTTTATTAGGGTTCTCCATGCTACTCTTTCTGAATTCGTAATTGTAAGATAGCAGGTTACAGTGACTCTTCTTACATCCCCGGCGTACTTAATAAGGTATACTTCGGACCACCTGGCCGAAGACGGCTTCTCACTAGACTCGTCACTACGTCGATCGCAATGTCGATTCCCACCTCGTTAGAGAGGCTGCATTAAAAGCCTGTTCCAGATTCACGGTGTGTGACTGGTGTAGTCTAGACTGGTATGTGCGACTGGTTCTGACGTTAGCCTTTGTTTGTTAAAATAGTTTGTCCCATTTTTTGTTTGTTGCACATTTGACCATGCCATCTAATTTTGGTCATACAGTGTAATAGCCAAATGCAAGAGAAACTTGATAGAGTGAAAGAACAATCAGCAAAATTGGAATTGAATATCAACATTAATAAAACTAATCTTCATAAACACTTTCAGTAAAGAACCAATTATGCTGGAGGGAGAGCATTTGGAAGAAGTAGATTTCTTTACCTATTTGGGCAGCACAACAGACACATCAGACGGTACAGATGCAGATGTAAGGATCAGAAAGGCAAGAAGGACATCCCTGACACCAAAAAACATGGAGATCCAGTGAAGATTCACACCGAAGTTAAAATATTCAACGCCAGTATCAAGTCGGTGCTGTTGTATGGAGCGGAGACATGTAGAATGACCAAGGTCATACAACAAAGACTCCAGTCCTTCATTAACAGATGCCTGCGAAGGATAATGGGCCTAAGATGGCAGGACATGGTGAGGAATGAAGACTTGTGGGAAAAGAGCCAACAAGAGCCACTGAAACAACAAATTACGCAAAGAAAATGGGGCTGGATAGGACATACGCTGCGAAAGACAAAGTCCAACATGGCCAGACAGGCTCTTACATGGAATCCACAAAGAAAGAGAGAGCGAGGTAGACCCAAAAATACATGAAGAAGAGAATGTGAGAAGGAACTCACATGAAGTGATTGCACCCGGAGACAGCCAGAGAGAGCAGCCTAGGACCGTGTAAAGCTGGCAGGATATTGTTAATGGCCTATTCATCAAGAGGTGATTGAGTGATTGATTGTTACATTGATTGATTAACTGATTGATCTTATTTGTGAAAATCATATTCATTTATTTTTTTTCTGACAGAACCCCCTCGGGTCTTTTACCACAGTGTGATTAGACGACCAACTGTGGGGATGTTAAGATCTGGTCTTCGTGGTTGGCTACGACACACATCATTGGTAATGAAGAGGTAAATTTGTATATTTCTCAAACCTTTAAACTTGACATGACCTTTATCAGTGTGTGTGGACTTCTATTTCTCCTATTTTAACCAACATCCACATAACCTAGAGCGAGCTGGAATTGCGTATACAGTTTTTGCTTGAGCGTACTATTCATCTATCAAAAATACACTCCCGTAATTCATATATATATATATTCTTATAAATAAAAGATTGTATCTAACAACGTGGTCCAAGTAGACTGTCTGGGTTTTTATGTGTGCTCGGTGATTTGGGTTAAAGTGAGGAAGACACTGCGCCGTTTGTCAACCTCACTCTCTGGTCTTTAGGTACCTTTTGCAAGTGGCAAGATATTTATCCAGACGAGTGGAGATAGTATAGGATACTGGATACAGATTTTTCCTCAGGGTTTACTCCCGAAGCCTTTCCCGTAAACAGGTATCGGAGGGGGGATGCCATCTAATGTCGTGTGTTGTGCCTTTTCCATAACCACAAAAGGTCGTAGGGACATCACTCAGCATGAGAGTGAGTCTGGCAGCTCTCCCCGGCTGTGTTCAGTTAATTCCTGTAGTGTCTAAATTTCTCACACGCCAATTTCGTGAAGTTCAGCCGTGTGAACCAGGCCATGAAATACACGACACAGGTTTAAGCGTAGTGCCATTCATATAGCCGAAGTCCAGACCAGGATAATCGGACGGAAGAAATCCCAAAAATGGAATGAATTAACCAGTCCAATCGGAAAACAACACCACGTTTCCGTGAACACAAGTGTAAGTCGTCAACTTGTGTGAATTCCAGGCAAATCCGTGTTCTGGCGGCATCCATAATGAACTAAAACAGTAGAGCAATGTAGACCCGCAGTTAGTTACGGCGCCATCTTTGTTTCTATATACCCTGATATATAGATATACCCAGCTGATGTCGGATGTGTCGGACCGAAAGGATCAAATACCACAGCCAAGCTGTAAACTACGACACAACGCATTCCGTTCTCTGGACTACATTCTGCTACTTTAGCCCTTTTCAGGGCTTCGTAGCAAGAGACTGAGAACGGACAAAGTCAATCAAACAGACATACAGACGGACAGACAAACGGACGGATGGATGGATATATAGATAGATGGATGGATGGATGGATATATAGATAGATATAGAGATGATATATATATATATAAATAGATGGATATACATATAGATGGACATAGAGATGGATATACATATAGAGATGGATATAGAGATAGATATAAGGAGAAGGATATAGAGAGATGGATGTAGATATAGAGATTGATATAAAGATGGATATAATGTAGAGATAGATATAGATATTTATGCAGAGGTGGATATAGATATAGAGATGGATATAAATATAGAGGGATATAGATATAAATGTATATAGAGATAGTTATAGGGATAGATTTACATACAGAGATATAGATTGAAATAGAGATGTATAGAGAGATTTAGTGATAAAGCGATAGAGAGATAGAGAAATAGAGAGATAGAGAATATATAGATAAAGAGAGAGAGAGATATTTAGAGATATAGATAGGTAGATAGATAGATAGATAGATAGATAGATAGATAGATAGATAGATAGATAGATAGATAGATAGATAGATAGATAGATAGATAGATAGATAGATAGATAGATAGATAGATAGATAGATAGATAGATAGATAAAGGAATAAAGAGAGATATAGAGATATAGAGATATAGCGATATAGGGAGATAGATAGATAGAGATATAGATATCAGTTCAGTTCAGTTCATCCCGTAACCCATCAGATCGTTGGGGCACTCATAAAGACATGAAAATCCCACGCCAACCCTCTCTGTCTGTCGCCGCCTGACGTATCTCACCGGGACGAAGGCCTGACCACTCAGTTATGTTGTCCACCCATCTCTTCCTTGGACGTCCACGCCCTCTCTGTCCCGGTACGGAACCAACGAGTATCGAGTTGGGAATTCCATTGGACCTCGCGACGTGCCCGCACCAAGCCATCTTTCGTCTTTTGATAGCTGTGAACAGATCTTCAAAAGGACCAATAGCGTCTTCAACTCTCTGACGGATGTCTACGTTCGTGACACGATCTTTATATGTAACATTTAGGAGTTTTCTGTAGCACCGCATTTCCATTGCATGTATCCTGCCCTGGATATCTGCTGTAATGGTCCAGGTCTCGCAGGCATACAGAAATATTGACAGCACCAAAGAGCGCAGTAGTCTGACGTTTATGCCAGGGCGAGGCGCTTGTCTCGACATAAAGGTTGCAGCCTAGTCAGCGCCGCTGTTGTTTGTGCTACTCTTGCAATTACCTCTGGCTTCGAACCCTCTTCGCTGATCAACGATCCCAGATATTTGAAACGTTTCACCACCTCAAGTACCTGCCCATTTGCCTCTAGGACAGATTGAAACCCTGCTACGTTATTGGTCATGAGCTTCGTTTTATCAGCATTTATTTCCATACAAAAACTCAGGGCCGTTCTATCCAATCTACCAATCAACTCCTGGAGTTCCCTTTCTGTGCCTGCCAATACATCAATATCATCAGCAAAGCGGAAGTTTGTGATAAGCCTGTCACCTATTTTAACCGTGCCAATATGTCCTTTTAAGGTCGTCTCCATTATTCTCTCCAAGACGATATTGAAGAGTGTGGGGGAGAGTATACAACCCTGTCTCACACCCACCGTCTTACGGAACCAATCGCCTAGCGTTCCCTCTACTGAGACAGCGCTGGTCGCCTGCTGATAAAGGTTTGCAATTACCCTCACAATATCACTGTTGAACTTATAATGCCTCATTGTTGACCATAGCGCCGCATGCCACACTCTGTCAAACACCTTTCTAAAGTCAATGAAGACATGGTAGAGTTGTTGTTGATACTCTGAGTACTTCTCATTCATTGGCCGAAGATTAAATATCTGTTCGATGGTACTCCTTCCCGCTCGAAAGCCCGCTTGTTCTTCGGCAATGATATTCTCCGCCTGTGGTTTCAGTCTGTTAAGTAATATCCTCAAGAGAACTTTACTTGGATGACTTATCAGACTGATTGTTCGATAGTTCTGACACATATTTAGGTTTCCTGATTTAGGCAGTGGTATAATGACTGATTTTGTCCAGCAGGTGGGCCACACTCCTGTCTGCCAAATTATATTGCAGATTAAGTCAGGGTATTAATTGTCGCCTCACCTCCCACTTGTAGGAGCTCTGCTGGAATATTATCCACACCGACAGCCTTCCCTCTCTTCAGAATTTTCACGGCTTCGTATACTTCTTCCCTTGTTATCGTTTGATTCCCCTCTATCAGACTCACTTCAGGAGACATTGCAATTTTTGGGTCACCTCGATCTTCATGCTTATATAGTTCCGAACAGTACTCTGTCCAGCGCTCACGAATGTCGGGAGCTTCTGTGAGACATTTTCCACTCTTGTCCTGAATCGTCGTATTTCGACTTTGGATAGGTCTTACTAAGTCCTTGACTAATGTATATGCTCCCTTGGCATCATTTCGTCCCAGATTTCGTTCGACATCTGCGCACTGAGCCGTTATCCATTCCACCTTGGCCTGTTTCATCTTGATCTTTATGGATCCCTTTTTCTCGATATCGCTGAATCCCTTCTAGTGTTTTCTTCGCTCCCTTCAATTGTTGTCTCTTGTCACATAAATCCAGTATTTCACTCGTGATCCATGCTTTCTTCTTAACCCTGCACCTACCTAGAACCTCAGATGCCGTGGAGAGTAAAGCCGAATTCAAGGCTTCAATCGTCGTCTCAACATCTTTCTCCTCGTTTAGAACTAAGAGAGGTGCGAATCGTCCCCCCATCACCGCTCCAAAGCTCTCCACTACATCCGGGCACTTCAACTTCTCCAAGTCAAATCGCAGTCTAGATATATCTAGATATATATATATATAAAGATATATATAGAAATACACAGATATAGAGAAATAGAGAGAGATGGACAGAGAAACAGAGATAGAGAGATCGAGATAGATAGACATAGATAGAGATATAGAGATTGAGAGAAATAAAGAGAGATATAGAGCTATAGATAGAGATAGATAGATAAATAATGTTGTAGAATCTATTGAACATTCGTGAGTGGAGGAAACAGTGGAAAGATATTGCACGAGTAGTGTCAGCCTATGGGGAAGCGAGTACCAGGGAGTGCTTGTTTGTTCGCTGTCTCCGTCCCACGATCGCGATGAATGAATTGTCTCCAGCCCTTGGGCAAAACTTCCAGAGTTTGTCTTTAGGAGCAGCCATTAGAGTGTTCGCAGATAGCAGTCGGTCCAAGTATTTGGACAGGCAAAAATGGGGAATGGCCCGAGTCCAGAAATGTACGTTCTGAGTGGGTTTGGTATTCAAGTAATTCCTTAGAGAATCGCGTGCATGTTGTTAGAAGAGACAACATTGCGGTCTAACTCTTTGAGAGTAGAACTTATGTGTGGGACAGAGGCGAGAATAGGTGAACTGCCACACTGATGGCATGTCACAAGAGACGACTAACAGCGCATTTTAACTTTTTAGAGTGAAAGTTATTTATGGGACAGATAAGAGAATAGGACAACTGCCACACTGAAAGAGCATATCGTAAGAAGCGACAACATTACGGTCTAACTCTTTAAGAGTAGAACTTATGTGTGGGACAGAGGCGAAAATAGGACAACTGCCACACTGAAAGAGCATGTGGTAAGAGGCGAATAATAATGCGCTATAACTCCCTTTTGGGTTTATATAAAATAAACAAACATAGCCAGCACACGACGTGGCGACATCAGTGGCGAAGCGACCTGTAGTCCACAGCCTTTGAAACCCCTCGACTTCCCCAACAATGAGGGAAAAATGTCGTTGGACAGTTTTTATTTGTGTTTTTTTTGTGTTTGTTTTTTTTATAACTCACTACTTACAAAAACTAAAAACCTCGTCGATATTACAGAAGGTTCTGGAAATAATATTTTCAATATGATCCAACATAGTGAAACGCGTGTCTTTCAGGGGATGAGATGTGGAAGGTTCTGGATCTTATACGGTCGACCCCAGCCCTGCCTGTGGTCCACCAAACCTTGGCATGTCCAAAAGACGAGGGGCATTACTTGATAGGGAACCGTAATACAGATTGTAATTCACGTAATACAGATTGTAATTCACGTAATACCGATTGTAATTAACGCAATACAGATTGTAATTCACGTAATACGGATTGTAATTCACATAATACATATTGTAATTCACGTAATTCATATTGTAATTCACGTAATACATATTGTAATTCGCGTAACACAGATTGTAATTAATGGTTTTACACAGTCTCACTTAATGTCATCTGAATATGACGTGGGGTATGTCATCTTTTTTACTGTGCAATTTGTGGAACTTTTTGTATTTTATATATGTGCCTCTGTAAGTAAAGTAACCCATAGCATCACTGCTGCAGGGGAGCGAGGTGTTAGCGATCTCACATTTCAAAGGCTCGGCTATATGAGGACGGTAGCCATCTCCTCTCTCTCGCCGCTTTTACTTCCCGGACTGAACCGGTACCCATTTAAGGCTGGGTCGACCCGGAAGCCGTTGAAGTCTGGAAAAACATTTCCGCCTTAACTGGGGAATGAACCCAGGACCACTCAGATGCGAAGCAAGCGCGCTAACCACTGCGCTACGTGCCTCTGTAGTCGTTCTCAGTCTATTTTGTCCTCAGTTAGGTTGAATAGTATAACAGGATAGAGAATATAACAGGAAAGAGAATATAATAGGATACATAATATAACAGGAAAGAGAATATAACGGGATACAGAATACAACAGAGCATATAATATAACAGGGTACAGAATATAACAGGAAAGAGAATATAATGGGATACATAATATAACATGAAAAAGAATATAATGGGATACATAATATAACAGGAGACAGAATATAATGGGATACATAATATAACAGGAAAGAGAATATAATGGGATACATAATATAACAGGAAAGAGAATATAATGGGATACATAATATAACAGGGTATAGAATATAACAGGGTACAGAATATAACAGGATAGAGAATATAACTGATATAGAATGTAACAGGAAAGAGAATATAACAGGAAAGAGAATATAACGGGATACAGAATATAACAGAGTATAGAATATAACAGGGTACAGAATATAACAGGATAGAGAATATAACTGGTAGAGAATATAACAGGATAGAGAATATAACTGATAGAGAATGTAACAGGAAAGAGAATATAACTGGTAGAGAATATAACAGGATAGAAAATATAACAGGATATAGAATAAAAGAGGACGGATGATAACCATTATAGATAAATTAACAGGATATGTATTATAATATTATATATAACATAGCAGTATATGGGAAATAAGAGGATATATACTAGGAGTGTTCAAATGAAACCGGACCCAACTGTAACAAGTGGTAAGACGTCGGCCACGAGTGTTGGAGGACTCGGGTTCAAATCACGGTGCGGATCGGGATTTTTTCAGCTGGACTTTCTGGAATTTCCATGGATCTCTGGGTAGTGGAGATCGGACGCCTGTGTTCAGTGTTGAGCACGTTAAAAATAGCACGGCAATTGGAAATCGAAAAGAATAGGCGTAACGGTCGTTGCCCGGGCAATATTCAAAATTATGTTTAAAATCTACCGAATCTATTACGGGAACCTCGCCGGTACTACGGAGCTCGGGCATTGGGCTGGGATTCTTCAACAATATGGAGAAGAACAGAGCACTTATGGGCTAAACTGTGTTGAACGACGATAATTCTTCGACTAAACTAAACAACAATCATCAAACACTGGATTCAAGTATTGCGACATGAAATTGTTTGTTTATATACAATCTGCAAATATTTGTCTCTTGTTCATCATATTTATCATTGACCTATGTGTATATTAGTGCCTAGTCCTATCGGAGACGGACGATAAACTCGGAGGGCATGTGAACACATAAAAACAATCATTAGTAGTTGAAAATAAAAAATATCAGGCTGTTGGCCGATGTCGGAGAAATATTCAAAATTTGAACCAACAATGAAGTTCCTACCCAATATATCCCCTACCACGATCTAGAAAATTTGGGAATAAACCTAACAATACATCTGCATCCAGTGCTTACTTACTTACTTCCTTTGACGAATCATGGCGCCATATAGCGTTTCATCCAATGTTCAGCGAATTGAATTCCCCTGTCAGTCGTCTTCAGTATGTCACTCTCGTCACACGTATCCGTTAGGTTGAGACAAATCGTCAGGTGTCCTGGATCTTGTACCACACCGTAGTCACACGTATCACCGTCTGGGAGACGGTATTTTTTCATGTTATTCAGTTAGTTAGTTTTCTTTCCACTTGTGTCGTTTAGCGTCGTGGGGAGCTTAAGTCGTCTATCCTGCGCCAAGTGCGTTGCGTCGGTCAATGTGAGCCCTTGTCGTTGCACAATCACTCTAATGTCATCTATCCACCTACCTCGCGGCCGCCCCCTTGCCCTGTAGCCAGATCTACCAGCATTGTAAGCCATCAGTGGAAGATGATGAGGGTGCATTCTCATGAGATGACCAAACCAACTTATTTTCTGACGTAGTGCCGACCATACTTCGAATGTCGTCATTCCGCATTCTGTCTCTTCTGGTAACACCGATGACTTTTCTCAAACACTTCATTTCACACGTCAAAATTCTGTTCTCGCGCGCCCATGTTCTTCCTCCATTGTGATAACCCAAATGGAAGTCCATGTATTGCCTCCTGAAGTGAGTAGGGTAAGTGATGTCCAGGGGAAGGTTCCTCCTGAAGCTCGATCCCTGGGTCCTGAATCATTTCGTGTCATGGGGGCGACGTGGTCTTGTGGTTAAGTGACATGGTTCACACCCGAAGGTGCTGAGTTCGCTCCCCAATCATAGCACCGGCCCGCGGACGCAGACCCTTAGAAAATACTGGAGGTAGCCGACCCTTACATGACATGCGTACCGAAGTCGGATGCACTGGGTTGACAGGCGTAAAATAAAAACATGGTGCAACTCGCACCGGCTTTGGGGAATACAGAAATAAGGCGAACGAATAACAAGTCAGTATTATTTTGACTCACTCTGACTAATATTGTCCGATCAGTTTGTTTTGCCTCACCATACGTTAGTCTTCCCTTCCTCTGGAGTCATGCTCAGTATATTTTACCTAACCCTGACTAACATTTCGCGATCAGTATATTTTACCTAACCCTGAGTAACATTGCGCGATCAGTATATTTTACCTAACCCTGACTAACATTGCCCGATCAGTATATTTTACCTGACCTTGACTAACATTGCCCGATCAGTATATTTTACCTAACCTCGACTAACATTGCCCGATCAGTATATTTTACCTAACCCTGACTAACATTGTCTGATCAGTATATTTTACCTAACCCTGACTAACATTGCGCGAACAGTATATTTTACCTAACCGTGACTAACATTGACCGATCAGTATATTTTACCTAACCCTGACTAACATTGCGCGATAAGTATATTTTACCTAACCCTGACTAACATTGCGCGAACAGTATATTTTACCTAACCGTGACTAACATTGACCGATCAGTATATTTTACCTAACCGTGACTAACATTGACCGATCAGTATATTTTACCTAACCCTGACTAACATTGCGCGATAAGTATATGTTACCTAACCGTGACTAACATTGACCGATCAGTATATTTTACCTAACCCTGACTAACATTGACCGATCAGTATATTTTACCTAACCCTGACTAACATTGCGCGATCAGTATATTTTACCTGACCCTTACTAACATTGTCCGATCAGCAGGATTTGCTTAACCGGACTATGGTCTCCCCTCCCTATGGAGTCATGCTCATTATATTCTACCTGGCCCTGACTAACATTGCCCGATCAGTATGTTTTGCTTAACCATACGTAAGTCTCCTCTCCCGGCAGGGTCTTGCTCAGTATATTCTACCTGACCCTGACTAATACTGTCCGATCAGTATGTTTTGCCTGACCGGAAATTAGTCTGCTCTCCCCTTATAAATTAGATCAACTGAAGTGAAGCGCAAACGTCCAGTGGACCCCTAATGTCCATCTCGTGCGAACACATCAACGGGAAAATCGCGTACATTCGTTTCAATAAAGAATACACACCAATTACCAGAAACCCAGTCACATGAATAAAGTGTCCCATACAGTTAAAATAAAAATTCCATTAAAACCCATCAGCGAAACGATCTTTTAACAAGAAGCAAACAGATTCTTAATTGGTGCAGTATCGCTCGATATTTTGGTTTCTTTCCATTAAGTGCCCTCCAGACAGTTTCATCAAACTGCAAATGAATAGGGTTAAGGAACTTCCTTAAAAGGCAAAGGCAGTTTCGCAAATGGTGTGGTAATTTGTTTTCAAGTAGTTGCAAGTTTTGTTAAGCATGTATCGATTCTGCAGACGGTGAATATATTTAGACAAATAATTGTACGATACCTGGGTTGTTTCCTTTTAAATATGGAATTGATGAAAGTATAATCACACTACAGTCGCTACATTCTGTTCTGTTGGCACGGCCTGTGTGCCTTAACAACCCACTGAGTTATGTTGGCTGGAGCTTTGTGCTTCATTTGAAAAGAAATTCATCATAAATGTCAATTTCTTCGGTTTACCTGTAATTTGAATAGGGTTTTCACACTTTCTCGATGTACCGTCGAAAATCGTTTTGTACACACGTTTTTCTGTTTGTTTGTTGATCCCATTAAAATGTATAGTTGTTACTAATTATGTAGGAATGCTATTATTGTTGTTGTAGTTCAGGGTGCTTGGTCGACATTATTCAACTGCTAATGTTGCTAAAACAGTCGATAAAATTAATTCAATCGGGTCCTTCAGATAATTTCAGGCTTACATTGACCGAAAATGGCTGCGGTCGATTTGCTATCGACAATAGGGAGCCGACTGTACCTGTTTCCTGTGG
This sequence comes from Ariolimax columbianus, assembly GCA_036924085.1. Classification (NCBI taxonomy): domain Eukaryota; kingdom Metazoa; phylum Mollusca; class Gastropoda; order Stylommatophora; family Arionidae; genus Ariolimax; species Ariolimax columbianus. Next base: position 40,144,862 of record JAVGWX010000021.1, read on the forward strand.
TTACACATTTTTCCGAAATCAGCTGTTTACTTTACTAGATTACTTGTATCATGAATGGTCTGCCGGGTCTGTGTGTATGACATGGATAAGATTGCCCCACTGCCACACAGAGAGCATGTCGAAAGAGGCGACTAACCGTGTGACATAGCATAACACCGGCCATGGTTAGGAGGGTTTATTAAAAGCAGCATAGATGGCGCCTAACAGGCTATGAGTCTACTTTGCTCTAGTATTTGAGTCTATTAAGATAGACTCGCACATCAGTTAATCATCCTCCGTAGTGGAGTAATAAGCTGCTCGAGCCTAGCCCGCTAAGCAGGAAATCGTCCTGGCTACATCCAGCTCACACCAGAGATGGAACCTGCACAGGAGGGGAGGGGGGGGGGGCGTATGCCCCTGTAGAAGTACAGGTTAAATAAGACTAAGACGTGTAACCCGTTTCTCAGCGGCGGTTATACCGCTGCCGGCCCCAACGTAGTCTCCAACGAACTCTTTCTAGTCTATCGAGGTCCAGTGGATAATACGATTCCCTTTTAGCGTGCCGTGGATTGTGTTTGTATAGTGTAAGTGAGTCTGGCAAACGCATTGGGGGTCTACCCCGAAGTCTGTTCTCTGACCAACGCATTGGGGGGTCTACCCCAAAGTCTTTTCTCTGACCAACGCATTGAGGGTCTACCCCAAAGTCTTTTTTCTGACCAACGCATTGAGGGTCTACCCCGAAGTCGTTTCTCTGACCAACGAATTGGGGGTCTACCCCGAAGTCTTTTGTTCCCGTTCAAGATGAGCCAGACTACTTTCGACATGCGCCGTCGTTCGTCCTTCCTTCTGACTGTTTGGCTCATCCATCGATGTTTTGTTTAGATTGCGTCAACGACTCCAACGATGATAATTGCCGTAGGTCGTATTCTATAGACTCAACATTCAACTGACTCGATGACCATACTTCAAGAGTTAGAAGATGATGGGCATTGTAGACCTGATCTTATGCAAATGCCTCTAGATGTTGACCACATTATCACCTTCCATGTCGTCAAAATATCTTAGCAGTGGATCCCTGGACACTCAAACACACATGGCAATGACAAGACAGACACATTATCAAAGAAGGGGTCAAGACAAGAACAGCCACACACAGCACCAACTTAATGAACAGCAAACAGAGAAACTCGGCTGAACAGATGGGCCATAAAAGAAACGGAGAGAGAGAGCTCCAGACATATGGCAAAGTTCAGGGGGACGGCGTGGGCTAGTGGTTAAGTGACACGGCTCACAACCCGAAGGTGCTGGGTTTGCTCCCTATCACAACACCGACCGTTACCCCTGGGTAGCAAACCCTTAGAAAATACAGGAGGGTGCAGACCCGTACATAAAATTAATCGGTACGCGAGCCATCTTGCGCAAAAATAAAAACGTAGTGCAAAGCACATCGCCTTGGGGAATAGAAGAATTAGACGAACACAAATTTTTAAAAGTTAAAAACACGGCTAGACCCAAACCAAATGACAATATAAAAAATCAACTAGCAAGAAAGGATCAGAACACAATTTTCAGGCTGAGAACCCAACACATCCCACTTGACAAGTTGCTGAACAGAGCGTAAGGGCAAAAATACTCTAAATGTGAGTCCACCTACGGACACAGCCAAGAAATCATTAATGTATATAAATTGTTAGCTTCCCATCTCATGTTTCCGCTGATATCGCTAGAAGGCATGTGGATATGCAATCTTCTTTCACGCGCTGTATGTGTATAATCTGTATGATTGATAGCCCATAACTCCCGCGTTAAGCTTTACGACTGTTATTCCATATTATTCCGATTACTTCCCTTGCTCTGAATCTACCATATAGTTTTAAGTCGATACAAAACACATACACATCAAGACAAAAACAAAAGAACACCTTCGTTACTTCCACAATGCTTTCGAACAACGAAAATAATTAGCAAATCACAACAAAAAAGAAAACACGATGTAGAAATAGCTCGCCGCCATTCCAGGATGTGACAGGGAAGTTGAAACACGGTTTGAAAGTTAATATACAGAGTGGTCCAAACAAGAAACGGTCAATATAATTTTACGTAGGTATACCTTTTTATTCTTTCCTCTTTTCCTTTCCATTTCTATTTCTTTATATATTTCTTTTTCCTCTTTTTATTTATTAGTTTATGTGCCCATATCATATGTGTGTGTGTCTTGATAATTGTTTTTTTCGTGTGTTTTTTTAGTTTTTGTGTGTGTATGTGTGATTTGTTCATATTTCGTCTGGGGTTATATGTGTACAATCATATCGACCATTTCTTGCTAGCTTCAGTCTATTTCATAACTGCCACACTTCCCTAGTACAACCTGGAATGGCAACAAACGAAAACCGTTCATTTTTTACCGTGCCTTGTTTGGGTTTTTTTTTTGGTGTGATTTGTTCGTGATTTTTGTTCATTATTTGTCCCCATCGAAGGCCAGTTAGTCTTAACAAAGGTGTCGTGTTTTTGTCCTGGACCGGTCGCTTAGTCCTAACCTAGATGTGTTTTTTGTTCTGGAGCGGTCGCTTAGTCCTAACCTAGATGTGTTTTTGTTCTGGAGCGGTCGCTTAGTCCTAACCTAGATGTGTTTTTGTTCTGGAGCGGTCGCTTAGCCCTAACCTAGATGTGTTTTTGTTCTGGAGCGGTCGTTTAGTCCTAACCTAGATGTGTTTTTGTTCTGGAGCGGTCGCTTAGCCCTAACCTAGATGTGTTTTTGTTCTGGGGCGATTACTGAGCCTTACCTATAAGTGTTTTTCTCCTGGTGCGATCACTGAGCCTTATTTATATGTGTTTTTGTTTTAGAGCAATCACTGAGTCATAATCTTGATGTGTTTTTGTTCTGTAGCGATTACTGAGCCTTACTTATATGTGTTTTTGTCCTGGTGCGGCCAGTGAGCTTTACCTATATGTGTTTTTCTCCTGGTGCGGTCACTGAGCTTTACCTATATGTGTTTTTCTCCTGGTGCGGTCACTGAGCTTTACCTATATGTGTTTTTCTCCTGGTGCGGTCACTGAGCCTTACCTACATGTGTTTTTCTCCTGGTGCGGTCAATGAGCCTTACCTATATGTGTTTTTCTCCTGGTGCGGTCACTGAGCCTTACCTATATGTGTTTTTCTCCTGGTGCGGTCACTGAGCCTTACCTATATGTGTTTTTCTTCTGGTGCGATCACTGAGCTTTACCTATATGTGTTTTTCTCCTGGTGCGGTCACTGAGCCTTACATGTATGTGTTTTTCTCCTGGTGCGATCACTGAGCCTTACCTATACGTGTTTTTCTCCTGGTGCGATCACTGAGCCTTACATATATGTGTTTTTCTCCTGGTGCGATCACTGAGCTTTACCTATATGTGTTTTTCTCCTGGCCCAGTCACTGATCATAATAATAATGTTCACGTAAGCGCCAAAGGCCCATTGCGTCGATCGACCACTACCATGCCCAACTGCTGAGGCTGTATTCATGCGAATCGTGTCGACCAAAATCCCTACACACTCCCCAAGTGTAGTCATGTACTCTGCAACCTTGGGGTGAGAGCCGCAAGGAGTGTGTTAGACCAATGCTTATGTCAAGCTTTCCGTGTCTGTCCGTGTCAAACTTCCTGTGTTTACGTGTCCCGCCGCCGAGGCTTCTGATAGTGCATACCTTTTCGTCAGCGTGACCCTTGCTGTGCTGAGAATAAGAGGTTGGGAGGGGTATCGTGTAACTTACGGTGGAGGGACGGGTGGCCAGGAGGAATTCGGCTTGTCCGAGCAGAAAGGTCCTTGAGTATTGATAATCTAGACTGAATTCTGATGTTCATTTAAGCGGAACGTTGAACCATCATGGACTGGTTCCCTCAAGGCTTGAGCTAGGCATGAAATGCAGCGAACTGCAGCGAACTGCAGCATAACAAATAGAATAACCGATCGAAAGCACATCGATTTCACAGAATAAAGTCCTTGATGCCACCTGGTGAAGGAGTTGTGAAATACAATCCGAACAGGAACCACCAACGTGAGAAAACTTGACACAAACACCGGAGCGAGTCGAGAGAGCAGCCATTAAGGCGCAGCCGTTTTACTGTATCAATTACCGGTCCCTGAGGCATCACATGTATGTGTTTTTGTCCTGGGGTGGTCACTGAGCCATTACGTGTATGTATTTTTAGCAACTTTTAACCTTCAGTTCCACTGCAGCTTTGATCTATGTGTATTTTTGGTTTTTAGAAGCCATGTAGCGAGATGGTTTGGTGACGCAATGTGCTGCCACACAAAGTACCCAAGGAGAAGTTTCGGCAAGGGCATGATTGCAGTCATAGATGATATGTTAAAGATTTGCTCCTTTGAGAGACTTTCAATGTTCGAAATGATTCTTGTCAGCAGCTTCATTAACTCAATCATTCAATCAAAACTTGATCAGCTGTCTGTACACCATAGACCTTCAACAAACACGTACCAAATCATCGAATGTTTACTTGCTTATAACCTCCTTCTTCTTCTGCGTTTTTTTCTCAATCTCCCGCTACCAAGCCCTGAACAGGGATTTGCAAGTAGCAGGATGTAGTCCGGATAGCGGAATGCGTTGTGTCGCTAGTTTACAGCTTGACTGCGCTCTTTGCATCGTTTGGTCCAACACCGAAGATTTTGTTACTTGAAGTTTCTACAAGATGGAATAGTCACACTATCAACACGCCTTGCAGGCTACATGGTCAACATTCGTTGTTCCCCTATCCGGTCCCGGTAACACTCATTTTCTTAGTAACCCTATACATTTTTAATTACTGGAAAAGTCCAAATTTTGTTTTTGCCCAGTAAGTTCATCTTTCGTTTAGTGAAACATATCGCTTCAAAAATCCCCATGGTAGTTATTTGGTGGCATTTGTAGCATTAAAAGCAATTGACATTCAGACTTGACATCTTGAATAGCGATGAAAATCATTTAGCTCTCAAAGGGCTCAGGTCTAAGCAGATCATATGAATTACTAAACTGTTGAAAATGAATCACATACACAAATATTAACGCAAGGGCACTTTCTCTTAAACGGTAAATGATTCTCTCATGTTGTTAGTACAATCATTTCACAGTTCCTGTAAGATGGCGACCAATCAACAGCTGCTCTCGTGATCTGCGATTTTCGTGTGGTTTGTTTGTTCTATCTAATGTATGGAGCGCTCGCAGTGTTGTGTGACGATCATTTTCTAGCACGTCCTACGCTATTCACATGAATCCTATGTGTGTAATTTGCCTGCGTCCATGTTCATTGCATGCCACGACCGGAATCTCCCCTCAGCCATGGGTTAATGTTCCCTCACCTAGACCTACAGATGTGGGCGCTGGTCAGCAGCAGAGTCTTCTATTCCACGCCATTCGTAGAGGTACGACATTCGCCTCTCAAATCGTCAAGGAAACGGTGGACGATCGACTCCCACAAGTTTCAAGCGGCCCCTGGTCTTACGGATTGTTCGACCTGAATGTCTGCATCTTGAGCTACTTCCAGTCGTCTTGATTGTATGTCTTGCCACTGGTTCCCGGTAACTCAGGACAAGAGAGTGGGATTGATGTCCAGCGCAGCTTCTTTATCACTATAATCCAAATTCAGCGCAAGTTACATCTTCAGGACGAGGACAGTCTGATGATGTCGCCATCTTCGCTTGCGATGGGCAACTTACAATAGTTTCAAGTCGATAAAAACATACATAACTAGATGTGGTTAGCGCCGATTAACTTGAACCGTGGATGTTAATCTCGTTTTGTTTTTCGCCTTGTCAGGTCACTGTGTATTTAATCGATATTTTACCTTCAGTAAAGCTACAACTTCGATCCATTTATTTCTACAATAATTTAACAGCTTTCGTAGATTTGGTCTATGGGAAGTAACCCATGATAAACATTTGTTTTTTAAAGTGCTCTTTGTATTCATTTACGTCCCTTATTATTGGTGTGCATTATTTCTGTTTTATGTGTATACTGATATAACCCAAACAGACTCTCTGCAGCTGCAAAAGGCGTTTCTTTGATGAATGGCAGGTAAACCTTTTCATTAAACAAACTTGCTTATGAGGTCAATAGACCAGCTCTGATCCTTGTCATTTCTTCCCTTGTTTCCTGTTTTGGGAAGTAAACTGACCAGCTCTGATACTTGTTATCATGTCTTCCCTTGTGTCAGATTTTTGGGAAGTTAACTGACCAGCTCTGATACTTGTTGTCATGTCTTCCCTTGTGTCAGATTTTTGGGAAGTTAACTGACCAGCTCTGATACTTGTCATATCTTCCCTAGTTTCCTGTTTTGGGAAGTAAACTGACCAGCTCTAATCCTTGTTTTCGTGTCTTCCCTAGTTTCCCATTATGACAAGTAAACTGACCAGCTGCAATCCTTGGTGTCATGTCATGCCCAGTTTCAGATTTTGAGAAGTAAACTGACCAGCTCCAGCTTATTTTCTCGCTACATTGTCTTCCCTAGTCCCAGTTTTTGGGAGGTGACAAGTTTCCTGCTTTGCTATAATGTCTTCCCCAATCAGTTTTTGGAAGATAACTAATTCCCTCTTTCGATACAATGTCTTCCCTCTAATGCCAGTTTTTGGGAGATGACCAGTTCTCTGCCTCGCTACAATGTCTTCCCTAGTTCCACTTTTTGGCATGTGATCAGTTCTCTAACTGGCTACAATGTCTTCCCTAGTCCCACTTTTTGGTAGGTGACCAGTTCTCTGCTTTGCTACAATGTCTTCCCTAGTATCACTTTTTGGTAGGTGACCAGTTCTCTGCCTCGCTACAATGTCTTCCCTGGTCTGTTTTTATGAGGTAACCAGTTTCCCGACTCGCAGCGAAGCCTTCCCTGGTTGCAGTTTTTCTGAGGTGCAATTTTCACTGCAATGTCTCCCTAATCTCATTTTGTTTCATAAGATGATCAGTTCCCTGCCACGCTGCACTTTTTTCCCTACTCCACATGTTTTTTTTTAGGTCGCCAGTTTCTTTCTTCACTTCCATATCTTCCCTAACTACAGCACAGTTGTCCAGCTCAACAAATTAGGGCCTGAACGAGTACCTTAGCTTCCAGAGACAAACAATCAAATCACTGCAGGTTGAAAATAAAAACAAATTGTTTACTACGACTAGACAAGGAACAGGAGTTTGAATAACATAGTGGTAATGTGCTCGCTTATAATAGCAAATGTGCCGCGTTTGATTTCCTATTTCGACACTCTATCGCAGCCATTTTCATGAGTTAAGTTAGTCGTTGATAACGATTCTTTGAGGGTTTGTTACAGTGGTAGCATTCCGAGGTGTACTTGAGAAGATGGGCATGGGTCTTTCTGGCTGTAGTGCAATGCGAGGCACATCAGTAAGTTCGCAGCTATGGAGATCACAGTGCTGATCCTCACCTCAATCGGGGAACGTGTGGCCTAGAGGTTGTGTGCTTGGTTTACAAATCCCATGGTACCAAGTCCAAACCATCTTATGCTCCTTTTGACAGTTCAAGAATGTCGATTTCTTCTCTGTAAGATCGTTTCTCACAGTCGACCCAGCTGTACAAGGGAAGTCAAGGGAAAATTTCAGAGCAGCCACACAGACAGACACACACAGAGATACAAACACAAAGAGACACAGAGACAGATGCAAACAAAGAGGCACACAGAGACATATAGAAACAAAGAGACACAAAGAGACATATACAAACACAAAGAGACACACAGAGACAGATACAAACACAAAGAGACACACAAAGGGAGATACAAACAAAGAGACACACAGAGACACATACAAAGAGACACACAGAAGCAGATACAAACATATAGACACACAGAGACAGATGCAAACAAATAGACACACAGAGACAAATACAAAGAGACACAGAGGCAGATGCAAACAAATAAACACACAAGGAAACACACAGAGACAAATACAAATACAAGGAAACACACAGAGACAAATACAAATACAAGGAAACACAGAGACAAATACAAATACAAGGAAACTCACAGAGACAAATACAAAGAAACATATAGAGAGAGAGAGAGAGAGAGAGAGAGAGAGATAGACACACACACACACACACACAGAGATATACACACACATACACAGGGATACAAACAGACACACACATACACAAACACACAGAGATACGGGCACACACACAGACACAGAGATACACACACAGACACAGACATACACAGAGAGCGCGAGAGAGAGACAGACACACGCACAGAGACACAGACAGAGATAGAGAGACACGTTTACACAGAAACACACAAACATAGAAAAACAGACACACACATAGAGAGACAAGACACAGAGAGACACAAACACAGATACACAAACACACACATGGACACACACACAGAAACACACAGAAAACCACAGACACACTCACACACGCACGCAGACAGAGACACCGAGAGAGAGACATAAACACTCCAGAGAACAAATATATCATTATTTTATTATTTTTCATTGCTTCTTCAAAGTAACAGCCAAGTTTCAACTGACATTTCAGAATCTGATCAAATCGTAAACATACTTTTGCCTTTGAAAGTACTGATAGACAACATACGGACCATTATACTAATAATGTTTTCACCTTATATTGATGTCCAATTCATGCAACTGGCACATTAAGCACGAGAGTGATTTGGTGTTACGTATACTAGTCTCACTACCCTGACTTCCAAAAAGAAGACAGCTACTTTGATTTAACTTGAAGAAGAGCAAACCATTATCTTCAGACTGAGAACTGGGCATTACAGACTCAAAGGTTATCTTTGCAACAGAATGGAGATTGGGACAGACGACAAGTGTCCATGTGGGGAGCATACTATGACCATGGAACACATAATACAAAGATGCAGGCTTACACAGGAAGAAAGAGAACAATACTGGTATTGGGAGACAGACGAGGCACAAAAGCTGTAGGGAACAAATGAGGGACTAAAGCTGTACAGGGAAAAAAACCATGGAACTATATTTAGCTTTACTTGTACAACATAGGTGGACTTTAGTTATTGTTGAGAATAAACAGCTGGACTTTAGTTATTGTTCATGATTAACAGGTGGACTTTAGTTATTGTTCCTGATTAACAGGTGGACTTTAGTTATTGTTCATGATTAACAGGTGGACTTTAGTTATTGTTCATGATTAACAGGTGGACTTTAGTTATTGTTCATGATTAATAGGTGGACTTTAGTTATTGTGGAGAATTTCAGGTGGACTTTAGTTATTGTGGAGAATTAACAGGTGGACTAGTTATTGTAGAGAATTAACAGGTGGACTAGTTATTGTGAAGAATTAACAGGTGGACTTTAGTTATTGTGGAGAATTAACAGGTGGACTTTAGTAGTTATGATTAACAGACAGTATAAGAGAGCCTTCATCTTGTTCCTGCAATTCCAGATTGTAGAGTTTAGATTCAACAATGCATTTTCAATCCATCAATTAAACACATTCTTAGTTCCCTGTGGAGCATAGGTCTTCAACAAATACTTGCCAAGTTGTCAAATGTCAACCTGCCCATTTATATTACGTTTTTGTTGCTCAACCCATTACAAGATAACATGCTCAATACATTTTGTTCAGGAACCAAACTTCTATTTTATTCTAAAAGGTGTCAATCTACTTTGTAAGCAAATATTATTTTATTTGTCTTTTTCTTCGTTCATCCTGAAAAAGGACATTGCATCGCAGTTTGCAGCAAGGCTGTGATATCAGCTCCTTTCAACTTTGTCAGACTATACTTGTGCATTCTGTTTCCAAAGCCGCCACTTGGAAGCAGAACAGGGCATTGGCTGGCTCTGATTCGCTGATGCTGATGGAAGCATCGAGCTATGAATCGCTGGCGGCTATCAACCCATTCATTGTGCTGTATCTTCAATCAAGATTATAATCTCAATTCGGGATCAAGATGCTGAGCAGCGCATGAGCTGCAGCGGTCAGCGACCCATAGCTGACTGCTAGCGTCAGGGCCAGCGAACCAGAACTGCCAAGACCCTTCTACACCTCCATGCGATGATCCTGGATAACAGGCTGCAACAGAGCAGACTGGCTAAGGAGAAGGGATTGAAGAGGGAATGCTAACCCGGTACTCAAAAAATGCTTGCTGAAGTCAGATGTGTTGGGCCGAAAGGTGCAAATATCGCAGTAAAGCTGTAAACTATGACACATCGCATTCCGTTCTCTGGACTATATTCTGCTACTTAAGCCCTTTTAGGGTTTGGTAGCGGGAGATTGAGAACGAACAAAGCCAAGCCATAATCTCAATTCTACATGAATAGTATTTGAATGACGCAAAAAAACATCTCCCTGCTCTTACGAATATTCATTTCTTGTTTGAAGGTTTAGGATTTAAAGGGTTAAAGTTTCTACAGGCAGCCAACTCCATGCACATCCCTTCTTAGGCACCTCTTATTGCATGCCTGGCATGTTACAGTATTACTCCACTTTCGGCCACGGTAACACTCAGTAACATTGCATTAGGTTTAGCCTAACCTGTTTTTAGAGAAAACTGGATCCACTTATTTGCAGTGCAGTGGTAAATAGCAATGATTTTTACATGATGACTTAACTTCTTCTTTTTCTTTGATCAACTGATGCTATTCTTCTAGTCCGGTGAGATTCACAAAGGAGACTGTGTCTTTCAGGTCTTCGCTGGTCCCCCATAGCTTTTCGAGCATGGTTGCTTCACCGGGCCAGATTGTCTCTCTTTGGTCGGCATAAGTAGGGCAGTCCTGCAGGATATGTTTGGTCCCCAATCGCACATGGCTCTGTCTCTTAGACCCATTCTGCAATGTCCCGTTATAAAGTTTTAAGATTTGGCTGCCAGCCAAATACACAACCATCATTAGTCGTCTCTTACGACAACCACATGAATAAGACCCACAACAGGAAATGATTAATGAAATAAAAACACATTTTAGTTATCTAACATTTGATGCCCCCGTGCAGACAATATCCCTGCAGTATTAAAAAAGCATGGTTTATGACACCCAAATTAGTACAATCGATCAATATAAAAAATAACTTTAAAAACTTAACGTCTTTATACTGGTTTAGAACAGTGTTTCCCAACCGCTGGTCCACGCACCGGTAGCATTCCCCAGAAATTTCCTGCCAGCCCGCGAAAAAGTTATTGTGGTTAACTCAATAATTGTAGAGGTCCGTCTTGAGGTGATCTAAACTCTGATTGGCTAATTTTGTTAACTGAAATGACACAAGTTACACAATTAACCATACTTTTTAGACACAAGAGCTCATCTAAATTGTGCATGTTTTTTTATCAAAGTATGTAAGGTTGTTATTTAAATTTTTTGGGGCGTAAATGACTAGTCTAAATATGGCTAAACGTAAATTAGGTCAATCGGAAATTGATAGACACGTTTCAGAGGTGGATTTATCTGCTAATAGTGTGTTGTGCAATTTCAGAAGACAAGTTATTTCTAATAATGGTTTTTTTTCTATCTGACAAGTGCTGTCCGCAAAAATATTTCCTAACTTCACTGGTCCGTGAAAATGTTTCCTATTTTCACCGGTCCGAAGGTGTAACAAAGTTGGGAAACACTGGTTTAGAAGACTGCATATCCTGTATACAATCAGTTTTGTTGTACATTCACTTGATCTAAAAATACCAATGTGCATCCAATCTATTCTTGAATGCATTGATTGGCCCTGTATTCCAAGCATTCACCACTCTCTGAATAAAAAAAAACAGCAACAAAAAAAAACAAACAGAAACGGTTAATCCTTTAACCTGTTGCGGTTGTATAGGTGACATAGTAGAAACATTAACACACAAAGCCCTCCATAGCTCTCTTTCCTCGACCCTGCAAACAAGTGTGAAAAAATCATGTTCGGACAATTCTTCGATGTTACCAACCCATAATTTTCTTTGTCCTTACTTTCTTTCACCTTCAACCTTTTCTTTCCCTGTAATATTATTTTTGAGACGGAGTCTGTCTCGTTAGATGCCCAAACAACGTACGTACAAAATAGTGCATTATACAATAAACCTGAGGGAGAATTTCAACATAACTAAAAAAAATTCATATTAATTTCATATTAATGTTACCTTTTTGATTGGCCCCCAAAAAGATCAATCTAAACAGCAATCTAATCATGCAGAATCCCTGTGGCAATGTATGGGTGCCAGACATTGACTATGACACAACCAGCAAGGAAGAAAATTGGAGCATTCTGAAACAAAATGTTGCGGAAGAATCCTAAAAATTCCTTGGATAAAGAAAGTGACAAATAAAACCATCCTAGAAGACCTAGAAAACTGGGCCATGAACAATGTTGTGTTTCAAAAATTGAATTTTTCGGTCACGTCAAACGTCATGACAGACTGGAAAGAACAGTCCTGGAGGGCATGGTACCTAGAAGGCGACGCTGGGGTCGACCAAGGTGAAGATGGATACAAGATATCAAGGATACTCTAAACATGAACATGGAGCAGGTGGGAAGATTGACTGCAGACCAAGATTAATTTCCGCTGGCAGTGATGAAAGCAACGTTCTACAAAGGATGATGATGATGATGCTCAAACAGGCAAATTTTATTTCATCTAATATTAAGGCTAGTACTCCATCGTTCAATATAGAACAACCAAAAAGACCAAATAAATATATGTTATTTAATTTAAGGCACATAGAACAACCAAAAAGACCAAATAAATATATGTTATTTAATTTAAGGCACATAGAACAACCAAAAAGACCAAATAAATATATGTTATTTAATTTAAGGCACATAGAACAACCAAAAAGACCAAATAAATATATGCTATTTAATTTAAGGCACATAGAACAACCAAAAAGACCAAATAAATATATGTTATTTAATTTAAGACTACTACTCATTCCACATAGAACAACCAGAAAGGCAAATATTATTCAATCTAATATTATGGCTACTCCTCGTTCCATATAGAATAACCAGAAAGGGATATATTATTTAATCTAATTATTATTGCTACCACTCGTACAAAATAGAACAACCAAAAAGGCAAATATCATTTTATTTAATGTTGAGACTACCGCTCATTCAATATATAACCAAGAAGACTAAATAGAATATGTTATTTTATATTAAATCTACTCCTTGAACAATACAGTGCAACCAAAAAGGCAAATATTATGCCTACCCCTCGTACAATATAGAACAACAAATATTAATATTTCATTTAATATTAAAATTATATTTTAACAATTCGTTGCACAACTTAGAACAAATAAAAAGGCACTAGTGTAAGAATATTCTCTGAAAGTATCAAGAAAGGCCAAAGTGCCGGTGTACATGAGAAACATTGCAGGTTTTTCAACCCTACCTTTAGTTATGAGATCTACAAGGTGTGTTCAAATTAAACCGAACCTAACTGCACCAATTAAACATTCGAACGGTGCGCATGATGACGCATGGTGACAAAAGTGTGGCAAATGTAAGCTCTGGTGATGGTCCACCCAAATTGCTACATCAATTTTGGCGATGGCATCTTCTGATGCAACAATGTGCGCCTGACCAGGTCTCAGAAGATCTTTTGTTAACTCATGTCCTTTTTTAAACATCGTTGTCCAGTTCTTCACTGTTGTCTTCGACACACTTTTGTCGCCATACACTGCCTGCATTCTGTGATGAATGTCAACTGGTCGACATCCTTCAGCTGTTAGAAACCAAATTACCGCTCGCTGATCAACTCTGGGCGGAATCCGCATCACGCCCGTCGTGTTTTCAACGATCTGTTGAGGAAACTATGAGTCGGAGTATAATGAAATTTTTGCAAACTTGGCGGTTGGCATATACTATTTACACCAGAATTGGCGTCATCATGCGCATCGTACATGCATTCACTTGGTGCAGTTAGGTCCGGTTTCATTTGAACACACCTCGTAGCCTAATGCACATTTCAAACTTTCTCCTTCTTCTTCTCACTTTTCCAGTTTTGCCTTTCAGCATCAGGTTATCAGGAGATCTCTAGCGAGCCTGACTATGCGTCTGATGCACAGTCGCATTCACCACCTCAGATATTTATGTAATCTACCTTTTTCGTGGTTGGCCTTTGACATTGAATCCGCTGTATCTAAATATAATTGCTTGGTGGGGGGTTGGGGCTGTGGGGTGGCTGTTTGTTACGTGGCTAAATCATTTTAGTTGTTGTCTTTTGGTGTAGTCTAATACTGATCTGGTTACAACCAGTCTCGTGACATCTCCGCTTCTGATCATGTCATTACACCCATTAAAAACTTTTATTACCTCAAAATCTAAAACGAGACAAACGAGAACAGCAAACGAACAAAAAAATTAATAATGGTCAAACTGAAAAAAAATACAAACACTAGGTTAAAATTAGTAAACATATTCAATATATAATTTACTATTCTTCTCCATTCGCTCATTTTTTAAGTTCGTCTTGTTTCCTAAGGTGGTGTTCACTAGACTGTTTTATTGTGCACAGTACATACGTCAGAATACATTTTGAAAATACACTTACTTCCCATAGGGATATGATCTTGCTGATTCGAACATATTTTGGGTTCTGAGCCACGACACTACACAGCCTCAAATTCCCCCCCTCCTGTTCGCTCGTTATGAAACATACAGTCACCCCGGCAGATGGCTTCTAACAGGAAGTCTGCGCTAAAGCACTTTCTGTACTTTTGCAGTCGTGGCTTCTATAGCAATTTGTTCTACATGATGAGTTTGCTAGCTCTAAAATCAACGCTCTTTAGTTGTTACCTTTTATGAATTGGTACTATTCTTTCTTCCCCAGTAAGAAGCCGCTGGTTGCACTCGATTATTTGCTAATTTCATTAAAGATTTTACTTTATTCTTTATACTTCTAGTCTCTAGTGGTCCGCCAGGGTCTTTGTGTATGACAAGAACAAGAATAGCACCACTGCCCCACAGAGAGCATCTTGTAAAAGGCGACTGTGTGACATGGCATAACACCGGCCATGGTTAGGTGGTTTGTTTAGAGCAGCATAGATGGTGCCTAACAAGCTGCGGGTCTACTTTACTCTAGTGTTTTGAGTCCATTAAGATGGATTTGCACATCGGTTAGCCCCTCTCCGCAGCACTTGTCCCAACGCAGCAGCATATTAAGCTGCTCAAGCCTAATCCGCTAGGCAGGACATCCTCCTCCCGGCTACATCCAGCTCATACTAGAGCTGGAACCTGAACAGTGGCATCCGTCACTGCAGAAGTACAGATCAACTAAGTAGAATAATGTACTTTATGTTTTTTTAATTGCTTTGATCGCTGTGTCTGTGTGTGCTGTTTCCACTTGTCCAGTCCCTGATATTTTTTTTTTTTTTTTTGCATTCGCCTTATTTTCTCTAATTCCCAAGGCGGTGTGCGTTGCACTGTGTTTTTATTTTGCGCCTGTCGGCCCAGTGCATCCGACTTCAGCATGCATTTTATGTAAGGGTCTGCTTCCTCCTACATTTTCTAAGGGTTAGTTTCCCCGGGGTAACGGTTGGTGCTGTGATGGGGATTTAAACCTTCAGTTTGTGAGCCGTGCCACTTAACCACTAGGCCACGCCGTCCCCATCAGTCCCTGATTTAAACCTTCACAAGTTGAAGCACTAGTACACTTTGATTTCTGTACTCAAGCAAATTTTAATTGTAATCATGTCTGCATGTCAGTCAATAGCTGCTGTTGAATTTTACTGAAGTCTCTCTTCAGGTCAGGTGGAACATACTGATCAAGATCCCACTTGCGGCCAAAGATACAGCAGAGTTAATGAGCTGACAGCAGTGATTCATAGCTCGTTGCTTGCAGTGGGGTCAGTGAACCAGAGTTGACAAAGACCTTATTGCGCTTTCAAGTAATGAGCCTGGAAACGGGCTGCATTAGTGTAGTCTGGCTCAAAGAATAGGGATATCGTAGTTGGAAGGTAAACTCAGTTTCCCATAAAAGCTCGCTGAAATCGGATGAGTTGAGCTGAAAGGCGCAGATATTGCAGTCTCGCTGTAAACTACAACACAACGCCCATTTCAGGATGAACAACAAAGAAGAAGACCTGACATCATGCTCCTAGAAGCACATAGTGTCAGAGCAGTCTGGCCAATGACCTTGGCATCAACACTGTGACTCGCATAGTTGTTTGGGAGAAACCTGCCCCCAGACATCTACCATGCACAACATGGAAGTCGCTGAATAGACTCCGAACTGGTGTATCACGGTGCAAGAGGAATATTAAACAATGGAAATACACAGATGATGACATATGTGACTATGGCGTAATACAGGACCCAGACCAGCTGATGACCTGCCCCAACCTTCGGGAAACATACAATAAGTGTGACATGCTGGAGGCAAATGAAAAAGCAATCCATATTGCTGAATACTGAATGCAAGCTGCATGACGTGGTACTTGGGACACAAAAAAGTAAGTATAGTTGTGAAATTAGTAAGGAGTCTCACATTGCACTACAGTCATGGGCCCCCATCCACCTTCTCAAGTACACCTCAGAATATAATATAAACTTCTGTAACCCGCCACCAAAGAAATATTGTCAAACGTTAATAACTCTGTACAGGAAACTTGAAACAACAACTTCCCATATTTCATAACTAGTATTAATATTTACATTATTTAATTGTTGCAAAAAATTAACAAATAATTACGCTATATTTACAAAATATTTTAAAACTAACAATCCCGTGTGGGGAATGAGACGCTAGTCCAGTCAGGCACAAAATACTGACCAGGACGTCACATCAGGGTCAATACACTGACAAAAACCACAATCTCTCTTCCATGTAGCCTTCCCTGGAAACAGGCAGTTTTCAAGGCAGCCTGGCTGACGAGATGTGGATTGATGTGATCCTCATAGTAGTGAGCGCCACGCAGTTCAAGCCAAGCATAGCACAACCACCTGGAGGACCGCAATCCACCTTCATCAGCACGCTCGGGATGCGAGGAAAGCTACTACAACCCGCCACGTCCTTTTCAGGGCACACAAAAGAGTGAACTTACTCATTGTGAGCATTCAACAACAATCCCATGCGGACCTTCAGCTGTCAGTTGAACTGTACAACATGAAAGAAGCAACAGCAGTTTAGCAATTAAAGGTTGTCCCCCTTCCTGAACCGCCTTCCAACCTGACGCCTCTTCCCACCTCAAACCAAACTTCTCCCCCTCACTTTATTTGCCCATCTTTTCCTCCTTCAACTTCAGACTGCACATCCCCTATCAACGTCTTTCTCATTCCGAAGCTGCTCATCCCTTCTACCTTCAACCATCCACCCATATGTGCTCACCCATCTCCTTCCTTCCCATCTCTTCCCCCCTCCTCAACCCTTCTGTCTATTCTTCCTTTAACTAACCCTCTCCTCACTCAAATCCCCATCCTTTTCCTTCAACCCGACCATCAATTCTGCCGTCCTACGAATCCCAGCCTTAACCCACCCATCTCTTCCCTCCATCTCAACTCATCCATGCTGGATCAAGATCCTCAACATGGGCTCAAGATGCTGATCAGTGCATAAGCTGCAGTGGTCAGCGACCCATAGCTGACTGCTAGCATCAGGGCATGCATACCAAAGCTACATAAAGCCTTCTACACCTCCATGACGTAATCCTGGATAAGTTGCAACAGAAAAAACTGGCTAAGGAGAAGTAATTGATGAAGAAAGGCTAATCCAGTACTCAAAAATGCCTGCTGAGGACACATGTGTAGGACCAAAAGGTGCAAATATCGCAGTCAAGCTGTAAACTACAACACAATGCATTCCGTTCTCCGGACAACATCTTGCTTCTCGCAAAACCCTCTCCAGGACTTGGTAGCGGGAGATTGAGAACGAACAAATAAGAAGAGTATCATCAAGATAATGAACGTTTGCAGTCTTAGCTTTCAATAATATATCCACAGTCACATCCTTTACAGATTATGACATCAATCAGATTATGACATCAATCAATCAGCCAATCAAATCGTTCCTGCAAACGTTTAATTAACAGGAACACTCTCAATAAATAATAAAGATAGATACATTATTAGTGCACATGGGTTAGACTGACATCAAACATACATAATAAAGATAGATACATTATTAGTGCACATGGGTTAGACTGACATCAAACATACATAATAAAGATAGATACATTATTAGTGCACATGGGTTAGACTGACATCAAACATACATAATAAAGATAGATACATTATTAGTGCACATGGGTTAGACTGACATCAAACATACATAATAAAGATAGATACATTATTAGTGCACATGGGTTAGACTGACATCAAACATACATGATGCTCAATGTAACTCATTTTATTACACATTCAAATTTAGATGCAGTTTCTTAATAATAAAAATAACTCACACGCATTTTTGAGAGCTAAAAATATCATCGCTGTGAATACAGGATGTTTGCACTAATTACTGACCCAATGATACTTATGACAATTACCACATGAGGTAAAATAACTCATTTTGTATAAATAGCAGCGTTCTCGGCTACAACGCATTCCATTCTCCGGACTACAGCCTGCTACTTGCAAAGCCTATTTTATTGCTTCGTAGCAGGAGTTTGAGAACGAACAATAAAGGTGAAATAGAAGATATTAATAACAAAAACAAATATTATATATTGTATTAATTGCTCCTCATTACAGATAAAAAGACATGAAACGAGACGTGAAGAAATTCTGGCAAAAATGGAAATACAACATATAATATGAATTGGAGATAAAAAGGTAAGGAAATAAAAGAAATTAGCCTTGGTTGGCAGGAAAACCAGATGTACCAGAGCAAATGCTTAGAAAAATGTACTTCAGCAAATAAAGAAGTAAAAATGAATGTTGGAAGCAATAAGAGAAAATATTTCAACGAGCTGGCAAAAGAAGCAGAAGAAGCTGCAGATAAGGGGAATATGAAAGACCTGAACAAAAACAGAAAGAAATCCACAGGAAAATATAAACAAATTAATTACTTTATAGATAAGACAGGAAGTTTGCAGATAAGATGAAGAGATGGACAAAATATTTCAATGAACTTTTAAATGGACCAGTTCTACAAGATCATTCAGACATTCAATAGGCGAAATTGGTACTGCAAGTCAATTGTCAATTATGCAAAACCAAACAAAAAGGAAATCAAGAAAACAATTTTGTTACTGAAAGATGGTTAAGCCACTGGTCCAGATAGTATCTCAGAAGCAATCAAAGCAGACATCCAAACTACAACAGATATGTAATACAAATTACTTAGTAAAGTTTGGGATAGAGAAGAAATACCAGCAGGCTGGAAGAAAGACTATGGAATGTTCAGATTATAGCGGCATAATGTTATTAATGCCTAAAAAGATATTAAACTGGATCATATTAGAGAGATTGAAAGAGGTCATAGATAAACAGGTGAGAGACGAACAGGTGGGTTTTTTGCAAAAATAAATCCTGTGAATATCATATAACTACACTTCGAATAATATGAGGCGTGTTCAAATGAAACTGGACCTACGTGCGCCAAGTGAACACACGTACACAACTGAAGTATCGGTACCCATTGTGAACAACTTCTGATATTTCAGTTATTTTACTTTCTTACCATTTGAACTGTCCCTATCGCCATAGCAAATTCCTCTGCTAGCAAATGTAAGCTCTGGCGAAGGTCCACCCAAATTGCTGCATCTGATGAATTTGCATTCTATTTTCTAAGATTTAGGGTGTAAAGGGTTAATAACAAAAATAAGATATTTCATTATGTAATTATAATACATGCAAACACAATTCATTTGGAATGTATAGTATTTACAAGAGACATAAGGGAAAGTACATATTATGCAATGGACTAAATATTCTTGGACATCAGAATAGAAATTGAAAGACAGTTTAAAGTGGGTATGTAAGATTATTTTGTTTAAAACACACGTTCATTTTGTCTTACGACAATTATTATTAAGAAGAAAACAGGCCCTGTCAGTCATGATAATTACTGAAAAATAGTACAAGTCCTTTCTCTATGCCAAAATCATCATGAACCAAGATTATGATTAACCCTTTGAACCCTGGTCACCAGGTCTGTAAAATCCCATTTCCCTGTGCTTCTGAGACAATACGCACAATGTAGACATCTGAGGAAAGCTATTTACCTTGACAAAACTATGTGCTCCAATTTAATTATTCTATCTCAAATTGACTGACCTGATCATCTCTAATGTTCCTACTTGTTTTATGCCAGTGAAATGTGGGATATATTTATTGAAGACCATCCTGTATCAAATGTGCTTGATACATTAAGTAGTATAAACGCCCCCACCCCACCCCTTCTCTCCCCCTAGCACCCAGACCATAGTCTGATCCTCCAAGAGACAGGAACAGTTCTAGCTTGATCACTCATGTTGCTATTAAAATAATCACCTGTTCTTCTCAGAATGAACATCATCTAAAAACAATTTATCAACCTCAAAATCCTGGAGAATACTTTCAGACTAGTTCTGTCGTCAGCCTTTTCTAACAGCGATTTCCCGAATTTTTAAAACTACATTTCATCACGAAAATCACCAAATTCATAAAGAATATTTCCTATTTCGTGGATGCTGCCATGTTTGTTATCTCCAGAAATGTGTGTACCGTGTATAGACGCACAATGTATGGCCAAAATTTAAGCTGTATAGCCCGAAATACGCCTAAGAATAATGATTTATCTGTCATACCGAAACATGAGTGGCTCGGGGAATGGGGTATTTAGACACACACACACATGTGCATCGGTGTCACGAGTTGAAAGGGTTAACAACCAAATATTCTCTGTGTATCATGCATGTTATTAACTAGCTGGCCTGTGCAAAACATCTACAGCTAGCAAGGCTGTATAATATATAAAGCAATTAAGAGCATTTTAATAATTAAAACTAATTAATTGTTATCGTTGATCGTCGTCACGTAGAAAATTACATATTCCAAAACTGAGTTTAAAATAATTGAAAGAAAAGAAAGTAAATTATGAAAACCAAAAAAATATACAAAAAGCACAAAATGCTTTCAAATTTGGAACAATGGTAGATTGGTATATTACAAACGTTTCTATACATGGCAGTGCGAGCTGAAATATTCACAAGTTTCATCTCTATTTTGAATTCAAGCTTCCACAACACTTTTTAGCTCTCCATAGGCCCAGATTATTACAAATAGTAATCTTATGTTTGTCTGCATTTGAGTATGAGCTGCGATAACGTGTCAAAGAAGTTCAAGTTTTCTACATGTCTCTTGAAATGTTTCACATTGTGTCCCATTGTCAGTCTTTATACTAAATTAATTTCACTTTACATTCTGTTAGTCTATCTATCTATCTATCTATCTTCAGTCCACTTATGTCGTTAGACCTCCTTTGTTTCATTTTTTATTTGCCTCTGGTGACTTGCCAGATCAATCCAAGCATCTCTTAGCCCCTGGAATATACGATCGCCTATTTTTGAGACTGGTGGAGGTGGAAGTGTAAATTAGAGCAAGGTAGACCCTCAGCCTGTCAGATGCCATCTATGCCACTCCGCTAACCACATAACCAAGACCTGATGTTATAGCCACAGAGTTCTTCTTCGTACGCTGTCAAACGTCAACCTGTATTTTTTTTTAAAAAGCAGCGGTCATCCTGAGGCTGTCGACACTGCCATAGAGCTTGCTTGTCTAGTGTTGCCACTGGTGATGGCCACATGTGCTTTCTCTGGTCCTCGTATGTCGGGCAGTTTTGCAGCAGATATTCAGCGGTCATTTTCCCGGTACCACGAGTGCATTTATCAGTGCCACCTATCTTCAGTTTATTGAATAGGTGGTACCTCAGTCTGTTGTGGCCTGTGCGGAGTCTGAAGACCACGACCTGCTCTCTTCTGTTCAACTGGTAATAGATAGCCACAGAGTTCCATTTTTTGCAACATATTCTCTGTGGGGAGAATATCCCTAGAATAATTTGAGTAGATTTTTAACTTGAATTTTACCAGAGCAGCGACAGTTATGCCTACTCTTTTCGATTTCCAACTGCTAAGCTATTTTTAACGTGCACGCCATTGCACACGGGTGTCCGATCTCACTACTCAGAGATCAAGGGAAATATTTAGCGGATGATCCACGTGAAAAAATCCTGGTCTCCACCGTGATCTGAACCGCGACCTCCAGTACCCGCAAACTCCAGTACCAGAGGCAAACACCTACCTCGAGACCACTGGGTCTCCCAATCCTGTTAGTAACATCCTTATATAGTATCTTTCCCAATTTCTTACACTAATTACTGGCATTCTTCCAAATTTGTTTGGCTTGAGTTATCTGGTTCATTTGATTTTAAGAATCAACAAAAGGATTAATTGTCCTCAACATCAAATCTAAATTTGTCAATAACAATTTTTAAACAGCCTTGATTGCTGTCTATATGTTTATTTGTTGCTTCGCATATGTCAGATATGTATATATTCAAGTTTACATGCAATGGAGAAACTATGTATAAATTTGTTGATGAAAAATAGTGTTATTTCAGCAGGTGTTTTTTGTTTTTGTTTTTGTTCTTTTTGTTTGTTTGTTTGTTTTTTTGTGTTTTTTTTGCGTTCCCCTTATTTCTCTAATCTCCAGGGCGGTGTGCGTTGCACTGTGGCTTTTATTTTGCACCTGTCGGCCCAGTGCATCCGACTTCAGTATGCATTTTATGTAAGGGTCTGCTTCCTCCTGCATTTTCTAAGGGTTTGCTTCCCCGGGTAACAGCCGGTGCTGTGATGGGTATCGAACCCAGCGCTTTTGGGTTGTGAACTGTTTCACTTAACCACTAGTCCATGCCGTTCCTATCATGTTTATTAATAATAAACAAAAAACAAGTCCTCTTTCTGTGTCATGTTTATTAACAATAAACAGAAAATAGGTTCTCTTTCTGTGTCATGTTTATTATCAATAAACATAACCGAACTTCTGCCTGTGTATCATAATCATTGATAATAATAACTGAAGATGTGCAGTGAAAGTACGTATCTTATGTACGCCAAATCTTTGTTTCATCATCACCAAATTTGACATACGGATCCATTTTGATCCCTATAAGTTTTAGTCCATTTGAGAACTAAAAAGAAGCAAAGATAAAGTTTATAGGATTTTTTTTAAACATTTACAAAGACAGTGTCAAGAAACAGGAATTGTGGTACCATTGTGTGTATCACTTCCAATAAATCAATTCCTTCATAATGACCAGTGGCATGGAACTTTTAATTTAAATTCTATCTACTCTGAGTGATACAAATTTAATACTTGATTAATTGTATCCCAGGCATCGCCAGGTACTCTAGCTAGTTGTTAAATCAGTTCTCTGATTGTATCACGATTATTTTAAAAAAAACATAACATAAGTCCTCTCCGTGATTATAATGTCCTGATTATTATTTAAAACAATACATTATCAGCTAGCATTGTGCACCTATAACAATGAAAGATCTGGCTATAGCTCATGAGGAAAATGAATATATTATATAAACAAAAATCCCACAACATGCGATTACAAACACACAATTACAACATCCAATGCAACACACTTGGCTCAAGTCATGGTTTCTGTAGCAATTTGTTTTAAATGATGTTTGTTAACCTATGCACAACCTTCATTTGTTTTGTTTTAAAGGTAAGATCAGAATGCTCCGGTTGAAATTCAGGCAACACTTCTATCTACCCAGCTGTAAATGGGCATCTAATTTACAGTTAAGGAAGACAAAGCAAAGAGGAAGGGAAAAAAATCACATCATCTGAAAAAGTAGAGATCTAGTACAATGAGGTTTCTAACACTTCATCTCTGACAGCAGAATCTGCTATGGGACTGACTGTAACTTTTGACTATTAAACGATCAACTAAAGTTTTACTTTTTATTGTTAGCCAAAGTATTTTTCTTGTTAAAAAAGAAAAAAAAGAGATAGAAAGAAAAAAAGTAATGGAAAAAGAAAACAAAATAAAGATGCACTAATTACATCTATACTTCATATAATAGTATGCTTAGGCGACCAGGGCCTGTTATGTCAACTGTCCGTGTCAATGATCCTGTCTGATGGCTGCATCTCAGGCAGCCTGCAGTTTTGTTGGGGAGATGGCGATTTGTTTTAGCCAGGTGTTGCAAGAATGGTCCCAGAGGACATTTCCTGGATGAGTACGGCATCTTTCCATCCCTCGCACCCACAGCTCGTCTGAGCATCTCGTGGGCTGGGACGTCCCAGGGGAGGTGGGTAACGTGACCGAAGAGGGGGAGGCGATGGTGATCAATCATTGAGACAATGCCTGCAAGTTGAGTACGTCAAACTACTTCACTGTTGGAAATCAGGTCATGCCAATGGATCCCGAGGAGGTGCCTCTGGTTTTGCAGGTGGAAGTCCTCAATACTGCCAATCCTGCTGTAGTAGTTCCAGGTCTCAGAAGCATACAGTGAGATGGAGACGATGCAGGAGGTATATATAAGAAGCGTGGTCTCCAGGTAGAGCCTTCACTGGGACCAGACTCTGCTTTATACTAAATATAAATTATAAACATGAATACTTCATGTCGATAGTTTTATTATTTGTCTTAAAATGTTTAGATCACAATTTCAGTATTCAGTCAGTCTTCTCTTTAACCAATTAAATAAATGCTGCTACATTTGGTGGCCTCACAGCACATATTTGGGAAAACCAGAAACTGACAATTAAAACTACGGCTTAATATTAATTTATTTTAATTTGAAAACAACTATCTGTCATACGAGCAATGCCACTCGCCTTGGACTGAAAGACACAAATCACAAAATTATCCAGAACTAGAACGGGTTACTCACATAATTTGTTTTTTAAAAAACAACAAAAAAGCAACATGACAAATCACATGTTTGTCAGCACGCTGGATATCAAAGTATGTACAAAAATATTGTAACACCTCCAAGAGGTTTAAGGAGAAACGACTAAAGTAAGTAGATTTATTAAAATACAAAATCATAAATAATATGCAAATTTGTACTGTGGATACTGTGCACCACCCATTGCTGTCAGGAAGAAGGTGTGTAATGTAGTTGATGTACTGATCAAGGTGGGAGTGAAGTATAAAATTTGGGTCAGGTGTAACATACTGATCAAGGTGGGAATAAAGAGTAAAATTAGGTGTAATATACTGATCAAGATGTGAGTGAAGAGTAAAATTACTTGTAACATACTGATCAAGATGTGAGTGAAGAGTAAAATTACTTGTAACATACTGATCAAGGTGGGAGTGAAGAGTAAAATTTGGTGTAACATACTGATCAATGTGGCAGTGAAGAGTAAAATTAGGTGTAACATACTGATCAAGGTGGGAGTGAAGAGTAACATCAGGGTCAGGTGAAACATACTGATCAAGACCCCACATCACATCATCATTATGACTTCTGGAAACAGGTAGTGTCACAGCAGTCTGACGAACAAGGTGGGGTCAACGTACTATTATCACCATAGTGACAAACTTAATAAGGAGCCTTAAATTATGCTACAACCTGGAGGAACCAGGTTCACCTGGTCAAATATCCCTTGGGATGTAAGAAAAGTCACTGTAACCCGCAACTAAAGAAATGTCATCGAGAGTTAAATGACCACACTACTAAGCGTCTGAATAACAGAGTGGTAGAGCACCCGCTTCTCACGGCAGAGATATCAGGTTTGATCTGCTATAGAGACATTACAATCAACCCAGCTGTACATGAGTATCTGGTTTACTGTTAGAGAAGGAAAGATAATGAGAACGAAAACTGGCCACTCAATCTCATAAAGAAGCTGAGACCTTGTGAAATGAAGTCTTCACCACTTCATCCCCGACAACAATGTCTGCTATGTGATTACCTTTTACCAAGCCACTGCCTTGAGATGTAGTTTTCACAAATTCAACCACAAAGATGCAGGATACATTCATCCAAGCATCACAATGTGGATTAACAAGCTCTTTGCATTGCCATAATCATACCATCAAAATGTACATGAAATAATTTTACCATCAAAATGAACAATAAACTTATTCCTAACATCAAAATGCACATTACCATAATCCTAGCATCAAAATGTATATTACTATAATTGTACCATTATAATGCACATTCCAATAATTGAACCATTTGAACCATAAACATGCACATGAAATAATCCTACCATCAAAATGTACATACCATAATCATACAATCAATATGCAGTTTAAGATAATCCTGCCATCAAAACAAACATTACCCTAATCCTACCATCAAAATGCACATCACCATAATCCTACCATCAAAATACGCATTACCATAGTCCTACCATAAAAATCCACATTACCATAATTGTACCATCAAAATACACATTACCATAATCCTATCATCAAAATGCATGGGGAATAATCCTACCATCAAAATGCCCATTCCAATAATAGAGCCATAAAAATGCACACTACCATAATCCTGCCATCAAAATGCACATTACCATAATCATACCATCAAAATGAGGTTGATGAAAGATCCTACCATCAAAATATGGATTACCAAAACCCTACCAACAAAATATGGATTACCAAAACCCTACCATCCAGTCATGTATTACTACAATCCTTTCATAAATATGTGGATTACTGAAAAAGTACAATCTAAATCTGGGGTGACAAACTCAATACAACATGAGAGTTGCCTGACATCAAATTGATAGACTAAGGGTGACAGGATGTCAAGCTGATGGACTAAGGGTGACAGAAAGTCAAGTTGATCGACTAAGGGTGACAGGAAGTCAAGTTGATCGACTAAGGGTGACAGGAAGTCATGTTGATGGACTAAAGGTGACAGGAAGTCAAGTTGATGGATTAAGGGTGACAGGAAGTCAAGTTGATGGACTAAGGGTGACAGGAAGTCAAGTTGATGGTCTAAGGGTGACAGGAAGTCAAGCTAATGGACTAAGGGTGACAGGAAGTCATGTTGATGGACTAAAGGTGACAGGAAGTCAAGTTGATGGATTAAGGGTGAAAGGAAGTCAAGTTGATGGACTAAGGGTGACAGGAAGTCAACTTGATAGACTAAGGGTGACAGAAGGTCAAGCTGATGGACTAAGGGTGACAGGAAGTCAAGTTGATGGATTAAGGGTGACAGAAAGTCAAGCTGATGGAATAAGGGTGACAGTAAGTCAAATTGATAGATTAAGGGTAACAGGAAGTCAAGTTGATGGATTAAAGGGCTGCATGAACAAAAGCAGGATTAAGACAACATAAAGATGAAAAGCTGTCATGAAGCCAAGCTAAGAGACATGGGGCTACATAAAGTCAGTCAACAAACAAATGGTCACATGATGTCCAGTTAATAAGACAAGGTGACACATGATGTCAGCTTGGCTTGGCTTGGCTTCATTCATTCTCAATCTCCCACTACCAAACACTGAAAGGGCTTAAGTAGCAGAATGTAGTCCAGAGAACGGAATGTGTTGTGTCATAGTTTACAGCTTGACTGCGATATTTGCACCTTTCGGTCCAACACAACCGACTTCAGCAAGCATTTTTTGAGTACCGGGTTAGCATTCCCTCTTCGATCCCTTTTCCCTAGCCAGTCTGCCCTGCTGCAGCCTGTTATCCAGGATCACCGCATGGACGTGTAGAAGGGTCTTGGCGGCTTTGGTTCGCTGGCCCTGACGCTAGCAGTCAGCTATGAGCCGCTGACCACTGCAGCTCATGCGCTGCGGTAATGATATTGATTGATAATGCAAAAATACAAATACACATGTGGTCAGTACAATTAATTTTAAATGAAGTGGCATTTTCCACTCCACATTACTGACATTCAACAGTTCATATTAATATATATTTTTTATTATCAGTACTTCATGTCATAGAAAATTTAATATATATCAATCTAGTTTTATTAACTTTTATGCAACCATTGGGGAAAAAAAAAATTACGAGCCATTGCCTGTTGCTTTTATCCGACGTTTCACAGTCTACATTTTTTCAAAGGGTTTTAATCATAGACAGACAACCGGGATTCAGCATAAATAGCTGAAATACTGCTTTTTCGATTGTAGAGAGTTTCACTTCTGTCCTGTCCAGTTGAACACAATGGCAATTTTGAAATTTGTTTTAAACATTTGGAAATTATTTTTTCTGTTTTTCATTTGGATTTGAAGATCTGCCAATTCATGAAAATGGGGAAGTTCAGTTTTTGCAACTGATTTTTCTGATGTAGATCTGTTTAGTTTGTTTATATAGATATAATAAATAAGTTTCAATTTAAATATTGATTATCCATTCTCTGTGTAACATTGATATTTTTATATTTCAAACAAGGGACGCCAAAAACGGGTCAGTCTGTTTGTTTGTGCTGTTTTTCAACACTATCACATTCATCTTCTTGTATCTCAGAAACTAACACATACATGCACAACAAAAATAATAACACCCCCAAGTCCTTTATTAATTTATGTCTCTACAAACAACAAAATCGTATCTATAGACCAATAAATAAAAAGGTTACTGGTTCTCAAAGTCAACAATCATATGACACGCTGATAAAAATAATGTGGCAGCATAAAGGTTAATCACAATTTTAGCTCAATGAATTAATTTTATTTTGAAAAAATACTATATGACATACAGAATTGGGGCTCAAAATACTATATGACATACAGAATTGGGGCTCAAAATACTATATGACATACAGATTTGGGGCTCAAAATACTATATGACATACAGATTTGGGGCTCAAAATACTATATGACATACAGATTTGGGGCTCAAAATACTATATGACATACAGAATTGGGGCTCAAAACACTATATGACATACAGATTTGGGGCTTAAAATACTATATGACATACAGATTTGGGGCTCAAAATACTATATGACATACAGAATTGGGGCTCAAAATACTATATGACGTACAGATTTGGGGCTCAAAATTCTATGACATACAGATTTGGGGCTCAAAATACTATATGACATACAGAATTAGGGCTCAAAATACTATATGCCATACAGATTTAGGGCTCTTTCCTTGGGCCAGTAAATCAGGATGAACTGTAAAGGGTTAATGTCCTTCCTAATAATATATTATTTTGGCTATAGAATAACACTAGGTGGGCTACCCATATGACGAGACTCCCCAATCTACCTATATGACGAGACTCCCCAATCTACCCATATGACGAGACTCCCCAATCTAAATGTTAGATGTCACAATCCTACCACACAGATATTGGATTCTAGATCCTTGCACTGTGATATCAGATCCCAAAATCTTAGCATTCAGATGAGAAATACTCCAATCCTAGCATTCAGATGAGAAATACCACAATCCTAGTATTCAGATGAGAGATACCAGAATCCTAGCATTGATATGGCAGATCCCAAAATCATAACATTCAGATGAGAGATACCAGAATCCTAGCATTCAGATGAGAGATACCAGAATCATAGCATTCAGATGAGAGATACCAGAATCCTAGCATTCAGATGAGAGATACCACAATCCTAGCATTCAGATGAGAGATACCAGACTCATAGCATTCACATGAGAGATACCAGAATCCTAGCATTCAGATGCCAGATATAAAATCCTAGCATTCAGATGAGAGATACCACAATCCTAGCATTCAGATGAGAGATACCAGAATCATAGCATTCAGATGAGAGATACCAGAATCCTAGCATTCAGATGAGAGATACCACAATCATAACATTCAGATGAGAGATACCAGAATCCTAGCATTCAGATGAGAGATACCAGAATCATAGCATTCAGATGAGAGATACCAGAATCCTAGCATTCAGATGAGAGATACCAGAATCCTAGCATTCAGATGAGAGATGCCACAATCCTAGCATTCAGATGAGAGATACCACAATCCATTGCATTCAGATGCCAGATATAAAATCCTAGCATTCAGATGTCAGATTCCAAAATCCCAGCATTGTGAAGGAGGATACCAGAAACCTAGCATTGAGATGTCAGATACTTCAATCCTAACATTGAGATGAGAGATACTTCAATCATAGCATTAAGATGAGATATACTTCAATCCTAGCATTGAAGTGAAGCATACCAGAATCCTAGGATTGAAGTGAGGCATACCAGAATCCTAGCATTGAAGTGAGGCATACCAGAATCCTAGGATTGAAGTGAGGCATACTAGAATCCTAACTTTGAAGTGAGGCATACCAGAATCCTAACATTGAAGTGAGGCATACCAGAATCCTAGCATTGAAGTGAGGCATAACAGAATTCTATAATCAAGACGACGGGTACCAGTTCTGTGATCTATGAACTGCATTCTCCCACTGGTGGTACACTAGCTTCATCTGTGGCCAAGTGTGCTGAGGCTCAAACTGCTTGTCACTCTGCTGCATTGCACGCAACTCGTCCTTGCTAGACCATACACCTGAAATTGAAATCATCAAGTAGATATTGAGTAAGATTAGGCAGATAAGTTTCTTCTTTGTTCTTATCACTTTGGTGTAAATAGGCCATCAACCAACCTACTTCAAGCAAACCTGACCTGTGCTACGAGGCGTGTTCAAATGAAACCAGACCAAACTGCAACAAGTGAACATACGTACGATGCACATGATGATGTCACTTCTGGTGTAAACAGAACATACCAACCATAAAGTTTGCAAAATTTCATTATCCTCTGACTCATAGTTTCCTGAACAGACCTTTGGAAAACACGTCGGATATGATACGGAATCCGTCCAGAGTTGATCAGCAAGCGGTGATTCAGTTTCTAACAGCTGAAAGATGTCAACCAGTTGACATTCATCGCAAAATGCAGGCAGTTGCTCAAGCCTAGCCCACTAAGCAGGAAATCCTCCTCCCCACTACATCCAGCTGATGTAAGAGCTAGGACCTGAACATCACCCCTGCAGAAGTACAGGTCAACTAAGATTAAGACAACTCTGCAGAGTCTGAATACAACCAGTTTCTTTTACTTCACTTGATCTAAAAACTACTCTTTAATGCATTAATTGACCCTGCTTCCACTCTTTCCTATTGCAATGCATTCCAAGCATTCACCAATCTCTGACTAAAAAAATCTTTTTTAGTATCTAATCGAGACCTTTCTTTAATTAATCAAAACGTCACAAATAGGCAGTGACATGTGTGCAGGTGGGTTGTCGTAGCACAACATCCAATTTTGTTGGTCCATACTTCAATTCTCTTTCTCCGTATTACCTCTCTCAAACGCCTCATAACATCCAAGTAATACTCTTTATTGATCGTCTGACCACATGAAACAAGCTCATGATGAACGCCCACTCCAATCAAGAAAGAAAATCAACAAAACTGTCCCATTTAAGTGACTAACATGCTTTTTTTTTTGTCTCGGTGATGCGGTTCTGTGATAACTGTCTTTTTGTTTCTTCTTCTTCTTCTTCGTACGCTGTCAGACACTAACTTGAATCTGTTCGAAGAAAGCAGATGTCATCCTGAGGCTGTCGACACTGTCATAGAGCTTGTCTAGTGTCGGCACTGGTGATGGCCACATGTGCTTTCTCTGGTCATCGTATGTCGGGCAATTATGCAGCAGATGTTCAGCGATCATTTTCCCTGTACCAAAGGTGCATTCGTCAGTAGCACCTATCTTCAGTTTATTGAATAGATAGTACCTCAGTCTGTTGTAGCCTGTGCAGAGTCTGAAGACCACAACCCGCTCTCTTCTGTTCAACTGGTAAGAAGCATCTTTTTGTTTCGACATCTATCCATAAACCCATCTTTCATTACCCATTATAACATTTTTCAGTAAGTCTCCGCCAGACTTTCAGTAAAAGATTTTTCATAA
This sequence comes from Ariolimax columbianus, assembly GCA_036924085.1. NCBI lineage: Eukaryota > Metazoa > Mollusca > Gastropoda > Stylommatophora > Arionidae > Ariolimax > Ariolimax columbianus. Next base: position 40,176,582 of record JAVGWX010000021.1, read on the forward strand.
TTTAAAGTAGAATTTCACACAAACACATTGCTCTTCCTTGCTCAATTTTTTTTAAATTGCCAAGTGCAGTACATGAGTACCGTATTCACTTCTCCTGATGCACATCAAAGACTAACAGAGGTGGTGTGATGCGGTTACTATTAAACTGAACTAATTTTAAAAGTCAGGTTATTTTTTTTTTTTTTAACTACCCTCGTATACAAGGGGCGTTCAAATCAAACCTGAACTTTTTGTTGTAGTTCTACCTGAATGAGTTATAGCGTGCTGGAACTACTATCATTAGTTAGGGGCACTTGTGTCCTTTTACTGCTAGGTGGCCTACTTGCCATGGGCCAGTCACGTGACAGATAAATAAAAATGGCGGACAACACAGTTAGTGCTTGCATGGAACAGCGTGTTGTGATGAAGTTTCATGTGAAAGAAGGTGTGAAACCTGCAGAAATTTACAGAAGACTGCAATCACAATAGGGTGATGAGACACTCAGCCGCAGTAAGACATTTGAATGGTGTAAATGTTTTGGTGAAGGCCGTACATCCGAGAGTGATGATCCCGTTCTGCTCCTGCAAGATAGCACTCGATCTCATACGGCTCACCGCACTTTGTGTCATATGCAGCAACTCGGCTGGGAGGTTTTGTCACATCCATCTTACAGTTCAGACCTCACTACAAGTGATTTTCACCTGTTTGGACCCTTAAAAGAATTCCTGAGTGGTCAGCATTTCAGCACTGATGATGAAATTAATGTCCTGGATTGGTTCAGACATACTGACAAATCTTTCTTTGATGAAGCTTTTCAAGCATTACTTAAACGCTGGAATAAGTGCATAAGCCTTGCAGGAGATTATATCAAAAAATAAACGGCATTTTTACCACTTGAAAAATATTATTACAAAAAGAAGTCCCAATTTGAATTGAACGCCCCTAAATATATGCTTGCTTGCTGCTCCTCCTGAGTTTATCACTATTAACGGATTTCTCTGGTAACAGGTTTGCAGTGGATCTTCTTACAAATAGGGGCATACTGAAGATGAACCTGAGTCTTCCAGACTATAATGCAATACAAGTCTTCTCAATAGACTCACCACTACAGGGATCACAGTCTTGATCCCCACCTCAATAACCTGGCTGCTGTAATACAGCATGTTTCCAGGTGGACAGCTACAGCAGGAGGTGGTGGCCTTGGTCTGTATGTATTGTGTGTATGGCATGCATGGCTTGGCATGACATACATATGTTCATAATGAGATTTGGTCCTGGTCATGCCACTTTCCTAACCTATTAGATGTCACACCCACGCTGTCTTGAGGAAAAATCTACTTCTTGTGCTATCTCCAGTCGTCTCGATAATGTCTTACCACTGGCCAAAGGTAACTCAGGACAAGAGAGTGAGATTGACATATTGTGCAAATCTTTCTCACTTTAATAATCCAAATTACTGCACAAGTCACCCATTTCAGCGGACAAAGCAAAATGAACAGATTGTCCACACAACTGAACAAAGAGTGGCCTTCATCACACATGATGGACGAACATTATATATATATATATATATATATATATATATATAATCTTTAATGCATTAATTGACCCTGCTTCCACTCTTTCCTATTGCAATGCATTCCAAGCATTCACCAATCTCTGACTAAAAAAATCTTTTTTAGTATCTAATCGAGACCTTTCTTTAATTAATCAAAACGTCACAAATAGGCAGTGACATGTGTGCAGGTGGGTTGTCGTAGCACAACATCCAATTTTGTTGGTCCATACTTCAATTCTCTTTCTCCGTATTACCTCTCTCAAACGCCTCATAACATCCAAGTAATACTCTTTATTGATCGTCTGACCACATGAAACAAGCTCATGATGAACGCCCACTCCAATCAAGAAAGAAAATCAACAAAACTGTCCCATTTAAGTGACTAACATGCTTTTTCTTTTGTCTCGGTGATGCGGTTCTGTGATAACTGTCTTTTTGTTTCTTCTTCTTCTTCTTCGTACGCTGTCAGACACTAACTTGAATCTGTTCGAAGAAAGCAGCTGTATATATATATATATGTGTGTGTGTGTGTATGTATGTATGTGTGTATATATATATATGTGTGTATATATACATATATATCACACACATTTGTCAAACAAAAGAATGCACTTCCTCACCTTTAGCAAGTCCTGCCAGATATGCTGCACCCAGACAGGACATATCACTATGCTGACTGCGCTCGAGGACTTGATTAACTATGTCACTCATCATCTGGACAAGGAAGTCATTGCCTGCCACACCCCCGTCAACCCTAGCAACAAATACATGCAGCAAAATGTTACTTTAACTGTATTATTATAAATATTACACAAAATCTGTGCCTAAGATCTACGAACATTCTTTATTTCCATCGTCTTATCCCTATCAGTATGTTACATAACCAATTTATTTATTCTTTTAGAGAACAACAAAAACAACAATGGAAAAGGTGCAGACTTTCATAAAAAGAGTGATCAAAATGGTATGATAAAATCACTAATGTGGAACTGATGGAAATAACCAGACATGTATCAGTGGGGATATATACATGACGTGAGAATATAACGCTGGCCTTTTACAGGCCATACATTAAGAAAGCTGATGAAGATCTTTTGAGCCAATGGCCGCTGTTAGTTCATCCATGTGCTGCATAAGTGGCCCCTTATATAGATTCAGATACCTGACAATGATTTATCACACAATATTATTCAGGAGATTCAGATACCAGACGGGATCAACATGCTGAGCAGCGCATGAGCTGCAGTGGTCAGCGACTCATAGCTGACTGCTAGCGTCAGGGCCAGCGAACCAAAGATGCCAAGACCTTTCTACATCTCAACGCGGTGATCCTGGATAACATGCTGCAGCAAAACAGACTGGCTAAGGAGAAGGGATCGAAGAGGGAATGCTAACCCGGTACTCAAAAAATGCTTGCTGAAGTCGGATGTGTTGCATCGAAAGGTGCAAATATCGCAGTCAAGCTGTAAACTACGATACAACGCATTCTGTTCTCTGGACTACATTCTGCTACTTAAGCCCTTTCAGTGTTTGGTAGAGGGAGATTGAGAATGAACGAAGCCAAGCCAAGATACCAGACTATGATTTATCACACAATATTATTATGTAATCTTTTACCATCGATTATCAAGTTGTATTTGACCAAACTATGATTTATCCAACTGTATTATTATGGTGATTCAGATACTAGACAATGATTTATCCCACAATGTTTTTATTTACCATATTTGTTTGATACTAACACAACCACCTAAATTGTACGATAACCCACGCCCACATACAAATTAAAAGCTGCAATACTAAAACTAAATTGTATCAATATCTAAACAATTTTCTTTAGAATCAACATCAATATCAACTTCACTCTCAGAATCTAAACCACATGCTCACCACTTGGCTTGGCTTAATTCGTTCTCAATCTCCCGCTACCAAGCCCTAAAAGGGCTTAAGTAGCAGAATGTAGTCCAGAGAACGGAATGCATTGTGTCATAGTTTACAGCTTGACTGCGATATTTGCACCTTTCGGTCCAACACATCTGACTTCAGCAAGCATTTTTTGAGTACCGGGTTAGCATTCCCTCTTCGATCCCTTCTCCTTAGCCAGTCTGCCCAGCTGCAGCCTGTTATCCGGGATCACCGCGTGAAGGTGTAGAAGAGTCTTGTCAGCTCTGTTTCGCTGGCCCTGATGCTAGCAGTCAGCTATGGATCGCTGACCACAGCAGCTCATGCTCTGCATCATCTTGATCCCGCTCACCACTTGACATCTGAATTATCCAATAATGTAAATTTTCACTCTGAAGTTCAGTCAAAAAATGCCATGCTGATATTGGATGTGTCAGATCGAATGGTGCAAATATCGCAATCAAGCTGTAAACTACTTAACTTAACTGAACATCTTTAGACTGGTTTAGAAGACTTTGCAGAGTCTTTATACAACTAGTTTTATTTACATTACCTTGCTCTAAAAGCTATGCACATCCAATTTATTCTTAAATGCATTAACTGTCCCTGCCTCCACTACCTCCTGTGACTACGGCACAATGCATTCCGTTCTCCGGACTACATCCTGCTACTTGCAAAGCCCTTTTTAAGGCTGTTAGCGGGAGTTTGCGAATGAACGAAGAAGATAAATCGTAAGACATATCTCAACTTTAGAGACGTATAAATGGGTAAAAAAAATGTGTGTTTTAGAATAGACAAAATACAGTAGATACCATTTAAAGATGTTAGCCCATAATGTCCTTATAGAGATTCAGATACCATCTAAGGATGACCACTAGACGCCAAGTATTGAAGAGAATTGACTAAAACATTTAATTTAATTTTTTTTTGCGTTCGCCTTATTTTTCTATTCCTCAGGACGATGTGCATTGCACAATGTTTATATGTTGTGCCTGTCAACTCAGTGCATCCGACTTCGGCAGGTAGCAATAAAGAGAGAAAATTCAATCGCTCACCTGACATGAGACAACGGAATCCTGGTCTCAGTGAGCGCTGTCTCGTAGAGAGACTTAAAACGAAAGGCCAGTGATTCAAGCATAGCCCTCACAAGATGAGCTTTTGTAGTATTTGGAGTCAGACCAAACATGGCTGTCACGGCTCTGTCATCGTTGAAGGGGGCCTGCAAACCACTGAATGCTGGGACAAAAAAGACTCCACCAGAATCTGAGGAAATGAAATGTTAAATTCAAACATTACTTTTACATCATCATTTCATTTGTCCACTTATAGTTTAGTCGAAGAATCAACGTCATTGCACACAGTTTAAACCCATAAGTGCTTTGTTATTCTCCACATTTTCTCAGCACAATGTACGAACTCCGTAGCAACAAAGAGGATCCCGTAATAGATTGGGTAAATTTTCAACATAATTTTGAGCAGCAGCTGTTAAGCCTACTCTTTTTGATTTCCAATTGCCGAGGGATTTTTAACGTGCACGACACTGCACACAGGAGTTCGATCTCTATTACCCAGAGATCCGGAAAAATACCAGAAAGTCCACATGAAAAAAATCATGGTCTCCATCATGATTTTAACCAGTGGCCCTTAACACTCACTCGAGGCTGAGGTCTTACCTCGAGACAGTTCAGTTCACTTATGTCGTCAGTTGCGACAGCCATCACCCAGTGATGATACAATGTGATTTCTGCCCAGAGCTCTGAACGTCAAATTGAAGAAATCCAACCAAGTATGAGTAAATAGATGGAGTAACTATGACATTCTTAACCTTTACAACACGCACGTCGAGTCTGTCATGATAATCAAGGAGCGCAGGTCGAGTCTGTCCGACTTACGTTGCCATTGTATAGCAGCGGCCATTCTAATTAAACTTAAAAATGAACGGCTACAAAGTAATAGTCTGAACAATACTGCTCTTTAATTGTAGAGAGTTCCGACGTCTGTAATGTACCGTTAGATACCAGCAATGGCGATCGGGGAATTAGTTTGAAGCTTTTGGAAATGATTTATCTTTTTCGTTTAGAGTTTGAAGATTCACCGATTGTTGAGAATGGGGGGAGTCAAGTTTCTGTAACATACTTTTCTGAGGTAGATCTGTTTAGATTGTTTATTTGGATACAATAGTTATGTTGATAGTCGAAGTGACAGACATAGCCATTACAGCAAACATCTGTAATCCGTTGTCAGCGATTTACAAAATTTTCTTTGTCAACCAAATAAGGCTGACAACAAGAGAGTCTAAGTGTGCTGTTTTTTCAACACTTTCACCATAATTTTTTTTTATCTCAGAAACTAACAAACACACACAACAAAAAACAATTTCACCAACAAATTCTTTATTCATTTATTTCTCTACTCACAAACAAATCATATCAATAGATCATCAAATAAAAATGTTACATGCTCTCAAAGTAGCAACAGTTGTTAAATGACGTGACGTCGTGAAAAATAATGCAATGGCAGGGTAATTGTGTCAATTTTGTATGTAGAGTGGTAAATGTTAATGCAGCAAAATGCATCGTCATTTAATTATTGAAGTGTACTGCTGACCATCCCTCAATGGACTGGCTAAGACGTCAAAGAGGTATCCGAGTGGAGTCACTACTTCCTTTCTGAATGGTCCTAACAGATGAGTCGGGAAGGTTGTAAACCATGACATAACATTACAATGTCCTTTTCAGGACGAACACAGAAGAAGAAAGTACATGTCAAGTCACAAAATGTTGACCTGGCTTTTTCAGTTGATTGTTTTTTGCGAATGCCCACAATGAGTAGGTTTACTCTTTTTTGCACCCTGAAAAGGACGTTAAGTGGCAGGTTGCAGTAAATTTTCTCACATCCCGAGCGTGCTGATGAAGGTGGACTGGGGCCCTCCAGGCGGTTGTGCAATGCTTGGCTTCAAGTGCGTGTCGCTCACTACTACGGGAATCATCTCGATCCCTCACCTTGTTAGCCAGGCTGTCATGAAAACAGCCCGTTTGCAGGAAGGACTGCGGGGAAGCAAGGTGAAGGTCTTGGCCTGTATATTTTGCCTGACCAGAGATTAGTCTTCCTCTCCTTTGTCTGTTGAAGTTTTTTATAGATAGAAACCTATGTCCAACTCTCTGCAGTCACCTTTTACGACATGCCTGTACAGTGTTACTATTCATTGCTCCCATTTCAGGCCCGGGAATACTTGAGCAAATAAATAATTGACCTAGTTAAAATACTGATTGGTCTGCCGGTATGTTTGTGTATGACAAGGACAAAAATAGAACTGCCCCACAGAGAGCATGTCGTAAGAGGCGACTGTGTAACATGGCATAACACCGGCCATGGTTAGGTGGTTTGTTTAGAGCAACATAGATAGTGCCTAACAGGCTGCGAGTCTTCTTCGCTCCAGTGTTTCGGTCTATTAAAATGGACTCGCACATCAGTTAACCCCCCTCTGCAGCACTTGTCCCAACACAGTGGAGTAATAAGCTGCATGAGCCTAGCCCGCTAAGCAGGAAATCCTCCTTCCGGTTACATCCAGCTCATACCAAAGCTGGGACCTACACAGAGGCATCTGAAATGTAGAAGTACAGGTCAACTAAGAACTAAGAAGAAATAAAACAAATAGAAAGAAGAAGAGAATTTACCTGGTACAGATGTTGCTAAATTAGAACTCTCTGCTGGATTGTTCAAGAAACCTGATTGAATAAACAACAAGTTTACAGAATGGGTGAATGATATAATCAACAGAATATCAAATGTATACATATGTAGACATTAGGAAATATTTCATTAGTCAGAGAGTTGCGGATGTCTGGAATGCATCGCCACAAGAAATAGCGGATGCAGGGTCAATTAATGCATTCAAGAATAGATTGACTGAACATAGTTTTTAGACCAAGGATATGGAAATAAAAACTGGAATCTTCTAAACCAGTATAAAGATGTTGTGTTATCCTCACAAAAAAACATAATTGCAGATAAGATAGTGGTTCTCTTTAACTTCCGCAGAGTGGTACAACCCCCATAGTGGTGAGTTTACTGAGGAGCCATGCATTTGACCACAGTCCACTTTCTCAACCTTTACCAATCCGAATAAAAAAAGGACGGAAGTTCCTCTGGGCCTGAATTATTTTTCCGCATGTCACATTTTTCTAGGTTCTCAATTTGAAAGCCTGTATCTTTTTTGTTTGTCTTGGCATAAATAATATTTGATTGTGTGTACAGACATAAATGAATAAAAAACTTGTTGGTGTTATTATTTTTGTTGTGTGCTTGTTTACATCTACAATGACGGCATAGTCTATTTTTAGATTCAAAATGGATGGATGTTTAACCGGTGTAAACGCACAACAAAGCTCTAGAATAATTTCTTCTTATCGCTCTGCGTATTATCTTGACATCAGTACAACCACGTTTTTGGCATAATAACAATTCCCCGCCCCCCCTCTCCCCTAAAGGTAAAGGCCATCTGAAAGGCATAGATATCGCAGCCTCAATGCAAACTACGACACAACATAACAATGTCCTTTTCAGGGCGAATGCTGAAGATGACGAACAACATCAACATAGGTGATATCCCAGTTGTAAAAAAATAGAAACCCCTCTAACCTTCTAAGCATACTGTAAAAATGACTATAGTATATAATACTCTTGATTTAGCCCAAAATTTTCTGGTACAATTTCATAGAATAGAAATAATAAGTGTATTGTAACCGCCCAAGTATGTCGAAAATGTGACTAAAGAAGGTTGCGCACAGGGCTAGCAAGCTTGAAATTTAAAACCATTGCTACATCAACCGCTCCTGCAAGTCATCAGATACATGCTTCCTGCAAGAGTCCAAACTATAGTAATAGTCTCTTTTAGTCATGACTGACTACAGAATAATATATTAGTAGTTTTATGCAGGCAACCGAAAAGAGCGAAAGGAGTGGATCAGAAATTATAAACATAATAAGATTTGCTTTAACATAATAAGATTACTGACACATAATAAGATTTGCTTATACTTAATAAGATGACTGATTTTTTAAAATAAGATTACTGATACATAAGATTTGCTTATGCATAAAAAATTACCGATACATAATAAGATTGCTGATACATATTAAGATTATTGATGCAAAATAAGATTACTTTGCTTTAATGTTTGAGTCTATTAACCCTTTGAACCCATGATCCCGATAAACCGGTGTGTGTGTGTGTACATAACTCGCGCCCCGAGTCACCGGTTTGCCGGTAGAGCACACGTATCTTATAAGAATTGGCATAGTATGGATAAACACGACAGAATTTGCATACTACTTCCGGAATGTTACTTCAAAATGGTGGCGCCCATGAACTGATCATATTGCGACAAATTTTTACAATATTTTCCCGATGAAAAGACATGCAGAAAAACCAGTAAATGAGCGTTCTAAAAGGCTAACAATGAAACAAGCTGTCGAGATTGTTCTCAATGATTCGGAGGACGATGAATTAGATTTAGATGGCAACTATTCTGAAACTGATATAGAAGTTGAATCAGATGATCATTTGAGTGATAACATGTGTTCATTAGACTCTGATGAAGCTACATCTTACCCTGTTCCTGATTTTTCTGGCAATCAGGCTGTTTTACAGGGGCGTGGAAGGGGGAGTCTCCCAGGTAGTGTCTCTAGTAAATTTGATGCAAGTTGGTCTCCAATAAATATATTCAGACCTGTGTCTGCAATAAACACAACATTTATGGAGCAGATAGGCCCTAAGAACATTCCAGAATCTATTAATCCAGAAAGTAAAGCCAGTGTATTTTTGGAACTTTTCCTGGATGATTTCTGGCACAATTTGTGTGAGCAGACAACTCGACGCGCTGAGCAGGTGAGAAGGAAGAAACCAACCAGCTACTATGCCAAAAATTTTTAAAGTGTAGTAGTGCCAGAGATGAAAGCATTCTTTGGACTGCGTCTTCAAATGGAACACAGTGTGAGTAAACCACGTTACGAGGAGTACTGGTCTAGCTCGTCTGCTAACTTCGTGTCTCATACTCCTTGATTCCACACTGTGATAGACCGTGATTGCTTCCTTGCTATCTGGACTTTTCTTCATCTTGTTGATGAGGAGGACACGGCTTTGGATAAAGCAGATAAACTTTACAAAGTAAGGCCTATGTTGGATGTGTTGCTACCAAAATTTCAGCACTATTATTCGCCTTCACAGCACGTGAGCTTAGACAAAGGTATGATCCCCTCGTAGAGCAGACTTGCCTTCAAACAGTATATCAAGTCAAAGCCCATAAACTGGGGAATAAAGGCTTACATGGCTTGTGAAGCAAGCTCTGGATATATTCTGAATCTGGAAATCTACACTGGAAAAGCAGACAATATTATTTCAGATCTTGGTGTTGTTGGTAGCGTCATTATTAGAATTTTAACTTCTGGGAATTTGGTCAACAAAAACCATATTGTTGTGGACAGATTCTACAACAGTATAACTCTCTTTGACAAGTTGTACACTGATTATGGTACACTTGCTGTAGGTACAGCAATGACAAATAGGAAATTTTATCCTAAAGTACTGGTAGGAAAGAAGAAAATGGACAGGGGTCATTCAGAATTTATTTGCCATAACAACATTGTATGCCTTGTCTGGATGGACCAAAGACATGTCAATTTTATATCCAACTACCACAACCCAACAGAAATTGGAACTGTTAGAAGAAGAAGAAAGGATGGAACAGCTGTAGATGTTTCAACTTCTCAACTTTGTAATGACTATAATGCTTTCATGGGGGGCACAGATGTCAACGACCAAATTTGTCGTCTCAACAAGACACGACGGCATTATCGCTGGCCTAGGAGGCTAATTGTGAAATTCTTTATGTGGGCATGTAATAATGCCTACATACTTATGGATCATTATAGTCCCCACAATACAACAGAAAGACGTTACAGGACATTTGAGATGTTCATGAACGAAGTTTGTTTATCCCTCATTGGGGATTATAGAACAGCTACTGCACAACTTCACAACCGTGTTGAGGCACAACAGAAACTGCAAAATGTTGGTTCCCATCATCCACAAATGTCTCCAAAAGCTACAGGAAATTATGTTTGTGTAGTATGTTCATTTAAATTTAACAAGCATGTCAAGGACTTCCCAAACATGGCCTACAAAGACAGACCATTCAAACAAGTCAAGACAAAATTTTGTGTAAACATTGTGAAACTTATCTGTGCCTAAAGGATGGGTCTACATGTTGGGAGGACTGGCATAATAAGCAGGAATATTGGAGATGATCAGGTCAGTGGGTCTACAGGCTAGGAGGACTGGCATAATAAGCAGGAATACTGGAGATGATCAGGTCAGTCTATTTGAGATAAAAATAATTGAAACAGATCACTTAGTTTTGTCATTGTAACTAGTTTTGTTCAGGTGTCCATTTTTGGCTTTTTTTTTTCAGGAGCCCAGGGGAGTGGGATTTTACAGGCCATGTGACCAGGGTTCAAAGGGTTAAGACTCGTACATCGGTTACCCATGCTCCGTAAGCGCTTGTCCCAACGCAGTGGAGTATTAAGCTGCTCAATCCTAGCCCACTAAGCAGGAAAGCAATCTACCGGCTACATTCAGCTTATACCAGAGCCTGGGACCTGCACAGGGCATCTACCTCTGTAGAAGTACAGGTCGACAAAGAACGAAAATTTGTGTATAATATGAATATTTGATTTAGCCAAAAAAATTCTGGTTAAAAAAAAATTATTGTATAATAGGCATCATGATTTTTCAAGATTTGATTTTATGAAACATTTTCTTAAAAACTTAAAGTATGAGTAATAACTAACAGTATAGGTATGCAAACATCTAAATTTGAGGTATTTTGGACTCCCTCGTCATTACTCTCACCAGAAAACATATGACACATTAAATTTTGCCTCATTTTAATGGTCAAATTGCGAAACTTTTCAATGTAGGTTACTTTCAGTATAGAAAATGACATTTTTTTAGTACTCGTATTTAATTAATAGGGAGCCGTGTAGCGCAGTGGTTAGCGAACTGGCCTCGCATCTGAGTGGTCCTGGGTTCATGCCCCAGTTGAGGTGGAAATGTTTTTTCAGACCGCAACGGCTCCCGGGTCAACCCAGCCTTATATGGGTACCGGTTCAGTTGGAAGTAAAGGCGGCCGGCGTGATGCTGACCCCATCATCCACTAAGTGCTGTGGATTACAATATAACATGGGCCTAACACTATATTTCTGATGCATCGCATGGCATGATGGGATCTTGCTTTTATTTAATTAATACACACCCGAGTTTGAGCAGTCCAAAATTAGTCCATTGTGCGTATTATACCTGAGATTTTACAGTAGCTCTCTAACTACTCTGCCAATTGCACACAGAACAATATGAACATAACATGGATTTTTAACTCACCCAAGGATTTCGCCCATTCTAGAACTATTCCTGTATCTGCAGATTGGCCCTCGGCTAGGTATACCAGCTCATCTCCTATTTTCCACCCAATTAGCGGATAAAGACCTGCAGGGTTACAGTATACAATTATTTGTTGTTTCAAATGTCCACAATGAGTAGGTTTACTCTTTTGTGTGCCCTGAAAACAACGTTAAGTGGCAGGTTGCAATTGCTTTCCTCACATCCAGAGCATGCTGATGAATGTAAACAGTGGTCCTCCAGGCGGTTGTGCTATGCTTGGCTTCATCTCACTACTACGGAAATCACGTCGATCTCTCACCTCATTAGCCAGGCTGCCATGAAAACAGCCTGTTTCCAGGGAGGGCTACGAGGAAGCCAAGGTGAGCGTTTTTGGCAAGTATATTTTGCTTGACCCTGACTAACATGTCTGATCAATATATTTTGCCTGACCAGGTGTTAGTTTTCCTCCCTACAATTATTTGTAAGACAGTTACATTTGGAATTCATTCTCAATCTCCCACTACCAAACACTGAAAGGGCTTAAGTAGCAGAATGTAGTCCAGAGAACGGAGTTCGTTCTGTCGTAGTTTACAGCTTGACTGCGATATTTGTACCTTTCAGTCCAACACATGCGACTTCAGCAAGCATTTTTTGAGTACCGGGTTAGCATTCCCTCTTCGATCCCTTCTCCTTAGCCAGTCTGCCCTGTTGCACCCTGTTATCTAGGATCACCGCGTGCAGGTGTAGAAGGGTCTTGGCAGCTTTTGTTCGCTGGCCCTGACATTAGCAGTCAGCTATGAGTCGCTGACCAGATATGCAGATGATACAGTTGTACTTTCGAATAATGCTGTGGGATGGAACAGATAATACTGTTGGTTAAAAAACACAGCAAGGAACAGAGACAGACCAAGCTGAAGATGGACACAGGACATTAAAGAAGTTCTGGAGATCTTGGTCACAGAAATGGGAGAGCTGGTCAAAGAATGAGAATCTTACAGATCAGGCTGTTTCGAGAGCGACGTTCTGCAGAGGACATGCTACATGAGGATAATAATAATGTTCATCTAGGGCTCGTTGCCTTGATCGACCACTATGATGTACAACTGATAACGCTTGTAGCCAAACGTCGTCCAATGCAGAAGGACAAATTGCTGTCTGTCAAAACTATGTAGAATGGGGGCAGCCACTCCCATGTCTCCAGCCAGCTGTTGGGAGACTCTTGTTACACATAGCTGACTTGGACATGATCTGGTGAGTCAGTCCAGTCGAACTATTCTTCTTCTTTTCCGATGTGCTAAAATGGATGTCTGATGCTGTGTCGTAATTTACAGTGATGTCGTGACAATTGCGCCTTTCGACCTGACACATTCAATTTCAGTGTGACATTTCTGGAACCAGGTTTTTTTTTACTTCTCTCTTTTATCCCAAATCTCTTAGCCAGACTGCATGATTGCAGTCTGTTTCCAGGACAAGCAGTCAGCTTTGAGTCACTGGATGTCGTCAGTTCATTCACTGCTGTCTCTTTGGCCCTACTCTTTGATCTAAATACAGTTAAACAAAAAATAAAATGGGTCGGCCATCGCATGTGAATGCAGCCTGACAACTAACAGTGCACACATATAACACAAGAAGATCTGGTCATAAATCATGAGGAAGTCCATGTTGCAGACAGATAGATGACATAATAAAAATCTTACAACAGCAAGGGTGTACGATGACAGAAACAAAATAACTGGTCCAAAAAAGATTACTTTTCACTTTCTTCTTCTTCTGAAAAGGACGTTGAGACAACGTGTCATAGTTTACAGCGAGGCTGCAATATCTGTTATTTTAAGCCCGACACATCCTATTTCAGCTGTATTTTTTTAGTACCGGATTTGTCTTCCTTCTGCAATCCCTATCTCTTGGCCAGACTACACTAGTGACTAGTACAGCTTGTTTCCAGGGCCGCCATGGGCAGAACAGGGTCTTGGTCAGCTATGGTTCGCTGACCCTGATGCAACCAGTCAGCTACGAGCCGCTAGCTGCTGTCAGCTCATGCACTGCTGCATCTTGGCCCTACCACTTCAGCTATCCGTGACACTTATTGGCACAAGTAAATGGGAAAGCTAGTAAGGAAACTATATGATAACTCATCCTCCATAACATTATATCATCTGTTCTATTAAGAATCAACACTAATACACTCCAGGCAGACCCATAGGTGCTCAGTTCATCCCCTTGCAGTAAATGGTAAAAAGTGTAGATGCTGATGGTTTCAGTAGCTCACTGGTTGCACACACTTCTGTTCTGTTCTTTCAGACACCCCTCTCTGTTAGGCATGTGCATAATTTCAAAATTCTGCAATCTGTGCCTTGCTGGTTAATCGACCAAAAGCTGGTCATTGATCTGCTTCAAAATGTCACATTTATTCATCGCCAATATTCTCACTGATGGTGCCTCTGAGGCCAGGATGTCAGCTCTTTCATTCCTGCAAATAACGCAAGTGGTCCGCCGGGGTCTTTGTGTGCAACAAAGACAATAATAGCTCCACTGCCCACAGAGAGCATGCTGTAAGATGCGACTAACTGTGTGACATGGCATAACACTGGCCATGGTTAAGTGGTTTGTTAAGATTAGCATAGATGGTTCCTAACAGGCTGTAGGTGTACTTTGCTCTAGTGTTTAAGTCTATTAAGATGGACTTGCACATCGGTTAACCTCCCTCTAAAAAACTGGCTGTATACAGACTCTGTGGGAGTCTTCTAAACCACGTTAGACGTTAAGTTAAACTCCAGCATGGCTAAGACAGTAGATCCACACAAGTTTCGAGGCCTCTATGTCCACTATCCACCCTATGATAAGACAAAGACATAAAGATACATACCAGCAACTGATGCATGTGGCTTGCTGCCTGTGTTAAGATCTAGAAAGGTCCCTGTTCCCATTGTGCACTTAACATCCCCAACATCAAAGCAACAGTGGCCAAACATGGAACTTTGCTGATCAGCAACCTGATAAAATGAATGGTAAAAGATTACAACCTAATAATAGATCAATAATCAATCAATAGTACATTTAACCGACCATGGCCCGTCGCATCGAATAACTATGTCCATGACCACGTCCCAGGCGGCCTGCAGTTCTGATGGGGAGGTGACAATCTGTTTTAGCCAGGTGTTGTGAGGGCGGCCCCGAGGACGTCTCCAGGATGATGAGCACGGCTTCTTCCCGTAACTCACCACCACAGCCTGTCGGAGCATCTCGTAGGCTGGGGGGACTTTCCGGGAAAGGTAGCAACGTGACCAAAGAGAGACATGACGGCGATCAATCGTTGAGACAATGCCTGCCAGTTGAGTACGTCGAAATACTTCACTGTTGGAAATCATGTCATACCAGACGATCCCAAGGATGCGCCTCTGGTTGCGCAGGTGGAAGGCCTTAAGACGCTGCCGGTCCTGCTGTAGTAGTGTCCAGGACTCTGAGCCATTCATGAGAATGGGGACAATGTAGGAGGAGTAAATACGAAGCCTGGTCTCCAGGGAAAGCCTACACTGGGACCAGTACACGGATCAAGTACATGGATGAAGCCGCTAAGCCCATCCCAGGGTGATATCATGGCTGCTGCATGCGTCTGAGGACTGTCCGCTGCCAAGGTACACGAAGTCCTTGGCGGCTGCAACAGGGTTGTCATTCACAGTGATGCTTTACTGATAATAGATGATAAAAGATTACAGTAACTGATTACTGATGAATACAAATTATTATAATTATTTGCTCGATTTTCACCATGTAGTGTAGAAATTGTCTTTCCTTTTTCTTGTAGATTTTAGTTTCTACAAGATTGAGGCAGTGTACCCCTTGCCCCCAACCTTCTTTGCACCGAGTCAGGCACACCAGAATTCATTGCAGTATTTATACGCATAATGATGAAAAGTCGCAGAGTAGCTCTGAATGGAATGGCGACACTTCTAGGCATCAGACAAGGTTCAGAACACCACATTATCTATGCTGTGCTCCAGTTTCACAAAGTTTCTGCAAGATGGATGCCATTGACAGCTGACTCCAGAATTTAAATGTCAGTGTCTAATTGCACACGTGACAAAAATCACTTTTTTTCTGAAAGTATCCATGAACTGTGTAGTGCTGAGGAACTTGCATCTAGTCAAAAGCGCTTCAAAGACTACATCAAAATATTTCTGACATGCTTCAATGTCGATGAAAACTCATGGGAGTACCTAGCACAGGACTACCAGGCTCGGCATAAAACAACCTCCAGAGGCACCTCCATTTCTGAGGAATGCAGGATTTCCTAGGCCCGGAGAAAACGTACTGTGCGGAAAGACAGAACAACCGATACATGTCCAACAGTGACCTTATATGCTGCATTTGTAAAAATGGATTGTGCTACAATTGGCCTATATAGCCACCTCTGGACTCACTGGTGAGGTGCAACACAACGTGTCTGACTACTTTAGTCATCATCGATTGCGATGGACGGCCATTTTTGTTTTTGAACGGAATAGAGACCATGTCAAGAAATGATTAGTTGGTGTACCCCTTTTTCAAAATAGATTTTGAAGAAATATAATGTCAGGTTTTCATCTTAATTCTCTTTGCATAATAAGCCATATGAGTAATTGCCAAAGTTCTTGTTGATATTAATTAATGCTGTTTATAACATGATAATGTATTGACAATGTTGAATAGCAAAATCTTGATAGTCCATTAAGGCAGCATTTCTAGAAGAAACAACTCTTAACAACAGCTGCTGCCTTGCAGGTAGGCCTGGGACAGCCTAGGGATAAAGCCCCAAATAAATGCTTGTGATAGGCCCAGCGAACAGTCCACCTCATAAAGACAGCTACATACATAATTTTGTTGGAGTCGTTGATGTGAACGTCAGAGGGAAAATGAGAATACAAAGAATAGCAAAGTTATAAAAAACAATTTGAACAATAAAAATATAGTCACAGTTTTGTACAAGAACTGGGGAAAAATACAATCTTATATTGTATCCGACGTGGGATCAAGATGCTGAGCAGTACATGAGCTGCAGTTGTCAGCGACCCATAGCTGACTGCTAGCTAGCGTCAGGGCTAGCGAACCAGAGCTGCCAAGAAACTTTTACACCTCCACGCGGTGATCCTGGATAACAGGCTGCAGCAGGGAAGACTGGCTAAGGAGAAGGGATCGAAGAGGGAATGCTAACCTGGTACTCAAAAAATGCTTGCTGAAGTCAGATGTGTTGGACCGAAAGGTGCAAATATCGCAGTCAAGCTATAAACTACGACACAACGCATTCCGTTCTCTGGGCTACATTTTGCTACTTAAGCCCTTTCAGGGTTTGGTAGCGGGAGATTGAAAACGAATGAAGAAGTATCCGATGTAATATATCAAGTTTATTTAATACAGGATGGTGTTCAATAAATATATTCCACAATTTACTGGCATTACAAGTAGGAACATTGGAAATGATCAGGTCATACAATTTGAGATATGATAACTAAATTGAAGCACATAGTTTTGTCATAGTAAATAGCTTTCCTCAGATGTCTACCTTGTGTGTATTTTCTCAGGAGCACAGGGGAATGGGATTTTACAGACTGAGTGGCCAGGAAAGTTCAAAGGGTTAAAACCAAAAATATTGGAAGGTTGCACTAGAATAAGAAAAACACAGGTCTATAGAAAAACAAACAGCCATAACTCACAACTGCAGTTATTGGGATCTCAAATCCAATGACGTCTGCATCCGTCAAACCGAAATTGCCACTGTGGAAAAAAAAAACATAATCTTTTGATGTATGTGAAAGTATAACAGTATTGCTGTTTTGTTGTTGAAAGCCCACAATGAGTAGGAATACTCTTAACTAGGATTTCTTCAGATCTTCTTCTTCGTTTGTTCTCAATCTCCCGCTACCAAACCCTAAAAGGGCTTAAGTAGCAGAATGTAGTCCAGAGAACGGAATGCGTTGTGTTGTAGTTTACAGCTTGGCTGTTATATTTGCACCTGTTGGTCCAACACATCCGACTTCAGCAAGCATTTTTGAGTACCGGGTTAGCATTCCCTCTTCGATCCCTTCTCCTTAGCCAGTCTGCCCTACTGCAGCCTGTTATCCAGGATCACCGCGTGGAGCCGTAGAAGGGTCTTGGCAGCTATGGTTCGCTGGCCCTGATGCTAGCAGTCAGATATGGGTCGCTGACCACTGCAGCTTATGCGTGCGCTGCTCTGCATCTTGATCCCTCTACAGATCTGACATTGGAGTTGATTGAAGATCTGTATTCTTGTTGGGAACTTAATTTCTTTCTATTTACACAAATTCTGTAAAGCAAGAAAAGCCCTTCTCGCCGTTTGTATTCTTAATTTTATATTGCTATCTCTACCTCCGTCCTTGTCTATATTACAACCAAGAAATATGAATGATTCTACCTCTTGCAGTATCATACCTCCCAGTACAGTACAATCTGAATGTAGTTTGATGTTTTATTCTTTCATAATCGGTTTTTTTTCTCTGCACATCCTCAGACCCAATTTCAGTGACCGCTCATTAAGTGTGTGTATGCATGTATGTATATATATATATATATATATACACAATGAATTATGCGAATGCGGAGCCATCCAAGACCCTGAACATCTGTTTCTTCTTCCTCGTTTATCTTCAGACCTCATCTTCAATGACTCTAACAAAGGCAGCAGTTGGCTCAAGGCTCTGTATGCTTCCGTAGAGCTTCTCGTGGAAGGATACTGGCTGTTGCTAAATGCTACTTATTTTGTCGGTATACAGGGGACAGGACTGCAAAATAATTTCTGCCTTCATGGGGTCTGTGCCGCAGGCACATAGGTCTGTAGTACCAATCTTGAGCTTGTTGTACAGATGGCATCTAAGTCTGTTGTGACCTGCGCGTAGCCGGAGAATTATCACCTGGTCTCGCCTGGAGAGTTGATGGTAGGCATCTTTTCTATGTGGCCAGGGTGGTCTTTTTTCCATTTTGCACTGTACGTTGCCCTGATGAATGCTTTTGTCTCATTGTATGTGATTTCTGTATCACTCTGCTGCAGCATTCCTCCCTCTCTGGCAAGTCTGTCTGCCTCCTCATTGCCTGGAATGTTGCAGTGGGCTGATATCCACTGGACTGTGCTTTTTTTTTTGAAGCACTGGGATATGCTTTCGAGCGAGTCTGCCAGAGCACCGAGATCATTTTTGTGCTGGTTCTTACGCGCCATAACACTGCGATGTCATCTGTGAAAATGACCACTTGCTTTTCTGCCTGCTCCTTATGGTCTATAAGGGTTTCAGCTGCTTGTCTCAGGGCGCTGGCTTCGGCACTGAAGTTGCTGAAGCGTCTCCCAGTGGCAAATGCTGCTGAGTATGCTTTGCTTTTTAGTTTTATAGTGATGCCTCCTCTCCTGTTTCCAATGGCATCTTTGGCTGAGCCATCCGTATAGGCGTGCGTCCAGGCTGTTGCTGGGAATTTTTGGTTTATGTAATTTGTAACTATGTGTTTATTCTGTTCCTCTGTTTGTGTGTTTTGGTTTTTTTTGTCTTCGATGTTGGGGATATAGTATATGAACATCTGTATAACTGCCCAAGAATGCATGAACCATATACTTTGGTGGATAGCATGGCAGCGGATCAAAAAGTTTCTATGGCAGCTCATTTCTGGTCCAATACTATGTGAAGTTGCAGAACACCGAAAGTATGTAAGTAAACAAAATGTAAGTAAACAAAATGTAAGTAAACAAAATGTAAGTAAACAAAGTCCAGAACATCAAGTCTTTTTGTCAAAAGCCATTGAATTCCATTGCAGTATGTAGAAGTCATGTTCTTCATAATCCAGTCAATAGCCAGCAGAAAGAGAAATGACAATAAGAGACATCCCTGTCACACTCTAGTTCTCATCTGAAAGGCCCCAGAAAGCTCCCATCAAGTAGAATTCTACACATCATATTTTTTTTCATTTTCTTAATTATGTTAATTTTTCTTTTTTGTTCATTTTCAAACTCCCGCTACCAAGCCCTGACAAAATGTGTTGTCGTATTTACAGATATTTGCACCTATCTGTCCACACATCCGACTTACGCGTGGCATTCTTAGGTAGCGGATTAGCCTTCCCTCTTCAATCCCTTCTCCTTAGCCAGTCTGCCCTGTTAAAGCCTGTTATCGAGGATCACAACGTGGAGGTGGGGAAGGGCCTTTGTAGCTCTGGTTAGCTGTCCCTGACTCTAACAGTCAGATTTGGGTCATTGACCGCTACAGCTCATACACAGCTCAGCATCTTGATCCCAATTATGTTAACGTTCTTCAGGGTAACTCCATAGTACCTGAGCAATTTCTATAATGACTCCCTGTCTAAACTGTCAAATGCCTTCTCATGATCCATAAATCTGATATATAGTGATGGAGTCCCATACTTTGTTAAATGAATATCCATAGTGTGGCTGTTTGATCTACACAGTATATATATTTCAGACATTTATTGCTCTACCCCAAATTTTCTCAAGTTGTCTTCCCCCAGGTATAGTAAGCCGCAGAAGTTTTTAAAAAATACCTACTATACGGATAGTCTATAGCTTTCAACCTGGCAAAAGACATTAACATGCCTGTTTGAATACCAGGATTCCTAAGTAAGTCTGCCGGGGTCTTTTTGTATGACAAAGACAAGAATAGCACCACTGCCTAACAGAAAGCATGTCATAACAGGTAACTGTGTGACATGGCATAACACCGGCAATGGGTTTTTAAGAGCAGCATAGATGGCACCCAACAGGTTGTGGATCTAATTTGCTCTAGTGTACTAGTCTTATAAGATGGACTTGCACTTGCACATCAGTCAACCACCCTTTGCGGCACTTGTCCCAATGCAGCGGAGTAATAAGCTGCTCAAGCCTAACATGCAAAGCAGGAAATCTTCCTTCCAGCTACATCTATTTCATGCCAGAGCTGGGACCTGTATAGGGGCATCTGCCCCTGTAAAAGTACAGGTCGACTAAGACTTCAAACTTTACTAAGCAATGTGTATAATTTCTGTGTTGAAGTATGATTGCTTCTGTTGAAATACCATCCGGCCAGTTGTTTTACCATCATTCAGTGTTAAAATCACCTTTTCAGATATTCTTCGTGGAGGCTCCTTTCGCTTGGTAGGTGACAGTGGTCCTATTCTATTAACACTTCATACATGTGTATATTTTTATCACGAATACTTCATGCCATAGATAATTTAATTATGTGTTTATTTAGATATATTAACCATAATTTTAACTCAATTTGTTTACAATTTGTTTTTAACTCAAAATATTTATTTATTTTATTTTGAGAAAAAAAAACACTTTGACATACAGAGTTGCGGGCGGATCTTACCCTGGACATTCAAACACAAATTTCTTAAATGAGGTCGGACTGTGAAAGGGTTTATCCAGCCTATGTCACAACAATTTATTGCGACTATACTGTGTCCAGTCGGTCATCCCACTTCAGACAATGCTAAGACCTAATACAATGAAATTGTTAACACTTGATCCTCTATGGCGGGGCTATTTTTGTCTTTACAAATGGTCAGTACTTGTTATGTGAATAATTACATACAACCCAGCTACATAAATTACTGACACTAATATGGAATGGTAACACATGTACCTGGGTATGGCAATACATTTACCTAGTATGGTAACACATTTATATGGTATGGTAACACATTTATATGGTATGGTAACACATTTACCTGGGTATGGTAACACATTTACCTGGGTATGGTAATACATTTACCTGATATGGTAACATATTTATATGGTAAGGTAACACATTTACCTGGTATCGTAACACATTTACCTGGGTACATTAATACATTTATATGGTATAGTAGTACATTTATCATGCATGGTAACACATTTACCTGGTATTGTAATACATTTACCTTGTATGGTAACACATTTACTTGGGTATTGCAATATATTTACCTGGTATCTTGTATTTTAGGAAATATAGACATAGGAATGTTCAGAAGGCCACATACTATTGTGCTCCATTCCATCTGAGAATGGAAATATTGAATGAATTAAGATGTTTGAATTGAAGAAAACGATATGGTATGCACAATCATTTACTAATGAATTGATAAACAGTCATTCACTATTTACATAAATCTTATTGCTCCATTGTGAAGCCCAGGCCACCATTGCACCAAGCCTGTTTTTTTTCTTGCACCAATGAGAAGCATATTTCACCATTGCAACTCACCCCTATTAAAAGGAAGCCCCTGTTTCCAAGCATTTGTAATCATTCACCTTCTTGCTCTAATACAAAGTATTATGTCACCATTGCAACTCGCTCCTTTTAATCCTGGCATTACCATATTGGTTTTCTTCTTCCTCGTTCGTCTTCAGACCTCGACTACAATTACTCTAATGAAGGCAGCAGTCGACTTGAGGTTCTGTGCACTTCCGTAAATCTTCTCGTGGAAGGACACTGACTGTTGCCAAATGCTACTTCTTTTGTCGGTATACAGTGGACAGGACTGCAAAATGTGTTCTGCTGTGATGGAGGCTGTGCCATGGGCAAAAAGGTCCGTAGTGTCAATCTTGAACTTATTGTACAGATGACATCTCAGTCTGTTGTGTCCTGTGTGTGTCATAAATCTAGCACATGCCTCTTCAGCCAGACCAAATAGAGTTTCTACAGTACAAGCTCTGTAATAGATACATTATTATTTTATTGATAACAGTAGCAACGATGAAGATATCGATCATTTTGATAGCAATATTTCAATTTCTTTATTGAGTCTTAGTTCTATGTCGAGCGATGAAAGTGAAACTAAATCTAATGACAAGAGAGCAGAGCCGTCTTTGTTCTCAAGCAATCGTAGTAGCAGTTCAATAATTTAGTAAAGGTTCAAGATCCTGTACAGTCATGCTAGTGTTTATAGCATAAATGTGTATGTATGTATATTTTGGATACAGCAGGAACATTCTTTCTGGGTGTGTGTAAATTGTAAACACTCATGCTGATGTTGATAAGTGCTTTTATTTTTTAGCACGCTTTCTACTTCATGTGCCTTCAGTAAAATGTGAATACTGTGAAAACAACTGCACCAAATTAGTTGTAACTTTCAGAACATCTTGCCTTGTGGATTACTATCAACAGAAAGTCATTACTTTATTCATGTATTGGTTTACAGCTGAATAATCTGCTGATGAGAGGAAATTTTTTTCTAAAAAATTTAACAAAAATAACAAATGATTATGCAACTATAATTCCTCATACACAAAAGTTGGGATCAAGATGCTGAGCAGCGCATGAGCTGCAGTGGTCAGCGACCTATAGCTGACTGCTAGTGTCAGGGGCAGCGAACCAAAGCTGACAAGACCCTTCTACACCTCCACGCGCTGATCCTGGATAACAGGCTGCATCAGGGCAGACTGGCTAAGGAAAAGGTATCGAAGAGGGATGCTAACCCAGTACTAAATAAATGCTTGCTGAAGTCAGATGTGTTGAACCGAAAGGTGCAAATATCGCAGTCAAGCTGTAAACTATCACACAACGCATTCCGTTCTCTGGACTACATTCTGCTACTTAAGCCCTTTCAGTGTTTGGTAGTGGGAGATTGAGAATGAACGAAGCCAAGCCAATCCATACACAAAAGTTCACTTTCATTTGTAAAATATATATATTCCATTGCATTCTGGACTAAATTATGAACAATTTGGTATATAATGTGTGCTATTTCAGTGAACCTTTATTGAAGATAAATAAATCATAACTAAGTGATGCTGTGCTTGAGTCCGACATAAGAAACAAATTGTGTTCAGAGGTCCAAAATATTGGGGAGTGAATGACTTAATCTTAACTAACATCTATTCAATTCAACCTGGAATGGATCAAAGAGTCCTGTCGAACTGGCACAAGAGTAATCTGTCACATGACTTCGCCTCCCTGTCAGATTCCATAATACCCATGATTCTGTGCAACCAAACAGGACATTCCCTTGTGAAGCTCGCTTGCGAATCTGCAAAAAATACAATTTTAAAGTGTTCAGCAATTATTATTCTAAGACCAAAGGAGATTTCTTATGTTTGTCTGTTCTTTCCAAATGGAAAAATCTCTGTGTATCTGATTAATTTGTTGAACAAAACACTCACAAGCACTGCTGACTCCTTAAGAAGAGCAGAATGACAGCATGTCCTACTCCAACCCAGTTGAAGGCTATTCCACTCCAACTCAATTGAAAGATTTACTGTAAGGTGAGGAAAGAATGAGGGGAAACAGATGTTAATGACAAAGAGAATACAGAAGACCTGACAAAGAATTAGACCAACTCGCACTGACTTGCCAAAATGCAATCAGCTGGCACATGTGTTACGTTAATGATCCCAATTACATTGGATTAACAGAGGTGTAAATATGATGATGATGCTCGTTCATCACAAGTGATGAAGACCACTCTGTTCAGCTGTATAGTTTTTTTCGCTTGCTTTGTCCGCTGAAATGGGTGACCTGCGCTGTGATTTGGATTAAAGTGAGGAAGAAACTGCACTTTTTCTCAACCTCGTACTCTGGTCCTGAGCTACCTTTGGCCAGTGGCTAGACATTTATCAAGACGACTGGAGATAGCATAGGATGCAGATTTTTCTTCAGGGTTTACTCCCGAAGCCTTTCCCGCAAACAGGTATCCTGCAAGGCAGCGAAGGGGGGATGCCATCTAACGTTGTGTTGTGCCTTTTCCATAACCACAAGAGGTCGTAGGGACATCACTCAGCGTGTGTGTGAGTCTGGCATCTCTCCCCGGCTGTGTTCAGTTCATTATAGTAGTGTCTAAATTTCTCACACGCTAATTTTGTGAAGTTCACTAGGCCGTGAAATATACAACACAGGTTTAAGCGTAGTGCCATTCATATAGCCGATGTCCAGACCAGGATAATCGAATGGAAGAAATCAGAAAAATGGAATGAATTAACAAGTCCAAACGGAAAACAGCACCACGTTTCTGTGAACACAAGAGTAGTCATCGACTAATCTGAATTCCAGGCAAATTCGTGGTCTGGCAGCATCCATAATGAACCAAAAACAGTAGAGCAATGTAGACCCGCAGCCAGTTACGGCACCATCTTTGTTTCGTACCATCGTCGTTGGTATAGATATAGATGGTGAGTATCCCATCCATTTACGTTTTGTAGATGACATCATGTTTATCAGTCATACAATTGAGGAAGCTCAACAATCCTTGAACAACCTAAATGGGGGTCAGCAGAGCTGCTGGTCTGAATATAAATAAAAGTAAAACATAATGCCTCAGAAACCCTTACTGTCCATAGCAGGACATCAAGCTGGGAGAAGAAACAATCAAGGATGTCAGCTCCTATATCTACCTAGGCCAAAAGATAAATGTCAACCACAAAATCTCTAGATGGTAAAAAGCAGCTTGGTATTCCTTTAACTCCATTAAGCCAATACTCCAAGAATATGAAAGACACCACAATAAGAGCACACTTTCAATTACGTGGTCATTCCAGCAAGGATTTATGGATGCGAAGTGTGGGTCTTGTGTAAAACTGAACTTATTGTTTTTTATACTGGTTTAGAAGACTCATCAGAGTCTGTATACAACAAGTTACATTTGTTATAGTCTAATTTAACCTTTCCTGTGATTATCTTATAAACCTGTATTAAGTCACATCAAATTCTTGTCTTTTCTAGACACTGTAGGTCGGTTTTTCTGAGTCTTTCCTCATAACTGTAATTCTGGAATCCCACTACCAGCTTTGTTGCTCTTTTTTGTATCCTTTCCAGCATGTTTATATATCTCCTCTACAATAAGGACTCCACACCTGTACACAGTACTCCAATCTATCTTTAAATAGTTTGACAATCACTTCCTTACTCCTATGTTTAATATTTCTTTTTATCATACCCAACATTGCCTTATTCACTGCTACCTGGACTTGCTCATTCACTTTATCTGTATGCTCTATTATAACCCCTAGGTCTCTTTCCTTATCTATCATTCTAATATTGTTCTCACCCATTCTGTAATTATGTTCCATATTGGATCTACCCATGTGGATGACTACATTTATCTATATTAAACTCCATTTGTCATCTCACAGACCAGTCTCTAATTTTATCTAAATCTGACCTCAATATATCCACTTCTGCTATAGATGAGACACTTCTACACAGTTTTGTGTTGCCCGCAAATTTTTTAATCATGGATCCTATAAGACATGATGAAAAACTCAGCAATGGAATGGCACGTACTCAAAATTTTGATAGGGGATAAGCTACAAACAAAGAAATTTGACATTAAATTTTGTTTAGAGACGTTGTGGAAGCAGGGATTTCACACAAGCATCGTTGGGATGGACATGTGGTATGCATGATGCCTGACAACAGATGGACACGTGGTATGTGTTCATGGAGACATGCCTGTACACCTTCACCTATGAGACGGCGAGATGGACTGATCAAGATCTAGGTCTTCGCTGGTCATTGGCTCTTTTCGCCTGTCAGACGATAGTAATTGTGCTTTTAGCTCAAGTCCCAGGCAGAAATATAGAGACCATGTATTGCCTATGCAGTATGGTCCCTCTCTCGATCTGCCTTGTTTTCTCCAAGGGAAAAGTGATACCAATACATTTGGAACAAGGCAAGCTGCAGAAGCTGCCGGATCAGCAGAGCAATGCTCTATCTGTTCATCTGTCAGGGCTTCACTCCTAGACCAGCCACCAACCAAGGCTAAGGGCCTGATCTGCCCCGCCACAACACTCAGCTGAGGTTGCCTTTCCTTGCTCTAGGATAAGGCATTGTATCCTCTTGCCTGTGCTCCTTGGCATATCGTCAGTTGTCAGGTTTGGCAGATGCTGACCAACTTTCAGAATTATCAGAAAACAGGTTGCACAGCCACATCTGACAAAACCCGACAAAATACGCCAGTATTTTATCTGCAAGGCTTCAGATGGTTTGAAATCCGAGATTTCCTTCTCCTAGATGAGCTGCCTTACTAGGCTTCCGAGCCCCATTTGCCCAAAACTACTGGTTTTAAGGCGCCAGTGGCTCGCCTTCCGGCCCTTCTGTTAATCAAAACAGTTCTGCCGCATGAAGGCCAGGAGATGGGAGCATTTAGTTGGTGTTGAGAGTTCATCCTCAACCCCAACCCCGGCTATAGCAACAGCGTTGTAAAATATTAGGATGATTACAGAATAATGTTGGCTTCCTCACATATAGCACATCTGCTGAACTGATGCCTTGGTTAACTGCCTAACGCTGATTTTGGTCATTAATTCTCTTTTCACTGCCAACTCTTTCAATACCTCCACATTTGTTTTCTTCTCTTTCCAAGAAATGTGACCCAATCTTCTATACAACCTACAATTCGAGGGCTACAATACTCTTCTCTAACTTGCTATACAGTATCCATGTTTTTGCGCCATAAAGTAACGACAAGTATATATAACAGCTGACAATTCTCATTTTCAATGTATGGTTTATCTGTTAATAATAAATTATTTCAAGATAATCAATCTTGGAAGTTCAGGGATAATGAAGAAAAGTGAGCAGTCGATAACAGAACAAAAAATTCAAATCCACTTCTACATGAGCTCAAGGAGACAGTAACATAGCAACTCTTGGACACGTGTGTACACAGATGGATCAGCTCAGCCATGAAAAGCGACAAAAGGGGAGGCAGTGGAATCTACATGACACACTTCAACTGCGACATAGAAACCCACTCCACACCAGCAGGAGAGACCTGATACAAGTTCAGAGCTGAAGCAACAGATGTACAGGCAACAACTAAGATTCCTATCAACCAAAACATAACTACAAGGAAAATGGTAATTCTAACAGACTCCAGGAGTGTGCTGCATGCCATCTCAAGCCCCAAACAAGATACACTCTCACACGAAATGAAATTTAACATCGGATTGCTGTCCAAAAAACAGATCTAGCCCATCAGTGGATTGCAGCCCACTGTGGGATCTTCGGAAACAAGAGGGCAGATGAGCTCACAAAAGTCAGAAGTGACAGCACACAGACTCACCATTATAAAGAAGCAAAGACACTCATCAAATGATCCATGAGGACGGAACAGAAAGACCAGCACAAGGAATACAAGCCAGAGAATTATAGCATAGACAAACTTGGCAGAGATGGGCAGATAAAGAGCTTCAGACTCAGAATGGGACATTGCAGACTCAAGGCCCACCTCCTCAGAATGGTCTTAGGGACACCGCCATATGCGATTGTGGAGCGCCAAGGCAAACATCAAAACATTTCCAGGACTGCCTCAGCCTGGCCCGAGGAAGTGACCATGCTCGAAAAGCTGTGGAGGACCAGTGAAAACCAGAAACACAATCTCCTTCATGAACCTCACTGGACTAGAAGCATAGCATCAGTTGATCGAAGATGATGTTGAATGCCCATAATGAGTAAGTTGACCCTTTTGTGAGCCCCGAAAAGGCCATTATGTGGTGGGTTGTAATAACTTTCCTCATAAACCAAACACATGAATAGGTAGATGAAAGTAGAAAACGGTTTTCCTGTTGGTTGAGCTATTCTTAACTTCATCTGCGTGCCGCTCACTACTACGGGGATCAGGCTAATCAACATCTCGTCAGCCAGATTACCTTGTGAACAACTTGTTTCCAGGGAAAGCTACATGGAAGAGAAATAGTGGTCTTAGTCACTATATTGTGTCTGACCCTGGCGTGATGTCCTGGTCAGTATGTTGTGCCTGACCGGACTAGTGCTTCAGTTCCCTGATCTAAGAAGATAGACTGCCCGAGCTAAAATAAAGCCTTAAGGCAAACTAAAAGCCAAGAGAAGGATAGTGTTACAGTGGATTCCATCACACTGCAGCATACCAGGAAAATATACAGCAGATAGGTCAGAAAAGGAGGGAGCAGCGAGAACAAAAAGAACAGTCACATTCAAAGAAAAGAAGACCCTTATCAAAAGACACAGAGAAAGTTAACCAAACAAGAGACAACTATCACTGCCTTGATCAAGCAAAGCAAGTGATCCTGTTCTGAAGGAAAATATGGCATAACAGATCGAATGGCCACTTATACAGGCTAAAATTGGCTACATCACCCATGTATATGTGTAAATGTATAAAGCTTTTTGGAAAGCCTCGAAGAGCTCTCCACTGCAGCAACCTTTATCCAGAGAGCTGGACTTCACGTGTAGATGTAATAGAAAAATGAAGCAAACAAGAAAGATAATAAAATTTAATATTGACTTACTTGAGGAATGTTATCGAATACCCACAGCAATCTCATCGTAACCTGTTTTGACATAAATTTGAGGACGCTGGCTGCTAGGTGGCGCTTTTTCCTGAGTAATTTGTGGAGTATTGTAGCACCTGTGTTCAGTGCCCGTAGGGTGTACGATTTGTTCCATATTGAAACATAATCTGCTGCACGAAGATCCTGCCATGTTATAAGATTATGGAATGGCTCACCAGTTTCTCTGAGGACATAAAACAAATCTTGACTTAAGTGTTTCTGTTAGATAAACTATATTACACTGTTGTTCCTATTACTGGGTCCACTGGGAGGATTCATATGGTTGAGAAATAAAGGCTGCTTGTTTGTGCGGGCTAGGCTTTTATTTTCTACCAACAGAATAAACCGATGTCTTACATGTCCTTCCGAGTCTAGCGCCAACATGGCTGCTGATCTGATTTGCTCCTGAATCATGTGTGTTTTTCTGTGATCTTTAGGTCTACAATTGCAATGTTACAGAATCCTCTTAGATAACGTGTTTTATGTGTGTTTTTCCAATTGTGCTTGTGCCTGTCAAAGCGCTGAGATGCATTTCAATCAACATATTATAGGATAAAGTTGAACACAGAATACACAAAAACAATTAAAAGCAAACGGCCAAGATAAAAACAAGGCCGGAAAAAGAATACGATGCGGAAAGGCATAACCTGCAGAGTGAACCTGTGAAACTTGGGTAAAAAGGAGGATCACAGGAAAATTCACAATGTGGAGTGACACGTTGCCTGGAGAGGGATGGGCTCAGCTAGGTGCAAAATGGCCCAAGATACAGATATTGCAGAAAGCATTGAGAACAATCTGAAATGCAGCAGCCGTTTCAATACACAACAATGACAATGATACCACTGAGGTTAACTCGTCCAGACAGAAGATTCGATAACCTAGCACAAAACCAAGTAGAGTGGGGATATTGATTCAACAATCTGTAGTAATTGGTGCCCCAATGACCTTTCAGGTTATGGGACTGATGATGACATATATATTGTTGGAGCAGGCGTGTGTACAACCACAAATATCTACACTCCCTCCCCTTTACTGAGAGGAACTGAACACTTATGAGCTTGGCAAGAGTGCAGTCCAGACAATTATTTATTATCCAATACAATCTCCTATTTCACCTGTCAGTAATAACCACTACCTCAAACGCCCTAGGTAGTATATTCTTACCTGTCCCATGTTACAAAGGTTGCTCTCATTGTTGTAATGCCCATACAGGTGATCTGATCTGGCTTTAAACCTGCAGCTGAAAGAAAATAGTTCAGTTCTAAAAGCTTCCATCTAGTAAATAAATTCAACAGTTGCTCAGCTGCAACATCACACCTTTTCAGGACAACAACAAAGAAAAAGCTTTAAAACAATTTTATATCTTCTGTATAATGACATATACGATACCGTATGCATACCAACTGACCTGGAAACACCAACGTTTATAAGACTCCCGAAAAAACCTCGCCTAACAGAATGTTCAGACTTTAGAACAATAAGTCTAATGAGTCACACAATTAAAATACTACTCAAGATCATACAAGAGAGAATAAGAGGTAAAGGAGAGAGGAAAGTTTCAGAAGAACAATTTGATTTTCAAAAGTATAATGGAACAAGAGAAGCAATTTTCTGTTTGACAACTATGATGGAGAAATGTATAGAAATTCATAATGACATTTATACGAGGGGTGATCAGAAAGTAATGCACAACATCGACCCAGCTAATATTGAAAATATAAGCATGAAATTTTGCACACTTAAAAAATGGCATGTGTCGATTGTGTGTAAAAAATTGCACCGCAATCAGCCAAATAATACGACTGCACTAAACTGTTGAAATGGAACATGTTAGCAACTTGCGTTTTAAGCAGCAAATTGTGATAGAATTTCTTGTTTCAGACAAGGAAATGGTTGTGAACATTCACAATCGTCTATGTGATGTGTACGGAAGTTTTGTAGTCGACAGGAGTACAGTTAGTCGCTGGGTTCAGAGAATCAAAGAATCAGGCTGAGGGCATTATTCTTACTGATAGGCAAATCACTACTCAACAATTGGCATTACAGCTGCCAATCAGCGTTGGTAGTGCAAATGCAGTTATAAAAACTCAGATATTTTAAGGTTTGCACTAGATGGGTTTCTCAAAGTCTCCCAAATGACTACTGATTGCAATGAAAAACAATTTCTTCTGAATTGTTGGAGTGTTTCAATGCTGATCGAGACAACTTTTTGGCAAATATCGTTACAGGTGACAAAACCTAGGCACATCATTTTGAACCTGAGACAAAAAGACAGTCCATGGAGTAGCTTCACCCACAATCACCACAAAGAAAAAAATTCAAGACAACTCCTTCAACTGGAAAGGTCATGATCACTGTCTTTTGGGACATTGAAAGTGTGATTCTTGTGGACATGATGCCAAGAGGAGATACAATCAATTTGCAAGCTTACATTCAGACATTGAAAACACTCAATTGACGTTTCTGCAGAATTCAGCCACACTAGAATCCAGCAGACCTGTTTCTTCTTAACGACAATGTGCGCCCTCACACAAGTCTGACAACACGGGAAGCAATCACCAAATTAGGTTGGTCTGTACTACCCCCATCCACCCTATAGTCTCGATTTGACACCTTCTGATTTTCATCTGTTTGGTCCACAAATACATGCACTTGTTTTGCACTGGCATAAAGCTGTACAAGTTGATGGGAATTATGTTGAATAATACATGTTTAAATGACATATCTATGTATATTGTGTTGAAATTTCATGCATTTTGAATATACAGCTCCTAAGAATAACAATGTGGTGTATTACTTTCTAAACGACCCTCGTATCTACACTTCATAGACTACCAGAAGGATTTTGACAAGAGTCCAACATGGAAAATTAATTAATGTCTGCAAGAAATAGGTCTAGATGGTAAATACATAGATGTTAATGTCATGATTAACAAAACCAGATTTGCTTATAATTCATTTCGCCAATTTGGAAACTCAGTTGTATTCATGGTTAAAATAAGGTTAGGCTTTTCAACACACTGTAAAATCAGCCCTACTATATGACTCGAAAGCATGAAATGTAACTTGAAACTATCACACCCAGAGGGAACAAAGAGCAATCAGGGCCAGGTGAAATATACTGATCAAGACTCCACTTCATGTTCCCGACCATGCTCCTGGAAATAGATTGTATCACTGCAGTCTGGATGAAGTGAGAATCAAGTCTGTAATCCCCATAGTGGTGAGCTTACTGAGGAACTTTCCATTGCACTACAGCCAAAAGGACCCAGGCCCACCTTCTCAAGTATGTCTGTTGTTGCTGTTGTTATCCCATAACTGCTGAGAAAGCCTGCTCTTGGCAGCCCAATGCTATTCTTATATAGATTGAGGTCTTCTTCTGTTGTTTCACTGCTCTGTACAGTGTGTTGGCAATTGCCGGCAGTGCTTGTAAGAATCTTTTCCTGATGTCCACAAGCGCCTTGCACTCAATGAGTAGGTGTCCAACTGTTTCATCAGGGTGAGAGCAATATCTGCACACATGGGCAGGTGCTGCGGATTGATGCGGTTCAAGTGGCTATTGACTCTGGTATGTCCTGTTCGGAACTGAAAGATGAGACTTTGATCTCTTCTATGTAGTTTATTTATGTCATCGTTACTTTTTGGCTAAATACACTCCGACCTGTTGTTCCCGCCACCTACTTGTTTATCCAGATTTCATAAGTATTATTCTTAAATCTTATTAATATTTAGTAATAATTATTAATATTCACAAGTATGTTTCTGGATGTAAGAAGAGCCACTGTAATTTGCTACCAAAGAGATATTGTCAAAAGTTAACTCCGCACAAGTAGCTTAGACCAACAACATCATATCACACTGCAGTCCTCCGCCAACAAATGTCTGTATTGCGTACTTTGTGCTAAGATGGCCAGAAACAATAACGCAGATCTATAGCAAAGAAAATGAATACGACCAATATAGTTGGAGATTAGGGAGTGAATGTGGATATTGATTGAACACACCCCAAGAAAGAAACCTCACAATATAACCAGACATGTACTGGTCTAAAACTCACAGGGAAAAAGCACAAGAAGGCAGTCCAAAATAAGAATTGACAAATCTCATCGGTTTCAACACAATATACCAAAGAGAGCTAGATGGATTATGTATTATATCGCTAAATATCAGTTTGACTTTTATTAATTGTTATCTCAAAACCTCTGCTTCAAACTAGTAATGTTTAGTAGCACATATTTCATTTGATGCACATGCACAATATTTTATCCACAAATTTTAACTACAGACATGCCTCGCACATACTTAATTTAACTTAATGTCTTTATACTGGTTTAGAAGACTTTGCAGAGTCTGTATACAACCAGTATCATTAACATTTAAATATTTTTTTTAATATGTTAAAATTTAACATACATACTCAATGGTTTCAGAGCATACATGAAACGCAAAAATGTACTTAAAGTGAATCACTACCTTAATTTCACTTATCCATGCTTAAAGTACTACAATATTATATATTGACTTAACAAGAAATAACATACGCAGCTTAATTTATAATTCAAATAAACAGTCTAGATCTTATTTTAAGAAAAAGGGATAGCTAACTAAGCCTACTTACAGTTCACTCCCTGCAGACACTAATGTAAGTACAATACACATACTAAATATGGGTTTTATCTAGAGCGAAAGATCACGACATGTGAGATGAGATGCACAGGAAAACATTCAACGTAACTAGGAGAGACAGAATGCACAATGAAGAAGTGTGAAAAATAGATGAATATATTGATGAGGAGAGAATCAAGTGGTTCGGCTACCTAGTGAGAATGCAACCTTACCAACTACCACTATGCGCCTATAATGCACAGCAATCGGGTTTTCGCAACCGTGGCAGACCATGAACTAAATGGATCGAAAATGTTGCAGATATTCTAGATTGTCATGGAAAGACGATTAATGCGCCTGGCCCTGAACAGAAAACTATGGCTCCACACCACACCTCGCGGCACAAATGGATAAGATAAGACAAGACAATATACATACTAAAAGTCTTATCTACTGTTTTTAAATTATTTTGATTTAAATAACACAAAAACAGTAAATACAAGCTATAAATAGTTTGTTTTTTGTGTGCGTTCGCCTTATTTTTCTAATCCCCAAGGCAGTATGTGTTGCACTGTGTTTTTATTTTGCGCCTGTCGGCTCAGTGCATCCGACTTCAGCATGCATTTTATGTAAAGGTCTGTTTCCTTCTGCAATATCTAAGGGTTTGCTTCCCCGGGGTAACGGCCAGTGCTGTGATGGGGATCGAACCCAGCACCTTCGGTTTGTGAGCCGTGCCACTTAACCACGCTGTCCGCTTGTTTCTTATTCAACTTAATCACAGTGTTAGATAATAATAACACAAGACTTATAAATCAAACCATGTTTGTAAACAAATTGAGGACAACAACAATATAGGTATGAATTGATTTGAACCGATTGGGGAAGTGACATCATGCTGGGATGCATACTAGTATATGAAGCAGCATACAGATGCAGGGAATGGATCAATGGAAAAGTGTACGGATGAATACGTATATGTAATGTCGGGCTCAGTGGCCTCGAGGTAAGGTGTCTGCTTCTGGTGTCGGAGGTTGCGGGTTAAAATCACGTTGTAATGATTTAAGAGCAGTACTCTGTCAACTATGCCAGCAGTCCGCACCAAAAAGGGTAGTGGTACAGTGGGTTCCATCCCACTGCAACATCCAAGGCAACGAGGAGGCAGACAGACTGGCAAAAGAAGGTGCAAGACTACCACAACCAAATACTAGTATGACATACGAAGAGTCAAAACGGCTTATTAGAGCTAGATACATGACCAAATTGGAAACCGAACATACTGGCTACACAAAAAAACGATGCCTATTACGAGTTGAACAGAAGAGAGCAGGTCGTGGTCTTCAGACTTTGCACTGGCCACAACAGACTGAGGTACCACCTATTCAACAAATTGAAGATAGGTGGCACTGACGAATATCCGTGTGGTACCGGGAAAATGACGGCTGAACATTTGCTGCAAAACTGCCCGACATACGAGAATCAGAGAGAGCAGATGTGGCCATCACCAGTGGCAACACTAGACAAGCTCTATGGCAGTGTCAACAGCCTCAGGATGGCCGCTGCTTTTTTTCGAAAAAATAAAGGTTGATGTCTGACTGCGTACGATGAAGAAGAAGAAGAAATCACGTTGGAGACCGGGATTTTTTCACGTGAATGTTCTGGTAAAAATGTCCCTGATCTCTGGGTAGTGATATAGGACTCCATTGTTCAGTGTGAAGCACATTAAAAATTCCTTGGTAGTTCGCAATCGAAAAGAGTAGGCTTAACGGCTGCTGCCCGGACAAATTTCAAGTAAAAAAAAAAATATACCCAAATTATTTGCACCTTCCCCCAGGCCTAGTATGAGGCAGGAAGTTTAAAATATCTACTGCGGATAGCATTCGACTACCTGGTAACAGACATTAACATGCATGTTTCAATACCAGAATTCTAAGTATTCTAATTTGAGTGTATAAAATGTGGGGTATGCCTGCATATAATAATTTTTGTTTTTTATTACTAATTTACGCCCCAAAAAGATAAACATATTTAAATACATAAAATACCTTTGATACTCTCCTGAGTAACAGTGCATACATCCTTAACAAGTTTGTGAGGATCCAATTCACACCAACCTGCTGCAGGTTGCAATAGTTGTTGCTATGAAATAAATAAGCACAAGGATCAAACTTCCTCTAGAATGAAGAAAGGATATGGCTGACACTTTCAAATACTTTTTTTTTAACATACATCACAGAACATTCTCTTCTGTATCTCTTGTTAATAAACTATGCTCCTTTAAAGCTTAGCATGTCAATAATCTGATAAAGAAATATATGCAGGGCCATATCAAGGCCCACCTCCACAGAATGGGTCTCAGAGATACTGCCATGTGTGATTGTAGAGCACCCAAGCAAACACCAGAACATATTCTGCAGGACTGCCCTACCTATGCAGACTAAAGATAGGCAGTCTGGCCTGGGGGAGCGACCATGTACGAAAAGCTGTAGGGGACTGGCGAGGACCTGAAACGCAGTTTCCTTCGTGAACCTCACCTGACTAGAAGCATAGCTTCAGTTGATCGATGAAGAAGAAGTGTTTGGCTCTGGTAGCACAGGGTTGGCAGGAAGATGATGTGAATCAATTGCTGCTTCAATGCCAGACTAATATGGGGATGTTTGAACAGTGCAGCCAGTTGGTGAGTCACTCCTGCTACTTTCTGGCATATGGTCTCAATTTCTCTGTTGCACCTGCCATCTTATGAGAAAATGCTGCCAGGGCACCTGACGTTCTGAGCCTGCTGAGGAGCTATGTTCTGAATGCTCAAGTTAAGTAACCACTGCATCCTACCCACCCTCAGAGTTGTCATCTTAGATGTGATAATATGCATAACATAACAATCCTAGGTTGCATCCAGTCCAACAAAGTTCTCAGCTCGCTGCGTACTTTTACTCCAGTTTCTCTTTGTGGTAGTATTATCGTCAAGCCTTGTCGACCGCCAAGATGTTGCAGAGCAGACTGCCTATTTTGATGTCAAAGTAAGCACAACAGTCATTAACTTAGTTAATGTTAATTAGCTTGGGATGGGACAACACACAGAGCAGAAAACAGTGAGTTGACCTAGAAATTCCAGACAGCATGAGCTGTGCAAATTTACACATAGATGGAGCTCATCTTTCGAGAGTTTTTGCAAGACGGACAAATAGATACATGTATTTTCTGTTTTATAGTTAAGAGATGATATATAAATACAACAATCAAATAATAATTACGGGACGACGTGGGCTAGTAGTTAAGTGACATGGCTCACAATCCTAAGGTGTTGGGTTCGGTCCCCAATCACAGCACGAACGGTTACCCCAGGAAAGCAAACCCTTAGAAAATGCAGGATGAAGCAGACCCTTACATAAAATGCATGCCGAAGACGGATGCACTGGGGCGACAGGCGCAAAATAAAAACGGTGCAACGCATACCTCCTTGGGGCTTAGAGAAATAAGGTGAACGAAAAAAAAAAAGATAAATACTTATTAATTTTCCCCAAAAATAAAATAGTGTGATATCCAAGGTATCAAGGTGCATTCTTCAAGCATTGTATGCTAGATATGTTCAGCTATATCTCTACGTCAGTCTGTTTTTTGGTTTTTTTCGTTCGCCTATTTCTATATTCCCCAAGGCGGCAAGTGTTGCACTTCGGGTTTTATTTTGCGCCTGTCGGCCTAGTGCATCCGACTTCGGCATGCATTTTAGGTAAGGGTTTGCTTCCCCAGGGTAAAAGCCAGTGCTCTGAAAGGGATTAAACCCAACACCTTTGGGTTGTGAGCTGTGTCACTTAACCACTAGCCCACACCGTCCCCATCTCTCTGTCCATCATTAAAACTATATCAGTTTTTTTTTAACAGAAAAAGAATATTAGGTCTACCTGTCTCGTTGCACATCCTTTAAGACTTGCAAATTGACTGTATACATGCCCTCTTATATTGGTAGTACCAATGTCAATGGCAAGGATGTACTGCTCTTCAGCTGAAACTGACGTCCCAATCACATCTCCCTCTGAAGCTGAAACACTGTCTACAAGGACAGTTGGAACAGGGCTTGGTTCTCCTTCATCCTCTCTCAGTTCAGGTTGTGGAATGTCACCTGCTCCTACCTCCATATTAACATAACTGTCTGAAGATACCTGAAGGACAACCACAAATGCAGATGATATTGTATACTTCTGTTAAAGATTTAGGGTGTATTATCAAACAGATGGAGGTCAATATAGATGAGAGGTAAGGTGCTCGTCTCTCAAAAAATGAACGATTGAAAGCCCAAAACGGTTGGTGTTTGAATCTTTCAAGTTTCAAGTACCTCCTGGGAGGTGAGAACAGAACCTAGTTCTATCAGAGATGAATGATAAACTTTAAGGTCTTGTACACATGCTGTGCGTGTAAAGAACCTTTGACAGTTGAAAATCTAAAAGAACTAAGTCGTCTTGGCACAAATTCTAAAGGCAACGAAATGCAAACCCATTAGTAACCTGCATGAAGGTCCAAAAGGAGGCAGATATTCCATCATACAAAGACACAACAGACCAATCACCTGTCTGCATACTCTATTGCAGTATATCCAAAAAAGGACATGTACACTCCCTGGTACAGAGAAGGAGCGACTAGGAGAAAATGAAACAGAAAGCAATGAAATTCTATAAACAAAATTATATATATAAAATATATATATTATGAGATCATATTTTGCAGCACAACTTAACTTAACATCTTTACACTGATTTAGAAGATTCTACAGAGTCTGTATACAACAAGTTTCATTTACATTACCTTGATTACCTTTGCTCTAAAAGCAATGCGCATCCAATCTATTCTTAAATGCATTAATTGTCCCTGCCTCCACTACTTCCTGTGGCAATGCATTCTAAACATTCACCACTCTCTGACTAAAAAAATATTTCCTAATATCTAATCCGGACCTTTCTTTAGTTAATTTGTAGCTATGTCCTCTTGTTCTTGTAGGTGGTTGTATAACTTGAAAAAACTTGTTATAGTCTAATTTATCCGTTCCATTGATTATCTTATAAAGCAAGCTTGATGCTGCCACCATCGTCACTTGTGTGACAGGCAACTAATGTTATTATTTTCTTACAAAAACCTTTTGCTGAATTTGATGCAAAATTTATTTTAAAACAAATTACACACATGCAACACTGCCGAAGACGGATGTGTCGGACCGAAAGGTGCAAATATCGCAGTCAAACTGTAAACTAGCGATACAACGCATTCAGTTCTCTGGACATCCTGCTACTTACAAAGCCCTGTTCAGGGCTTAGTAGCTGGAGATTAAGAACGAACGTGGAAGAAGAAGGAGAAGAACACACATGCGTGAATTGTATGTTCAAGAGCTTTACAGTTTTAGTAGTGTATGGTGATGTGCTATGATCCATGACCAAACAGAGTTCTGGGATGTCGCCTACTATACATCAATGCAAAAGTACAGATGGGCCAGCGATGTGGACTGCATGACTGACGATAGATGGATGAGGAAGTTGTCATTCTGGTGGCCAAACTAACAACTACCACAGTCTGCCCGCCAACAAGATGTAGAGATGATCTGCACCACGCCCTTAGACCATCATGGTCTTCAGGGTGATGAATAGACACAGAACCAAGCAGCTCCTGGCTCCCTGGCATCAAGCAACATTGCCTGATTGAATACCAGTATTCAAGTTAAGAGTTGAAAAACTGTGATAAATGTTACCCAAATACCTAATTAGTTTTTTAAAATAACATGGTTTCCGATCTAGCCCCTAACAGGCTACCGATACTTTTAGTCTGATTGTTTGCACTACTCTATCTGTTTCCATCACCTGGTGTGGATTTAAAATATTATATATATATATGGCAAGCCACCAGTAGTGAACCATATTAGGATTAGTTCTGTGCAATGTTTCTATCATTGTGCTGTGTTTTTTAATTACATCGAACAAAATATTTTGCTTCCTATTATCAAAAACAGGTGAGTGAACTGACATTGAGGCCAACATTGTAGTACCAGCCATTCATTCTACTTTTGCCTCTTGAGAGGGTCCGCGCTGTATTTTTATGACATACCATCACTCAATGACTATATTAGAAATATAATTCGTGCATCAGAATTCACAAACTCGCTTATTAGTTATTTTTAACACCAAATTTAATCCTACCCAACGCACTACATTGTGAGTTCATGTCCGGTTCGAGATCAACATCATTGACTGCAGTAGATCACTGTGACCTCGTCAACTATTCTCGCAAAGCCGACAGTTGAACTACAAATGTATATACACAGCCTGTTTTCATGGAGATGTCCTGCAGAGTACCCTATTACGATTTTTTTCATTAGCGCAGTTTCTAAACTTATTCAACAGGAAGCCGATTGCAAGTCAACAAGAGGGTAACGGAGGCAGAGTGGAGCGGTGCAATAGACGGACAAAACATGTGAAACCAACAACCCTGCTCAAGCCTTGTCCGCTAATCAGAAAAGAGATGGCTGGCTAATACCAACCTCAGAACCAAAAGTCCAGACCCCTACAGCAACACCATGACCCTACAGTGGCGATTTCAATGGACATCAATAATCCAATCGTTCATTGGTCACTTTGTGACAAGACTAGAGGACTTGAGACAGGGTTGGAACCCGCACAAGATTAACTACTTTGTCGAGGAACGGGATCGCTTATTTTAAGCTTAATCTCTTATGACTTAAGAGACACCTAATTAATTTTCAGTATATGATTATCATTTTATTATGCTATAATATAAAAAGATGATTACAGACTATTACACCCATGGCTGAATCAGTGAATGGTAATGTATGTGTCTCGCCACTTTAATCACATATTCTATAGTAATAACAATGAATAAAAGCCGCACACTCTTTATACTAGTTAGTTTTCAATAAATATCACCTTGGAAGCATGTACTGTAGTGTTACAGTGTTGGTATACTAGTGTCAGTATAGTAAAAGTATACAATACCATCATACTACGCAAATCAAAACCAAATCTATCCGTAACGCGTAGATGAGTTAATTTCTAAGCCAAGCACAGTAACTTTGCCGAAAGTAATTAAGTATCACTATCCCATCAGTGATACAATCAGTAGTAGTATTTAAGTACTCAACTGGGAGTAGTCCGTAGAATGAGTAGATTATGATTATTCTTTGCACGGAGTAACTTAGTAAGTCACTACTCACTACATAAGAAAAATGAATTATTATTAAACAAACATTTAATAAATATTTTCATTTGTAAAAATAATGTGCCTCTAATTCTGGAAAACTTGTGTCTGGGATAGAGACTTTTCATTATAATTCTATTATCAGTCGTAATGATAATCAAAGTCCAAACTCAAAACACACACCAACCATTGATTAATCATTAATGAATCATTCATTGAATGAATGATTTGGTCGGATTATCAACTACTAATGTTATTTGTTAAGTAAAGTTAGAGTATAAGTATAAGTGAAAGATAATTTTACTTTATTCAAGAATGTTTCTGAATCTTAAAGGATGCTTAGGCAAACAGGCAGTCATGTCTGAAAGCAGGCCAAGTTTGGGATATGTAGGCTAAGTAGTTTTGTGAGCGAAAACATACCTGGTCTTAGCAGCGTACTTTTGTTTGTGGAACCTGCAGCATGTCCAGAACAATGGCTAAATATAGCTGTCACATGACTCCAACTCCAAGCAATAGTTGGTGCCAACTAACGGATGTTGTAATATATTTATAACTCTAAACAGCAATTTCATTTGAAATAAAAATGCTTATTATAATAAAATGCCAGTGTAGTGTTGCTTTTCGTAACATTTTAAATTTGTGATGTAGCTGACACGTTTAGAAATCAATGTCGTAACAGTCAAACTAAAGTCAATAAAGTCACGTGTTCATTTTGTTTACTAGCAAGTTAAACATGGCTAACTTTGCTGTAAATCTATTTCTTACGTTTAAATTGTATAAATATATTTACTGATTATGAATCTCATCTTTGTTAAATATAAGAACATTCAACTATTTATACAAGAAATTAAAATTGTTCTTCATGTTTTAGTTTCAGATGTAGTTTCCTTATTGTTTTACCGATATCACTGCGCGCCAGACAGATCTAGGCCATCGTCTAGCGGGTAAGGTTAGCCACAGTGCCACAGCCTACTTAACTACTTTAGATACATGCCTTCTAACTAAAGGGGAAATCCCTTTGAAACGTCACATTCATAGGATGATTAAATAGCGGAATTCATATTATGCCAAGGTTTATCTTCTTCTTCTTCTGCGTACGCAGTCAGACAGTAATCATTATTTTTTCGAAGAAAAGCGGCGGTCATCCTGAGGCTCTCGCCACTGCCATAGAGCTTGTCTTGCAGTTCCACTGGTATTGGCCACATCTGCTCTCTCTGATCCTCGTATGTCGGGCAGTTCTGCAGCAGATGTTCAGCGGTCATTTTACCAGTACCGCACGGGCATTCGTCGGTACACCCTATCTTCAATTTTTGAATAGGTGGTACCTCAGTCTGTTGTGGCCAGTGCGAAGTCTGAAGACAACGACCTGCTCTCTTCGGTTCAACTGGTAATAGGCATCGTTTTTTGGTGTAACCAGTATGTTCGGTTTCCCATTTGGTCATGTATCTGGCTTTGATAAGCCGTTTTGACTCTTCGTACGTCATACTGGTATCTGTTTGTGGTAGTCTTGCACCTTCTTTTGCCAGTCTGTCTGCCTCCTCGTTGCCTTGGATGTTGCAGTGTGACGGAACCCACTGTACCACTACCCTTTTTGGTGCGGACTGCTGGCACAGTTTGCAGAGTGCTGCTCTTAAGTCATTAAGCTCAGTGTTTTTATGGCTTTTTAGCGCTGTGACTACGGCGAGAGCATCTGTCAGCAGAACTATATGGCTCTCATTTTCACTGTGTGTCACCATTTCTTCCACTGCCGCCCTCAGTGCCTCTGCCTCCGCTCTGAAATTGCTTGTGTACTTACCAGTAGCGAATGACAGTGTTATTTTTCTGCCATTTGGTAGGTTCAGGAATGCTCCTGTCCCTCCGTTCTGTGTAGTGTTTGTTACAGAACCGTCGGTGTATGCATGGGTCCAGTCCATGCTTGGGTAGCTTTTCGTAATGAAGCTTAGGGTAGTATCTCTCCTTTCTTTTTCAGTCTGGCAGTTTTTGTTTGCAGCCAAGGTTTATAATCAATAGTCAATGTATGCTCCACACAGAGAAATAAAACAAATTCACAGTACAAAACACGACAAATCACTGTTAAGAACTAAGAGTGATCCTTTCACAGCAGGGAATCCTGTCCTGAAACCAACTGTATTTCCATCTTTATTTCCCAAACACGCTATTATAGTTGCACTGATAGTTGACACATGCAAGTTCTATTATTTAGTCATCCTATGAATGTGACGTTTCAAATGGATTTCCTCCTGAGTCAGAAGGCGTGTGTCTAGTAGGCTATGGGCTAGTCCTGTCATCTGTGAACTCATGCTCTTTCAACGGATAACGAAGCCTATGTATTTTAATGGCAATGACTTGATTTAACATAATATTTCTTGTTCTCTTTATATGATAGAGCTGCCACGGTAGCACGATGCCAATTATTATTTTGTGACATTTTTGTTAGCTCAAAACCATACACGATAGTGATGTCGATGCTGTTCCCACTCAATAGCATATTATTCACCATTCTTCGAAGATGCTTTCTGGCCTCACCACTCATCTATTATCTTACTGACGATTACAAACTCTTATAATCCGACTTTTCAGGCACCCTTTCCAAAACATCCCACCATTTATTCTAAATGCCATAACTCTTTCGATCCAGAATAGTTTTTACGCATTTATTCTTGCATTGTAAACAGTATCTAACAAGTACATGAACATTTATAAATTTAAGAAAATTTGCTTCAGAGAACGTTATATGTGCAGCTTGCGAATGACAATTGTTCAAGCCAATGTATCAGCATTATGGTATTGTAAGAAAGTTTCCGAGCAGATATATAGGCTCTGTGGAGTGAATCACTGATTTATCTAACATGTGGTCTTCTTTTTCCTTTTCCAGATACTTCATGTTCTGTATCTTAAATATTTCACATATATATATATATATAACGCTGAAATGAATTATAAAAATTCAGTGCAGATCAAAAATCTATTTTTAAACAAAACAAAGATAATGACCACCGACAAAGTACGATATCAACATAAATTTACAATAGGTGGTGAGGAAATATACTAGATCATGCATTTTGAATATCTGGACTCCAGAATTGACAAAAATGGCGACTGCTCAAAAGAAATCAGAGGAAGACTAGGGATGGCAACGCAGAGGCTAAACAACCGGGACAAAATATGGCAGAACACCGGTAAAACGACAAAAGTAAAATTCTTGAGAGCATGTGTCTTTCCCGTGGTGGCATACAAATGCGAAGCATGGACGATTACGAAAACATCTCGAAAAAGAAATGAGTCCTTCGAGTCAAAATGTTACAGAAAGATCCTCAGAATACCGGACGGAGAGAAGGGCAAATATAGGCATTTCGACAAGTGTTGAACATATAGGAGAACTGGTTTATTAATTCCATCATGGTGAGAAAATTGAAAGGCTTTGGTCACATCAAGAGAAACAATGGTCTTGAGAGAACAGTGATCGGAGGTATGATACCGGGCATAAAAATGCAGGGGTAGACTGAGAAGACGATGACATCAAGATATCAAGGAATTCCTGGCCATGAATTTGGCGAATGAGGCTGGAGATTTGACTAGGGAACGAGTTTCTTTCAGACGTGGTGTGATGGGAGCAACGTTCTTCAAAGAACACGCTACATGATAATGATAAAATGCTGACTAAATATGAGATTAGATATTACAT
Organism: Ariolimax columbianus; assembly: GCA_036924085.1. NCBI lineage: Eukaryota > Metazoa > Mollusca > Gastropoda > Stylommatophora > Arionidae > Ariolimax > Ariolimax columbianus. The sequence continues at coordinate 40,221,200 of JAVGWX010000021.1, forward strand.
GTCAGCTTGTAAGGTTAGGTCATATTTTGCATTTTTTAAGGTTTTTTTTTAAAGTGTTTGTGATTGGAAGACTGTAATATAGCATGTGTAAGATAAAATACATCAATCAACCTGACCTAATACACCAGCTCCACATAGACTAACAAAACCACCAGCTTTCGTCTGAGGACAGACCACTGCAAAAATTTTGGGCCACATTTACCGGCCCAAGTTTTCATACTTCTTCTTCTTCGTTCGTTCGTTCTCAAACTCCCGCTACCGAGCCCTGACAAAGACTTTGCAAGCAGCAGGATGTAGTCCGGACAACCGAATGCGTTGTGTCGTAGTTTACAGCTTGAATGTAATATTTGCACCTTTCGGCCCGACACATCCGACTTCAGCAGGCATTTTTTGAGTATCGGGTTAACCGTCCCTCTTCGATCCCTTCTACTTAGCCAGTCTGCTGTGTTGCAGCCTGTTATCCAGGATCATTGTGTGGAGGCCTAGAAGGGTCATGGCAGCTCTGGTTCATTGGCCCTGACGCTAGCAGTCAGCTAAAGGTCGCTGACCACTACAGCTCATACGCTGCTCACTTGATCCCAAGTTATTATACACAAATGTGTCCATGTGGAACTGGAGTCAAGGAACCCCCCCCCCCCCCCAAACTCCCTACACTCCCTCCCCTCCTCAAACACATTCTAAGGACCCACAGGAAGCCGAACTGACACAGAAGCTGTAGAGCTATCAACTGGACCTGGAGAGGATTGTGCCCACATAGCATGGCGACAGAACTATCGATCTAGCATGACCAAAAAAGGCTGAGCGCAGAAGAACAAGAAATTCCGAGAAGCGCAACATATTTAAATCTTGTGAGAAAACTTCAGCTTCCCAGAATACTTTGCAACAAAGATGGGCAGATACAGTAAATATACAAACTCTGCAGAGTCTTCTAAACCAGTATAAAGACGTTAAGTTAAGTTAAGTAAAATACAATCGCAGACAACAACGATTTATTTACCTTATCATTGAAGATCATCAACAGCTCTATGTTATCCTCCATTCTTGAGTAATTCCAACAGAAATGTGTCAATAAGACACACATACACAATTAGTAAGACACTGTATTTCAACCATTTTACTATCCCATTGTTAATCACAATTTGTGGTATCACTGTCCCACAAGTCACTGTATTGACTACTATCAAAGTATTAATATCTACATTTCAAACGGGTCACATGTTCTATTACCATCATAGCGCTGTTCTTTACACAGTTCATGATCCGGTATAGGTGGTAAACTTATATAACCCAATAAACATTTAAAAGATTAGGATATCAAGTTTATCACTGATACTAGTAGAGGTATTCAATGATGGTATCAGTTAGCTCGTGATAACCATTCTTGGAGGTGTTTCATTGATGTAGTGATATTTTACGTGTCGTGACAGGGAGAGGAGAATAACGCCTGGTCAGGGAAAACATACTGATCGGACATGTTAATCAGACTCATTTGCTATACACAACAACATCCGAGACGCCTATGGAGGAGGGCTTACCATACAGTGGACTTCCGTGGCCCAAGATAGGGTCCGCTGGAGACGAAGTTGGGACCCGCAGCTACCCTGAAGAACGGGTCATCAAGATCAAGAATAACTATAGGTCTGGTTTCCGCTCTATCACTGCTCATCGCCTTGGTCAAGCCAGTATTCCGGTATTTTGTTCCTCGCTGTGTTGTTCAACTGACAGGTTCAGTTCCAGCTTCGAGAGGGCAAATCTTAGTTCTGGTATTTCATTCACGCCAACTGTGAACGGCTCGAACTTTTCATAAATGTGTCATTCTTGACATCTCTCATTATGCTTTCTGTAGATACTGTATATTGAACATACAAGGGGAGAGTATGCATCCCAGTCTTACTCCCGTGTGCACCAGTCCGATGTCTCTCCAGCTATCCTGACCGTTGGTTGTTGCCCCTGATATAATGATTAGCCACTAGTAACAGTTAATATAGTAATAACATAACACCCTGTATCGATTGAACAAATGTTAAGTGATCTTCCTCATGAAAAGAAGCAGAGATTTAACTACTCGATTACTTTTATCTCTTTGTGTAAAAAACTTGAGATGCAAAGATCGGCAGATGAAAGAACTGTGTAACTATTATGATGAAAGCCTGGCCATGTGAATACTATATATATAATATAAGACTTTCCGGTTTTGTTTTTTTACCCTATATTTTTCTGCTGGTCGGGTTGGGTTTCAAGGAAGTAGTTTTGTTTTCCCAATTTGTGATTTCCTTCCTAGAAACCATTTCCAGCTTGCTCTGTTGTGCAGTTTGTTTCCTTACTTCTTCTATCAAGCTGACATTCTATATGTGGATTGTCGCTTATCGTTTTTTATTGTAAATTCACGTGTAAATGATGTCCTCTCTTTAGTAAGACCATACCTCTGCAACAGCTGCTCTCATGGTCTGCGATTTTCGTGTGGTTTGTTCGTTCCAATTGTGTGGAGCGCAGTGTTGTGTGAGGATGATTTTCTAGCACGACCTACGCTATTCACAGGAAGCCTATGTGTGTAATTGTTCTCGAAATTCGGAGAAAACAGTATCTGTTCTTCACGTATTATATAATTCGTTGTTGGATAGGACGTCACTACAGATTGCGCACCGTCCTTGGTTGGCGTGCACGACCTACTTAGAAAATGCGTCCATTTTCATTGCATGTCACGACCGGAATCTCCCCTCAGCCATTGGTTAATAGTCCCTCACCTTGGCCTACAGATGTGGGCGCTAGTCAGCAGCACCGTCTTCTAGTCTACGCGTGGGGGCTGCTGCTGTCGAGAGGTACGACATTCGCCTCTCAAATCGTTTAGGAAACGGTGGACGATCGACTCCCATAAGTCGTTCCTCAGCGTCAAAACTCTTCCGCCTACTGGATAAAGAAACAGAAAAGACTGTCCCCGCACAGTATGACTCCAGCAGAAAGCAACCTCTACCTTGGACGAGGCCTGGAACTATGCCACAGCAGCTTGGTCATGGAAGTGGTCGACACAACAGGCCTCAGGCGCCAAATCAAACATTACTATTATTATTCTTTGCCCTTAAAAGTTCTCAAATGTAGTTTTCAGAAGTAGGTGGTGGTCTGATCCAATGTCTGCTCCTCTCTTAACCCTCACAACCTGTTTTAGCTTAAATATGCTAATGAAATAAAATGAAGAATAGCCCAAGCAGAATCTGTCTTCCAGACCATGAAGGGAATCTTGTGCAACAAAATGTTGTCGATAGAACTGCTACGTGGAATTAGTACTGACATATGGCAGTGAATCATGAACAATCAGCAAGCAAGCGCATAGATCTTTGGAAGCAATGGAGATGTAGTTTTACAGAAGAATGCTGCAGATCCCATGGACTTCAAAGGAAGACTAATGATACAGTACTCAAAGAGGCACAAAGATAACTCATTGTGAAGATCAGAACAAGGCAGTCATCCTTTTTTGGATCGTTATGAGAAGAACGGTTTGGGACATGTTGTGACAATAGGAAAGATAGCAGGAAAGAGAGACAGAGAAAGGCAGAGAGAGAAGATGCTGGACAGCCTGAGAGAATGGCATGAGCGACAATCAACAAAGTTGGTAAACAACACACGTGATAGAAGTAGATGGAGATCCATGATCACCAACGCCAACCGGCAAGGCCCCTGATGATGATGATTATTTTCATTAAATAAGTCACACAAAACAAACTACAATAAAATAAGATAATTTATTCTGTCTAAAAGGTACAACAACAATATCACGATCAAAATCTGATAAAATCATACAACAATTATCCCCAGATAACTGATGGACACGTAGAGTGACGGATGTCCTGGTGGCCTTACACTTTCAGACGTCCTCAAGGGCGACTGAAGTTGAGGTGGAAAGAAAATAACCTGAAGGAGGCCCTGCATCCAACATGGTACACGAAGGCAACAGAGTGAAATGAGTTTACTCAACATTTGGCTACCTAGAATCAGAACAGAACAATAAAAATAAGATAATTTGGTCACCTCATGAGAACAGAACCATAAAAATAAGACAATTTGGTCACTTCATGAGAACAGAACAGAACTATAAAAATAAGACATTTTTTTGGGTCGTCTCATGAGAACAGAACCATAAAAATAAGATAATTTGGTCACTTCATGAGAACAGAACAGAACCATAAAAATTGGACAATTTGGTCACTTCATGAAAACAGAACAGAACCATAAAAATAGGACAATTTGGTCTCTTCATGAGAACAGAACCATAAAAATAAGACAATTTGGTCGTCTCATGAGAACAGAACCATAAAAATAAGATAATTTGGTCACTTCATGAGAACAGAACAGAACCATAATAGGACAATTTGGTCACCTTATGGAGACAGAACAAAACCATAAAATAAGATAATTTGGTCACCTCATGAGAATGGAACCATAAAAATAAAATAGTTTGGTCACCTTATTGGAGCAGAACAAAACCATAAAGATAAGATAGTTTGGTCACCTCTTGAGAACAGAACCAAAAGATATTTTATTTGTAACCTCATTAGAATGGAACGCTAGCAACTACCACTGTGCACCTATATTATAAGATGATCTGGTTACAAGACGCAAATAAGATTACGTGGTAGCTGTAAAAATGATACAATAGAAACCCTGTAATAAAACATGCAGAACCAACACACCACTCTTGGTCCATAAGGAAACCTTATGCTCTCCAAGATGCTGACCAATACAGGTGGATGGAAAAAGTAAAAGTTAACAATATGATTTTAAAATGCTACAATAATCTCCCTCTATATATATATATACATATATATTTAAAACTTAAAGTTTGCATATATGTCTGAAGACGCCATAACTCATGAACGGAAAGACATTTCAAGCTGAAATTTCCATATGAAATTTCCAATATGTTCAACTAATTCATATGTTATGTCATTGCCTTTATGAGTTATGGGCATATTATTATATTTATTGTTTACCTGTAAATTTGAAAAATGGTAGACTTCATAACCCAATTTTCTTGGCCAAACTGCGCATATATGAGATACCAAGTGACCTTGAAATTCCAAGTATCACTGTTAAATTATAATGTTTACCAGTTTACTGACACAGTGATGGCCAAATTCTTTCAATCCTCCTGCCTGCTGATAAGGAAAGCAACAGATCGAATCCCCTGTCGTTAACAGATTTGTATATTTTTTCTGACAGCGTAACTGGCTATAGCAACAGCAACAGTATAAATTAATAATGTCCTTATATTGATTGTATGTTTAACACGATGCCTATTACCAGTTGAACCGAAGAGAGCAGGTCGTTGTCTTCAGACTTCGCACTGGCCACAATAGACTGAGGTACCACCTATTCAACAAATTGAAGATAGGTGGTACTGACGAATGCCCGTGCGGTACCGGTAAAATGACCGCTGAACATCTGCTGCAGAACTGCCCGACATACGAGGATCAGAGAGAGCAGATGTGGCCATCACCAGTGGAACTGCAAGACAAGCTCTATGGCAGCGGCGACAGCCTCAGGATGACCGCCGCTTTTTTCGAAAAAATAATGGTTACTGTCTGACTGCGTACGCAGAAGAAGAAGATTGTATGTTTAACAAGAATTGTTTTATTTCTCGAGCGAGCAAAGAGTGTGGAAGAGATGGTAGAGGGATGGGCAGTTAATGTGTGGGAAAGATGGGCAGAATAAGGGAGGAAGAAGTGTCCGTATTTGTATAATTGAGGCTACAATCTTGAAGGAGCAAATCTTTTCTATTTCTAACTGCCAAATGTTTTTCAACTTGCTCGATACTGAACATGGGAGTCCGATCCCACTGCCTAGAGATCAGAGGAATTTTTACCAGAAGATCCACATAAAAAAATTCTGGTCTCCTCCTTGATTCGAACCTGTGACCTCCAGCACCTGAGACGGACACCTTACCTTTAAATCACATAGTCCCTCAGTTTCCACTAATTCCATCAATCTGAAAATTATGTAATTTTACAGGCAAAGCAGAGTGCTAGTTCTAGCAAGCTGAGAAAATTCTAACTAAACTACAAGACAAAATGAGACCTTTTCTTCACAAGGACAATTACACCAAAAAAGATATTACTGTTTAATGTGTGGATACGAGCCTTTTAATACAACAAAGGCCAGACTACCATGAACATGTTAACGATAAGGGGCTTGCCAGTCTCGCACGAATTAGTTACGAAGATAGAGGAGGAACCTCATAACTAGAAAATCTAAAAATAAATCTCACCCAAGTGCTCAAAACAGGAGGCAAAGAATAGTAACATTGTAACGTACTTGGCATGGTGTAAGGTACAGTTGGTAAGGACAAGCTGCTACCCAAACACAGTACAGTTAGCAGGGACAAGCTACTACCCAAACACAGTACAGTTAGCAGAGACAAGCTACTACCCAAACACAGTACAGTTAGCAGGGACAAGCTACTACCCAAACACAGTACAGTTGGCAGGGACAAGCTACTACCCAAACACAGTAGTTAGCAGGGACAAGCTACTACCCAAACACAGTACAGTTAGCAGGGACAAGCTACTACCAAAACACAGTACAGTTAGCAAGGACAAGCTACTACCCAAACACAGTACAGTTAGCAGGGACAAGCTACTACCAAAACACAGAACAGTTGGCTGGGACAAGCTACTACCCAATCACAGTACAGTTGGCTGGGACAAGCTACTACCCAAACACAGTACAGTTGGCTGGGACAAGTGCTACCCAAACACAGTACAGTTAGCAAGGACAAGCTACTACCCAAACACAGTACAGTTGGCTGGGACAAGCTACTACCCAAACACAGTACAGTTGGCAGGGACAAGCTACTACCCAAACACAGTACAGTTGGCAGGGACAAGCTACTACCCAAACACAGTACAGTTGACAGGGACAAGCTACTACCCAAACACAGTACAGTTGGCTGGGACAAGCTGCTACTCAAACACAGTACAGTTGGCTGGGACAAGCTACTACCCAAACACAGTAAAGTTGACAGGGACTTGTTGCTATCCCATCAGAAGAGAGTTGGCACAGACAAGCTGCTACTCAAACATAATACAGTTGGTAGTAGTGAGACCAAGGAGAAAGACTAGAGGTATTTGAATCAGAGATATGGACTCCTGGAGTTAAAGCAGAATATCGAAAATTATTTATGCAATCTTGTCAGTCCAAATACATCATGACAAGGAGGGCAAGATGATATTTTTTTTAAATGCTTAAGTGTAGAGCTTGCAGGGCACATCGGTAAATAGGTCCCAAATGGCTATTTAAAAAAACAACTAAATGAGATGCGAATTTGAAAAACTATTTATTATTGCCCTTAGACTTTCCTTTACTTCTCAAGATAATCTCCACTAACAACGATACACTTATCCCATCTCTTTAGCAACAAAATTTGCAGCATTAATATCTTTGGTCTGCTGTCTTAGTCACGTGACGTTCAGCCTCTTCGTCATTCGCAAAACATCCCTCGCCAAGGTCGGGTCATGCATTATGTTGTAGGCTAAACCATGCGAACACGCTGTTGCAGCTGCAACTCTGTCTATCATTACTTGCCTATCAGCTCGAATCATCTCCCTTACCCACTGCACAGATGCCTCTGTCGTTATCTAAATAGGACGACCAGGTCAAACTTCATCAGCAATTATTTAGCATCCTTGAGAAAATTAATTGACTCAGTTCTCACCGTATTGAAGAAGCATTTCTTTATGAATATACTTTGTAGAAAGTCCCTTTATCCCCCCCCCCCCCCCCCCCACACCAGCACGCTGCTCTTTGATTATTGATTATACACTCTATGAGCACAGACACCATTTTACATCTTAGCTGCGCATGTGCATGCGACATCTAGTATCTGCTACTTATAGTAACCACAAATCTGGATGTTGTTACCGCCACATAATGACCTTTTCAGAAACTACCAACTACATTTTTCAGCTATCCCATATTAGTTTGTGACCTACTTTCTTATTTTCTATCTAATTTGTTCTTACACCTTTTCTATTGGTTCCTTAATCATGTGCTTATTTTGCTTAACCCATTACACCCTAACCTGCCCAGCGCGTTTTGATTGGAAACAGTAACTTCTACTTTGTTGAATGCAAATGTGCAATTTTATTATTTAATTGAATATCAATTTTATTGTTTAATTGAATATCAATTTTATTATTTAATTGAATATCAATTTTATTATTTAATTGAATATCAATTTTATTATTTAATTGAATATCAATTTTATTATTTAATTGAATATCCATTACATCTCATTAGTAAACTAATCTTCTTCTTCTTTTGTCCTTCTGCTCTTGTCATACAAGGGTCGCAGAGAGGTGGGATGCCAAATGGGAGGCTTGTGCTGTCGTTAGGTGTAACTTTCTGAGTGTGTCAGGTCATTAGGTGTAACTTCCTGAGAGTGTCAGGTCGTTAGGTGTAACTTCCTGAGAGTGTCAGAGACACCCTCGATTCATTGACGTCGTGGTCTGCCTCTTACTTGTGGACCGGAGACCTGCATATATGCTCTTGATGCAGGCTGGTCATAATGCATTCTGACTAAATGACCAAACCATTTGATTTGTTGAGGCACTACCTGGGTTTATCCCTATTTGCCTCAGCGTAGTGTTGTGGATTCAGTCACGGATTGTCTTTCCGGCTGCACTCCTTGACATTTAGTAAACTAATAATATATGAGTAATTAAAGCCTCAATCTCCCAGGTCTTATAAATATGTTTATATTGTTTCAAGGGAGGATGAGGCTGACGTCTGGTCAAGCAAAACACACTCATCAGACAATGTTAGCCAGGGTCAGGAGAAATATACTGGTCAAGACCTTCACCTGACCTCCTCGTTGGTCGTCCAGGAAACGGGCTGTTGTCGAGGACAACATCCTGGCTAACAAGGTGAGGTTTGACAAGATCCCCGTAGTAGTGAGCGACACACAGGTGAAGCCAAGCATAACACAACCTCCTGGAGAACCCCTATCCACCTTCATCAGCACGCTCGGCATGTGAGGAAAGCTACTGCAACCCGTCACTTAATACCCTTTTCAGGGCGCACAAACCAGTAACCATTTCATTGTGGGCATTCGCAAATAACAACACTGTTTCAATGTTTAAAGTGTAAAGGGTTAATTCACTTCTGTAGTCAGTTACCCTGTTTCTAAGAAACCATAAGCCAAACTAAAAGAAATTAAATTAAGAGGAATGATTTAAGTCAAGTAAAAAAACATCTTTTAACTCGTGGCTGATATGCCATTGTTGTGTGGAAGGCTGAATATTTTCTTTGACAAGCAACAAAATTTAAATGCACAATATTTATGTCCTGATTAAATTTTCATTATACAAGAGGGCTTCAAATTAAAAACCTTAACATTGAAACAAAAATGTCAAACACTGTGCCTTGATCGTGTAGCTTGACAGTATTGTTGCTAGGGACTTCAGGTATCCTATAGGTGGCACCACTGTGGCTACGAGCCACATGATATTAAGTTGTTGTTTAATGCCCACAATAAGTACGTTTACCCTTTTGTACGCCATGAAAAGGATGTTAGGTGACGGATTGTACATAGCTTTCCTCACAACCCGAGCATGCTGATGAAGGTGGGCTGCGGTCCTCCAGGCGGTTGTGCTATGCTTTGCTTTATCTGCGTGGTGCTCACTACTAAAGGGGATCACATCGATCCACATCTCGTCAGCCAGGCTGTCTTAAAAACAACCTGTTTCCAGGGAATGATACATGGAAGAAAAATTGTAGTCTTTGTCAGTGTATTGTGCCTGACCCTTGGTCAGTGCCTGACTGGAATAGCATATTAGTTCCCCCAATGACATTACAGTAGCCCTTTAATGATGTTGGTATCAAGATGCTGATCAGTGAATGAAAAGTAGTGGTCCACAACGTAGAGCTGACTGCTAGCATCACGATCAGTATCTCAGAGCTGCCAAGATCCTTCTCCACTTCCATGTGGTGATCCTGAATAGCAGGCTGCAATAGGGTAGACTGGCTAAGGAGAAGGGATCGAAGAGGAAAGGTTAACCCAAAAATGCCATCATGAAGTTGGATGTGTCATACCGAAAGGTGGAAATTTCACAGTCAAGCTGTATACTATGACACAACACACTCCGTTCTCTGGACGTTCTCTGCTACTTGTAAAGCAATTTTCAAGCATTGATATCAGGACTTTGAGAACGAACGACAAAAAAGAAGAGAAATTATGTTGGAACATAGGAAATGGGAAATGGTTCATAGAACTGATTTCATTGCCCCCATATGTACTCATTCTCTTTCATTGCTGTAGGAGAGCATGACCTCTGTAGCTCCTGTGGTAGCCCTAACATTTTTATCTCCTCAGGTACCCATTTACAGCTAGGCTGATCAGAAGAAGCAGTCATACCATGAAAAGGGATCAAGATGCTGAGCAGTGCATGAGCTGCAGTGGTCAGCGACCCATAGCTGACTGCTAGCGTCAGGGCCAGCGAACCAGAGCTGCCAAGACCCTTCTACACCTCCACGCGGTGATCCTGGACAACAGGCTACAGTACAGAACAGACTAGCTAAGGAGAAGGGATCGAAGAGGGAATGGTAACCCAGTACTAAAAAAATGCTTGCTGAAGTCGGATGTGTCGGACCGAAAGGTGCAAATATAGCAGTCAAGATGTAAACTACGACACAGCGCATTCCGTTCTCTGGCCTACATTCTGCTACTTAAGCCCTTTCAAGGTTTGGTAGCGGGAGATTGAGAACGAAAGAAGCTAAGCCAAGCCATACCATGAAAAATGCACAACATACCTGGCATGACGTGATTCAAACCTGATAGGTTGGGATCTTAAACCAAGCTCACAATCCCCAGGCCATCAATCTCCAGCGAGATCGCTGGGATGCTTTTATCAACAATCCAAATTACGCATCTACCAGACATATATGATCCCCATACTCCTGTATGGCTCTCAGACCTGGACACTACTTAACATTTTCATCATCATCAGTCCAGTAACCTAGAAGGTCGTTGAGACACCGTTATTGCAGTTTGTCAAACCAGTTCAAGACATGCATCACGATTTTTCAGCAGAGTATTAGTTTCAGCTAAAGACTTTCCTGTCCACTCTTTTATATTGTCCTCCCATCTCTTATTTGGTCTCCCTCTCCAATGCTTCCCATGCACAGTGCCTTGCAGGGCGATCTTGGTCAGCCCCACCGATTGTGACATATGTCCATACCATGTCAATTTTCGTGTTTTTACTATAGTTATACGATGAAATTATTAGGAAGAAATTAAGGCTAGTATAAAAAACCTACTTAACCTTTTACAGTCAAAATTAATTTGCAAGATCTTAGTCTTAATATCAAAAACAGTAAATGTATGTGTTTTGTGGTAAACAAAAAAAAATTAATTAAAACTAAAATTATGATTTTTAAATTTAAAAGAAACAGCTTTTGTTTATAAATTATATTTAGCAGAATAACAAGATATGATTGATATATGCCAGATACATGACCAAATGGGAAACCGAACATACTGGTTACACCAAAAACGATGCCTATTACCAGTTGAACCGAAGAGAGCAGGTCGTTGTCTTCAGACTTCGCACTGGCCACAACAGACTGAGGTACCAGCTATTCAACAAATTGAAGATAGGGTGTACCGACGAATGCCCGTGCGGTACTGGTAAAATGACCGCTGAACATCTGCTGCAGAACTGCCCGACATACGAGGATCAGAGAGAGCAGATGTGGCCATTACCAGTGGAACTGCAAGACAAGCTCTATGGCAGTGGCGAGAGCCTCAGGATGACCGCCGCTTTTTTCGAAAAAATAATGGTTACTGTCTGACTGCGTACGAAGATGAAGAAGAAGAAGATTGATATATGAAATGCGACTTCAGATAAATTTGACTGTAAGTGGTGCTACTCTAGTTGACTGCAATGGGCTATATGGACTGTAAAGGGTAAACGTGGCATAAAAACACAAATTAAATCTCCCCTTTATTTTGGAAAATCTGGTCTGTCGCCATCTTTCCATCTCCTGCCATGTTGTCCGGCAAGATCAGGACGTCCCAGATCCTCAAATAATCCCTCTATGTCAAAGACTACCCACCGGATGGATGAAGACACAGAAGGGGTCACAAGCGCACCTCATGGCTCCGACAGTTGGCAGACTCACTTTCAGCTCTAGATGAGACCTGGCAACAAGCTGCAGCACATGGTCATGGCAGTGATCGATCGACACAACAGGTCATTATTATTATTATTATAGAAAAGTTTTATAGTTGTGTGCAACTGTTTCTTAATCAATTTTGAAGACAATAAAATGTAAGGTTTTCATTTGAAGCACCTGTAAAAACAATAAAAAACAATATTGCCTTGATAACAAATTGTGAATATTAATAATTATAAAAACATACTTAGCAAATGTTTATTTATGTTGGTTCATAGACTCAATAACTTTTCTAGCATTGTTAATACAGTCGTTGATTGCTGGCCCTCTGTATGATGCTCCGACAAGCTTCAAGGGAAGTTTACTCTGAATTATTTTCTCTTCCACGCTCGTGACCCACTTCACGTGACCAACTCTATACTGTGGAATACATTCCTGAAATGTAAAAAATAAAATAAAAAAACATTCATAAATATCACAAAACTCAAAAAAGGTGACAGAAATTGTTGGTATCTATGCTTTATAATCTATGCTCTAAATAAAACGGCAAAGATATTTATAATCTTCTACACTTTACATAATATGACAGATATACTGATACAGCTAACAATATGTGACACAAATTTGATATTCTCTTACACCCTGCTATAGCAGAGAAGTAAAAGGAAGTCGTCTCTCATGAGCGAAACAGTGGGGGTTCAAATCCCGCAGGGATCAAGTGATGCCTGGTCTCTAGGGAGGTGAGATCAAGTGTGCTTAGTCCTATCAGATACGGTCGATAAACTCATAGGTCCTGTGCATGTTAAAGAACCCTTGGGAGTTTAAAATCGAAAAGGGCAGGCTGTTAGTGGTTGTCTGGACAAAACATTCGGAACAATGCCACATACCCCCCACCCCACCCCCCTTCCTGTTTGCTCCTTGAAGCCTTCAGTACCTGGCAGCAGGCATCCACCTGCTTGTTTTGATACAAGGATTACAAGTTAGCCTCATAGAAATGCTCAGAGATGAGTCAATAGAGGTGTACACCACAGTCTATTGTCTCACAAAAATACCCAGAGATCTGAGCCAATAGAAGTGTACACCACAGTCTATTGTCTCACAGAAATACCCATAGATCTGAGTACATCGCAGCACTTTTTTTATATAATCTAAGGCTAAATGGGATAGGGATGTAGTACAGAGAATGAGCTGACAGCAGTCAGCGAGTCATAGCTGGCTGCGTACATCAGGTTCGGCAAACCAAAGATGTCCATGACCTTATTCCTCCCACAAGTGGCGGCCCAAGAAACAGACTGCACTTGTGCAGCCTGGTTGAGAGAATAGGGTTCAAAAAATGAAATTAAACCCAGATACCCAAATAAGCTAGCTGATGCCAAATGTATTGGACAGAATAGTGCTGTAAACTACGACACAACATTACAATGTCCTTTTCAGGATAAATGTAGAAGAAGAAATTAGATAAAAGCAGTCCCACAACAGACACTGCTGTCAGGGATAAAGTGTTAGAGACCATCATTTTAGGCCACCACTTGTTTATATGAGGGAGGGCAGTATTTCAAAAGTGACAAATGTTATTTTTTAAATGTTCTTGAACTTTTTGAACGAACCTATCACATGAGATCAGTACCACAATTTTAAACAGGTCTTCCAATCCTCAACCACATATTTCACCAGACATCAACACAAACCTCTTGTAATGTAACATGTGATCTAATTGGCCGAGCTCGGATGCCTAAGTGTTTTATTGCAGCCTGGGATGCGATCTGCACTAATTCTGGACCTGATGGCAATGAGCCCTTATCAGTCAACAGTTGATCGTACCAAGATCCTCCCATCATTACCTAATGAGAAAAAACATGTGACTAGCTGTTGATAAAGCAAGTGACTAATTGTTGATAAAACAAGTGACTAACTGTTAATAAAACAAGTGACTAATTGTTGATAAAACAAGTGAATAATTGTTGAAACCCAGTATTTTTCAACAATGACTACCTCATTTTTTTAAGTGTGCAAAACTTTGTGGCGATTTTACGACTGGATTGCAATATCTTCTTTTTCTTCAGAAAATTGAGTTATTCACTGTTTTTTTCATGTATCTTCTACTTCTTCTTCGATCAACCGATGACCATCCACAATCTATTCTTGTTCCTGTTTTTGAGTCAATTTTGGGTTTCCTGTGTCATGTTTCTATGGTCCAGTGCACACGACTGACAGTGCCAGTTTTGGTGTGGCTGGGAAATGTACATATGGGCCAATAATTATGGACTAACACACCGCCTTGGAGAGATTGGGTCCTGCCTGGTTAGCAACATGTCCATGACACATCGCTCACACGTTGAGTGATGTTGTCAAGAGGTAAGGCACTTGCCTCTCAAAGCGATGGACGAAAATGGTGGGCGATCAAATCCCGCAAGTTTCAAGCGACTCCTGGTCTCAAGGAAGGTGAGACCAGAGTGACTGCATCCTGAGTTACCTCCAGTCGTCTTGACTTATATCTTGCCACTGGTCCAAGATGGCTTGGGACCAGAGAGTGAGGTTGATGACCAGCGCAGTTTCTTCTTCACTATAATCCAAATACAGCGTTGGTTACATCATCAAGACAAAACCTTCTAATGATGTCACCATCACCACTAACTATCTCCACAATACAATAAACATGCCATGTATACTACTAATAACATTGATTAAATTGAAATATACACTTACAGTTAAACGAGTGCTGCCAGGACTACCTTTTCTCCCATGTTCAGGAAAAGTGCAGGAATCATAGACTATTCCCAGTAAAGGACCACTTTCCAAGGAGGGCAGTAAGTGGCCAAAACCCTGTACAGCATAATTTGTATAAATAGAGGTGACTTAATACAGGTTTATAAGATAATCAAAGGAAAGAATAAATTAGACTATAACAAGATTTTTCAAAATACAACCACCTACAAGAACAAGAGAACAGCTACAAATTAACTAAAGAAATATGCAGATTAGATATTAGAAAATATTGTTTTAGTCAGAGAGTGGTGAATGCTTGGAATGCTTTGTCACAGGAAGTAGTGGAGGCAGGGACAGTTAATGCATTTAAGAATAGATTGGATGCACATAGCTTTTAGATCCAGGAAAGGTAAATGAAACTGGTTGTATATAGACTCTGCAGAGTCTTCTAAACCAGTATAAAGACATTAAGTTAAGTTAAGTTATAAGTTAGACATGCAAATAAATAAATAAAATTAACTAGCATTTATTCATCATCTCCACCCACATGTTGATTTATGTTGCTGAGCAATGCCTTATAAAAACACATTATCCTCATCATTATTGCAATAGTTGAACATGATTGAGATAATTGTGTCATTTGAACACGAAACAGATGAGCAGAGTACGTTCTTAAATGGACATACCAGGTGTGATCATTAAGTAATCAATCATATTTTTTTAAGCCAACCCATGGCTTCCCTGGGGCGGAGTATCATTTTTGGCTACCTTATGAATTTCTGCAAAAAAATATTGGGCATAACAAAGAGAGATATGATCAGAACCGATGACATCAGAAGACTAGTGGGAACAACACCAGTATTAGACTACATAAAAAGGCAGCTACTAAAATGGTTTGGCCACGTAACAAGACTATCACCATACAGCACCCCCCCCCCCCAACAAGCAATTCTATTTAGATACAACGGATTCAAAGCCAAAGGCAAACTCCGAAAAAGGGGGATTGCAGGGGTACTACCTGTTTTGTGAAACCACAACTCTGGGAGAGTGGCAACTGGCAGATCCATCTCGACAATGCTCCAGCTCAGGCATCGCGCCTTATCCTTGATTTTGGGGATGGCGTGAGCTAGTGGTTAAGTGACATGGCTCACAATCCGAAGGTGCAGGGTTTGCTCCCCAATTACAGCATCGGCAGTTACCCAGGGGAAGCAAACCCTTAAAAAATGCAGGAGGAAGCAGACCCTAACATAAAATGCATGCCAAAGTCAAATGCACTGGGTCGACAGGCGCAAAATAAAAACAGTGCAATGCACACCGCCTTAGGAAATAGAAGTATATGGCAAACGCTAAAATAAAATAAAAATCCATGCTTTTTATGCCCTGACTAAAGTTATAAATGACTCGAAGAGATAAACATGCCACACATCTTACAGTACAAAATAAACCTTCCACACATCTTACAGTATAAAATAAACCTGTTTACCTTTACAGGCAAAACATCATCTTTGTACTCAAGATTCACAACAACAACATTCACAGCCGGCAACGCAGACAGCTCTTTCCTCAGATCTGACATGGAGCTTGGAAGCAGGGATGCCAAGTCTGGGGATTGTAACATCGTCTAACTCAAATAATAATATTCTCTCGTTAACTGAAATGTTAAAAATTTGACTGATAAAAGTATTGACTGGCGAAATGATGTTTAAACCTTAATTACTAATAGTATTTTTAGTCAATGTTCATTATTTATTGCCGATGACAAATCCTCTTCTTCATACCAATCCTTACAAAAGATGAGGCTACCACTATGTTGTTGTTGTTGAATGCCCATAATGAGTATGTTTACTTTTTTGCGCACTCTGAAAAGGGCATTAGGTGACAGGTTGCAGTAGCTTTCCTTACATCCAGAGCATGCTGATGAAGGTGGTCCTCCAAGCTGTTGTGCTAAGCTTGGCTTCATCTATGTGTCATTCAGTACTTCGGATATCACGTCGATCCCCACCTCGTTAGTCAGACTGCCATGAAACAACCTGTTTCCAGGGAGAATTGTATGGAAGTGAGGTAGGGGTCTTGGTCAGTATGTTCACTTGACCCTGACTAACATAGTCTGATCAGTATGTTCACTTGACCCTGACTAACGTAGTCTGATCAGTGTGTTCACTTGACCCTGACTAACATAGTCTGATCGTGTGTTCACTTGACCCTGACTAACATAGTCTGATCAGTATGTTCACTTGACCCTGACTAACATAGTCTGATCAGTATGTTCACTTGACCCTGACTAACATAGTCTGATCAGTATGTTCACTTGACCCTGACTAACATATTCTGATCAGTATGTTCACTTGACCCTGACTAACATAGTCTGATCAGTATGTTCACTTGACCCTGACTAACATAGTCTGATCTTATGTTTCACCTGACCTCGACTAACATAGTCTGATCAGTATGTTCACTTGACCCTGACTAACATAGTCTGATCAGTGTGTTCACTTGACCCTGACTAACATAGTCTGATCAGTATGTTCACTTGACCCCGACTAACATAGTCTGATCAGTGTGTTCACTTGACCCCAACTAACATAGTCTGATCAGTGTGTTCACTTGACCCTGACTAACATAGTCTGATCAGTATGTTTACTTGACCCTGACTAACATAGTCTGATCAGTGTGTTCACTTGACCCTGACTAACAATCTGATCAGTATGTTCACTTGACCCTGACTAATATAGTCTGATCAGTATGTTCACTTGACCCTGACTAACATAGTCTGATCAGTGCGTTCACTTGACCCTGACTAACATAGTCTGATCAGTATGTTCACTTGACCCCGATTAACATAGTCTGATCAGTGTGTTCACTTGACCCCAACTAACATAGTCTGATCAGTGTGTTCACTTGACCCCGACTAACATAGTCTGATCAGTGTGTTCACTTGACCCCAACTAACATAGTCTGATCAGTATGTTCACTTGACCCTGATTAATATAGTCTGATCAGTATGTTTACTTGATCCTGACTAACAGTCTGATCAGTATGTTCACTTGACCCTGACTAACATAGTCTGATCAGTATGTTCACTTCACCCTGACTAATATAGTCTGATCAGTATGTTCACTTGACCCTGACTAACATAGTCTGATAAGTATGTTCACTTGACCCTGACTAACATAGTCTGATCAGTGTGTTCACTTGACCCCAACTAACATAGTCTGATTAGTATGTTCACTTGACCCTGATTAACATAGTCTGATCAGTGTATTTACTTGACCCTGACTAACATAGTCTGATCAGTGTGTTCACTTGACCCCAACTAACATGGTCTGATTAGTATGTTCACTTGACCCTGACTAACATAGTCTGATCAGTGTATTTACTTGACCCTGACTAACATAGTCTGATCAGTATGTTCACTTGACCCTGACTAACATAGTCTGATCAGTATGTTCGCTTGACCCTGACTAATATAGTCTGATCAGTATGTTCACTTGACCCTGACTAACATAGTCTGATCAGTATGTTTACTTGACCCTGACTAACATAGTCTGATCAGTATGTTCACTTGACCCTGACTAACATAATCTGATCAGTATGTTTACTTGACCCTGACTAACATAATCTGATCAGTATGTTTACTTGACCCTGACTAACATAGTCTGATCAGTATGTTCACTTGACCCGGACTAACATAGTCTGATCAGTATGTTCACCTGACCCTGACTAACATTGTCTGATCTTATGTTTCACCTGACCAAGCGCTAGTCTCCACACCCCAGGTCACCACTTAAGATTCTATTTTAAAGGAAGACTGCGCCAAAGCACTTTGTTGAGCTCTTGTAGCCGTGGTTTCTGTAGCAATTTGTTTCATATGATAAAGCTGCAAGCCCTATGGACAACTCTCTTTAACAACATCCACGGAATTACGTGCTTACCTTCCGTGTCCTGGGCACCATGTTTCCAATGTTCAGCCACGTGGACTGTCTTGTCATTCTCCCTCAACTTGCCATCCATATTACATGTTTCCAGAAGGTTTGTGCAGAACATCAGGTAGCCTGGGTATTGTGTTGCTCCCCAGTCTGACGATCCCTGTATCACCATCTCGTTAAATTCTTCCTGCATCATCTATTTAGTGGCTTCCATGTTGTGTAAGTTAAGTAGTGTCCAGGCGCAGGTTCCTCCTACAGCCTGATCAATTCAGTCCATGTTTTGATGCGTTTTCTGGGTCTAGTCTGTGGGAGCTGTGTTGACTATAAGAAAATATGTCTTCTTCTTCTTCTGCTGCGTTCGTTCTCAATCTCCCGCTACCAAGCCCTGAACAGGGCTTTGCAAGTAGCAGGATGTAGTCAGGAGAACAGAATGCGTTGCGTCGCTAGTTTACAGCTTGACTGATATTTGCACCTTTCGGTCCGACACATTTGTCTTCAGCAGTGAAAATTTGTATAAATTTCAGTCTTGTTCACTGCATCTGGTGCCCAAACAAAGGGTCCCTTGGGTCATTTGCCTGTTTCTCTCTTTCAATTTCTGATGCAACAATTATTCATGTCTCAGGTGGTGCTATGCAGATTAAGGGATACGTGCTTAATTTTACAATTTTTACATAAAACGAAACTAAAGAATCAACTTACATTTATAAAGTATCTAAAAAGTCCATAATGCAGAAAAAAATGTATATATATCATAAAAGGTATCGTCATAAAGACAATGGACCCTGACAGTAGCCTCCCACCCTGAACAACAGGAAAAAATGGCCTCTGACAGTAACCTCTCTTCCTGAAAGAGTTAAACTGCTGATAGAACCAACTTATTGCAACGGGGAACCCCCATTCATGTTCAGTTCCTTTGACGGGATCAAGATGCTGAGCAGCGCATTGACTGCTAGAATCAGGGCCAGCGAACCAGAGCTGCCAAGAAACTTCTACACCTTCAAGCGGTGATCCTGGATAACAGGCTGAAGCAGGGTAGACTGGCTAAGAAGGGATCGAAGAGGGAATGCTAACCCAGTACTAAAAAAATGCTTGCTGAAGTCGGATGTGTTGGACCGAAAGGTGCAAATATCGCAGTCAGGCTGTAAACTACCACACAACGCAATTCTGTTCTCTGAACTACATTCTGTTCTCTGGACTACATTCTGTTCTCTGGACTACATTCTGCTACTTAAGCCCTTTCAGGGTTTCGTAGTGGGAGATTGAGAACGAACAAAGCCAAGCCAAGCCAGTTCCTTTGACTACTGAAAGTACAGACAACAGAGCACAAACTCCGTAGCTTCAGCAGCATCATAAAATTTTCTTCTGATTTTATTATGTGCCCATTTACAGCTGGGTCAACTAGGAGAAGCAGTCATACCATAAGAAATTCATGACATGCCCAGATCTGTCAAACTGGATGCCACATGATTTGAAACTAGAATCCAAAAAGCAAATAAGATGCAGTACCAATTGGCACCGATACTGAAACACTGAAATGTCGCCATGGCCACAAAACGGAAGTTAATCAACACCTTGATCATCCCTACGCTGTGTTATCAGTGTCAAACATGGACACTACTAGACAGGCATAGGCGTAAGATTGTGACTTGTGAGATGCGAGGGATCAGAAATGCTGCAGGAAAGACGATTTGGGACAGAATCAGTAACGACGCGCTTAGAAAAATAGTGGGGACTACACCAGTATACCACTATATTGAAGCACAGAGGGTAAAGTGGTTCGGGCATCTGACTAGAATGCATTATGAACAACCAGCAGCGAAATCATATTTCTTGAAGGTGGATGGTCCTCGAGCAAAAGGGCGACCATGACGTCGTTGGATCGAAGGGGTCAAGGAAACTCTCCAAAAGTTCAATATGACAACCACACAAGTCTCCCTCCTAGCGCAAAACAGAAATCTACGCATACTTCCTCTCTGCGACGCCGCAAGGTAAGAGCAGTGGGATAAAAGAAGAAGACATTGGTTTTCTAAACCAAACTCACAATCCCTTATTCTCACACTCTTCTACATTCATTTACTCAGACACTTTTAGACGGTACACAATATGTATTTGATATAAACTATTTCATTACATTACCTTTACTGTAAATTGAAGAAATAACCAAGTCTGCATCAATAGGACCAGTGTCTGTTTTGACCTGAAGAAATTGTTGTACACATTTTGAATTATTATTAATAGTTGTTGCCAATAGGTGGCAAGATTCGCTCAAGCGGCACAACACTCGCAATCCTAAAACAAACAAGTTAGCCTTTCACTGGATAACCCATGCCTGAGACAGAATTAACTGAAAACTCAACTGGAACCAGCATAAAACAAACCAAAAAAACACAGTACTGTTCGAGCCTAGCCCGCTAAGCAGAGAAATGCACCTATCAGTTACCACCAACTCGCACAAGACTGCTGTTGCAAGTTGCCCATCATAGACATGAGGTGAAGGTCTTGGTCAGTACGTAGCACCTGACCCTGACATTATTAACTCAGCACTTATTCTCATCATGGATGAACAGGTGGGCGACAGGAACAACAGGTCGCAGTGTGTTCAGCGAAATGTCACAGTCAAACAGTAACGATGACATAAATAAACTTCATAGAAGAGATAAAAGTCTCATCTTTCAGTTCAAACAGGATTTACCAGAGTCAATAGCCAATTGAACAGCATTAATCCCCAGCTCTCTGATGTCAGAGAGTTGAAGACGCTATTGGTCCATTTGAAGATCTGTTCACCGCTATCAAAAGACGAAAGATGGTCTGGTGCGGGCACGTCGCGAGGTCCAACGGAATTACCAACTCGGTACTCTTTGGTTCCGTACCGGGACAGAGAGGGCGAGGACGTCCAAGGAAGAGATAGGTGGACAACATTGAGTGGTCAGGCCTTCGTCCCGGTGAGATACGACAGGTGGCGACAGACAGAGAGGGATGGCGTTGGATTTTGGGAGTGTATTCATGTGTGCCACAACGACCTGATGGGTTACGGGATGAACTGAACTGAATCCCCAGCACCTGCCCTTGTGCAGACATTCCTCTTTCATCCTGATGAAACAGTTCGGCATCTACTCACTGAGTGTAAGGCGCTTGCGGACATGAGGCTAAGATTCTTACAAACACAGCCAATACACTGTACGGAGCAGTGAAACAACTGAAAAAGACCTGTTTCTATATAATAATGGCATTGGGCTGCCAAGAGCAAGCTTACTCAGCAGCTATGGGATAATAACAACAACATTCTCATCATCTGCAAGAAAGTGCTGCAGCACTTGGGACATCGAGAACCTAAAAAAGACAGCAGAATTTATTGAAGAGACCTTGTCTAAGTGAGCAATGACAATAAAAAGAAGAATAAAAAAGATGAGAAACACATTAAAGTAGCCAGTTCATAGTATCACAAGACAGTCTCTATTCTGGAATCCCAAAAGGCCAGAGAAATAGAGGTAGACCAAAACACACATAGAGAAGAAAGCTAGAGACAAGCATTGGAAAGAGTAAAGATGTAAACATAGCTGGAGCAAATGGCCCTAGACAGGAAGACTTGGCATTCATTTGTTGAAGACCTGTCCTTCATAGGTAGGCGAATTTGATGATTTAAAATACACATAGGGTCATTACCAGCACTATGCCTGCACAAGCTCTGTGAACTTGACGTCTTTATTCTGGTTTAGAAGACTCTGCAGAGTTGTTATACAACCAGTTTCATTTACATTTACTTGCTCTAAAAGCTATGCACATCCAATATATTCTTAAATGCATTAATTGTCCCTGTCTCCACTACTTCCTGTGACAATGCAATCGAAGCTTTCACCACTCTCTGACTAAAAAAATAATATTCCCTAATATTTAATCTGGACCTGTCTTTAGTTAATTTGTAGATATGCTCTCTTGTTCTTGTAGATGGTTGTCTTCTGAAAAACTTGTTATAATCTAATTTATCCGTTCCTTTGATTATCTTATAAACTTGTATTTAAAGTAAAGAAAAAAGTAAAGATCCCGTCATGCCGTGTGGCACATAGGAAATATGGCCCATATTATTTCTTTACTTCACAGATTTTTGGAAATTCAGTGGCTGGGTCGACCACAAGGGGCCGGTTTTTGAATTCTTCTCTTTTCTAGACACTGTAGGCCGGTTTTTCTGAGTCTTTCCTCATAACCATAATTCTGGAATCCCACTATCAGCTTTGTTGTTCTTTTTTGTATCCTGTCCATTATATTTATATCTCCTCAACGAAAAGGACTTCACACCTGCACACAGTACTCTAATCTAGGTCTAACTAATGCTTTATACAGTTTTACTATCACTTCCTTGCTCCTATGTTTAATATTTCTTTTTAGCATACCTAATATTGCATTTACCCTTTTCACTGCTATCTGGACTTGCTCACCCACTTTACCTGTATGATCTATTATAACCCCTTGGTCCTTTTCCTTTTCAATCTTTACAATATTGTTCTCGCCCATTCTGTAATAATGTTCTATATTGAATCTATCCATTTGGATGACTACATTCATCTAAATTAAACTCCATTTGCCAGCTTACAGACCATTCTCGAATTTTATCTAAATCCGACATCAATATATCCACTTCTGCTTTAGATGAGACACTACTGCATAGTTTTGTGTCATCAGCAAATTTTGCAATCATGGATCCCATATCCATGTCCAAATCATTTATATATATCAAGAACAAAATTGGTCCCAAAACTGAGCCCTGTGGCACACCACTTTTCACTTCACACCACTCAGAGTACTCCTTATTTATGCCCACCCTCTGCCTTCTTCCTGTTAACCAATTTTCAATCCATTTGGCAACTTCCCCACCTATTCCACGTGATTTTAACTTTCGAAATAATCTTTGATAAGGTACTCTATCAAAGGCCTTTGCAAAATCTAGATAAATAACATCCATTTTATCTATAATTTGAGTAACCTCCTCCATGAATTCTAATAGATTTGTTAAGCACGATCTCCCTCTAGTAAACACATGCTGACTATTTCTAGTTAGATTAAATTTGTCTAAATGCATTACAATGTTTTCTTTGATTATTGACTCTAACAATTTACAGACTGCTCGTTAAACTTACTGGTCTATAATATGCTGGATTTGATATTTTGCCCTTTTTGAATAAGGGGATCACTCCTGCATCTTTCCAATCTCTTGGAACAATCCCTTTTGTAAGTGATTGAGAACATAACATAGCCAATGGTTTTGCTAGTTGGTCTCTAATTTCAAACACCAATTTTGGATGAATACCATCTTGGCCTGGACATTTATCCACTTTCAACTAAAATTTTGTAAAAACCATTTCCTCTGTAATACAGATTGATCTTAATCCAGCTGTATCCATGTCTCTTTCCAAAATATCTATAGGCTCTTGGAGCAGTCTTCTTTTTGTGTAGAATGTGCCAAAGTACTGATTGAATAGATTAGATGCCTCCCTATACTCACATATTATTTTAGCTGTGCTATCTATGAGATAGCCTACCTTGTCTTTCGTTCTTTGTTTATTTCTAACATAAAAAAATAAGCTTTTACTATCAGTCTTGATCCCATGAGCAAGTTTTGAATATTTTTGCTGCTTTATTCGCTTTCTGGGCTATGTTTTGCTTGTCCAAATATTTTTAATGTTTTGTTTTTTATTTACCTGCCTCTATATATTTTTCCCATGCTTTATTTTTAGCTCTTCTACATTTAACTACAAATCTAGTTATCCACTTTTTACGCTTGGGGTTTACCTCCCTACATGGAACACACCCCTCTTTTAGCTTTTCTAGAACTGTTTTGAAATTCTCCCATTCTTGTTCAACATCTGTTCCTCCGACTATATCTTTCCAGATTATGTGGCTCGCTGCCTCTTTCATATTCTTAACATCTGCGTTAGAGTAGTCGTATGTTCACGTGTTTATGTTTATTTCTTTCCTTGCTATAAGATCCCAACGGATGATTTGATGGTCACTTGAGCCAAACAGTTCCCCAACGGAAATGTTTTCAATGATATTTTTCTCTGTAGGAAAAACTAGGTCGAGGATGCAGATTGAAGATGCAGACAGATATCTCCTGGAAGACAGGGGTGACCGAGCACAACCAGGCTGTCCACAAGTGGCAGATGGTGGAATGACAACTAGATATGGTGTGTCAGCTGTGATTTTTTAAGGTGTCAGCCTTATTTCTCTATTCCCCAAGGCGGTGTGCACTGCCCTGTGTTTTTATTTTGTACCTGTCGGCAAAGTGCATCCGACTTCGGCATGCATTTTATGTAAGGGTCTGATTCCTCCTGCATTTTCTAAGGGTTTGCTTTCCTGGGGTAGCAGCTGGTGCTGTGATGGGGAGCGAACCCAGCACCTTTGGATTGTGAGCCGTGTCACTTAACCACTAACTCACGCCATCCCCTAGCTGTGATATAAGCCAGTAATATAACTTGATGAATAAGCAGTCATGGACCAAAAATCAATGTATCCCAGCAGGATTGGATGGGACAAGAGATGGCACTGTTGCCCCCACTAAATACCCCATATATCCTATGACGGGCATATTCTAGCGAGCAAGAACCACTATAAGCTCTAGCCACGGGAGAGAAAACCTTGGTAAACATGCCAACCTGCTGCATTGTAGTCACTAGCGGGGGATTGAAAGGCTATGGGAGACAACTGAGAATACATAACTCAACCTGGTCTGCCAAAGACAGAGTGTGTTTGCTACGGTGCATACATCGTGAAAATTTGGACACATGCGCATCTACAGGAATGGTCACGTGACAATCTAAACAGATAACCTCAGACTGACCAATACATTCAAGAAATAAATCTTCTTCTTCTTCGTACGCTGTCAGACATTCACTTGAATTTGTCAGAAGAAAGCAGCTGTCATCCTGAGGCTGTCGACACTGCCATAGAGCTTGTCTAGTGTTGGCAGTGGTGATGGCCACATGTGCTTTCTCTGGTCATCGTATGTCAGGCAATTTTGCAGCAGATGTTCAGCAGTCATTTTCCCTGTACCACAGGTGCATTCGTCAGTGCCACCTATCTTCAGTTTATTGAATAGATGGTACCTCAGTCTGTTGTGGCCTGTGCGGAGTCTGAAGACCACGACCTGCTCTCTTCTGTTCAACTGGTAGTAGGCATCATTTTTTGTGTAGCCAGTATGTTCTGTTTCCCATTTGACCATGTATCTGGCCCTAATAAACCTTTTGGACTCTTCGTAGGTCACACTAGAATCTGGTTGTGGTAGTCTTGCACCTTCTTTTGCCAGTCTGTCTGCCTCCTCGTTGCCTTGGATGTTACAGTGGGATGGAACCCACTGTACCACTACTCTTTTTGGTGCAGACTGCTGGCATAGTTGACAGAGTACTGCTCTTAAATCATTGTTCAGTGTTTTTCTGGCTTTTTAGTGCAGTGACCACGCCCAGGGCATCTGTAAACAGGACTATCTGGCTTTCATGTTCTTTTGCCTGTCACCATTGCTTTTACTGCAGCCCTCAGTGCCTCTGCCTACGCTCTGAAATTGCTTGAGTATTTTCCAGTTGCCACTGACAGTGTTATTTTTCTACCATTTGGTAGGCTCAGGAATACCCCTGCCCCTCTGTTCTGTGTTGTGTTTGTTGCAGAACCGTCGGTGTATGCATGGGTTCAGTCCATGCTTGGGTAGTTTTCCGCTATGTACCTCAGGGTTATGTCTCTTCTTTCTTTTTCATTCTGGCTGTTCTTGTTTCCAATACCTGGTATATTTTCTACCACCTCCAGAATATGCTGCTTCCATGTGGGTTTGCGTACAGTAGGGATGGGCTTTGGTGTTGTTATGGTGTTCATAGGGTCTTCGCTCATCTTTGGTTTATTTCTGCAAAGTTTCTCCGCTTTAGTTTCCCTTTTCCAAATCTAGTTAGTCTCTGATGCATTGGATGGTCTGTCAGTCTTCTTAGTTTCTCTGCTTGCTGCTGGGCTCTGCAGTCTCTTCTGTCAGTCATGGATTGCAGATTTGTAATCTTTTCAAGTTTTACAATTGAAGAAATAAATCAATTTTGATGCCTTAAAGTGTACGAAGAAGAAACAACTATGTTGGTGTTAATGAGGAGATCGAAGAGGAAGCAGTGAATCAAGTTAATAACAGCCAGCGACTCATAAATGGCTGCTTACATCAGAATCAGTGATCCATAATTGACAAAAATCCGATTCCACCTCCAAGTGGTGGCTCTCAACATAAACTGCAACCGTGCAGCCTGGTTAAGAGATTAAGGACCGAAGAGGGAAGGCAAACCGGTCCCAAAAATGCCATGCTGAAATCAGATGTGTCAAGCCGAAAGGCGCAGATATTGCAATCTAGCTTTGTTGTTGTTGTTTTAAATGTCCACAATGAGTAAGGTCATCTGCGTGTCACTCACTACTACAGGCATCACGTCGATCCCTCACCTCGTTAGCCAGGCTGCCAGGAAAACAGCCCGTTTCCAGGAAGGGCTACTAGGAAGCCGAGGTCAGGATCTTGTTTTGCCTGATCAGATGTTAGTCTTCCTCCCCACAATCTAGCTTTAAACTACGACGTAAAATCACATACATCCTTTTCAGAACGAATGAAGAAGAAGTGTACATAACGACAGAAAATGTAAAAAAATAGGTGTGGAACATTCTGGCACTTACTGTAACTTTCTCATTATCCTTTGACTGAATACCAAGACACTTGGAGCTTATTCTGATTTCTCCTTTCCCTGTGTTTGTAATTGCATCTGCCAGTGTGTCAGTGAGCTGCTGAAGGCCATACCTCAGAGACCAGGAGGCCCACCTACTTTCTTTTGCTTGCCTTGCAAGTCCAGACAACTCAGTCTTTGGACCTGAAATTGAACGTAGGAATAAGTGGATATCTGGACAGATTTAACGCTTGCCACATCAACGACACACAGATTTGCGACCATTTCCAACAGTGCGCTACCGCGTCAGCTTCAGGGTCATCACTTTATCATATATAAGCTACCGGGTTATCGCCATAGAAACGGCTGAACATTCTGCTCATTTTTTTTTTTTTTTTTGCGTTCGCCTATTTTTCTATTCCCCAAGGCGTGTGTGTGTTACACTGTGGTTTTTATTTTGTGCCTGTCGGCCCAATGCATCCGACTTCAGCATGCATTTTATGTAAGGGTCTGCTTCCTCCTGCATTTTCTAGGGGTTTGCTTCCCCGGGGTAACGGCCGGTGCTGTGATGGGGATCGAACCCAGCACCTTCTGGTTGTGAGCCGTGCCACTTAACCACTAGGCCACGCCGTCCCCCTCTGCTCATTTGATTGCAAAGAGTTCCGACTTCTGTCTTGTACAGTTAGATAAAAACAAAGGCGATATTGAAATTTGTTTTAGACTTTTGGAAAGGATTTCTTGTTTGTTACTTGGATTTGAAGATTCACCCATTATTGAGAATGGGGGAGTTAAGTTTCTGCAACAGATTTTTTTAAAAACTGCTGTACGACTTTATTCCCATTTCTGAGATTGTTGAGAGGTTTTTAGATTGAGGAGTACAGGCCGCTCCGCCATTGCTGTTGTGTGCAGGATATATTTGCTAATTTCACCCACAACAGAAAAACAACATATGCCTTACCGCGGATTCGACCCACTGCGCTCCTTCTTGGCAGGCAGGCATCGAAATCAATCGGCCACACACTCCAGCAGTTAATACAGCTAATAGTCTAGTAAGACAGCTTTGCCGAGAGCGACACCTCTAACGACAAATAACTGCTGCCTCACAGGAAGGGTGGGGACAGCCAAAGTATAGAAAAGCTTCCCCAAACAAATGTATGCTGAAGATGGATGCATTGGTCTCCAGGGTGCAGAACCCTGTCCAACGCAACCTGCCTCACAAAGACAGTCACAGACATGACTTTGTTGTGTAAGTTCAATTGCAAACAAGGCAGAATTCAAAGATTTATGTCACTCTGAAAGAATTCAGCTTATGGACACTAGAGTTTATAAGAAACTTATCATTACGGAAAGCTCAATTGAGATGGAAAGGTCATCATGTTGAATGCCAAGGGAACAGCCAATGGCAAGATTGGTGTTCTTTTTTGTTTTCAGGGTTATCTCTCTTAACAAAAAAGCTGTCTTACCTCTTCTTCTTTGATGTTCGTTCATACTGAAAAGGACATCAAGTCTTAGTTTACAGCGGAGCTGTGATATATATATATCTTTCGGTCCGACACATCCAATTTCCACTGGCTTTTTTGGGTACTGGGTTTACCTTACCACTGCAATCTCTATTCACTTAGCCAGACTACACAAGTGCATTCTGTTTCCAGGGTCACCCTCTGGAGGCGGAAGAGGATTTTGTCAGCTGTGGTTTTCTGACCCTGATACAAGCAGCTAGCTATGAGTCACTGGCTGCTGTCAGCTCATTCACTGTGCTGCATCTTCGGTCCCGCTGCCTTAATTAACCTTTACCCACCTATGGACAAACTTTTAACTGTACAGGCAGTTGAGGAAGAGACATTGGCCTAATGATTGAACACAGAAGACAAGACCATTCAGAGCTAAAGAAGAGCTCAAAACAAGTCATCATGGAACTCGTCTGATGGTGTAAATATCACAAAAAAGATGAATAAGTCAGGTAGGGGAATTTGTAGGGCAGAGGTATAAAGGCTGCTTGTTCATTCAGTGCCCATGCGGTGTGCAGACTAGGCTAGAATACACAGAAACAAAATCTATACCGGTACCAAGGCTTTGAACTCGTACCTTCTGGGGCAGGAGACTAGTATCAAAACCGCTCAACCACCAGCTATTAAGAATTATAGCAGATTCAAAACAAAAATGTTCTACCTTTAGAGCCAAAAAGTTGCCCAGCAACCAGAGACCCATACTTCTGTTCCATCTCATGAAAGGAAGGAAAACATGCCTGGATGCTCAAATTCCGACAGTCTCCAGCAAATATTCCCCGGCACATGGCATCGATAGCAATGTCTGCAGCCTATATGAAAAATTGAAATAATCAATTTCAACATTATAATCTTACAAAAGAATGCTAGCAAACCTAGCGGCCCTGCAAGTCTATAACACAAAACAGCAGGACTTCAGAACAAGAAACAACCACTAGAGATAAAAAAAAGAACTCAATGAACTGACATTATTACTTTTTCGTTTGTCGTCTCGCTTTCTACCAGGTTGTAGCCCAGTGTTGTGTTATGTATTTATTTTTCGCCTCTCTCATGGAGAGAGTGATGCTTATCCGCACTCTACGACAAGTCTCGTTTATGCTGCCTATCCATCTTTTCCTCGGTCTATCTCTCACCCTTCTTCCTGATGACCTTCCGTAGAAGATTGCATGAACAATGTGGCCTAGTTGTATTCTGACATTGATGGTCAAACCATTTCATTCTCTGTTGCTCGATGTAATTTAGACAGGGAATTGTTCCAACCTTCTCCTGAATATTCATATTTGTGATTCTGCCTCTTCTGTTGTTAGTGACCTTTCGTAGGCATCGCATTTCGCAGGTGGCCAACTTTCATTCCTGGGCCTTATTCAATGTCCATGTCTGGCACTGCTAGCACAGGCTAGGTATGAAGATATTTATCATGGGATATCTTAGTAGTGGAAACAGCTGGTGAGTGATAGCTTCTGCCCTTTGCACTCTCATCTCTATCTCTCTGTCGAGTCTGCCATCTTCAGTAAAAACATCTACCTTTTCATTACTAAAAGTGCAGACGACAGAGCATGAACTCCGTAGCTCCCAATGCGGCTCCAAAATTGTCACCTGACTTCATCAGGAACACATTTACAGGGTAGAGACTGGAGTAAGTGATCATACCTTGGGAAAAAAAAAATCCATGACATATCCAATCTGAGTACGACATATTTAAACCTAATCCTGGGCCAAGACCAAAGTTCAAAACCTCATTTCTGACATAGCGCCTCAGGGTAAGTCATACTGCGGAGGGCACCAACGAATTCATCTATCTCTGTAGCATGATATCATCCAATGGGCGCAGCAGTCCTGGTATGTCAAGATGAATCGGACTAGATAGGTCTGCTATGCACGATCTCCTACATGTGTGGAGTAACGGCATTGAAACAAAAATCCACATCTTTACAGCTCCGAAACCTGGACATTACTCAAACATGACATGTCAAAAATGAAGGCATTCCACATGAGCAACCAGAGGCGTATCCTTGATATTCTATGGCATGACTATATCCGCAATGTAGAAGTCTCTGCTAAAACAGGCCTCCGCCCAATCTCAGAAACACTTGACCGACGCAGAGTTTCTTTGTTCGGTGATGTTGTGTGGCTGGAATGACACAAGTCATTCCTCAGCGCCAAAAGTCTTCCCCTCACCGGCTAGACATGCAGAAGAGCCCGTCCCTGCACAGTATAGCTCCAGCAGATAACAACCTCCATCTCCGCTCTGGACGAGGCCTGGAACCATGCCGCAGCAGTGGGTCATGGATCTGGCCGACCAACGCAACAGGTCTTAGACACCTAAGCAAACATTTTTATTACTATTAGGAAAAAAAACAATAACATTATTTATCTATTTATTTAGTGCTTGCCTTTTTTTATTCCTACGGTGGTGAGTGTTGCATGGTAGTTTGCGATATTGGCCCGATGCATCTGATTTCAGCACGCATTTTATAAAAAGGGTTTACTTGCAACAGAGCTATGACTTTGCTATTTTAAGAATCAGAATCCATCATGTTTCAGTTGTGACGAAGAAGTTTGAATATTTGAGCAAAATCAACTACAATGGTTTGGCCATGTCTGTGAATGAAAGAAGACAGACTACAATGATAATCATAAACTCCAAGAGTCAGGAATCAAGACCACCAGGATGACCGAAAGTCTGCTGGGATCACAAGATAAGACACTTGGTGAAAGAACAAGAACTAACTTAACTTAACTTAACGTCTTTATACTGGTTTAGAAGACCTTGCAGAGTCTGTATACAACTAGGCCGGAACAAAGCCAGGAGTAAAACAGCAGAGAAAAAAGTCTGGAATTATCTTTGGACAACCTCTGCAACCCCAGGGTTGGTTGTTGGTATTGAATGTCCACAATAATTAACTTTACTTTCTGCCCTGAAAAGAGCTTTATATAGTGGGTTACATATGCTTTTCTCACATCCAAACGTGCTGAAGAGGTCATTAGTCATTCTGTCATAAAACAGCCTGTTTCTAGGGAGAACTGGGTGAAAGTGATGTAGGAGTCTTAGTCAGTATATTTTACCTGACCCTGATTGGGTGAAAGTGATGTAGGAGTCTTAGTCAGTATATTTTACCTGACCCTGACTGGGTGAAAGTGATGCAGGAGTCTTAGTCAGTATATTTTACCTGACCCTGATTGGGTGAAAGTGATGTAGGAGTCTTAGTCAGTATATTTTACCTGACCCTGACTGGGTGAAAGTGATGCAGGAGTCTTAGTCAGTATATTTTACCTGACCCTGATTGGGTGAAAGTGATGCAGGAGTCTTAGTCAGTATATTTTACCTGACCCTGATTGGGTGAAAGTGATGTAGGAGTCTTAGTCAGTATATTTTACCTGACCCTGACTGGGGAGGAAGACTAACGTCTGGTCAGGCAAAACACTGATCTACTTCTTCTTCTTCTTCTTTTTCTTCTTCTTCTTCTTCTTCGTTCATTCTCAATCTCCCGCTACCAAACCCTGAAAGGGCTTAAGTAGCAGAATGTAGTCCAGAGAACGGAATGCGTTGTGTCATAGTTTACAGCTTGACGGCGATATTTGCACCTTTCGGAACAACACATCCGACTTCAGCAAGCAAGTACCGGGTTAGCATTCCCTCTTTGATCCCTTCTCCTTAGCCAAGTCTGCCCTGCTGCAGCTTGTTATCCAGGATCACCGCATGGAGGTGTAGAAGGGTCTTGGCAGCTCTGGTTTGCTGGCCCTGATGCTAGCAGTCAGCTATGGGTCACTGACCACTGCAGCTGATGCGCTACTCAGCATCTTGATCCCAAAACACTGATCAAGACATGTTAGTCAGGATCAGGTAAAATATACTGGCCAAGACCCTCACCTTGATCTCCCCACTATCCTCCCTGGAAACGGGCTGTTTTCATGGCAGCCTGACTAACAAGGTGAGGGATCGACATGATCCCCGTAGTAGTGAGCGACACGCAGATGAAGCCAAGCATAGCACAACTGCCTCATTGACCCTTGTCTACCTTCATTAGCACACTTGATATGTCAGGAAAGTTATGACAACCCACCACTTAACGTCCTTTTCAGGGCACAAAAGAGTAATCCTACTCATTGTGAGCATACAACAACAACCTGACCCTGACTAACATGTCTAATCAGTATATTTTACTGACTAACATGTCTGATCAGTATATTTTACTGACTAACATGTCTGATCAGTATATTTTACTGACTAACATGTCTGATCAGTATATTTTACTGACTAACATGTCTGATCAGTAAATTTTGCCTGACCCTAACATGTCTGATCAGTATATTTTGCCTGACCCTGACTAACATGTCTGATCAGTATATTTTGCATAATCAGGCGTTAGTCCATCTCCCTGCAACCCCAGGGTAGAGAAGCAGTGACCAAGTACGTAAGAGTCATTTATACAGTCCATGCTGTTGCTGTTAATCGAGGCTACACATGCTGAGTTGAGATAACTTTTGAAGATGTTTCTTTCCTAGCAGGTTACAGTGGCTCTTCTTACATCCCGGGACATACTTGAAAAGATGGACTTTGGCCCTCCTAGCTGTAGTGCAATGTAAGGCTCCTCAGTAATCTCACCATTATAGGGATTAATGTTGATCCCCACTTCATTGGATACACTGATGTTACTGTTGTTGTTGAATTACCACAATGAGTAGGTTTACTCTTTTGTGTGCCCTAAAATGGACGTTAAGTGGCAAGTTGTCATAGCTTTCTTCACATCCCAAGTGTGCTGATGAAGGTGGAAGTCCTCCGAGCGGTTGTGCTATGCTTGGCTTCATCTGAGTGTTGCTCACTACTATGGGGATCATGTCGAGCCTCACCTTGTTAGCCAGACTGTTGTCCTCGACAAACAGCCCGTTTCCAGGACGACCAACAAGGAGGTCAGGTGAGGGTTTTGGCCAGTATATTTCTCCTGACCCTGGCTAACATTATCTGATCAGTATGTTTTGCCTGACCAGACGTTAGCCTCATCGTCCACTACACTGATGTGACAGTCTGTTTTCAGAAGCATGGCCGATAACATGAGGTGGAGTCGTTTTCATTGCCATTCATCCTGAAACAGACATTGTGTCGTTGTTTACAGCGAGGCTGCGATACCTGCACCTTACGGACCGACATTCAGATTCAGCTGCCTTTTTGGGTTAGTGGGTTTGCCTTCCCACTGCAATCCCTATTCTCTTAGCCAGACTTCACTAGTATAGTCTGATTCCAGGGCCCCCGCTTACAGGCAAAATAGGGTCTTGGCCAGTCCTGGTTCGTTGACCCTGATGCAAGCAGCCAGCTATGAGTCACTTGCTCCTGTCAGCTCATTAACTGGGCTGCATGTCCGACCAGGTGGGGGTCTTGATTTGTATATTTCATCTGATCCTGATTCGTCTTCGCTCACTTCAGTCCTTGATAAAGGACATCGCCAAAACGCCAGTTTACATCTGCTACTGTTCTTATTTAAAACCGTGTCTGTGTTTAATTGATTATGGGCTGGCCATGAAGTACCCATCTCGGATCAGCATCTACCAAAAAAGCTGCTCTACAATATGACAAAAAGAGCAAACGGTGGGGAGTGGAAAAGGTACAAGGACACACTTAATAGATCACCGGGGAAGGAAGACTAACGTCTGGTCAGGCAAAACATACTGGCCAAGACCCTCACCTTGGCTTCCTAGATACCTTCCCTGGAAACAGGCTGTTTTCATGGCAACCTGGCTAATGAGGTTAGGGATCAACATGATCTCCCGTAGTAGTGAGCGACACGCAGATGAAGCTAAGCTTAGCACAACCACCTGGTGGACTCCGGTCTACCTTCATCAGCAAGCTCGGGATGTGAGGAAAGCTGTTGCAATCCGTCACTTAACACCCTTTTCAGGGTGCACAAAAAGCAACCTACTCATTGTGGGCATTCACAAACAAAAACTAAAAGGTCAATGATCCAGTGCAGTGTTAACCATGATGACTGGGAACAAAATTTACACCAATCGCTGTAACTGGCGCAGCACTATTGTAAAGAGTGTTAAGAGACATGAAGTAACAACAATAAATGAGACTATCCAGAGACGATCGCTCTGCAAACCAGCTCATGCTCTACCACAGTGAAAGAGGTGTCCTAACTATATCCATGTACAAAGTGCAGCTAACTATATCCATGTACAAAGTGCAGCTAACTATATCCATGTACAAAGTGCAGCTAACTATATCCATGTACAAAGTGCAGCTAACTATATCCATGTACAAAGTGCAGCTAACTATATCCATGTACAAAGTGCAGCTAACTATATCCTTGTACAAAGTGCAGCTAACTATATCCATGTACAAAGTGCAGCAGACAATTCAGGGCTCAAATTCTTCAAACTCATGCGAATAGTGAATTTTGACAAAGCGGTATTCATTGATTACAATTGGGCAAACAACATATCAGGCATTACCTGAAGACAGCACTAACAATTAACCACAGGTGTTTAACAAATGTACCTCCCTACCAAACCTCCGACTAACAAAACTATGCACAGATTCATCCAGCTCCTTGCTTTTTCCTTGGAATGGCTCAAATGCAATTGCTTTAATCAGAGGTTCCGAAAATGGAGGCAGCTTTTTAAACAGACCAATGATACCTGTTAGAAATAACAGAATGTAAAACATCTAATTATTTTTTTCATTTTGATAAAACTAGTCCAAATCGTTGGTTTTTTTATCACATTTTTTAAGAGCTGAAATTTATTATAAGTATTTCAAATTTGCAAATTAAAAAATAAATACTTAGATACTTTTCTTAACATGAAACAAAACTAAGCTTCTTAAACTCAACATTATCAGCAAAGAACCAATCATGCTGGAGGTAGAGCCCTTGAAAGAAGTGGATATCTTTACGTATTTGGACAGCACAACTGACAAATCAGGAGGTACAGATGCAGATGTAAGGACCAGAATTGGAAAGGCGAGAGGGGCATTCCTGACACTAAACAACATATATAGATCCATAAAAATCATGATCCACACCAAAGTTAAATCAACGTCAGTGTCAAGTCAGTGCTGCTGTATGGAGCAGAGACATTGGGAACAATCAAGGTCAAACAACAGAGACTCTAGTCCTTCGTTAACAGATGACTACAAAGGATAATGGGCACACAGTGGCAGGACATGGTGAGGCTGAAGGCCTATGGGAAAGGAGCCAACAACATCCACTGGAACAACAAATTAAGTGAAGAAAATGGGGCTAAATAGTACATATACTACGGAAGGCATCATCCAACACAGCCTGACAGGTTCTTATATAGAATCCTCAGGGGAAGAGAAAGAGGTAGACACAAATATACATTGAGAAGAGAATGTGAAAAGGAACTATAATTAAATGATTACACCTGAGGAGAGGCAGAAAGAGCAGTCCAGGACCATGCAGGCGCAAAGTTGTTAATGGCCTATGCAGCGAGAGTACCAACAGCTTTGATTGACTGATTAGTCACTTCTCTTCTACCTTGTGGTTTTTATCTCTGTAATCCTGGTATTCATGCACAGAGCCGAAGATACAACACATAAAATAAGCTGACAGCAGCCGGTGACTGAGAACTGGCTGCTTGCATCAGGATCAGTGACCCATAACTGACCAAGGCCCTATTCTGTCTCCATGTGACATCCCTGGAAACAGGCTGCACTAGTGTAGTTTTACTAGGAGAATAGGGATCGCAGTGGGAAGGCAAATGCAGCACCGAAAAAAACCGAGTTAAAAGCAGATGTTTCAGGCCGAAATGTGCAGATATCTCAGCATTTCTGTAAACTATGACACAACACAGCATGTGTCTTATGCCAGGTAGCCAAATGTTAAAAATCCATCTCTGTCGTTTACCCTGGAGTACAATGTCGGGTCAAGGACATGTCGCAGGCCATCCCTCCATCTCAGTGGTGGACATCCAGACGGATGATTGTTGCTGTAGAGCCACCAGATCATAATTTTTTCTGTCCACCTGTTCTTAAGCATGTGCGCCACGTATCCGGTCCATTGGCACTTTCTCATCAGGGTCGTATTTACGACGTCGTTGAAGGAGGCTGGGGCCAGATCCAGATTACGGTGTTGTGAATGTTGTCCAGTAGTGAGACTGACAATGTACCTGGCAAGTCACCAGTGAATTT
Organism: Ariolimax columbianus; assembly: GCA_036924085.1. Lineage (NCBI taxonomy): Eukaryota > Metazoa > Mollusca > Gastropoda > Stylommatophora > Arionidae > Ariolimax > Ariolimax columbianus. The sequence goes on from JAVGWX010000021.1 coordinate 40,258,314, forward strand.
CCACATGCCCAAAAAAATATGAAACAAATGAGGTCGCACTTCCCCATGACGTCTAATGAGATAAGTGGACTGAAGATAGATATAATTACTGAAGTACAATAATTGTTTGCAATACATCTTTTTACTTACTGCTAGGTAGTGCACACAGCTCCCCATTAATATAGAGAAATCTGTTCTTTGCGGCTGTGTTGGATTGGAGAATTGGTAAGATATCTCTGGTTAGACCAAGTTCTTCTGCCTGAAACAACATGGCAACATAAGGAAATTCAATGTTAGAGCAGAAACAACAGAAGAAAAAATCTGAAATAACTAGCAAAGCAACAATAAAATTGAAAAAATTAAGGAATAAAACAGAATTACAAGTAAAGTTAATGTTGAATTTGGTTCACCAACAAACCACCATCTTTCGCCTGAAAAAAGGCCACTGCAGACTACTGGGTCGACTACATCGGCTCAAGATATCAAACACAAGTGATTGTCTAAGTGGTACCATAGTCCAGACCCCTAAACACATCCTACAGGACTACCCAATATAAAGAGACATACAATGCCAAACCTGGCCAGAGGAAGCCGAGATGATGCAGAAGCTGTGGGGTTGTCACCTAGACCTGGAGAGAATTGCGGACTTCGTCCTGGCAATGGGACTACAGATCTAGCATGACCAAAAAGCCTGAACGCAGAAGAAGTTGAATTTGGTTCCAATTTCAAAGTCTGGAAAGACGGACTTAGAGTCAAGCTAAGAAGAAGTGATGTTTGTGGGAAAATGTACAAGTGGATCAACCACTACCTCAAACAAAGAACGGCCAGAGTCCAAGTACAAGGGCAGATGAGCAAAAAGGTGACACTCGAGCAGGGAGTACCACAGGGGGTAATACTGTCACCCACACTCTTCCTGGTATATATAAACGACATTACAGAGAATATACCAAGGAGAGTCCATAGCTCAATGTTTGCAGACGATCTGGCTATGTGGACCTCTGAAAAGAATCTCACCATAGCAAGAAATCGGATGCAGCAGGCCCTAACATCGCTGGAAGAGTGGGCGAACTCATGGCTGGTCAAAATAAACGAGGAGAAAACCACATGCACAATATTCTCGCTTTCAATAAAACCCCAAAATACCAAATTAAGTTTAAATGGCAAATTCCTGCAGCCAAACAACAACCCAACCTATCTGGGAGTCACATTTGATCGGCACATGACATGGAAAAGTCAGATCGAGAGAAACCGAATGAGAGCCAGAGAAAGAATGGCAATCATCAGGAAACTTGCTGGCACATGCTGGGGAGCAGACGAAGGCATACTAAAGAAACTGTACACTCGAAGAGTGAGACCAGTTCTCGAGTATGGCATTGCGGCATGGACAACAGCAGCAAAGGCAAACTTCGATAAAGTTAGCAAACTTCAAAACCAAGCCATGAGAGTTATAACAGGAGGCATGAAGTCAACGCCAATTGTAGAACTTGAAAAGATTACAAAACTGCAATCCATGACCGATAGAAGAGACTGCAGAGCCCAGCTGCAGTCAGAGAAACTCCGAAGACTGACTGACCATCCAATGCACCAGAGACTAAACAATTTGGGAAATGGGAAACTAAAGCGGAGAAACTTTACAGAAATAGCCAAAGCAAAGATGCACGAAGATCCCATAAACGCACTAACAACACCAAAACCCATCACTACTGTACGAAAACCTACCTGGAGGCAGGATATATTTCCAGAGGTGGTAGAAAATATACTAGATATTGTAAACAAAAACTGCCAGACTGAAAAAGAAAGGAGAGATACCACCCTAAGCTTTATATCGAAAAGCTACCCAAGCATGGACTGGACCCATGCATACACCAACGGTTCTGTAACAAACACTACACAGAACGGAGGGGCAGGAGCATTCCTGAACCTACCAAATGGCAGACAAATAACACTGTCATTCGCTACTGGTAAGTACACAAGCAATTTCAGAGCGGAGGCAGAGGCACTGAGGGCGGCAGTGGAAGAAATGGTGACACACAATGAAAATGAAAGCCATATAGTCCTGCTTACAGATGCTCTCGCCGTAGTCACAGCGCTAAAAAGCCAGAAAAACACTGAGCTTAATGACTTAAGAGCAGTACTCTGCCAACTGTGCCAGCAGTCCGCACCAAAAAGGGTAGTGGTACAGTGGGTCCCATCACACTGCAACATACAAGGCAACGAGGAGGCAGACAGACTGGCAAAAGAAGGTGCAAGACTACCACAAACAGATACTAGTATGACGTACGAAGAGTCAAAACGGCTTATCAAAGCCAGATGCATGACCAAATGGGAAACCGAACATACTGGTTACACCAAAAACGATGCCTATTACCAGTTGAACCGAAGAGAGCAGGTCGTTGTCTTCAGACTTCGCACTGGCCACAATAGACTGAGGTACCACCTATTCAACAAATTGAAGATAGGTGGTACCGACGAATGCCCGTGCGGTACCGGTAAAATGACCGCTGAACATCTGCTGCAGAACTGCCCGACATACGAGGATCAGAGAGAGCAGATGTGGCCATCACCAGTGGAACTGCAAGACAAGCTCTATGGCAGTGGCGACAGCCTCAGGATGACCGCCGCTTTTTTCGAAAAAATAATGGTTACTGTCTGACTGCGTACGAAGAAGAAGAAAAAGAAGGTTCCAATTTCTAAAGCTGAACAAACTAAAGCATTACAAAACAAGGTCATGAACCTAGTCCGTTTGCTGTGAAACATAACCACTCTGCCAGTCTTGAGTATAACTGTACCTATGGTACAGTTACAAATAAATATGTACAGTAAGAAGTATTTTACTTAATCATTGTGGGGACGATGAGGCTAACGTCTGGTCAGGCAAAACACACTGATCAGAGAATGTTAGCCAGGGTCAGGAGAAATATACTGGCCAAGATCCTCACCTGACCTCTTTGTTGGTCATCCTGGAAACGGGCTGTTGTTGAGGACGACAGTCTGGCTAACAAGGTGAGGTTCGACGTGATCTCCGTAGTTGTGAGCGACACGCAGATGAAACTAAACATAGCACAACCGCCTGGAGGACCCCGGTCCACCTTCATCAGCACATTCAAGATGTGAGGAAAGCTACTGCAACCCGTCACTTAATGCCCTTTTCAAGGTGCACATAAGAGTAACCTACTTATTGTGGGCATTCAAAACAACAACAGCCTTTATATAACTGAATAGTTCATCAAGTTATATAACTGGCTTAGATCACAGCTAGGGGATGGCGTGGGTTAATGGTTAAGTGACATGGCTCACAATCCGAATTGCTGAGTTTTATCCCCATCACAGCACCGGCTGTTACCCCGGGGAAGCAAACCCTTAGAAAATGCAGGATGAAGCAGACCCTTACATAAAATGCATGCTGAAGTCAGATGCACTGGGCCAACAGGCGTAAAATTTTTAAAAACAGTGAAACAGTGCAACGCACACCGTCTTGGGGAATTGAGAAATAAGGTGAACACAAAAACAAAACAAAAATAACTGAATAAATTATTGATGGGTAATAACACTTTTATGTTTACTTTTTGTCACTAAAATCAATTTTACACAAATCTGCTTCTTCTTCTTGTACCCTTTTAACTCCAGCCAGAGTTTAGAGGCTGCAGTTGGCCTCTTTTAGGAAGCTAGTGTCAAAGCAATTTGCTTGTTTTTGCAATGATACGACGTGAGTTCAAATCTAACCAGAACTTTTTGTTCTAGTTCTACCACAATGAGTCATAGCGCGCTGGAAATATTATCATTAGTTTGGGGAACTTGTGTCCTATTACTGCTAGGTGGCCCATTTGCCATTCGCCAGTCATGTGACAGATAAATAAAAATGACGGACAAACACTGTTACTGCTTGCATGGAACAGCGTGTTGTGATAAAGTTTCTTGTGAAGGAGGCGTGAAACCTGCAGAAATTTACAGAAAACTTCAATCACAATACAGTCATAGTGATGAGACAATCAGCCGTAGTAAGACATTTGACTAGTGTAAATGTTTTAGACCTTACATCCCGGCCGTGGTGGCTCTCAATCCACCAGTCATTCCTGTGAATATACTGATTGTGGAACCCCTTATCCTGGAAAATCAATGCATAACTTGTCGCAAAATTGCACAAGATGCACTTCTTTCTCTGGGTACAGTGAACAATATTATTCAAGAACATTTGCATTTTCTGAAGGTTTGTGCACGTTGGGTGCCAAGACAGCTTTCCGTTTTTTATCTGTAGAGAAGAGTTCAAGCCTGCACTGAATTGAAGAAACCTTTTGATATGGGAGGGCATGACTTTTGGATCACTTCATTACATGTGATGAAAGCTTGGCAGATCATTATACTCCTGAATCTAAATGAGCATCCAAGCAGTGGAAGCATACCCAATCACCACCACCTAAACCACTTTGGACAATTGCATCGGCAGATAAAATGAATTTTCTGGGACAAACTTGGCATCAGTCATGTTGATTTTCTACCTCATGGTGCCACGATCAACAGTGAACAATACATATGAATTTTAAGTGATGTGCATAACTGGGTCTGTGGAAAAAAGGCAAGATAATGCTCCTGCAAGATCACGCTCCACCTCATACAGCTCACCGCACTATGTGACATCTACAACAACTCAGCTGCGGCTGAGAGGTATTGCCATATCCACCTTACAATCCAGACATCACTCCAAGCGATTTCCACCTGTTTGGACCCCTAAATGAATTCCTGGAATTTCACTGATAACGAAGTGAAACAGGCTGTCCTGGATTGGTTCAGACATACTGACAAATCTTTCTACGCTGAAACTTTTCAAGCATTACACAAATGCTGTCATAAGTGCATAAACATTGCAGGAGATTATATACAAAAATAAAGGGTATTTTGAATACTTGAAATAAAAATGTTTTCCTTAGAAATAAAAAATCCTAGTTTGACTAGAACGGCTCTTGCAGTTTCTGCAGTAATTAGTGACCCCAAGTATAACACAAATCTACACCGCATACATAAAATGTCTTTATTACATTGTATTCTATTATTCTGAACAGTATATTCTATTCAACATTTCAGTTACATTTTCATCATCATTATCATGTAGCATGTCCTTTGCAGAATGTCGCTCTTACAACAGCCGATCTGTAAGACTCTTAATCTCTGGCCAGAACTCCCCCCTCCATCACTGTCATCCTCAGGACCTCCGTGATGTCTTGTGTCCATCTTCTCTGTCTGCATCTGTTTCCAGGCACCATACCTGCCAGTATCGTTATCTCTAAGCGATTATGGCGTTTGATGTGGCAAAAATTTGTTAGTTTTCTGGAAAAGGTATCATTTAAACATTTTACTGAAGACAAACAGGCTTCAAGTATGTGATAATGTGCAGAGTTTTATATCAGATCACCAATTCTGAAAAAAATGACAAAGAAAACACTTTGAGAGAAATATAATAACACTACCAGCTGTAAAGTATTTCTGCCCTGGACCCCTACAGGCCTCAGACTCCTTGGTCCATGCTCAAATATACATCCATCAGGATTGACAGTTGTGTTTACCCAGCCCCCAACACGTTTAGAGCTCTCCAACACTATGACCTAAGGAAATAAAGAAACACAATTTCTTTTCTTCGTGAAATTATCTTCTTCATCGTACGATTTCAGATGTTAACTTGAATATTTAAAGAAATCAGTGGGTGATATGATGCTACCGGTATCTTCATAGAGCTTGTCCAGGAATGACAAACCTGCGAACAGGTAAACAGAAAAGGCAGCGAAGCAAGCCAGGTACCCATGTACAGCTGGGTCAACTGGAGTATGATGATACAGCAACGGGTTGTTGTTTATTGTTTAATGCCCACAATGAGTAAGTTTACTCTTTTGTGTGCCCTGAAAAGAACGTTAAATGGCGGGTTGCAGTACCTTTCCTCACATCCGTAGCATGCTGATGAAGGTGGACCGGGGTCCTCCAGGCGGTTGTGCTATGCTTGGCTTCATCAGCGTACCGCTCACTACTACGGGGATCATGTCGAGCCATCACCTTGTTATCCATGAAAACAGCCTGTTTCCAGGTAGGGCTAGGAGGAAGCCAAGGTGAGGGTCTTGGCCAGTATATTTTGCCTGACCCTGACTAACATGTCTGATCAGTATATTTTGCGCGACCAGACGCGAGTCTTCCTTCCCATAGGAACGGGTTGTTTAACCCTGTGCTATTGCAGTTAAAAGTGAGTGCTCTATCACTACACCAATCAGACAAGAGAAAGTACTGGATATTTAACATCATGACAGGAAAGAAGGACGGCGGCAGAACTGATACACAGCACTAGGCACTGATACACAGCACTAGACACTGACATACATCACTAGGCACTGATACACAGCTATAGGCAATGATACACGGCACTAGACAATGATGCACGGCACTAGGCAATGATATGCAGCACTAGGTACTGATAGATACACATCGCAAGGAAATGATACACATTACTAGGCACTGATACACAGCACTAGGCAATAATACACAGCACTAGGCACTGATACACAGTACTAGGCAAAGAAAATTATAAAAGGTAAAGGTCAGCCCCCATGACAATAATTGCCGTCAGGGATGAATATAAATTTTCATGTACTAAGCCGCAGTCTATGTGAGGTTAGGTGGCCAGTTTCCTTCCTTGCAGTTTTTACCTTCCCCAACGTGTACGCCAGATACACATTTACAGCTGGGTTGACTGAGGAGAGGTCATACCAGGCACGAACCATGGCCCAGATTTTTGTCTGTCCGTCCATGAACTCGAACCCTGACACGCTGTAATCCTAGTATAGTAACCAGTTCACTGTTGACTTGACTACATGCTCCACAAAAAGAAAGTTATGCAGAGCCATGATTCATATGCCAATCAGAATGGTGCAAGAAAAGATGGTGCAATTACTTACTTAGCTACCCAACACCATAAAGAAACATGTTCAAATTATTTACTCATTTTACTGTAAATCCTTTGCAATTATGCTAATTCTTAAAAAATGTTTTAGTTAATAATGTTTTTAATCATTACTACATAACGACTCTCGCACGATTATTAATGATATTATGGTTCTAATAAATTGTACATCAGCTAGCTTATGATGGTGAATCTAAATGGACCCCTGCTACCACAATTTAAATCTACTAAAGGCATCGATAAATGGTATTTCAGCGCTAAAACTACCAAGCATGTTTAAGGACACAAACACCCTGTCTCTGACAGCAGTGCACATTATCTTAATAAGAAATAAGCTAAGTAATACAATATATGTTGGTTTGGTACGCATTGTAATGTAGAAATAAAAGTGAAATAGTGCCTAGTTTGAATTTGTTAACATAAATTGCATGACTATAGTCTGACCATGCTGACTAGTAAAATGTTTGACTGAATAGTGAGCCACACTATAAATTTTCAAGCCCCGGTTATAGACTATGAAAAGGTGTTTGACAGAGTGAATCAAAGTATGTTATGGTTAAGACACTATGGGATTTCAGAGAAGTTCATACCTCACATATAGAATTTGTAAGTAAAAGAAAAAAAAAACTTTTCGCACGGGTTCGACTTCATTGCCTCGGCATTTTTCCCCATTTTAGCTCTGTCTCTCTCTGAATATCGGTACCCCATCTGTCGAGAGTATCGCACAAAGCACGAACTCCATAGCTCCAGCGATGAACCCAGGGATCTCTGGAATAAATTGACATCATGGACCGACCGTAGCAGCTCAAAATCGAACCCCGACCGTCTGAACACGAGGCAAACGGCTTGACCACTTCGCCACAGAGACCCCTATATATAGTTAATAGAGTGGTACATGAAGGAGCACTGAATGACAGATTAAGGGTGGCAAACTTTGGGTGAGACAGGGATGCTTGCTCTCACCTTTCCTGTTCTCGTTGGTTATAGATTGGATAATGAAGACATCAATCTGGGGAACCGGAATTCAGTGGACACTAACGTTACAATTGGAGGACCTGGACTACGCAGATGACCTCATACTTGTCACACAGCCATAGTCAAATATAAGAGAAACTTGATATGTGTAAGAACAATCAGCCAAATTGAAACTGAATATCAACATGAAGGAAACCAAGCTCCTAAAATTGTAACACTATTAGCAAAGAACCAATCATGCTGGAGGGAGAGCAGTTGAAAGAAGTGGATACCTTTACCTATTTGGGCAGCACAATTTGCATATTAGGAGATATAGATGCAGATGTAAGTATCAGAATTGGAAAAGCAAAAGAGGCATTCCTGACACTAAACAACAGATCCAGAGAAATCAAGATTCACACCAAAGATAGAATATTCAATGCAAGTGTTATGTCAGTGTTGCTGTATGGAATGGAGACATGGAGAACGACCAAGGCCATTCAACAAAGACTCCAGGTCAGGTCATCCCGTAACCGGTGAAGTCGTTGGGGCACACATGAAGACATTCTCACAACCTACGCCACCCTTCTCTGTCAGCGGCCACTGCCTGTGCCTCTTCTGGTCGTAGATTGGTCCATGCTTTTATGTTGTCTTCCCACCTCTTTTTGGGCCGGCCTCTTAGTCGTCTGCCTTGCACCTTTCCGTGGAGGATCGTATTTGCAAGACCATTTGATCTCAATATGTGACCATACCAAGCGAGTTTCCTTCTTTTGACAGTAGCCAAGAGGTCTTCAAAAGGCCCTATTGCTGTTGTAATTCTGTCCTTCATTAACAGATATCTAAAAAGGATAATAGACATAAAGTGGCAGGACAAGGTGAGGAAAAAAAGACCTATGGAAGAGGGGCTAACAACAGCGGAACAACAAATTAAGCGAAGAAATGGAAAGCACCGTCCAGCATAGCCAGAAAGGTTCTTTCATGGAATCCTCAAGGAAAGTGAGAGAGAGAGAGAGGTAGACCCAAAAATACATGGAGAATAGAATGTGAGAAGGAACTAAAATTAAATTATTACACCTGGTGAGAGGCTGAAAAAGCAGCCCAGGACCGTGTATGCTGGTGTGATGTTGTCAATGGCCTATGCATCGAGAGGAGCTTTGAGCTTTCATTGATTGACACGTGAGAAGAGCAGGATTAAAGCTGGAAAAAATGAGAAAATGCTGGATGGGTTACCATAATGGCACTGAAGACAATCAATGGCAGAATGAATTTAAAACTATACTTTGGACAGCAGGTTGTGCACATCCTTGATTGCCATTAAATTGCACACTGTAATGATGACGATTATAACACGCATATTCTGATTTTAAAATAAATAAATCCTCATTGGTAACTTTTCATTTCATTTGAGAATCAGAACTAACCTTTGAAAATTTTGGAAGGTACTTCTGAATGTAGTAAGCAGACGCAAGGCCACTCACTCCTCCACCAACGACTACAGCTGTTGCCATGGCTACACTGTTAGTTTACAACTGGCCCATTGCCACAAGAACTATGAAAATACATTTCAGAATGATTCAAGATTGAAAATTGTAATCTTTGTGAGCATAACACTTTACTTGAATACTTAACTTAACTTAACTTATTTATACTGGTTTAGAAGACGCTACAGAGTCTGTATACAACCAGTTTCTTGGAGAGTAGTTTAACCAATGTGCGAGTCCATCTTAATAAACTCAAACACTAGAGCTAAGTTGACCCACAGTCAGTTAGGAAACCATCTATAGTTGCTCTTAACAAACCATCTGGGGGAAAGGTACAAATAACTTGGGTAGATTTTTAACTTGAATTTTGTCCAGGCAGCGGCCGTTAAGCCTACTCTTTTTGATTTCCAACTGCCATAGAATTTTTAACGCGCGGGACACTGAACACTGGAGTCCGATCTTGCTACAAAGAGATCAGGGGAATTTTTACCAGAAAATCCACATTAAAAAAATGGTGTTTATCACCGTGATTTAAATCCGCGACCTTCAACACCCGTGGCAGACACCTTTGATTTTGAACAATGTTGATCAAATATAGCAAACACACACACAAGGATAGCAAGTGTATCATCCTCTAGAACAACTCATTGACACAGTGAGGCAATGGACAAAATGGAGATACTTTGTTGCAGGTGTTGTAGGTTGACAATATGAACCAAAATAACATTTCTGTTACAGAAGTGATAATTCTGGACAATGTGAAGTTGTTATTTTACAAAATTTGTAAGGCGTGAAAGCACTGAAACATTTACAATCAGCAAATATAAATAAGATAATGTTCGCCTAGGCATCTGATGCATGCTGCGGCGGTCAAACGCCAGCATGACCAGTCAAAACGGCTCTCTGCCAGACCTCGTATCTATCTGTTGAAGCCCCGTGCTTTGGGGACGGCTTCTCCTGTGCTTCTAGCCAGCTGGTTAGATACCCTTAGTACTTTGAACTAACTGCCTTGAGAAGGTGCTGGTGAGCTGGAACTTCCTGATACAATCGGACAACATGTGCAAGCAGGGAAAGGAGACGACAATCCAGGACTTCTCATACACTTGGGAGGTTAGTCATAGTAGAGTCCTCGACATTATGTGCGAGATCATGGTTTCATTGTTTAAGAAACCGTTCTATAATTAAAATTGTCAAAGTGTCTGGTGAGACTGTTAGAGCTGATGTTGCAGTGGCGGAAGAGTATCCTTTCCATATGAGGACTTTATTGCAAAAAATTGCCAAGTAGGACATATATCGCATGTGATGAGAGGCATTTCATTATGTTAAGTAGCATGTCCATTGCAGAACGTCGCTGCTTACAACTGCCAATGTATTTGGCTGTTTTAAGTTTCTTGGTATGTGTGTAGTGTAGTAGGGTGCCATTACTTTCCGCACGCGAATGAGCAGTTGCTTCTAGAGACAAAATCCAGTGTCTGACAAACGACACTGTGGGATTCAAACCATGTGCGTTGGAATTGTGGAACAGGCATTTCACCCCTAGGCCATGCTGCCTCAAATTCATTATAAATAAAAGAAATTTAATACACATTTGGGAAAATAAAAATTTTAATTTTCGAATATTTCTCATTCAATTACATTATAATTTTATTTTGTTCTATGACTTGTCATTTTACCACCCTATTTTACTGGAAACTAACCCTGTCATACAACGGGACCTATCTGTATTTCCTAATCAATTCTTATTATCCATTTCTTCTTAATTTTTAACATTATCTTTAACAGTCAACATATTCTTCACAAACGTGTGTTCAAAGCAGTGCTATAAATAAATAATAAAATATGTACGAGGTGCGTTCAAATGAAACCGGACCTAACTGTACCAAGTGAACATACGTACGATGTGCATGATGATGTCATTTCTGATGTATCCAGCACATACCAACCATCTGCAAAATTTCATTATACCTCCGACTCATAGTTTCCTCAGCAGACTGTTGAAAACATGGCAGGTGTGATACGAAATCCTTCCAGAGTTGATCAGCGAGGAGTGATTCGGTTTTTAACAGCTGAAGGATGTCAACCCGTTGACATTCATTGTAGAATGCAGGCAGTGTATGGTGACAAAAGTGTATAGAAGACAACAGTGAAGAACTGGACAACGATGTTTTAAGAAGAACGTAAGTTAGCGAAAGATCTTCCAAGACCAAAATTGATGCAGCAATTCAGGTGGACCATCTCTGGAGCTTACTTTCACCACACTTTTGTCACCATAAACTGCCTGCATTCTGCGATGAATGTCAATTGGTCAACATCCTTCAGGTGTTAGAAACCAAGTCACAGCTCACTGATCAACTCTGGATGGATTCCTATCACACCTGCCATGTTTCCAACGGTCTGCTGAGAAAACTATACTATGAGTAGGAGGATAATGAAATTTTGAAACCTGACAGTTGTTATGTGCTGTTTACATCAGAAGTGATGTCATCATGCACATCATACATATGTTAACTTGGTGCAGTTAGGTCCGGTTCCATTTGAACACGCCTCATATGTTTATTTTTATTCCAGTATTTGAGCAATAGAGGTTGTAAGTATAGCAAAACCAATCTAGAACTGTGATTTTGCAATACAATATTAATAGCTTAGAAAAAGGTAGAGGTAGTCCCATAGCAGATACTGCTGTCAGGGATGAAATGTTCATTGTACTAATTCCCACTTCCTTTTTTCTTCCCTATTCATCAACCAGGTACCCATTTACAGCTGGATTGACTGGAGCTGGTGGTAGCAAGAGTTAAACCCCCATACCTCTGTCATGAGAAGTGAGTGCTAAGAGTTGACATGGCATAACTGATAACACAAGCTATGGATGGTTAGTTAGGTGGTTTGTTAAGAGCAGCATAGATCGCGTCCAACAGGAAGCAGGTCTACTTTGGTCTAGTGTTTGAGTCTATTAAGATGGACTGCCACATCAGTTAATCACCCTCAGGGCACTTGCCCAACGTAAAGTCATAGACCTAAGTAATAACGTTTATTACTCAATAATAAACTACTTGAGTTTGAGCCTAACCCGCTGGCTAAGCAGGAAATTCTCCTCCCGGCTACATCCAGCTCACGACAGAGCTGGAACCTACATAGGGGTATCTGCCCCTGTAGAAGTACAGGTCAACTAAGACTAAGTTGGGTGTCCCTGAGCATCAAACATTAGTAAATAAGTATGATGACTTGGCTAAGTTGACTTTTCTTTGGTTTCAGTTTGTTTGTGACTTGCCGCTTATGACTTAACTTACACTTACACTTTGAATTATTGACAATAAAATGAAATAATTCAAAGATCATATTAATAGAAGTATATCACGGAATTAGGTTATATAGCCAGTATCTTGTGTTTTTATTAAATAAGACATTATTGTGTCCGTACTTGAGCTTCTGCAAGTCGATATTGATATTCTTAAGCCGAAACAACAAGCGTACTACTCCAGTCGAGAAAAGGTCATTCTGAAACAAGTCAGCTCTTTTGATTCCAAGCGGTCTTTGTAAAATCCTAAACTATGCAAGAATTACATGAGCTTGAGATAACAATATACACAAAAAGTCAAGAGTTTGTATTAGACATTAACATGCAGAAAACAAAGATTGTGATAATTGTAAAAAGTGACAAGAAAACGTGTTTGCAGAAAAAAATAAAAGATCAACTACTTGAACATGTACAGAGCTTCTCCTATCTAGTTCATATACTAACGGAAGATGGTAGATGTGAAATGGAAATCAGAAAGATAATAGGTATGGTCAAGATGGTATTCAACAACATGCGACACATTTTGACATCCAAACAGATAAATCAAAATTTGAAAATGAGAATTGTCAGGTGTTATGTATACTCGACACTACTTTATGGCGCAGAAACACGGACAATGAATATCAAGTTGGAAAAGATTATTGAAGCCTTCGAAATGTGGGTGTATCTAAGATTGTGTCGTATTTCTTGGAAAGAGAAGAAAACAAAAAGAAATATGAAGGTACTGAAAATGTTGGGGGAGGGGGGGGGGGGGAGAAATAGAGAATTAATGACCGAAATCAGTGTTAGACAATAATGTTATTTCGGTCATATAACAAGACATATCTCCTTGTTGAAGACCATACCGGGGGAGGGGGAAGGCAGTCGTTCAAGAGGCAGACAACGTTTTTAGTGGGTGGATAAAACTGGAAAAACTTCTCAGACTACACCATTACGGCAAGAGATAGATTACACCATTACGGCAAGAGATAGAGTACACTAGAGACCCATTGCAGCCGACCTTCGACCAACTATACGAAACTCTCCGAGTACCGGTAGCACAATGATTACTAGACGTTCCTTCTCTAGGGGCAGGGCTCAGTCCCCAGACATGACATGTCTCAGAATATGCGGACTATAATTTAGTATATGACCTATAGCAATGGAAAGCAAGAAATCGAATACGGGAGCTGATTAAGACAGCGTCTTCCAGCCCATTTGATTGTTTGTAGTTGGCTAATTAAAAAAAAGTGAGTAACATGTTATTTGCAGAACTTCTCATCTTACAACCGCCAACCTATTTAGCTGTTATAAGTTTCTTGGCAAGTGTGCAGTGCGGTAGGTTGTCGTTGCTTTCCGTTCGTAGAGGAACTTTAAAAAATCAATTTGCCAAACTGGACGCGAGCGTGATTCGAACTCGGTGCTTTGGGATTGTGAAACTCAGCTTCCTGTAGTTGGCTACATGTAGTTAATAGGATTTACTCTAATTCTAATACCTTGGTGACACGAACCACGACTTTTAAAATGTTTGTTCTCTCTCTACACATACACCTATAATGAGCGTCTGCTTGTTGTAGTGGTAGAGCACTCGTTTTCCACGGCAAAGGTACGGGGTTCAATTTCCACAACAGTCAACTCAGCGGTAAATGGCTGCATGACATACGAATGGAGAAGGGAAATGTAGCTAGGAAATGAGCTAACCACTCTACTTCACACAAACTGTGGCTTAGTATTTTGAAGTCTCTAACAACGTCATTCCCTGACAGTAGTGTGGCTGCTATGGGACTGACAACCAACCAATACATATATTCCCAAATCTGATGGTCTCACGGCAATCTAGCTTTTCATTACAACCACAAAACACTGAGCTCAATGACTAAAACACTGAGCTCAATGACTTAAGAGCAGCACTCTGCAAACTGTGCCAGCAGTCCGCACCAAAAAGGGTAGTGGTACAGTGGGTTCCGTCACACTGCAACATCCAAGGCAACGAGGAGGCAGACAGACTGGCAAAAGAAGGTGCAAGACTACCACAAACAGATACCAATATGACGTACGAAGAGTCAAAACGGCTTATCAAAGCCAGATACATGACCAAATGGGAAACCGAACATACTGGTTACACCAAAAACGATGCCTATTACCAGTTGAACCGAAAAGAGCAGGTCGTTGTCTTCAGACTTCGCACTGGCCACAACAGACTGAGGTACCACCTATTCAACAAATTGAAGATAGGGTGTACCGACGAATGCCCGTGCGGTACTGGTAAAATGACCGTTGAACATCTGCTGCAGAACTGCCCGACATACGAGGACCAGAGAGAGCAGATGTGGCCATTACCAGTGGAACTGCAAGACAAGCTCTATGGCAGTGGCGAGAGCCTCAGGATGACCGCCGCTTTTTTCGAAAAAATAATGGTTACTGTCTGACTGCGTACGAAGAAGAAGAAGAAGAAGAATTACAACCACAACTTCTCGATCGTCTACGATTTCTCGCTCTCCGGGACTTCTTCTCATACTCTATCATCCGCAACATTATCTATATCCTCGACCGTCAGATTTTGTTACTTCAATTCCTCCTATAAAAACGATAAACTTCTGTAAGAAAGATAAACTTTCCCATCTTCGCCCGCCGAAACTTGCACAACAAGCTCCACTTGATAATTCCGACTCCCAGGTTACCTGCTTTCTTTATGACCTCCTGATTACGGACTGTAAGAATGCGATATTGAGAAGGGGTCTCAATTGTTATCACTACTCTAGTCTACGTGATTATCACGAATTTAACCACCGCATTCTTCTTCTTTTTCTTCTTCTTCGTTCGTTCTCAATCTACCGCTACCAAACCCTGAAAGGGCTTAAGAAGCAGAATGTAGTCCACAGAACGGAATGCGTTGTGTCGTAGCTTACAGCTTGACTGCAATATTTGCACCTTTCGGTCCAACACATCCGACTTCAGCAAGCATTTTTTAAGTACTGGTTTAGCATTCCCTCTTCGATCCCTTCTCCTTAGCCAGTCTGCCCTGCTGCAGCCTGTTATCCAGGATCACCGTGTGGAGGTGTAGAAGGGTCTTTGCAGATCTGGTTCGCTGTCCCTGACGCTAGCAGTCAGCTATGGGTAGCTGACCACTGCAGCTCATGCGCTGCTCAGCGTCTTGATCCCAACCACCGCATTCAAATCTAAAACAATGTTTGCATGAAAAACCTGGCCCTTACATATCTTTTGACACTGAAGATCCATTTTCTCGTTTCTCCTATCATAATTCATATGTTACTCCTAAATCCGATGAGTTCATTGACATTTACAGGAAGAGACACATCTGGTCGATTAACGTATCTTGCCATGAGGAGCGGGGAACTGAGACGACAGTCCAGTCAGACACAACATACTGACCAGGACGTCGCGTCAGAGACAAACACTGACAAAGACGACGATATCTCTTCCATGTAGCGTTCCCTGAACTGAAAACATGCAGTTTTCAGGGCAGCCTGGCTGATGAGATGTGGATCGGTGTGATCTCCATAGTAGTCAGTGCCACGCAAATGAAACTAAGCCTAGCACAAACGTCTGGAGGACCGCGGTCCATCTTTATCAGCATGCTCGGGATGTGAGGGAAGCTACTACAACCTGCCACTTAACGCCGATTTTAGAGCGCACAAAAGAGTAAACTTTCTCATTGTGGGCATTAAACAACAACAACCCTGAGGTTCGCGACCTTTCCAACCTTCATTGACGTCACGATCTTATTATTGAACCTGCCGACAAGAACGGAGTGGTGGTACGACACAAGGACCTGTGTCCATGAAGGTCATCAATAACTATCTAACCTTTCTTTTATGCATAGCATAAGGATGTTGCTAATGTTGTTTACAACGCCGGTGTCTTGACATGCATTCTTGATCTGACTAAGAGCTATATTCTCTCTTAATCTCCGTATCTTCAACAGTTCTGCAAGCGAACCTTCATTTTATATGCTAAAAAAAAACCACAAACCTAATTATTTTGGCTGACAAAATTGTATGTTTGCCTCATATTCAACTTTCTATTCAGCGTCTTCCAATGCTTCATATTCAACTTTCTATTCAGCGTCTTCCAATGCTTCATATTCAACTTTCTAGACAGCATCTTCCTTCTTCTTCTTCTTCGAACGCTGTCAGAAGTCAACTTGAATTTGTTCGAAGATAGCATTTGTCATCCTGAGGCTGTCGACACTGCCATAGAGCTTGTCTAGTGTTGCCACTGGTGATGGCCACATGTGCTTTCTCTGGTCCTCGTATGTCGGGCAATTTTGCAGCAGATGTTCAGCGGTCATTTTCCCTGTGCCACAAGTGCATTCGTCAGTGCCACCTATCTTCAGTTTAATGAATAGATGGTACTTCAGTCTGTTGGGGCCTGTGCGGAGTCTGAAGACCACGACCTGCTCTCTTCTGTTCAACTGGTAATAGGCATCATTTTTTGTGTAGCCAGTATGTTCTGTTTCCCATTTGGTCATGTATCTGGCCCTAATAAGCCTTTTGGACTCTTCGTATGTCACACTAGAATCTGGTTGTGGTAGTCTTGCACCTTCTTTTGCCAGTCTGTCAGCCTACTCGTTGCCTTGGATGTTACAGTGGGATGGACCCCACTGTACCACTACTCTTTTTGTTGCGGACTGTTGGCATAGTTGACAGAGTACTGCTCTTAAATCATTAAGTTCAGTATTTTTCTGGCTTTTTTGTGGCAGCATCTTCCAATGCTTCATATTCAACTTTCTATTCAACGTCTTCCAATACGTCATATTCAACTTTCTAGGCAGCATATTCCAATGCTTCCCAACCAACTTTCTAACAGCATCTTCCAATGCTTCATATTCAACTTTCTATACAGCGTCTTCTAATGCTTCATATTCAACTTTCTATTCAGCGTCTTCCAATGCTTCATATTCAACTTTCTATTCAGCGTCTTCTAATGCTTCATATTCAACTTTCTATTCAGCGTCTTCCAATGCTTTATATTCGACTTTCTAGGCAGCATATTCCAGTGCTTCCCAACCAACTTTCTAGGCAGCATATTCCAGTGCTTCCCAACCAAATTTCTAGGCAGCATCTTCCAATGCTTCATATTCAACTTTCTATACAACGTCTTCCAATGCATTATTTTGAGGATTCACTCTCGGTCCTCGGAGACACGAGCCACATGATTTCCTTCCCTTCCACAGTTATCTCTGCAGGCTTCTTCTTGTTAGATGGTTTTTCTTTTTGTACCTCTATCACCCATTCTGATGGTCTTCCAGTACCCCAGTTCGTCCTTGATAGGATAATCAACCCTTCCATTGTCACATCTACTGTCGTCCATCTGTCTGAGCATGTCCTTACTCTAAACCTATGAATTTGGAGGTCAGTTCTTCGATCAGAGTGGATCAGCTACGGGCACTAGGATTGATAAATCTGCACCTGTCTTTTTACAGGCCATTTAGAACCTTCATTTGGTCTCGCTGCCGAGTCTCCATTTCTTTTATGTACTACCAAATACATCAATGACTGTATTCAGATCTCCGATATGTCTGAGGCTGATCTGTCTAGATTCATTAGGTTTTGTTAACAACCTCCATTCAACAATACGGTTTTCATCGCATGTCTCATACATCCGTCAATTGTCTAGACATAAACTGGAACGTAGAACTGGGACCTGCACACGGGCATCTACCTCTGTAAAAGTACAGGTTGACTAAGAACTAAGAAGAAGAACAGACAAACGCACGCAAGTTTCAATAAAAAGTGCCTAGTTATTATAAATCAATTGCAATAATAATTTACCAATTATTTGGTATCCATAGTTTCAATGATTAAACATGGAAACAAAATGACAGATTATAACTTTGCTAACTCTAGGTTTCTTGAGGAATTATGAGATTCAAATGGGCACAACTAAATAAATTCTTTTATATGGACTTCAGACTTCTTGTTGTGTCATTCTACTCTTGCCATGCCGCATCGCAGAGAGGTGGAATGCGTAGATTTCTTGTTATCACCAAGTGGGAGGTTTGTGCTGTCGTTAGGTGTAACTTAATGAGGGTGTCAGGGACATCTTCGATCCATCGACGTCGTGGTCTGCCTCTTGCTCGAGGACAGGAAACCTGCATATGGTATGCTCTTTATGCAGGCTTGTCATAATGCATTCTGACTAAACCACTTGATTTGTTCAGAGTCAATGTAGGCACTAATTGGGTTTGTCTCCACTGTCTGGCTGCACATCTCACAGCTCTAGATCTTATTTTTATGGGTTGCTAGTAAGTATCAAGATTGACATTAGTAATACAATGTAGGAATAAAAAGTGTATTTATCAGCCTCCTCTTAGTTGAGAGAAGCACTTTAGGCTGTTTCAAAATTCGTGCAATTTGATAGTGGATACTATTCGCCTTCTGAATCCTATGTGCAATCTCTCTGTCCACTCTGCCATCATCAGTGAACATACTACCTACGTATTTGAGCTACCGTACTTGTCTCTTAGGGAAAAGGGGCTAATGATTGAACATTACATGTCTCTGTCTCTTAGGGGAAAAGGGCTAATGATTGAACATTACATGTCTCTGTCTCTTAGGGAAAAAAGGATAATGTTTGAACATTACATGTCTCTGTCTCTTAGGGAAAAAAGGCTAATGATTGAACATTACATATCTCTGTCTCTTAGGGAAAAAAGGCTAATGTTTGAACATTACATATCTCTGTCTCTTAGGGAAAAAAGGCTAATGATTGAACATGTTTGAATAATCGTTTCATTTTTGTAAGTTGGAACATTTATATTTGTAGGTGTTCATCGTTGAAATATATCTTGTTAATAATACGCCATTGCTTGCAATTGTAATTAATCCACAGAGCTTTAGTATGGCCATTGTCTATGTTTGTTGAACGTTGTGTTTGGTTCTTGTGTAGTATCAGTTTTGCTTTGTCTTGTAAAGTTTTGTTGTTTCGGTATATCTAGTCTTAGTCTCATATTCTTGCAGCGTTTGAAGTGTTTGTGTTGTCTCTGGCCTTCTAATGGAACAATCACCTCCTTTGGTTGTATTTCTTTCTAACTTACTTACTTAGTCGCTCCTCTTCTACTGTGAGGTGTAGAGGTTTGACAGAGAGAACGCCACACTACTCTTTCCGTCGACTTCCTGACCTCTTTCCAATCCAGCCCTCTATCACTGAAGGACTGTCGTATGTTGTCTTCCCAACGTACTTTGGGACGTCCTGGGGGTCTGTGTCCTTGACTTTTTATCTCCCATGACCGCTTTGGTATCCGATCTTCTTCCATTCCACAGACATGGCCAAACCACTGTAGTTGGGACTGCTCCACTCATGTCTGCAGGGGTTGAACTTCGATGTATTTCTTTCTGCAAGCGTTTATTTAACCTGGCATGGCGGTTGTAAATTTGCGTGGACTTCTTTTTCTCCTATTTTAACCAACGTCCACATAGCTTAGAGAGCTGAAATTGTACGAACTGTTAATCTAGCAAAATTACACTCATGTAGTCCCCAAAACAAATAAATCAGATGTCTTAGTATAAATAAAAGCTTGCACCGAAAAATGATTAAAAAATGTTTACTTCTATATTCTACTTTTGTGAAACTCGTCATTAGTCGGTAAAGTTTCTGTTATGACCTTGATGCTGTATTATGAGTGTATATGTTGATTTTCTGCGTTCGTAAAAACTCTTTCTGCACTTCTGTTATTTTTTTTTCTTGGACATTGACTTACCCAGTGTCTGGCCCTGCCACACAACTCATACTGCATTCGTCGGATCCACAATTTCATACCTAATGCAAGAGAACGAGTAGTCCAAGGAAGAGATGGGCAGAGAGCATCACTGAGTGGTCAAACCTTTGTCCCAGTGACGAACGACTGGCGGCAGCGGACAGAGAGAGATGGTGTGGGATTGTGTGAGTGTCTTCAAGTGTGCCCAAACGACCTGATGGGCTACCGGATGAACTGAACTTCTTCGTACGCTGTCAGACGTCAACTTTAATTTGTTCGAAGAAAGCAGCTGTCATCCTGAGGCTGTCGACACTGCCATAGAGCTTGTCTAGTGTTGCCACTGGTGATGGCCACATGTGCTTTCTCTGGTCCTCATATGTCGGGCAATTTTGCAGCAGATGTTCAGCGGTCAGTTTTCCTGTGCCACAGGTGCATTCGTCAGTGCCGCCTCTCTTCAAACTGAACTGAACAATTCTGGGGCCTACAGTATGGGGTCTATTTTTGCAGACTCTACAAAGATGTTTAAGTTGACAAAGCAGGACACTGGTTGCTTGCTACCGTTGTTGTTTGAACATTAAATTATATTCTTGACTAGTCTCGTACGCGGCGTCGCGCAGGTTGGATGGCTTTCTCTTCAATAAACAGGAGTCTGCGCACCTTTCTATTCAACTCTACAGTATTACTTGCAATATGATATGCGGCAGAAACATGGTCACTCATGAAAGAGATGAAGTCCAAACTCAGAGTTACCCAGGCCACCGTCGAGAGACGCATGGTCGGCCTCACGCTTCATAGCCAGCGCACAAAAGGTCTTCACAACTTGGACATATGTCAATTCTCCCTGGTGAAAGATGCAGACAAGATGAAACCGCTGGGGTGGCCACTTTCTGCGAAGAACGGACGATCGTTGGAGCACAGTGACAGCAATATGGTACCCCAGAGATAAGAAACGACCACGGGGACGACCACAAACACGTTGGTCCGACTCCTTTGCATCCGGCAACAATATTTACGATGCCACAGATAGGGGACTCATTATCCACCGGTCCACCGCTGCCCAAGAGAGAGACCGTTGGAAGAGAAGTTGGGACCCACAACGGTGTAACCGCCGCTGAAGAACGGGTAATCCAGTAACTATTTTCGTACACATACAAAATCTTTGTCAAAAATTGAGTGATAAGTTTTACATTTTGTTTGCCATATTATTTTTAAATAAATGTATGTGCTCAAAATATAAATTTGTATTTAATAAAGACGACAAATGTAACACTACGTTTCTAATGAGTCATTCTTTGCAGATATTACAAAAAACAAATACATACAATTAAATATGTTTAAAAGTATATTTAATAATTAGAAAAACAAATTTTTTAAATAAATAATAGATTTTACAATTTCTCAGTCTCTTGTCTTGCTGATGTAATCTATCCCTCTCTTGTTGTTGTTACAGATCCAGCAGCATCCGGCTCTCGGCATTCAGCCCAGTGCAATTGTATCTGCACGTGTTTATCAGCTGTTGTCTAGTGTCATACAAAGTGTTCCATGTATCTGGCCACGGAGGAAGAAGCATTGAGCACTCAAAGAGATGATGACCAACGGTTTCATATGAGTGTGTACACAGCTGGCACCCAGGAGTATGTTGTGGTTGGATTCTGTTCAGGTGTTTGTTTAGTGAGATGTGTTGGGTTCTCAGTCGGAAAATGATCCTCTGATCCTTCCTTGTGAGTTGATTGACACTGTCATTTGGACTGGGGCCTGCCATATGTCTATAGACCTCCCTTACCGTGTTTCCCATGGCCAATCTGTTCTGTCAAATTTCTTTGTTCGCTGATCTTATGAGCTGTTTGTAAAGTTGTTGCTGTGTGTGGCTGTTCTTATCTTGATCCCTCCTAGTCCTTTGCTAGTTTTCTGCCTCGTCATTGCTAGGTGTGCTTGAGTGTCCAGGGATCCACTGTAGAACTATTTTGACAGCACTGGAAGTGATAATGTCAATTTCTAGAGATATTTGTATAAGGGCTGGTCTACAATGACCAGCAACTTCTAATGCTTGAAGAGCTGTGAAAATAAGTGTTTTGGGCCTTTGAAGGAAAGGCATCAAAAATGGTCCTCAGATGGTACAAAGTGGCTTCAAGTGCAGTGATCTCAGCTTCATAGTTGGAACAAACCTCAAGCAATAACCGGTTCATCAGAGGATCCGTCTGGGTATTTTATTTAAACGCCATAACTTGTTTTGATAGTGGCTTTAAACGCAGACCCATCAGCATATACGTGTATCCGTTCATCGGGATAGGCATCAATAGTTCTTTGAGCTGCTCGAATGGGAGTACTTGGATCTGAACTTTTGGTTGTATCATCTATTAATTTTGCCTCTATTTCTTGTGTTTTAAGGAAAGCTTGTGTATGTCTTTTACTACTCTCTGTAACTCTTGTCTTCTTTCTGGTAGATGATATCAGTCTTTGATTTCACTAACATGGTGAAGTACAGACTTTTGTTTAATTCTGCTTTTTTTGCTGCCAGTTTTCCACAAGAAGTCTGCTGGGATGATTCTGTTTCATTCTGTTATTTCGCTCATAAACTTCCTTAACTGCTTTATCCCTACGCATCTCAAAGGGTTCCACTTGTGTGTGGATTTCGCAAGCTGCAGCTGGTGTCGTCCTCATTGCTCCACTAATGAAGTGTAGAGTACTCTCCCTGTCCAGGGATTCTAAGTTAGATTTTGAACAAGTTGTAAGGAGTGCACTATTATATTCTATTGCTGAGCGCACATAACCAAGGTATAAGATTCACAAAGTATCCTTGTCCGATCCCCATGATGTACTAGCAACCCTCACAAAGTATCCTTGTCCGATCCCCATGATGTACTAGCAACCCTCACAAAGTATCCTTGTCTGATCCCCATGATGTACTAGCAACCCTCACAAAGTATCCTTGTCCGATCCCCATGATGTACTAGCAACCCTCACAAAGTATCCTTGTCTGATCCCCATGATATACTAGCAACCCTCACAAAGTATCCTTGTCTGATCCCCATGATATACTAGCAACCCTCACAAAGTATCCTTGTCTGATCCCCATGATGTACTAGCAACCCTCACAAAGTATCCTTGTCTGATCCCCATGATATACTAGCAACCCTCACAAAGTATCCTTGTCTGATCCCCATGATGTACTAGCAACCCTCTTTAAGAGCTGTAGACGTCTCCCAGCTTTATTCTTTACATTCTGGATGTGATGCTTGAGGTTGAGTTGTTGGTCAAGCGTGACTCCAAGATATGTGGAGTGTTTGTGGCTGAGTTGTCGGCCAAGCGTGACTCCAAGATATGTGGGGCGTTTGTGGCTGAGTTGTCGGTCAAGCGTGACGCCCAGATATATGGGGGGTGTTCTTCTCTAATCAATTGGTGTTCCTCTAATCTCAAAATTAGATTTTGTTTGGCAACTTTGTGGCTCTTGGTGAAGATGGTATACAGTCTTTTCACAGTTGATTTTTAGTTGTCATGTTTGGCAGTAGTCACGCAGTCTCCTTAGGTCTCCATTTAGCCTTCGTTCCCCACTATCAATGTCTTCATGGCTCAGGCATATTGCCAGGTCATCAGCATACAAAGCTTTTTCAGCTTTGATCTGGTCAGCCAAGTCATTGATATAGATCAGGAAAAGAGTACAACTTTGGGATGAGCCTTGTGGTAATCTTTCTTCTAAAACATGATGACAGTAGACTTCGTCCTAGCGACGGGACTACAGATCTAGCATGACCTAAAAACCTGGATGCAAAAGAAGAAGGATAGCTTCAAGTTAGAGACACTTGCAGAAGACGTCAAGCATATCCTGGACCTTTAGTATACAATCTTCGTCAATCTGCATATCCGACGAAGATGCAGCAGATGGGAGAGCGGGTGATTGTTTTGGCTAAGATTCAGGGTAAGAGTATGTGTAAAGCAGAAAGTTATCTGAGTCTGTATGTAGGTTTATAGTGGAGACGCCAGGAGACTGATAGAGTACATGAACTGGATATAGCAGGGAGGAGGATTTCATGCTTAGTGGGGTAGGCTAGAGTAGCTTATTACTCCGCTGAGTTGGGACAACTGTCATGGAGAGTGGTTAACCGATGTGCAAGTCTATCTAAATAGACTCAAACACTAGAGCAAAGTAGTGCTGCAGCCTGTTATGCGTACGATGAAGAAGAAGACCAGCAGAAATATTTGTTCCCATTTAATTTTGTGTTTGGACAAAAGGAACTTCTGTAATCACCATTTCAGGATACTTTATGATAGACACTTTGCTTTTTTTGTTTTCTTAATAATTGGCAATATTGATATCATGTTTATATTGATATCATATTTATATTAAAATCATGTTTATATTATTATCATGTTTATATCAACATCATATTTGATACACCTTGTGCTGCAGGCTGACCATCTAATGAAAGAACTGGAGGATCGTAGAGATTTGTCTCACACAATTGGTCATGTGGATATGGATGCTTTCTTTGCTGCTGTTGAGATGCGAGATGACCCAAGCTTGAGAAATAAACCAATGGCAGTAGGCAGCATGAGCATGCTGGTAGGTTGTTTGTGACATTGACCTAAACTCCGACTGCGTTGTGTTATCTTCTTTTCTTGCAAACCAAAGTCTGGGTGTAGGAAGCTGTCTCTTTCCATTGTTTCATGTAGAACAAGGGTCAGTCACCTTATTTTATACAGGGGTCAGTCACCTTTGTGGCAGAGTCCAGGTTTCACTGAGTAGTTAGCTTATCTAAAATGTTGCAACATGTAACCACGACACGACTACACACAGTAAATAACACAGTAAGCACTCTCCAACAAAATGAGTCATATTTAATAACAACACTTACAATCAAAAACAAAATTAGCAAAAATCAACAAAATACACCTGAACTAAATAATCCTTATATACACCTATATATATATATATATATTGAATTACAGCGGAGGTTTTAAGCACTAATTTTTGAATATTTCCCCCAACTAATACAACCCAGTTCTAGTTGCAACACTCCCCTCCCCTTATCTGCACACAATCTCGTCTTCGCGATCGCATTATGTACTCCGTAGTTCTGTACATTCACAATTACAATCAGATCAATTACCATCAGGTGGTATGTGCATTTACAAATACTTTGATCACATCCTTCTAGCCGGAATCATGTATTTACTTATGGTCACACACTCTGTCGATTGGTGCCTACTCATACTTCGGAACACACATCGTTCTCTCGGTGTCCTGCACGTGTTAAAGAAAGTTATCTGAGTCTGTATGTAGGTTTATAGTGGAGACGCCAGGAGACTGATAGAGTACATGAACTGGATATAGCAGGGAGGAGGATTTCATGCTTAGTGGGGTAGGCTAGAGTAGCTTATTACTCCGCTGAGTTGGGACAACTGTCATGGAGAGTGGTTAACCGATGTGCAAGTCTATCTAAATAGACTCAAACACTAGAGCAAAGTAGTGCTGCAGCCTGTTATGCGCCATCTGTGCTGCTCTTAACAAACCACCTAACCAAGGCTGGTATTATGCCATGTCACACAGTTAGTTGCCTCTAACGCCATGCTCTCTGTGGGGTAGCGATGATACTCTTGTCCTTGTACACAAAGACCCCGGAGGATCACTCGTTTGGCTGAAAAATATTATATACTGCCTAGTCTAGTTTTTTTACATTTTTAACAAATTACGCAGATAAAGCATGCACAAGTCAACTTTATAACAAAAATAGATTGCTACTGTTAGCGAGGAAGGGGAAAGAAACAGCATCAAGCTTACCTGACACTGTAGCGTAATTATTGACACAGCCCTATACATTGATACAGATGCAATTCAGTTAACTAGGCTTAGGTCACTGTGACCAGTTATTCATAACTATAATTCCGGAATCCCACTATCAGTTCTGTCGCTCTTCTTTGTATCCTTTCCAGCATGTTTATATCCCCTCTACGATAAGGAGTCCACACGGTACTCCAATCTAGGTCTAAATAATGCATTATACAGTTTGGCTTGGCTTGGCTTCATTCATTCTCAATCTCCCACTACCAAACCCTGAAAGGGCTTAAGTAGCAGAATGTAGTTCAGAGAACGGAATGCATTGTATCGTAGTTTACAGCTTGACTGCAATATACAGTTTGACTATCACTTCCTTGCTCCTATGTTTAATATTTCTTTTTAATCATACCTAACATTACAATTACCTTTTTCACTGCTATCTGGATTTGCTCACTCACCTTACCCGCATGATCTATTATAACCCCTAGGTCCCTTTCTTTTACTATCTTCCTAAAGGTAATACATGATTCAGAACTAATCTATTTCATTTGTTATTACTTACTAATATGTAGTTCTATTTTGCACCTGTAAATCTATTCTGCACTTTATTGTCAATCACTACCAAATCAATCAAGTATTGTCTGTTTCAATTGTTTGTCTCTCCCTGTCAAGAATTTATCATCTGCCATATCGCAGACGGTGTATGTAGCATGGCTCAATTCAACTTTCCACTACATTCGATTTACTCATGCATTGGTTGAATGCTGCATTTTGCTTGCAAGCGGACTATTTTCGACAGTGAGGTTGAAATCCAGCAGTATGTGCAAATCTTTTTAGTCCCCTTTTACAAACACTTGTAGTATAGCTAGTTGAGCATAAAAAGTCCAAGGAAACTGCCTTCCTTACTGAATCTGACAACACCATCACTGGACACTTCCACGTGCACCCGGTCATTTTCTTCCAACTCAAAATGTCCACCTAAAAGAATTAAATTAAAAATATAATCAATGTTCTACATATAATATAACCATCAATGTTCTACATTTAATATAACATAAATGTTCTATATAAAATGTACAATAACTGTTCTGCACATAATGTACCATAAATATTTTCCATATACTATACCATAAATGTTGTCCACCTTCGTCAGCATGCTTGGAATGTGAGGAAAGCTACTACAACCCGCTACTTAATGGCCTTTTCAGGGCGCACAAAAAAGAAAACTTACTCCTTGTGGGCATTAAACAAAAACAACAATAACAACCATAAGTGTTTTGCATACAACATAAAAGTTCTACATAAAATTTAATTGAAATATTCTACATAAAATTTAACATAAATGTTCTAAATATAGTAAAATATAAATGTTTTACATAAAATATAACATAAATATTCTACATATACAATATAATCATTCCACATAAAATATAACATAAATGTTCTACGTATAATATAACATTATCAGTATAATATCAAATAACATTACTACTTGAGATAAGCAAATCCAATTACAAATCACATAATGCATCTTCTAAATGGGATCAGCCAGTGTTCTACTGGGACCTTCTTCTTTTTCTTCTTCGTACGCTGTCAAACGTCAACCTGCATTTTTTTTAAAAAGCAGCGGCCATCCTGAGGCTGTCGACACTGCCATAGAGCTTGTCTCGTGTTGCCACTGGTGATGGCCACATGTGCTTTCTCTGGTCCTCGTATTTTGGGCAGTTTTACAGCAGATGTTCAGCGGTTGTTTTTCCTGTACCACAACTGCATTCGTCAGTGCCACCTATCTTCAGCTTAGTGAATAGATGGTACCTCAGTCTGTTGTGGCCTGTGCGGAGTCTGAAGACCACGACCTGCTCTCTTCTGTTCAACTTCTTTCTTCTTCTTCGTACGCAGTCAGACAGTAACCATTATTTTTTCGAAAAAAGCGGCGGTGATCCTGAGGCTGTCGACACTGCCATAGAGCTTGTCTTGTGGTTCCACTGGTGATGGCCACATCTGCTCTCTCTGATCCTCGTATGTCGGGCAGTTCTGCAGCAGATGTTCAGCGGTCATTTTCCCGGTACCACACGGGCATTCGTCGGTTCCACCTATCTTCAATTTGTTGAATAGGTGGTACCTCAGTCTATTGTGGCCAGTGCGAAGTCTGAAGACAACGATCTGCTCTCTTCTGTTCAGCTGGTAATATGCATTGTTTGTGGTGTAACCAGTATGTTCGGTTTCCCATTTGGTCATGTATCTGGATTTAATAAGCCGTTTTGACTCTTCGTATCTGTTTGTGGTAGTCTTGCGCCTTCTTTTGCCAGTCTGTCTGCCTCCTCGTTACCTTGGATGTTGCAGTGTGAAGGGACCCACTGTACCACTACCCTTTTTGGTGCGGACTGCTGGCATAGTTGACAGAATGCTGTTCTTAAGTCATTAAGCTCAGTGTTTTTCTGGCTTTTTAGCGCTGTGACTACGGCGAGAGCATCTGTAAGCAGGACTATATGGCTTTCATTTTCTTTATGTGTCCCCATTTCTTCCACTGCCGCCCTCAGTGCCTCTGCCTCCGCTCTGAAATTGCTTGTGTACTTACCAGTAGCGAATGACAATGTTATTTTTCTGCCATTTGGTAGGTTCAGAAATGCTCCTGCCTCTTCGTTCTGTGTAGTGTTTGTTACAGAACCGTCGGTGTATGCATGGGTCCAGTCCATGCTTGGGTAGTTTTTCGATATGAAGCTTAGGGTAGTATCTCTCCTTTCTTTTTCAGTCTGGCAGTTTTTGTTTCCAATACCTGGTATATTTTCTACCACCTCTGGAAATATATGCTGCCTCCAGGTAGGTTTTCGTACAGTAGTGATGGGCTTTGGTGTTGTCAGTGCGTTTATGTGATCTTCGTGCATCTTTGCTTTGGCTATTTCTGCAAAGTTTCTCCGCTTTAGTTTCCCATTTCCCAAATTTTTTAGTCTCTGGTGCATTGGATGGTCAGTCAGTCTTCGGAGTTTCTCTGACTGCAGCTGGGCTCTGCAGTCTCTTCTATCGGTCATGGATTGCAGTTTTGTAATCTTTTCAAGTTCTACAATTGGCGTTGACTTTATGCCTCCTGTTATAACTCTCATGGCTTGGTTTTGAAGTTTGCTAACTTTATCGAAGTTCGCCTTTGCTGCTGTTGTCCATGCCGCAATGCCATACTCGAGAACTGGTCTCACTCTTCCAGTGTACAGTTTCTTTAGTATGCTTTCGTCTGCTCCCCAGCTTGTGCCAGCAAGTTTCCTCATGATTGCCATTCTTTCTCTGGCTCTCATTCGGTTTCTCTCGATCTGACTTTTCCATGTCATGCGCCGATCAAATGTGACTCCCAGATAGTTTGGGTTGTCGTTTGGCTGCAGGAATTTGCCATTTAAACTTAATTTGGTATTTTGGGGTTTGATTGAAAGCGAGAATATTGTGCATGTGGTTTTCTCCTCGTTTATTTTGACCAGCCATGAGTTCGCCCACTCTTCCAGCGATGTTAGGGCCTGCTGCATCCGATTTCTTGCTATTGTGATATTCTTTTCAGAGGTCCACATAGCCAGATCGTCTGCAAACATTGAGCTATGGACTCTTCTTGGTATATTCTCTGTAATGTCGTTTATATACACCAGGAAGAGTGTGGGTGACAGTACTCCCCATTGGGGTACTCCCTGCTCGAGTGTCACCTTTTTGCTCATCTGCCCTTGTACTTGGACTCTGGCCATTCTTTGTTTGAGGTAGTGGTTGATCCACTTATACATTCTCCCACAAACTTCACTTCTCCTTAGCTTGACTCTAAGTCCGTCTTTCCAGACTTTGTCAAATGCCTTCTCAAGGTCCACCCAAACCGCTACTGTGTGTTTCTGTGCCTGGTAGGCATCTTCTATTTCCTCTCTTCTGTTCAATTGGTAATAGGCATCATTTTTTGTGTAGCCAGTATGTTCTGTTTCCCATTTGACCATGTATCTGGCTCTAATGAGCCTTTTTGACTCTTCATAGGTCACACTAGAATCTGGTTGTGATAGTCTTGCACCTTTTTTTGCCAGTCTGTCTGCCTCCTCGTTGCCTTGGATGTTACAATGGTATGGAACCCACTGTACCACTACTCTTTTTGGTGCGGTCTGCTGGCATAGTTGACAGAGTACTGCTCTTAAATCATTACTACTGGCATCTGAAAGTGAAGCAAAGAATAGTAACACTGTGACCTGTCAGCTAACACATCATCAACATTTAATAATGATGAGGGAGACAGCGTGGGATAATGGTTAAGTGACACGGCTCATAATCCAAAGGTGCTGGGTTCGCTCCCAAATCACAGCACCAGCCACTACCCCAAGGTAGCAAACCCATAGAAAATGCAGGAGGAAACAGACCCTTACATGAAATGCATGCCGAAAATAGATGGACTGGGCCGACAGGCGCAAAATAAATCCATAGTGCAACGCACACAGCCTTAGGGAATAGAGAATTAAGGTGAACGCCAAAAAAAAAATAAAGAATAAAGCTGTACCTAGCATTCTCGGATCACAAGAAGAGAAAACAATAAAAGATATATGATTACGGTGAAAGCAAGAGGCATGCACACATTTAATTAAAGAACTGTTAGGGAATGGAAAAATTGGTGAATGGTTCCACACATCCGTTTGCATAAGACAAGGATGTATACCCTCCCCAACACTCTTCAACATTTTCCTAGGAAGAATTTGAGTGATGCACTTGAAGATGATGTTGAGTTGTCAGGATAGGGGATAGAACGATTATCAACTTACACTTTGCGGATGACATTGATAGGCTGGCGGGGACGGAGACAGAACTTAGGGAATTGATCTGATGACTAGATGTAACATCACAAGGTTGTGGCATAAAGATAAATATAGAAAAGACAAAGTTGATGACCAACAACACTGAAGGAACCAACGCTGTTATCAAAGCAAATTAACAGGAACTTGAAACAGTCAACAGCTTCAATTATCTGGCTCATCGATCCGTGATGAGGGATCAAAACCATAATCGCTGGCCAGAATAGCACAGACAACAGTAGTACTTGAACGACTGAAACTTATGTGGAAAGATAAACAACTCTCCTTTGGTTCAATGATCAGACTAATGCGCTCACTGATTCTTTCAATATTCCTTTTTGCCTGTGAAACACGAACCATTACAGCAGACCTCCAGAGAAAAAGCCAGGCCATGGAGATGAGATGTTTTAGAAGACTTCTAAATGTCGCCTGCAAGGCCGTATCACAAATGATAATGATCAAAAGGCAAAAGATGACTTGGTATGGCTATATCTCGAGGTTCAAGGGCAAACAATTATTTAAGATCAAAAGCTGACTTCTAGTGTCAGGGTCAGCGAACCAGAGCTGACAAGACCCTTCTACACCTCCCTGATGTAATCTTAGATAACAGGATGCAACAGAACAAACTGACTAAGGAGAAGGAATCAAAGAGGGAAGGCTAACCTGGTAATAAAAAAAATGCTTGTTGAAGTCAGAAGTGATGGACCGAAAGGTGCAAATATTGCGGTCAAGCTGCATTGCGTTCTCTGGACTACATTCTGCTACTTCAGGGCTTGGTAGCGGGAGATTGAGAATGAACGAAGCCAAGCCATATGAGTCAAACTGGTGTTCCTTTCGTGAAGACTCTCATATTGATGTTGTTAATTTCTTGTTTAAAGTAAATATACGAATTTACATTCTTGGTGGGATCATTTCCTAGCCACAGTTCCTTGTGTGTGCATAGTGTTCAGTATGTACTGTTTTTATCTTTTTCTTCCGATTATTATTTAGGCCAACTGTCGTGCTTGATTCATTTAGTTCCGCTAGATAGACTTATCTAATGCTTTACAGTTAATTAGATAGACTTATCTAATGCTTTACAGTTAATTAGATAAACTTGTATAATGCTTTACAGTTAATTAGATATACTTATCTAATGCTTTACAGTTAATTTATGAACGTTATTCTTACTCCTAATATTGTTGTTACCTGTTACAGTTCCAGCAGCTTATAGGCTCTTGCCCTTTGACCCAATGTTATGTAATGGTATCTGCACATGTTTGTTTGCTGTTATTTAGTGCCTGACAAACTGTTCCATTTATCTGGCCTCGATGGAAGAAACATTTTTCTATCATCGTTTAGAGCCTGGCAATGAAACAGATGATGATCGACCGCTTCATATTGGTGTGTACACAGCTGGGGCTCTTGAGCGTGTTTTGGTTGGATTTTGTTCAGATGCTTGTTAAGTGAGATGTGTTCAATTTTCAACCGTAGAAGGGTTGCCATATGTCTGTAGACCTCCCTCCCTGTGTTTCTCATGGTTCATCTGTTCAGTCAAGTTTCTTTGTTTGCTGTTTTTATGAACTGCTTGGCTGTTTGTAGAATTGTTGTGGTGTGGAATTGTTCTTGTCTTGATTACTTCTTTGTTAGTCTGTCTACCTTGTCATTGTCAAGTGTGTTCCATACATGGGAGGTGATAATATGGTCAACGTCTATAAATGTTTGGAAATGATCAGGTTTACAATATCCAGCATCTTCAAATGCTTGAAGGAGTCTGCAAAAAAAGCAATGTTTTGGGTTTGAGGGAAAGGCATCCAAAACCATTCTCAGATGGTACAAAGTGACTTCAAGTGCTACGATTTAGCTTCATAATTGGAGCAAACTTCCCAGCAATCATCAGACTACCTTCTGGGTATTTTATATAAATGCTTGAACCTGCTGTTGTTTGCAAATGCCAACAATATGAGTAGGATAACTTTTTTGTGCGCCCTAAAAAGGATGTTAAGTGGTTGGTTGTTGTAGCTTTCATCACATCCCGAGCATGCTGATGAAGGTGGACTGGGGTCATCCAGGCTGTTGTGCTATCCTTGGCTTCATATGCGTGTTGAAGACTACTATGGGGATCATATCGATCCCTCCCCTTGTTAGCCAGGGCTGCCTTGAAAACAGCCCATTTCCAGGAAGGGCTACGAGGAAGCCAAGGTGAAGGTCTTGTCCAGCATGTTTTATTTGAACCTGATTAACATGTCTGATCAGTATATTTTGCCTGACTAGACGTTAGTTTTCCTTTCCCCAAACCTGCTGTGATGGTGTCCTTAAAAACAGATCCTTCAGTAAATATACATGTATTCTTTCATCAGGATAGTTAGGCATCAATAATTCTGTCAGTTGTCCGCATGAGCATACATGGATCTGAACTCTTGGTTGCATTATCTATTAATATTGTCAGTATTTCATCATCCTGTAGCATGTCCTTTGCAGAACGTCCTTCTCATGACAGCTTGTTCGTAGGAAACTATCTTTTGGTAGTTTTCCGGCCTGCTTCAAGGTCAAATCCAACGTCTCCTTGATGTCGGTCGGCCTCTACCTCTCGCAGGTTGCAAAGAATGAACTGAACAAAAAAAAGGACAAATAAATAAAAATATAGGGTTTCATAGAAAACTAATGACGAGCATACAAAAAATGTAGATTGTCTTGGCTTGGTCATAACACGAGACATAGGCGCCTCTTATTGAAAATACTAGAAGATAAAATTCAGGGGAAAAGAAGAAGAATTTCAGGAAATGATTACATCACACAGGCTTGCAAGAACATTGAGGTGCAGACTTATACTGACCTGAAGAGATCTGCTGGGAACAGAAGACAGTGGTGTGATATGATCAGAAGACTTCAAAACCAGTCTCCGGACCGACTAACAGAGGACAGTAGCGTGACATGATCAGAAGACTTCAACACCAGTCTCAAGACTGACATACTGAATTATGATGATTGGCCTTCAGTACAACAGCAGCTTCGATTTATGTATTATTACACAGTAGAAAAGTGTGTCCAAGAATAAGATGTGAAAGACTCTTACCTGCATAGCTTGTTTCCTTGACTGTTATACAACTATCACAACATGTGTATGTTGTATTAAAAATGATTCCACTTTGATCTTTTTTATTGTTTCTTGTTAAAATTATGTTGTGTTCCCAAATCTGTGGAATGCAGCAGATAAGTAAATTGATTTATTAGTCTTTTTGCTATAAAGTGAAGAATAGGGTCACTATCACGGCTGGTTTCTTTAGATGAACCTTGTATCCGATCATCTGCAGATGGTTTACATGATGAGGTTGCTTGTCCCATGCACAACCCTCTTTAGTCATCTTTTTAGACATGCTTGAAAGTTTACATGCATGGAGATCTTACTTACTTAGTCGCTCCTCTTCTACTGTTAGGTGTAGAGGTTTGCCAAAGAAAACGCCACACTGCTCTATCCGCCGTCTTTTTCTTGGCCTCTTTCCAATCCAGCCCTCTATCACTTAAGGACTGTCGTATGTTGTCTTCCCAACATACTTTGGGACGTCCTGGGGGTCTGCGTAATTGACTTTTTTATCTCCTATGACCGCTTTGGTATCCAATCTTCTTCCATTCTACAGACATGGCCAAACCACTGTAGTTGGGACTGCTCCACTCGTATCTGCAGGGGTTGAACTTCAAGATTGCTACGTATTGTCTGGTTACGGATCTTGTCCCTTTTTGTCACCTGAACCACCTTTCTTAGGTACCTCATTTCTGAGATTTGTAATTGCCTTTCTTGGGCTGTAATCATTGCCCATGACTCATATGTCAGGACAGGCACATAGGTCGAACAGTATACATCCATCTTTGTTTTCTTGCTTATTTCTCTTCTACTGAGGAAACCTCTGTTTATTGCATGGAAAAGTCTACCTGCTGCTGCCCTTCGTGCAGTTAACTCCTGTTTGATTCCTCCCCTGCTGTCTATTACCACTCCTAGATATTTAAAGTTGCTGACCTGCTCCAGTGCTCGTGTTCCCAGGGTTATCTGATGTCTCTTTTCATCTCTGGTGATCACCATGGTTTTTGTTTTGGAGTTGGTGATGTGCATTCCTCTCTTCTTTAACTCTTCTTCCCAGACCTGCAAGTTGATCTGGAGATGTGCTTCAGTTTTCGTGATCAGGGCCACATCATCTGCAAATGCTAGTTCCGATATGTAACTTGGTCTCATCTTCCAGTACCCTACTTCAAACATTTTTGTCCGTTCCTTGCAGGCTTTGATGACTTCATCCATGAGGAGTATGAAAAGGTACGGTGATAGAATGTCCCCCTGTCTTACTCCGCTAGTGGTTTTGAACTCTCCTAACTTTTGATTTGATGTCCGCACATAATTTCTGCATGTTTTATAGAAACTCTGTATGGTAGAGATCAGGGGTCCTGGAATGTTCTTCCTTGCCAGGCATTCCAAGAGTTTGTCCCAAGGAACTTTATCAAATGCTTTCTCCAAATCTAAAAAGCATAGATGCATCTCTTTATCATATTCAAGAGCCTTTTCACTTAGCTGTTTGAGTGTAAAGATAAGGTCTTGAGTATTTCTGTTTGCCCTAAACCCACATTGAGTTTCATCCATATTTGGCTCTGCTAGACCTCTTAATCACCATTCTAGAATCCTAGAGTAGACTTTTCCGGGGACACTGAGAAGGGAAATACCTCTGTGATTTTCACATTGTCGATTGTCACCCTTTTTAAATATTGGTATTATTATTGCAGCCCCCCAGTCTCTTGGTATCTTCTTGTGGCGCCAAGCTGCCTTGAGAATCTTCATGAATAGTATCTCTCCTGCCGCTCCCATGTATTTAACCATTTCTGGTGTTATACCATCATGTCCTGCTGCTTTACCAATCTTAATTTTCTCCAATGCTGCCTTTAGTTCTTCCATTGTGATATTATCGTTTCCCTCTATGGCTCCCTCTTCTTAAATTGGGACTGTTACGTCCAGAGCTTGGTTTTCCTCCACTCCAAGGAGATCTGAGAAATATTCTTTCCATCTGTTCATTACCTCTTCTGGGGCGGTCAACAGCGCACCTTGTTTATTTTTAACAAATTTCAGGGGGCATTCCTTTTCCTTCCTCATGTTCTTTAAGGTCCTGTAGAACAGTTTCTGGTTTTCTCCAGCATTATTTTCCAGTTTCTCTCCAAATTCTTCCCAGGATTTCTGTTTGGCCTTGAGCACAGTCTTCTTTGCTTCTGTTCTAAAATTTACATATTCTTTATATTTCTTTGTTTGTTCTTCTGTATTCCTAGCCCCTAGGTATTGCTTCCATGCCTTTTTCTTTTCTCATATTATTCTTTTTACTTCTTCTGTCCACCATGGTGTACTCTTTCTCTTCCACCCTTCTTTGGTTTGACCGCATGCCTCTGCTGCAGCCTCTTTCAGGATGTCTTTGAATTTTACCCAGAGCATTTCCATATCTTCTTCAGATTCCTCTATCCTTTCTATTGCTGTTGTTATGAGCACTTGGTATCTCCTTTTAACATCTGGTTCTCCTAGTTTGTAAGCCTTAATTTTATTTTCCCCTCGTGTGTTATGTTTCATGCTTGCTGATAGGTGTTGTCTGGCTGGATAGTGTTTTTCAATTTCTCTCTTTATTTTAACTAGGTAGTGGTCGCTTCCTATCTCTGGTCCTCTGAACACTCTAGCATCCTTTACATACTTGAAATCAGTTTTCCTCACTATTGCATAGTCAATTATGGATCTTTCATTTCTTGCTGGCTCGCATCTTGTGTAGGCATGGATACGCTTGTGTGGAAACCTTGTATTTGTAATGACAAGGTTTTGTTCCTGCAGAATCTCAGCACTCGTTTTCCATTGTCATTTAAGACATCTCCATACCTACCGATCACTCCATCCCATCTAGAATAGTCGTTTCCAACTCTTGCGTTGAAGTCTCCAAGGAGAAGTATTTCATTATGGCAATCGTCAATGGTCCTTTGAAGGAGCTCATAAAATTCATCTTTTATGTCAGTGCTCTCATCTTCGTTTGGTGCATACACAGTGACGATATCCATTTGACTATCCTCCTCTTGTAGACTTAGAACCATCAGTCCTTTAATGTTTGCTTTGTTGTTACTATTCACTATACAACCAACCCCTGCTCTGGCTCGTTCACTCATGGGAACTCCGCTGTAGTATAGCATGTTGCCGTCATGGTCCAGAACGCCCTGTCCCTATTTCTTTGTTTCTGTAAGTGCCAGGACTGTCAATTTTGCTCTCTTCATCTCATACATTAGTTCATGTTCTTTTCCGTTTATACTTCGTACATTCCATGTTCCGTAAATCGTGGTCCTTATTTCTCGCCTGTTCATCACCGTTGAGATCAGTCCGGTTTTCTATATGTTTTGACTTGTAATAGTTTTTTAAGACAAACAGGTGATTAGCCTGTTGTGTCTTTGCATGGTGGAGGGGCTGCCTCCTTACAGCCTCCATGCCTGCCGACCCGTTTTTGTCCACGGCTGCTTATTTATTCACAGCTAACCTCCAAATTAGGAGACCTTTCAGCAATCCGCAACCCTGCTGATGTGCCTGGTAGGAGGTAGGTTCCTCCCTCAGGCGCATGTAGATCAATCAATCAAATCTTTTTTAGGGCTGAAGATGCAGTACAGCAAATCAGCTGACAGCAGCTAGAATTACTGGTTGCTTGAATCGAGGTCAGCAAACCAGAACTGACTAATACCCTATTCTGGATACAAGCAACGGCCCTGAAAATAGGATGTACTAGTGTAGTCTGGCCATGAGAATAGGATCGAAGAAGGAAGGCAAACCCAGTATCCAAAAAAGGCAGCTGATATCGGATGTGTCAGACCAGAAGGAGCAGATATCACAGCCTTCCTGTAAACTGCAACACAACCTCTGTTTCAGGACGAACTTCAAAGAAGAAGAAATCCTTTTCAGCGCCTTGCGGATAGGATAAATTAGACTATAATAAGTTTGTTTTCAAAATACAACTGCCTACAAGAACAAGAGAGCACAGTTACAAATTAATTAAAGAAAGGTCCAGATTTGATATTAGGATAATGTTTTTAGTCAGAGAGTGGTGAATGCTTGGAATGCATTGCCACAGGAAATAGTGGAGGCATGGTCAATTAATGCTATCAAGAATAGATCGGATGTGAATAGTTTTTAGATCAAGGAAATGTAAAAGAAACTGGCTGTATACAGACTCTGGATAGTCTTCTAAACCAGTATAAAGGCGTTAAGTTGAGTATATATTTTCAGCAAATACACAAGAAGTCATCAAATGTAGACCTACCCACATCTATTAAAGTTTTCGTGGCTTAAAGTTTCTACAGAATGGGGTAGCCAGCCCCATGTTCATCCCTCTTTAGTCACCTCTGGCAGGTGTTACTTTTCTTTGCTCCCCATTTGTGAAAGAGCAGCCAGGATCGTGTATGCCGGCAGGATGTTGTCAATGCTCTGAGAGAAGTGACGGGCTTGATTGATTGACCTACCATCTCCTCATCAAATGTCAGCTGATCAGTACACTTCTGGTGCATTTACAGACCCTGTTCTATGGAATCAAAAGAGTACAACAGCAGCTCTTAACCTTTTTGTTGCTGGGGGACCCCCAAAATATTCTATATATGAAAATGTTCAGGAATGAATTATCTGTGTGTTTACAATAGTAAACAATGTCTGCAATTGAAAATGTTAATAGAAATGTGTTGCTAATTAACAAGAAAGCATAATAAAATGACAGTAACAGTTTCTCTTACAGTCCAATTTGAATGAACCCTCCATATCACTAATGTATTTTGTTCAGATGACTGGAAGAAACTTCATATTGCATGGAACAGAATGCGCTCCTATTATCATTATCAGTATGTAATCATCATGTATCATGTCCTTTATAGAAAGTCGCTCCCATTACAGTCTGTCTGAAAGAAACTCGTTCCCTTGCCAAAACTCCAGCCTCCGCCACAGTCACACTCAGGCATTCCTGGATATCTTGGTACCATCGTCTTCTTGGTCTACCCCTTCCTCTTTTGCCTGGCACCGTACCTTCCATCCCCGTTCTCTTGAGACCGTTGTGTCTCTTGATGTGATCAAAGTATTTGCATTTTCTAGCCAAAATGGAATTGATAAACCAGTTCTTCTCTATGCTCAACTCTTGCCGAATGTCTACATTTATCTTTTTCTCTGTTCAGGGAATTCTGAGGATCTTTCTGTAAAATTTTGACTCGAAGGATTCGATTCTTTGTCTGGAAGTTTTGGTAATTGTCCATGATTCGCAGCCATAACCTGCCACAGGAAAAACACAGGCTCTCAAGACTTTAATTTTATCATTTTGTTGGTGCTCTGCCATAATTTCTTCAGGCTGTTCAGTCTCTATGTTTAAAATTCGGTCAGCGGCCGATCCTGAGGTTCAGTCAAAATGTATTTTAGCGTAATTCAAGGCGATGTTATTTATTTCATCTTTCTCAAGAACATCTCAGCCAATCGTCTGACCGAGTTTCATTCTTCTAGCAATCTAGGACACGATCAATTAGCTTGCTGGTTGCAATTTCTCTGACCATACAAAAATTGTATATATATTCCGGTTGTGTATTTTGACTCTGTCTGGTCCGTATCCTTGTATATTTGGCTCAGTGGTGGTGTTTTCAGAAGTCTGTGATCACAGATGACAGTCCTTCTGTAATGTCCGGTGACCTGCCTTATCTGTTCAAATTAACACCTGAGCATTTGTTTAATCGTCCTTTAACTAATAATGTGAATGTTGTCTTAATTAACTTAAGCTGTATTTATCCTTGGTTATGTCTTTTTACCCTTTTGATTTCAAATGTGAAAACCCATAACATTTCTTCAAGCCTTCATGCCCCCCCCCCCCCCCCCCCCCCCCCCACAGAATTTCACTGACCACAGGTCAAGAACCGCTGAACTAATCAATGTTCAACTTGTTCTAAATACCTACTAGATTAATAGCTTCTAGAAGATTTGTTGTACGTAAACAAGAGTATATTACCTGTCTCTTTAAGTCTTTGCATGGCTTACTACTGTCAGGCTTGAAAAAGATGCTGCTGTAAATGAAGTACCTTCCTGGCTGACGCACGACCATGGCATTCTTCATTATTTCAACATTTCTCACATGTTCAATGAGTGGATCATTACTGATATCAAACTGCAGATTCCTGTTCTCATTTTCCAAGAATTCAGGTTCTGTAGAAATATTGGTTAATTCATTATATTCATGCATACATGTCAACCTCTGGAAACAACATCAAAATACCAAAAGAAAAACCACACACAAAACACAGAGTAAACTTCACCAAAACTAATTCTTGTACAGTAAAAAAAGAAAAGCATGAAAAGATGTTTCAATCAATCAAAAATCTGTCAGTCCCCTGCGGAGCATAGGTCCTCAACAAATACTTGCCAAGTCTTCCTACCATGAGCCATCTGTGCACATCTTGTTAGCTGTCTTTATATTTGCTACCAGTTCCCTCTTCCATGAGTGTCTAGGTTTTCCTCTACTTCTCTTGTCCTGTGGATTCCAGAACAGAACTTGTCTGGTAATGTTATCCCCTGGTTTCTGTAATGTGTGGCCTATCCATCGCCATTGCTTCCTCCATATTTCATGCTCCACTGGTATTTGTCCCGTTTTTCCATCAGTTCCACATTGGTGATCTTGTCGCACCATTTTTATTTTGGTGGCAAAAGTGTTTGCTTTTAACAAAATCAACTGGATTTTAAATAATAAAAATAAAGAGAAATTTGCAATTTGATTCCTTTTATTTAAAAATGTGCTGCATTTTATGTAGCTAGCACATACATTTTTTCAAATTTCGAAATAAAGAGCAATCTCTGATTTTGTTATTGTTGATTCAACCTCTGATGAAGTTCCTAAGAACATGTCTATCCATCGCTTGGTGGTTAGCGCAGAGTTTTTCTGCATCAACGGTGTGCAAACTCCACAGCTGGTAGCCATATATCCTGTTTGAGCAGAATTGAAAACGATCGCCCTTGGTATTCGGCCTTTCATCTGCAGGTGTATGGGCTATATGGCATTGAAGCTGGATCTGGCTGAAGCTCTTAGTCTAGAAATGTCCTTGCCTAGGGTGTGGGTGGCATTTATTTCTTGCTCCAAGTATTTTGTAGTTGCTGACATCTTCGATAGGCTCATTTCCCAGCTTGATCTCACATTTGCGGCAGTATGAATTTCTGAGACATTGCCTTTTCTTTTTGTTCCTCCGTAGATCGAAACCACTACCGACCTTATCAAGCTCATTCAGGGAATATTGAACCTCCTAGGTGGTGTAGCTGATGATCACATTGCTGTTCGTAAAACGTAAGTGGGTGAGTCTTTCCCCATCTATATGTATGCCTCTGTGGGGCCCAACTCAACTGTGTTTGTAATTGATATTATTTCATTCTTAAACAATGCCTTGGAGACGGCGTGGGCTAGTGGTTAAGTGACACGGCTCACAATCTGAAGGTGTTGGGTTCAATCTCCATCACAGCACCGGCCGCTACCCAGAGGAAGCAAACTCTTAGACAATGCAGAAGGAAGCAGACCTTTACATAAAATGTATGACGAAGTCGGATGCACTGGGCTGACAGGCACAAAATAAAAACCGTAGTGCAACGCACACCTGGACTTGCTCACTAACCTTACCTGTATGATCTATTATAACCCCTAGATCCCTTTCCTTTTCTATCTTTCTAATATTGTTCTCGCCCATTCTGTAATTACATTCCTTATTGGATCTTCCCATGTGGATGACTGTATAATCTTCTACATTAAACTCCATCTGCCAGCTCTCAGACCATTTTTGAATCATATCTAAATCTGATCTCAGAGATCAGATTTGCGTTTCGTTCCTATCTGTTCATGAATTCATTCGCACAAACTATTATTCAAATCACTTTTATTTTACTCTCTTGGTTAGGTTGGTTATTGATCCAGTGGCCTCTGGGCTCCTGCCCTTTGGCCCAATGCCATATAGTGGTGTCTGCAAGTGTTTGTAAGCTGTTGTTTAGTTCCGTACAAAGTGTTCTATTTGTCTGGTCAGAGGAAGAAGCTCTTTCCTACCACTAGCAAGCGCAGAACATTCAAAAAGATGGTGCTCAACAGCTTCATAGGGATGTGTGCACAGCCGGCACTCTGGAGTATGTTCTGGTTTGATTTTGTTTAAGTGACTGTTAAGTTGTATGTCTTGAGTGCAAAGTCAGAAGATGGTGCTTTGGTCTCTCCTTTTCCGGAAGTTAATGTTGTCTTTGGGATTTGGGATGGCTCTATGTCTCTTACGACCACATCAAAAACAATTACCATAAAAACAATTCACGCCAAAATAATATCACAACTACATTATCGTAGTAATGTACTGTCAAACTGTAAATTAGGAATTTCATGCAAGGCGCACAGATGTAACTCCCCGAAAGAAAATTAAGCAAGGTTGGTACACCTTCATTAAAAGTAAAACAGGATCGTGGTACCTCTGGTTCTACTTCAATCGAACTATCTGTACTCTGCTCTCCCTACAGGTTTTCAGACTGGTCTTAATATCTGTTCTATCTCTACATTTAATATCTGCTCTCTGACTGTTCTTTGAATCTATACTCTGATCGAAGCCTCTGGTTTTCAATCTCTTGTTCTCAGTAGCTGTCTTCTGCTTCTTGGCTCTAGTTGACAGTCTTTTGTTGTTCTGTTTGTCCTTCTTTCTCCTGCATGTATTCTTCTTCTGTGCTGTGTCTCAGCTTTCAGGCTCTGGTTCTGAGATCCATCCCTGGAATCTACTTTTTTATATCTGTTCTCAGCCCCTACTTAAAACGTCTTATGTTGGCCTAACATCAAGACACTGCTCTTTGATAGGCCAATCCTGTTAAGATCATGTGCAATCTCCGCATCGAAGGTCGGCTGCAATGGATCTCCATTGTGCTCTCTATATCTTGCCGTAATGATGCTACAATCGTAGAGGATTTTTCCAGTCCATCTCCTGATGTTATCCACCTACTTAAAACGTCTGTCTCTTTTTCTTAAACGACTGCCTTCAACGCTACCCTCTAGTCTGGTCTTCAACAGGGAGGTATGTCTTGTTATATGACCAACATAACATAACTGTCTAACCCTGATTTTGGTCATCTTTTCTCCCCCAACTTTTTCAATACCTCAAAATTTGTTTTCTTTTCTTTCCGAGAAATGTGACACAATCTTCTATCTACCAACATTTCGAAGGCTTCAATACTCTTTTCCAACTTGTTATTCATTGTCCATGTTTCTGCACCATAAAGTAGTGACGAGTACAATACCGCCTGACAATTCTCATTTTCAAATTCTGATTGATCTTTTTGGTTATCAGTATTTGTTGCATTTTGTCGAATACCATCTTGGCCATACATATTCTCTTTCTGATTTCTTTTTCACAGCTGCCTTCTTCCGTTATTATATGACCTAGATATGAGAAACTCTGTACATGTTCAAGTTGAAGTTGTTGATCTCTTATTTTTATCTACATACATGGTTTCTTGTCACTTTTCCCATTTATCATAGTCTTTTCTTTATGTTTATGTCTAATCCAAACTCTTGACTTATTGTGTATATTGTTGTCACAAGCTCCTATAATTCTTGCTCCCTTTTTGGCATCAAAACTGTATCCTCCGCATATCTAAGATAATTCATTGCCACTCTTCCAATGACAAGCCTTGGCATCCCCCCTATCTGTTTGAATATTTGTTTTGTGTAGATATTAATAAGACAAGGGGATAATATACATCCTTGTCTCACTGCTCTTTTTACATCTATACTTGGAGATCATAATTTTCCTGATTTTACTGTAGATTTTATGCCAATTCCACACATCCTGTATCTGTCCGTTGCTTGCTCTCACTTCAGTAAGTATCTCAGTCCATTTACACAGAATTGTTCTTTTAGAGTCCTGGTATTGGTCTGGTTCGCTCTTGCTCTCCTGCAGTACTCTCCCTTCTGTTCTGTTGCTCTGTCCATTTTCCTTTTTATTTTACACTGTTTCTCGTTCGATCACCCAACTCTCCTCAACCGGAGGTCCTTTGATCTCCTTTATCTAACCATTAGATGGCTGCTGTTGGTGTTTTCCTGCTAGATTTTGACATTCCTCTCTTGACCAAAACAGCCCTTCCTTGACCAGTGACATCGATAACTCTTTCTATGATGTACACTGCTGACCAATCATTTCATTGAAACAAGTGGTTTCCTCTGTTTGATACTGACCATTAACTATTCCTTTGATACACCGCTTTGTCTGCGCAGCGGTCACCTACTCATTGAATAACTCAACAACTCCGACAGGCCATGGGCATTAGGTTAGTTAATTAAAGGGCGACTCCAAAAGCAATGAAAACATCTCCAAAGTTGGAGACTCTCAACTTACAAAGAAAGAGGGACAGTGGACTCTGCCCCATCCCAGCACAGTGTGTACACTTTTCTCACTTGCGTTCGTTAGTTTCTTAAGAAGGTGTGTGTGCATGAGTGTGTGTGCTTTCCAGAAAACCCAAAACCCAAAAAAGCACAACAGGAAGCTGTTCTTCGATTGCAGACTGTTGAAAACATGGCAGATGTGATACGGAATCCGTACAGAGTTGATCAGTAAACGGTGATTCAGTTTCTAACAGCTGAAGGATGTCGACCAGTTGACATTCATCGTGGAATGCAAGCAGTATATGGTGACACAAATGTGTCGAAGACAACAGTGAAGAACTGCACAACGATGTTTAAAGGAGGACATGAGTTAACGAAAGATCTTCCGAGACC
Source organism: Ariolimax columbianus (assembly GCA_036924085.1). Taxonomy (NCBI): domain Eukaryota; kingdom Metazoa; phylum Mollusca; class Gastropoda; order Stylommatophora; family Arionidae; genus Ariolimax; species Ariolimax columbianus. The sequence continues at coordinate 40,302,985 of JAVGWX010000021.1, forward strand.
AGGTCAGACGCATATTGTTGCGTCAGAAGATGCCATTGCCAAATTGTATGCAGCAATTTGGGTCAACATACACTGCCTGCATTCCGCGATGAATGTCAACTGGTCGACATCCTTCAGCTGTTAGAAGCCTAATCACTGCCCGCTGATCAACTCTGGACAGATTCTGTATCATACCCGCAAAATAAATAAAGAAAAAACAACATGTACGATATTCTCGCTTTCAAATAAACCCCAGAACACCAAAATAAGTCTTAACGGCAAATATCTGCGGCCTAACGACAACCCAAACTACTTGGGCGTCACATTTGATCGGCGCATGACATGGAAAAGTCAGATCGAGAGAAACCAGAGGACAGCATGGTCTAGTGGTTAAGTGACACGGCTCACAACCAGAAGGTGCTGGGTTCGATCCACATCACAGCACCGGCCGTTACTCCGGGAAAGCAAACCCTTAGAAAATGCAGGAGGAAGCAGACCCTTACATAAAATGCAGGCTGAAGTCGGATGTACTGGGCCGACAGGCGCAAAATAAATACCACAGTGCAACCTACACCGCCTTGGGGAAAAGAGAAATAAGGCGAACGCAAAAAAAAATTTTTTTTAAATTTCAGAGCGGAGGCAGAGGCACTGAAGACTGCAGTAGAAGCAATGCTGACAGGCGAAAGCAATGAAAGCCAGATATTCCTGTTAACAGATGCCCTGGCCATGGTTACAGCACTAAAAAGCTAGAAAAATACTGAACTTAATGATTTAAGAGCAGTACTCTGTCAACTATGCCAACAGTCCGCACCAAAAAGAGTAGTGGTACAGTGGGTTCCATCCCACTGTAACATCCAAGGCAACAAGGAGGCAGACAGACTGGCAAAAGAAGGTGCAAGACTACCACAACCAGATTCTAGTGTGACCTACGAATAGCCCAAAAGGTTTATTAGGGCCAGATACACGGCCAAATGGGAAACAGAACATACTGGCTACACAAAAAATGATGCCTACTACCAGCTGAACAGAAGAGAGCAGGTCGTGGTCTTCAGACTCCGCACAGGCCACAACAGACTGAGGTACCATCTATTCAATAAACTGAAGATAGGTGGCACTGACGAATGCACCTGTGACACAGGGAAAATGACCCCTGAACATCTGCTGCAAAATTGCCCGACATACAAGGACCAGAGAAAGCACATGTGGCCATCACCGGTGGCAACACTAGACAAGCTCTATGGCAGTTCGACAGTCTCAGGATGACAGCGGCTTTCTTCTAACAAATTAGAGTTGACGTCTGACAGCATACGAAGAAGAAGAAGTATCATACCCACCATGTTTTCAACGATCTGCTGAGGAAAATATGAATCAGAGGAAAATGAAATTTTGCAAACATGACATCACCTTTACTGAATTTGTGAACTGTTATTACCATTGCTTGAGACAAAAGAGGGCACCGCCCCTTCGTCAGTAGACTTAGTTTTACTTTCATCGCTCGACGTAGAACTAAGACTAGATAAATAAATTGAAACAGCGCTATCACAACGATCGATATCTTCATCATCACTTTCATTAGCAATAATATAATCTATCTATTCCTGAGCTTGTACTGAAAAAACTCTATTTGGTGTAGCTGAAGGTGCATGGGATAGCTTCAAAGTTGCTCTCCGAAAAAAAATTATATTTTCCAAGTTACGAAACTAAACATTTTTTCAACGAAACTCAAACTAACTCTTCCGGAATGAAAAAGTGCAAAATCTGGACTTCCGCCAATAACCAAAATAAAACATTTAGAAGAACTAGGAATGGGAAAATATGTGATTTTGTGAACACAGTAACAAAAGCCGATACACCGGCTTCTGGGTTTTCTAGAAAAAACCGGAAGCTGTTGTATCGGCTCGTGGGAGTGAATGAGTTAAAAAACCAGAACATAAATGCCAGCACATACCTCCATAACTTGAATATGTATTTACTTTGAGTTGCTTGTGAGCTGATGCTTTGCTCAAAGAAAAGTTTCCAGCATCGAATGATTTTAAAGATTCTGCAAAAAATAAAACTGATTAAAGTTGGATGCAACAATTAATAGTTCTGCAAAATGATTAATATTTTCTTCTTTATTGTTAGCTGGGGGTAGTTTGGCTCTAGTAGAACAGAGGTGGCATAAATATACAATCAACTGTTGCTTTGTTGCCAAACTAATGCTTGGATACCTAAGCGGTTGTGAGAGCTGATAAGGCACAGCAAATGCTTTCTGACACCTAGTCTCGATTTCCCTATGCTGAAAAAATACTGATTGGATACTTGAACCAATTGAACCTGTTGAAGAGCAATATCATTTACACTTATGTTGAGTGCCCATTGAGAATGTTATTGCCTTTAAAATTGTTGCCCGGATGACAGCTAACAGCCTGCTCTTTTCAATTGTCAACTGCCAAGGGTTTCTGTATGTGCACAGGGTTCACGGGACTTCAGAATGTATCAACCATCTACAATATGACAAGGCAGTAAAATCAAGACCAAGGAGCACCTGAAGCTTATAAGATTTGAACGAACACCCTATTGTTAAGAGTTGTAGTTCATTTCTTGAGAGCGAACGCCGTATTTCACATTTACATCGACCCTTTCATAAATGTTCGTAACCATTACAATGTATGTCTTCGAAAGTCATCAAATGGCTATTCCATCAAACGTGTTCGAGAAGATCTTACCACAATATTTATTGGCTTCACAATAAATCATGTTGCAACATTTATACTGTTCTCCTTTTTTTGCAGTTTGCTGTTGAATAATAACTTATATTTCATTCATTTCTGTCTTTGATCCTGGCTACATTCTTTATCCTTCAAATAGCCACTCCTGCTTCTCTATTAAAATCAGCTATCTGTCTAATGTCAGTTTTGCCTATCTGTCCCATGGCTGTCTTGGCTATCTGTTACATACCTGTTTTGCCTATCTTCCATACCTTAACTTAATGTCTTTATACTGGTTTAGAAGACTCTGCAGAGTCTGTATACAACCAGTTTCATTTACATTACCTTGCTCTAAAAGCTTTGTGCATCCAATTTATTCCTAAATGCATTAATTGTCCTTGCCTCCACTACTTCCTTTGGCAATGCATTCCAAGCATTCACCACTCTCTGACTAACAAAATATTTCATAATATCTAATCTGGACCTTGCTTTAGTTAATTTGTAGATATGCCGTCTTGTTATTGTGGGTGGCTGTATTTAAATAAAACTTGTTATAGTCTAATTTATCTATTCCTCTGATTATCTTATAAATCTGTATTAAGTCACCACGAATTCTTCTCTCTTCTAGACACTGTAGGCCGGTTTTTCTGAGTCTTTCCTCATAACTGTAATCCCACTATCACCTTTGTCGCTCTTTTTTGTATTCTTTCCAGCATGTTTATATCCCTTCTATGATAAGGACTCCACACCTGTACACAGTACTCCAATCTAGGTCTGATTTATACAGTTTGACTATCACTTCCTTGCTCCTATGTTTAATATTTATTTTCATTATACCTAATATTCCATTTGCCTTTTTCCTTGCTACCTGGACTTGCTCCCTCATCTTACCTGTATGATCTATTATAACCCCTAGATCTTTTTCCTTTTCTATAATTCAAATATTATTCTTGCCCATTTTGTAATTATGTTCAATATTGGATCTACCCATGTGGATGACTGTACATTTATCTACATTAAACTCCATTTGCCAGCTCGCAGACCAGTCTCGTATTTTATCTAAATTTAACCTCAATATATCCACTTCTGCTTTAGATGAGACACTACTGCATAGTTTTGTGTCATCAGCAAATTTGACAAAATCTAGATAAATAATATTCACTGGCTCCCCTTTATTTATCATTTTAGTAACCTCCTCCATGAATTCTGATATATTTGTTAAGCACGATCTCCCTCTAGTAAACCATGCTGACTATTTCTGATTAGATTAAACTTGTCTAAATGCATTACAATGTTTTCTTTGATTATTGACTCTAACAATTTACAGACTATGCTCATGAAACTCACAGGTCTATAATTTGTTGCATCTGATTTTTAGTACTTTTTGAATAAGTGGATCACTCCTGCATCTTTCCAATCCAGTGGAACAATCCCTTTTATAAGTGATTGAGAACATAATATAGCCAATGCTTTTGATAGTTGGTCTCTAATTTCAAAAAGCAATTTTGGATGAATATCATCTTGACCTGGACATTTATCCACTTTCAACCCCTTCAATTTAAAAAAAAACCATTCCCTCTGTAATGCAGATTGATCTTAATCCCGCTGTATCCATGTCTCTTTGAAAAATATCTATAGGCTCTGGGATCTTGGAGCAGTCCTATTTTGTGTTAGACTGTGCCAAAGTACTGATTGAGTAGGTTAGCTGCCTCCATATTCTCACTTATTATTTTCCCTGTGCTGTCTATGAGAGGGTCTACTTTGTCTTTTGTTCTTTATTTATTTCTAACATAAGAAAAAAAAGCTTTTACTGTTAGTCTTTTTCCTCTGAGCAAGTTTTTTTTCGAAGTCTATTTTTGCTTTTTTATTCATTTTCTGAGCTATGGTCTGCGTTAGAGTAGTCGTATGTTCACGTGTTTATGTTTACTTCTTTCCCTGCTATAAGATTCCAATGGATGATTTGATGGTCATTTGAACCAACAGTTCCCCAAATGTAACGTTTTCAATCATATTTTCCTTTGTAGTAAAAACTAAGTCGAGTGTGTTTTTGTCTCTGGTGGCTGCTTCTACATGCTGAATTAAAAAATTGTCAGTTATGCACTTCACAAAAGATTTTGACTCTACAAGTGCTTCTGCCATATCCCATTTTATTTCCAGAAAGTTGAAATCCCCCATTAATAATAATTTCCCTTGACTTGCCTTTTCTATGCTACTAATCAGCTCCTCATCTTCCTCTTTTTGACTTGGACATCTATAGCACACTCCAATCACCTGTATTAGCTATTTGTTCCATGGCTGTCTTGGCTATCTGTACCATACTTGTCTTGGCAATTTGTCTCATGCCTGTCTTGGCTACCTGTACCATACCTGTCTTGGCTTTCTGTCCTATGGCTGTCTTGGCTATCTGTACTATACCTGTTGGCTTCTTGGCTATCTGTCTCATGCCTGTCTTGGCTTTCTGCCCCATGCATGTCTTGGCTATCTATCCCATGTCTGTGTTGGCTATCTGTCTCATGTCTTTGTTGGTTATCTGTCTCATGTCTTTGTTGGCTATCTGCCCCATGCCCGCATGTGTGTGCATATGTATCATTGTGTGTATGTATGTGCATATGTATATGTGCATGCATGCGTGAGTGTGTATTCGTGCGTGTGTGGGTATGAGTGTGTGTGTATAAGCATTTTTTAAAACTAATTATTTATTGTTAATTTAAAAAATAAAAAGGTTCATATTACCTGTTTCGGATCCAGAAAACATCAACTGGATATGAAAGAAAACAGAATGGGGAATGTTATAACTAGGTGCATACATATAAAGTATGGTTGACATCAAATGTGTGTAGTTATTATTCATGATGTCTTCACTGTACGGTCATATACTGTTTGTACAGCGTTTTTCCCTGGGAGTTTTGTTATTACAAAATATATATTATATATGTTATTACCCCCCAAAAGTGGGGAACGGAGACCCTAGTCCAGTCAGGCACAAAATACTGACCAGGATGTCACGTCAGGGACAATACACTGACCAAGGTCACTATCTCTCTTCAATGTAGCGTTCCCTGGAAACAGGCTGTTTTCAAGACAGTCTGGCTGACGAGATGTGGATCAGTATAATCCCTGTAGTAGTAAGCACCATGCAGATGAAGCAAAGAATAGCACAACCACTCGGCGACCGCAGTCCACCTTCCTCAGCATGCTCGGGATGTGAGAAAGCTACTACAATCCGCCACTTAACATCCTTTTCAGGGCACACATAAACATTGACCCTACTACTAACCCTAACACTAACCCTACTACTAACCTTAACACTGACCCTACTACGAACCCTAATACTGACCCTACTACGAACCCTAACACTGAGCCTACTACTAACTCTAACACTGATCCTACTACTAACAATGAAACTGACCCTACTACTAACCCTACACTGACCCTACTACAAACCCAAACACTGAGCTTACTACTAACACTGACCCTACTACGAACCCTAACACTGACCCTACTACGAACCCTAACACTGACCCTACTACTAACACTAACCCTACTACTAACCCTAACATTGACCCTACTACTGACCCTACTACTAACCTTAATACTGACTCTACTACTAGCCCTAACACTGACCATACTACTAACACTGACCCTACTACTAACCCTACTACTAACCCTAACACTGACCCTACTACTATCATGTTATGGTCTGTATTCATTGTACTAGCTCTCCATTCCATAGCAATAACCTGACCTCTAACTTTATCTGAGAAATTCCAACCTTATTTCTTAGTACAAAGCATCATTATTATTTTCTGAGTAGTACATGAGCTGCAGCGGTCAGCGACCCAAAGCTGACTGCTAGCGTCTTTACCAGTGAACCAGAGCTGCCAAGGCCCTTCTACACCTCAATGGGGTGATCCTGAATAACAGGCAGCACCATCGCAGACTGGCTAATGAAAAGGTATTGAAGACAGAAGGCTGACCTATTACCAAAAAATGCATGCTGAAGTAGGATGTGTCAGACCGAAAGGTACAAATATCGCATTAAAGCTGTAAACTACAACACAGCGCATTCTGTTCTCCTGACGACATCCTACTACCCTAATATACCCAAGGTATTTGTACCTTTCCTCAGGTGGTTTGTTAAGAGCAGCTATAGATGGCGCCTAACTGGCTGCTGGTCTACTTAGCTTTAGTGTTTTGAGTCTACTAAGATGGACTCGCACTTCGATAAAAACCACCCTCCAAGAAACTGGTTGTATACAGACTCTGTAGAGTCTTCTTCTTCTTCTTCTTCTACTTCTGCGTTCATTCTCAGTCTCACACTACCAAGACCTGAACAGGGCTTTGCAAGTAAAGTAACAGGATGTAGTCCAGAAAACGAAATGCCTTGTGTTGCTAGTTTACAGCTTGACTATGATATTTGCACCTTTCGGTTCGACACATCCGTCTTTGGCAGCAGAGTCTTCTAAACGAATATATAGACGTTAAGTTAAATTAAGTTAAGTTACCTGCAAAGTCGTTTTCAGGGCTTAGTAGGTGGAGTTTGAGAACGAGTGATGACGAAGGAGAAGAAGACTGCATAGCATTAATCCATTGGTATATATGACAGCATCCTCTCCTGAGTGCTAGCACTTATCAGCTTGTTTACCTTGAGCTCAGCCCTCTCATTGCACCACTCTTCACATTCTTTGTCCAAATTTTGTGGGTGGTGGTATGCTTCCACTGCTTGGATGCTCGATTCAGGAGTATAATGATGCACCCAGATTTCGTCACATGTAATGATGTGCCCAGGTTTCGTCACATGTAATGATGTGCCCAGATTTCATCACATGTAATGGAGCGTTCTAAAAAGCCATGCCCTTCTATGTCAATACGTTCTTTCAATTCAGTGCAAGTTTGAACTCTTCTCTGGCGGTCAAAAGCGGAAAGCTGTCTTGGCACAAAAACGTAAACTAACCTTCAGAAAATACAAATGTTCATCAATAACAGTGTTCACCGTACCCAGAGAAAGACTTGCCTCTTGTACAATTTCACAACAGGTTATGCGTCAATTTCCCAGGATTAAGCGTACCACAATCTGGATATTCACAGGAATGACTGTGGTGAGTTGAGAGCCACCATGGCCTGGATCATCACTCACGGATGTACGGCCATCTGTAAAACGTTTAGATCATTCAAATGTCTTACTGCGGCAGAACTTCTCATCACCATATTGTGATTGCAGTCTTCTGTAAATTTCGGTAGGTTTCATGCCTTCTTTCACAAGAAACTTCATCACAACACGCTGTTCCATGCAAGCACTAACAGTGTTGTCTGCGTTATCTGTCACCTACCATTAATAGGAAATTAAGAACAAAAAGTTCCAGTTTGATTTGAATGCCCTTGGTATAAATTATAAAACTGTTCAGAAAGTACATACCATTTCAAAAATGGCTGAAGCTTGCTCCGTGTTGTTGGCGCAGCACATTTCTTTATTTTCTGTTTTAACTTTTCTGAATTTCTGTCTAATAGGGGAGTGAGGTTCACTGGACAGCAAACTGCAGGAGACGCACACCTCATTTTGTGAAGCTTTAGACTATTAGAATAAATGGAAAAATTGTTTATTATGCATAATGTTCTATACAAAACTGTTTCCAAAACATTGAACAAGCTAAACCAAATAAGATAACGATAATAAGTTGCCCATCGCAAGCCAAGATGGCGACAGTATCAGACTTATGCTGTGAAATGTGTTCTCTTCTGACTGTAAAGACCAATCCTAGAACAGCATACCTTGCCACATTAGGGACAGACTACTGGGAAGCCGGCTGTGAAGTCGTATGTTGTTTTGTTTTGAGTATTGGGGGGGATGCTTAACCTAAGCCTCGCGATGGGATTTCTCTCTGCGATCTGAGCACCTCCGGTGAAACTAGCATCACCGGTTTTGCGCAAGCAACTCCCAGGAGCTGACATAATTGTTGAATCATCACTTTCAATCAATCTCTGTAGCGCTCCCACCGCCCTACAGCGAGCTACTGCCTGTTGTGAGTTCACAGCATAACAGCGTTTTGAGGATGCGCTCATCTGGCAAGCAAACAACATGTCCCGTTTATCTTATCTGAGCTATTTGCTTGAACTGGTGTACAACTGTTACATTTTTCATCTCCTGAGAAACATTACCAGCTTTCCATTTACGCAGAAAGAGTGTAGTCTGTTAACTTCACTTAACGTCTTTATACTGGATTAGAAGACTCTACAGAGTCTGTATACAACCGGTTTCTTAGAGGGTGGTTTTTTTGCAGATGTGGGAGTCCATCTTAATAGACTCAAACACTAGAGCTAAGTAGATCCACAGCCAGTTAGGCGCCATCTATAGCTGATCATATCAAACCACCTGGGGGAAGGTACAATTAACTTGGGTAGATTTTTAACCTGAAAAAGCACAGTACCCCTTGATTGGCAAAGCTCTGCTGGGATGGAATCAGATCCCGGTGCCTTGTCTCTGGACATCGAGCTGATAACAAGATAATAGCTAGATGTCTCATCATCATTCACTTTTTTTAACCCCCAGTGGAGCATAGGATTTCATCAAACACACACCAAGCATTGCTGTAATTTTCCATCAACATCCCCATTTAGTTCCATATCTGACCAGCATCCACCTTATGTCTCCTCATTAAGCAACAATTTTCTTTAATTTTTATGACTATATATCAAAAACCAAAAAGGCACATTGTTAATAATTATTTATTTATCTTTTTAAATAAACCTGTGTAAATGTTAGTAAGTATTTATAAAATATTTAACAATTAAAACAAGGTGCATCTGGTCTGTCAAAAATATATACAGCCAGCTACAAGAGCGATGGAGCATGTAGCTTAGTCGACTATGAGCTGGCTTACTAGACTAGGATTACAGCGTTCCAGAGGTTCGAGTTCACGGACAGACAGAAAAAATCTGAATCGTGTTCGTTCTTTGTACGACCACTCCTCCAGTCGACACAGCTGTAAATAGGTATCTGACGTATGAGTTGGGGAAGGTAAAAATATCAAGGAAGGGAACTGGCCACCTCACTTCACATAGGCTGTGGCTAGGTACATGAAGAGTTATCTTCATTCTCGATGCTAATTGCTGCCACAGGACTGACATTTTTTAGAAGTACTAGAGGGCACAGCTACAAATTAATGAAAGCGAGCTCCAAATTAGCTGTCAGGAAATATTTTTTTAGTTAGAGAGTGGTGAATGTTAGGAATGCATAGCCACATTGTTGGAGCATGGTCAGTTAAGGCATTCAAGAATAGATTGGATGCACAGTTATATTTAGATCAAGTGGAGTAGAAGTCTTCTAAACCAGTATAGAGAAGCTTAGTTATGAGCACGTTGTCCTTCCATGTTGCAGGAGACGACTAAAGAGAGTTGTGCATTGGGCTGGCAACTTCATCATGTATTAGCATTACTATTGAAACTGCCAAAGAAAACGTTCAATTACAGGCTTCTTATAAGGGGTCAAGCTATAGTGGTGCCCTATGCTTTAGATGAAATGAGAAGGTAACGGGAGAGGAAACAAGGGACAATACCGTGTTTACACAACAAGCAATCAATGTTTATGTGTACGTGTGGGGAGGAAGACTAACATCTGGTCAGGCAAAATATACTCAACAGACATGTTAGTCAGGGCGTGACAGATTTAGTCTTACCATACAAATCTTGTCTCCGTATTGACAGCTCTAGATTTTCTAGAATTACACCGCAAGCGTAATTATATATTTAAAAAAAAATTATGAGTGGACTTTCCACAGGACCTGACTACTGACGTCAGCAAATACTGTGGCAGTGTGGCGGATTTATATAGGCGCACCCAGGACGCCATTTTGAAATTAGGACCAGCAGAAAAATAGTCTGGGTATAATAAAAACCGAGGCAAACCGGGAGCTTGGCTCTTTCAGAGAGAGATTCAGAGAGACAACATATTGAGAGAGATTCAGAGAGACAGATTTAGAGAGGGACTCATTCAAAGAAACACAGATTCAGAGAGGAACATTCAGAGAGATGATTCAGAACGAGACAGACAGAGAGAGAGAGAGAAATGCCAGAAGAGTGAACATCGCATTGACTGAGTTCCAAACTCAGTTTACAGAAGTAAAGTATTACTGATTTTTTTTGGTGAGTAATTAGAATTTCACCAGGTTAAATTTTAACCAGTGTCAGACACGTGGGCGACCTTTCATAAAGTTTATAGTCATTGCAGAGTCTCCATAGATCTCACAGAAGCAGCCTAGATCAGTCATAGCTACCCGCTATATAAGAGAACAGGCTTCCTGTCAGATCTAGATCGGCTGAGAGAAAACTTTACCATTTTACACGTGGTTGACCTGCGCCAAGTTAACACATGGTCAACATGCATTAGTTTAACATGTGGCTACCTTCACTAATTTTGTAGTCATCGGAGAACCATCTTAGATTCATAGTAGTAGCCTAGTCTTTCAACATCCACCACGCAGATTGACAGTCGTCGCTAAGGAACAGAGCCAAGGACATTTACCTGGGGTTTTAAACCACGAATTAACCATCGGCGACAATACACCATAATTCGGATCCCTGTTACAGCAGGACAAATACGGAAAGTAGACTGATGACAATAGTTATAGGTTTAGCGGTAGTCAGAGTTTTAAGTCATAGGCAACCATTAGCTAGGAGCGTGTAGGAAGTTGTGTATGGTAGAAGAGTGATTTAAGTTAGGTAACCATTAGATAGGAGCATGTAGGAAGTTGTGTATGGTGGAAGAGTTGTTACGTGTAGAAATAAAGAATTTGTTTTTATTGTTTTGAAAGTGTCCTTAGTTTATTGAAGTGTTATTGAAGTGATAGATTTTAAGACTACAAAGGTGGAGAGTCAAGGTGCGGCCTCAGTGAGCCGGGAGAGTAAAACCCCATTCCGTCTGCTTCAAGGGTCAGGCAAAATATACTGGCCAAGACCCTCACCTCGGCTTCCTCATAGACCTCTCTGGAAACAGGCTGTTTTCATGTCAACCTGGCTAACGAGGTGAGGGAGCAGCATGATCCTCGTAGTAGTGAGCGACCTGCAGATGAAGCCAAACATAGCAGAATTGCCTGGAAGACCCTGGTCCACCTTCATCAGTACACTTGGGATGTGAGGAAAGCTGCTGCCACCCGCCACTTAACGTCTTTACAGGGCGCACAGAAGAGTAAACCTACTCACTGTGGGCATTCAAATCAACATCTGTACGTGTATGTGAGCAGGGTTATCTGTGTATGTTTATGATTCTATGTGGATGTGTGTGATTCTCATGAATGTGTGTGTATTTGTGTGTGAGGTTTCAGCTCTGACACGTAAAAACACTATAAACCTTAATCTCTCCATGTGTCCGGTCTCTATTGGCAACGTCCTTGCAAACCAAAATGGCACAGGTGATGCTGACAAAAATGACAATACCGGATAGAATTATGAGGAAATTATCCCTGTTGGGGAAAAGACAAAAATAAAGCATCACTCATTACATGTTTATTGTACCGGTACTTTAGACATTTATCTGCTTTTTAAAAAAAAAGTGTATTCCTGTACGATTTTCCTGAAACGATTCATGGACTATCATAAAAGCAGTTTCTTGAAAGGAAAAATGTGTCAAATTGTTTACGAGGAGGTGAACGGCTGCAATCGACTCTGGGGTCACTACTCAATGTACCTGACCTGGCTGTGAACAGTCTGCCACAGAACTCACGCCGTTTTAGAACTTCCTACTCCATTCATTCACTTACAGGAGTGAAAGGCATGCATCACCGCACTGAATCTTTATTCGCCGATGAATTTCTATAGGTTTCACTCCTTTGCTGCACTAAAAACGAATAACAGAACACTGCTCCTCTTTGGTGCATGTCAATAGTGGGTCGGTCATCTTTTAACTGCAAATACTATGTTTTTCGTCTGCACTGTGAAAATGCAGGACACGTCCTTAGCAACCATATTAACAAGTAACAATACTACTGAGTGGTCTGACGGTGTCTTTGTGTGTGACAAATACAAGAATAGCATCACTGCCTCACAGAGAGCATGTTGTAAGAGACGACTTACTGTAGGACATAGCATAACACCAGCCATGGTTTGGTGGTTTGTTTTTAGCAGCATAGGCGGCGCCTAGCAGGCTGGGTTTACTTTGCTCTAGTGTTTGAGTCTATTAAAATTAACTCGCATATCAGTTAACCAACCCCAACAATAGTTTCTTTAGCATAAGATGAATCTGCTTCAGTCATTTCATCCATTATTATACGGGGTGTCCCAAAAATATTATCCATTGCATTTCTGATCCAAAACACCTTCAAAACTAACATTACGACGCAGACAGGAATATTTAAAAGGATTATTGATGTAACGTAACAAGTTCAATTTACCTCTAGATGTTACAAACTTATCTTTCTCTCCATTGGCTGACATTTCCTTGCAACCCATTAGTCTGATTGAGTCACAAATAACGAAATTACACGACGGACATGTCCTAGAGCTATTCTCGTGCAAATAGTTGCTTTTTGGTCCTATCTAGACACATAGCATGCCTTGTCGAAGACATCCCCTACCACCCTACCACCAGCTCTTACAGCGGATAATGCAAATTCAGGTTCGGAAAAGACCTTCTCCAGCATGGCCCCTCCCTCGCAGCATTCCATGCACCACCTGGTCAGATCAAATCAGAAAAATATCACTCTCGTTGCACACAGCCTGGGACTCCACCATCAATCGTACTCATGGACAGTTGACAAATGGGCGCTTGTCGCATAAGCGGGCTACCCACCTACTTACCCACTACTAGGGGCTTCAAATGAAAACATCATGAGCTGCAGCAGTTGCTGACTGCTAGCGTCAAGGCCAATGAACCAGAGCTGCCAAGAGCCTTATACACCTCCACGTGGTGATCTTGGATAACAGGCTGCAATAGAGCAGACTGGCTAAGGAGAAAAATAGCCAGTATGGAGTTCCTCGCCATCCAACTGGTTCACAGTATGCCCATGTCAAATTATATTGAATTACATGCATTAGTTTAAAAGTTATAAGGGAGAACCAAGACAGCGAGTGGAACACCATGTAGTTAGTTCTTCTTTTTCTTATGCTTCTTCTTCCTACACTGTCAGACATTCACTTGAATTTGTTCAAAGAAAGCAGCGGTCAGCCTGAGGCTGCCAACACTGCCATAAAGCTTTCTCTGGTCCTCATATATTGGGAAATTTTGCAGCAGATGTTCAGAGGTCATTTTCCCTGTGCCACAAGTGCATTCATCAGTGCCACCTATCTTCAGTTTATTGAACAGATGGTACCTCAGTCTGTTGTGGCTTGTGCCGAGTATGAAGACCACCACCCGCTCTCTTCTGTTCAACTGGTAATAAGCATCATTTTTTGTGTAGACAGTATGCTCTGTTTCCCATTTGCCCATGTATCTTCTTTTTCTTCTTCATTGATCAACTGATGCTATGCTTCTAGTCTGGTGAGGTTCATGAAAGAGACTGCCTTTCAGGTTGCCGCCAGTCCCCCACAGCTTTTCGAGCATGGTCGCTCGACTAGGTCAGACTGCCTCTCTTTGGTCTGCGTAAGTAGGGCATTCTTGCAGAATATGTTCTGGTGTTTGCTTTCTGTGGCCGTTCAGACCCGTTCTGTGGAGATGAACATTGAGTCTACAATGTACTGTTTTGAGTCTGACGATTTTTGTCTATCCATCGCAGCCAAGTTTTTCTATGCTGTCATTTTCTGGTTTGTATTATTTGTGCTGGTCTCTCCATTCTATCCTCATGGATTGTTTGATAAGTGTCTTTGCTTCTTTATTTGCTATATGGATGGAGAATCTGCGTGCCGCCACTTCCGGCTTTTGCGAGCTCATCTGCTTTCTCGTTTCCAGGGTTCCCCAATGGACCGGAATCCATTGTAGGACTAAATGTTATTTTGAGACAGCAATCTTATGTTATGTTTTATTTTGGGATCAAGACGCTGATCAGCGCTGTTTTATTTTGGGATCAAGACGCTGATCAGCGCATGAGCTGCAGCGGTCAGCGAGCCATAGGTGACTGCTAGCGTCAGGGTCAGCGAACCAGAGCTGCCAAGACCCTTTTACGCCTCCACGCGGTGATCCTGGATAACAAGATGCAACAGAGCAGACTGGCTAAGTAGAAGGGGTCGAAGAGGGAGGTTAACCCGGTACTAAAAAATGCTTGCTGAAGTCGGATGTGTTGGACCAAAAGGTGCAAATATTGCAGTCAAGCTGTAAACCACGACACAACGCATTTCATTCTCTGAACTACATTCCGCTACTTGCAAAGTTTTTTTCAGAGCTTGGTAGCGGGAGATTGAGAACGAACAAAGAAGAAGAAGTATTTTAATTTATGTCAGTTGATCTTGTTCAGGGCTTGAGATGGCTTGGAGTACACTCCTGGTGCCTGTTTTGTTTTTGTTTTGTTTTGTTTGTGTTCGCCTTATTTCTCTAATTCTCAAGGCATTGCACTGTGGTTTTTATTTTGCGCCTGTCGGCCCAGTGCATCCAACTTCAGCATGCATTTTATGTAAGGGTCTGCTTCCTCCTGCATTTTCTAAGGGTTTGCTTCCCTGGAGTAACGGCCGGTGCTGTGATGGGGATTGAACCCAGCACCTTCGAGTTGTGAGCCGTGCCACTTAACCACCGGACCACACCGTCAACTCTGGTGTCTGTTAAAATGTCCGTTTTCCTTGTAGTTTCTGCATGAACATCTTTTGCTTCAGCTCTGAAATTGGTGCAGGTCTCACCTGTTGGTAAGAAGTGATTTTCTATTCCATATATCTGGTCCTAATAAACTTTTTGGACCTTTCGTAGGTCACACTAGAATCTGGTTGTAGTAACATTCCACCTTATTTCGCCAGTCTGTCTGCGTCCCAGTTGTCTTGAATGTTACAGTGGGATGGAACCCATTGTACTATGATTCTTTTGGGTGTGGACTGCTGGCATAGTTGACTGAGTGTAGTTAGTTCAAAGAAAAAGCAGCACCAAAGATATGGTACAATAAGCATTACAGGTATGTTTCTTACTTTATAAATTTAGTGACTTTTGCCATCCTATCCTTCTTGGTGTGGAACTTGTATCTTCCTTTGATGATTCTTCACTTGCTACCTTGTTTTATAATTCCCCAGTGTTTCTGTAACAAGTTAAACGTGTTTTTAAAAATTCAGATACAGTTAAATCAGGCCCATAGCAGACACTGCTGTCGAGGATGAAGTGCTAGAGACAGAGTGCTGGGCCTCAACATTTTATGAGCTACTGGTTTGCATCTGAATTCACCCCAAACAAAAAATATCTTTTTTTAGCACCTGATTTTATTTTTAGCACCAGATTTGAGGGTAGTGGCCTCACTGAATAGTCCACTGTGGGGATGGTGGTGTTGACGTTTTCACCGCTCTCTTACCGATATTGTTTAATTCTTACCACTTCAATAATTTAAATTGTGGTGTTTGGTCGTCCATTTATTTCAATCTGCCTGCTAGGAAATTTCCTTCTGCTTCTTTTTTGGGTCCTACATTCTTCTAGAAGATTAGGTCACAAAACTAAATTTAACCATCGTTTCTACACATCTATCTTTATTTCTAAGATTTTAGTTTTTTATTTGGAAGCAAATTATATCGACATGTCCCACTACAGTTATCAGCTGTCAAATACGTCTGATGGGAGATAAGGGAACTCAGGGGTGAATTTATATGCAAGTACCGGCCCCTGTTCTGTGCTTCGAGGCTTCCACACGGGACGCTACTTATGTAACATTGACGAACACTGTTTTTGACAACAAGGATGTAGATTTCCTGCTCTGCTGAATGTTTAGGGAACTGAGACATACTGGCCAGGACGTCTCGTCAGGCACAATACACTGACCAAGACCACAATCTCTCTTCCATGTAGCTTTCCATTGAAACAGACTGTTTTCTAGGTATCCTGGCTGACGAAGTGTGGATCGATGTGATCCCTGTAGTAGTGAGCACCACGCAGATGAAGCCAAGCATAGCACAACCGCATGGAGGGCCTCGATCCACCTTCATCAGCATACTCGGGATGTGAGGAAAGCTACTACAACCTGTCACTTAACGTCCTTTTCAGGGTTACTCAAAATAGTACTTATTCATTCACATTGTGGGCATTAAACAACAACAAGAACAACCTGCTGAATCTCATTGACAGATGATATTTATTATTACGTTACAATCCGTTACATTGTTACAACTAATATCCCGCCTTTTCTCATTATGAATATGTCTCTGTATATTTCACTAGGTACTTATACAGGACGATGTCAATCTCTAATATAAAACATCGTGTCTATAATACTTATTTCAATTTGTACGAATAATTAAGACTTTACCTTTACTGTTATCATATCCTGACATGGTAAACTGACTGGTCGTCTTTATTTCTGGGTCACGCCCACTGCCAAATCATAACGGGTCTGCCAGTTATTGCAAGATATTATTTGGGGTAACTCCGAAAACCAGGAACAGGATTTACAAGAAATTATCTTTTTGGTATGAAAAAAAAATATATACATAAGGAGGATGTCCTTTGTAGAACGTCAATTCTTCTGTTTCTAAGAATCGACGTCACTGCACTCCGTGCATACCAATAGGTGCCCAGTCTCTCTCAGCAAATGGCGAAGGATATGGATGCTGATGGTCCCTGACTAGCTCGCTGGTTGTACACTCTTCTGCTCCGTCCTCTCATGCACCATACTCCACTCGAACCCCGTTTAATGCAGCCCGTGGATTGCTGCTTCATCTATTGCGGTGTCCTCATTATAATAGGCGGCTAACAGAGGAATTAGCAAACCGATGACTTATGAAGAACTAGCTAACTGAAGACTTGCGAGGAACTAGTTTGGCAACAACACAGCAACTGATCGGCAGTATATGTATACCTGCCACTATACCTACATTGTGCTAACAATGTCAAACATGTTGCTTATCCAAGAAACAGGATTGGAAAATAAAAAAAAAAAACACTAAATATCCAAGAAACGGCATTGATGTCCCCAGGGAAGATTAAATTATAAATGAGGACATTAAAGATATGATGAGAGCCATCTCTTGCAGCGAATATGAAGACCGAAAATTCAACGGTTCGGTCATCGCGTGAGAGGAATGCAATCAGGTTTGCCAGTTCTGCACTTTTCCCGCCCAATTCAGCTTCTTTTTCCAGAGAGTTGCGGGAAATTTTGGTCGGTTGCGGGCTGCAATATTTTGGGCTACTTTTATTTTTGATCGCTATTTTTTGGGCTACACGGCACAAACATGTTGTGTATTCACGATGGTACAAATGCGCATGCACTAAATGTGTTTATTTTCAGAGATTAGAAGCATTAAAGTGTTTACATTTCGGTCTATCTTGGACTTTAAAAAAAAATTAATTGGATACTATTTGAATGTTGACCCGACCTGAATCAAGTATTTAAATAGTGTGCATAATTTCGTATTTAGTTTCAATTTATTAGAAATCGTTCTGTGTTATGGGTAAGCGGACAAAGTACGGAAAACAATATTACAAAGATTGGGGAAAACATCACAGTACTGCTCGTCAGGACAAATACAGAGCATTGTGTTCATACATAAATATTGGAGAAGATCCTCGAAATCTTCTTCAGCTGTCTGCTACCCGCTGGTAAACATCCGATATGTTTGAGCGTAGTGAAACAGAGCTAGTGCATGAAGATGTGGATTTCTAGTGTCTTTACGTGGCAGAGACGTACCACTTTAATGGTTCAACTCATTCATCGCACGTTGATATTCCATTTTTTAAATAATATATATTTTCACTAAATTCATTTACTATTGGGCTACATTTGGACTGTTTTCGAGATGTTATTGAACGGTATTTAAAATAATTATCTGGCCAACCCTGAGCGCAATTTGGTCAACCACCACTGCCCGCTTACAAACAAGATCCTGTTATACAGCACGATGAAAATCGACTATTAGACAACAGTTGACATAAATCCTACAGCCACATTGGTTGAAATATTAAACAAACGACATACCCAACACACTTGGTCAAAGCAAACAACGTATGCTCCTCACATCGTCGACAGAAACCAATGGCAATACATAGGGTAATTACTATTATTAGTAATAGTAAGTATTAGTATTAGCAACCAATGGCAGATTAGCTAGACTCAGCCTTACTCAGTGTGAGTGTTACACTTGCACAAATCGTAATGGGAATTCCTGTTATTTGCTCTGGGATCTTGGAGCAGTCCTCTTTTGTGTAGACTGTGTTCTGCTTGTCCAAATATTTTACATATGTTTCTTTTGATTTACCTGCCTCTATATTTTTCCATGCTTTATTTTTCGCTCTTCTACATTTCACTACAAATCTAGTTATCCACTTTTTACGCTTGGGGCTTACATGGAACACATTCCTCTTTTAGCGTTTCTAGAACTGTTTTAAAACTCTCGCACTCCTGTTCAACGTCTGTTCCTACGACAATATCTTTCCAGATTATGTGGTTCGCTGCTTCTTTCATCCTCTTAACATCTGCCTTAGAGTAGTCGTATGTTCGCGTGTTTATGTTTAGTAAATAAACATTGTTTACTTCTTTCCCTGCAATAAGATCCCAACGGATGATTTGATGGTCACTTGAGCCAAACAGTTTCACAACAGTAACGTTTTCAATCATATTTTCCTCTGTAGTAAAAACTAGGTGGAGTATGTTTTTGCCTCTGGTGGCTGCTTCTACGTGTTGAATTAAAAAATTGTCAGTTATGCACTTAACAAAAGGTTTTGACTCTACAAGTGCTTCTGCCATATCCCATTTTATTTCTGGAAAGTTGAAATCTGCCATTAATAATAATTTCCCTTCACTTGCCTTTGCTATGCTACTAATCAGCTCCTCATCTTCCTCTTTTTGACTTGATGGACATCTATAGCACACTCCAATCACTGATTTTTCATCCCCACTTTCCATTTCTCCCCATACACTTTCATTTTTGTTACCATATGATAAATCATCTTTGATCGTTATATTAACAGAATTTATACAGTATAATAAAACGCCACCTCCCTTACTCCTTAGTCTTGTCTCCAACTATCCTATCTTTCCTTAACATTGTATATCCCTCTATTTCAAGTTCACTATCTGCAGTCTCCTCATATGTTCATGATTCTGTTAACCCTATTATATCTGGTTTTTCTTCTTCTACATACAGTTCCAATTCTTCTCTTTTATTTACTATTCTTCTCACATTTGCATAAAAACATTTTAGTTTGTAATGTTGGTTTTCCTCTTTTTGCTTCTACTCTTTTGTCTGATCACGACATCATTCGGGTAGTTTATGTATTCCGTTCTGTTATTTCCTATTTTCCCACACACTTCTCAGCATAAGTACAATGATAGTTTGTCCATCACAAGCGATGAAGACCACTCTTTTTGTTCAGCCGTGTAGACAGTCGTTCGTATCTGAAATGGGTGACTTGCGCGGTGATTTGGATTAAAGTGAGGAAGAAACTGCGCCTTTTGTCAACCTCACTCACAGAGCCTAAGCTTACTTTTGCCAGTAGCAAGACATTCATCGAGACGACTGGAGATAGCATAGGATGCAGATTTTGCCTCAGGGTTACCACCGAAGCCTTTCCCGTTTCCGTAAACATGTAACCCGCAGAATAGAAAGGTGGGAAGGCATCTAACGCAGTTTGTCGTGCCTTTTCGATAACCACAAGAGGTCGTATGGACAACACTCAGCGTGTGAGTGAGTCTAGCATCTCTGCCCAGCTGTATTCAGTTCATCATAGTAGCATCTAAAATTCCCACACGCCAAATTCGTGAAGGTGAACCGGCAGAACTAACTCGTGAGATACGACACAGGTATAACTAGTTTAAGCGTAGCGCCATTCAGCCGGCGTCCAGACCAGGATAAACGGATGGAAGAAATCACAAAAAAAGAACGAAATAACAAGTCCAGACGGAAAACAACTCCACGTATCCGTGAACACAAGTGTAAGTCGTCGACTAGTGTGAATTCCAGGCAAATCCGTGGTCTGGCGGCATCCATAATGATTCAAAACAGTAGAGAAATGTAGACTCGCAGGCAGTTACGGCGCCATCTTTGCCAGATAAGTACAATGAAACTTGCAAAACCTATAGATATTTTTCAAAGAGACATGGATACAGCGGGATTAAGATCAATCTGTATTACAGAGGAAATGGTTTTAAAAAAAAATTGGAGGGGTTGAAAGTGAATAAATGTCCCGGTCAAGATGGTATTCATCCAAAATTGCTGTACGAAATTAGAGACCAACTAGCAAAATCATTGGCTATATTATGTTCTCAATCACTTACAAAAGGGATTGTTCCACAGGATTGGAAAGATGCAGGAGTGATCCCCTTATTGAAAAAAAGCAAAAAAATCAGATCCAGCAAATTATAGACCGGTGAGTTTAACGCGCATAGTCTGTAAATTGTTAGAGTCAATAATCAAAGAAAACATTGTAATGCATTTAGACAAATTTAATCTAATTAGAAATAGTCAGCATGGGTTTACTAGAGGGAGATCATGCTTAACAAATCTATTAGAATTCATGGAGGAGGCTACTAAGATCATAGATGAAGGGGAGCCAGTGGACGTTATTTATCTAGACTTTGCAAAGGCCTTTGATAGAGTACCTCATCAAAGATTATTTCGAAAGTTAAAATCACATGAATAGGTGGGGAAGTTGCCAAATGGATTGAAAATTGGTTAACGGGAAGAAGGCAGAGGGTGGGCATAAATAAGGAGTACTCTGAGTGGTGTGAAGTGAAAAGTGATGTGCCACAGGGCTCGGTTTTGGGACCAATTTTATTCTTGATATATATAAATGATTTGGACATTGATATGGGATCCATGATTGCAAAATTTGCTGATGACACAAAACTATGCAGTAGTGTATCATCTAAAGCAGAAGTGGATATATTGATGTCGGATTTAGATAAAATTCGAGAATGGTCTGTAAGCTGGCAAATGGAGTTTAATGTAGATAAATGTACAGTCATCCACATGGGTAGATCCAATATGGAACATAATTACAGAATGGGAGAAAACAATATTAGAAAGATAAATAAGGAAAGGGACTTAGGGGTTATAATAGATCATACATGTAAGGTGAGGGAGCAAGTTCAGATAGCAGTAAAAAAGGCAAATGCAATGTTAGGGATGATAAAAAGAAATATTAAACATAGGAGCAAGGAGGTAATAGTCAAACTGTATAAAGCATTAGTTAAACCTAGATTGGAGTACTGTGTACAGGTGTGGAGTCCTTATCAGAGAGGGGATATAGACATGCTGGAGAGAATACAAAAAAAGAGCGACAAAGCTGATAGTGGGATTCCAGAATTACAGTTATGAGGAAAGATTAAAAAGAACCGGCATACAGTGTCTAGAAGAGAGAAGAATTCGTGGTGACTTAATACAGGTGTATACGACGATCAGAGGAATGGATAAAGTAGACTATAACAGGTTTTTTAAAATACAGCCACCAACAAGAACAAGAGGGCACAGCTACAAGTTGACTAAGGAGAGGTCCAGATTAGATATTAGGAAGTATTTCTTAAGCCAGAGAGTTGTGAATGCTTGGAATGCATTGCCAAGTGAGGTGGTGCAGGCTGGGACGGTCAATGCATTTAAGAATAGATTGGATGCGTACAGCTTCTAGAGCAAGGTGATGTAATTGGAACTGGTTGCATACAGACTCTGCAGAGTCTTTTAAACCAGTATAAAGACGTTAAGTTATTAATGCATTCCAAGCATTCACCACTCTCTGACAAAAAAACCTTTCCTGGTATCTAATATGGACCTTTCTGTTATTAATTTGTAGTTCTGCTCTCTTGTTCTTGAAAAACTTTTAAAAGTCTAATCTATCCTTTCTGTTAATTATATTATATATCAACTCAAATTCTTCTCTTTTCTAGACACTGCAGGCCATTTTTTTCTTCATCACTTCCTTGCTCCTATGTTTAATATTTCTTTTTATCATACCTAACATTGCAATTACATTTTTCAATGCTACCTAGATTTGCTCACTCACCTCACCCGGATGATCTATTATAACCTCTAGGTCCCTGTCTTTTACTATTTTCCTAAAGGTAATTCAGATCTAATTTATTTCATGTGTTATTACTTACGAAAATGTAGTTCATTTTGCACCTGTAAATCTATTCTGCACTTATTGTCAAGAATTTATCATCAGCCATATCGCAGACAGTGTATGTAGCATGGCTCAATTCTGCACTTATTGTCAAGAATTTATCATCAGCCATATCGCAGACAGTGTATGTAGCATGGCTCAATTCGGCACTTATTGTCAAGAATTTATCATCAGCCATATCGCAGACAGTGTATGTAGCATGGCTCAATTCTGCACTTATTGTCAAGAATTTATCATCAGCCATATCGCAGACAGTGTATGTAGCATGGCTCAATTCTGCACTTATTGTCAAGAATTTATCATCAGCCATATCGCAGACAGTGTATGTAGCATGGCTCAATTCTGCACTTATTGTCAAGAATTTATCATCAGTTATATCGCAGACAGTGTATGTAGCATGGCTCAATTCTGCACTTATTGTCAAGAATTTATCATCAGCCATATCGCAGACAGTGTATGTAGCATGGCTCAATTCTGCACTTATTGTCAAGAATTTATCATCAGCCATATCGCAGACAGTGTATGTAGCATGGCTCAATTCTGCACTTATTGTCAAGAATTTATCATCAGCCATATCGCAGACAGTGTATGTAGCATGGCTCAATTCTGCACTTATTGTCAAGAATTTATCATCAGCCATATCGCAGACAGTGTATGTAGCATGGCTCAATTCAACTTTCCCCTTCGCTCCATTTTTTCATGTGTAGGTTGAACGCTGCACTCTGCTTGCAAGCGGACTATTTTCGACAGTGATGTTGAAATCAAGCAGCATGTGCAAATCTTTTCGGTCACCTTTTACAAACACTTGTAGTATAGCTAGTTGAGCATAAAAAGGAAACTGCCTTCCTTACTTAATCTGACAACACCTTCACTGGACACTTCCACGTGCACCCGGTCAATTTCTTCCAACTCAAAATGTCCACCTAAAAAAATTAAAAATATAATAAATGTTCTACATTTAATATAACCATCAATGTTCTACATTTAAAATAACATAAATGTTCTATATAAAATGTACCATAACTGTTCTGCATATAATATACCATAAATATTTTCAATATACTATACCATAAATGTTGTCCACCTTGGTCAGCACGCTCGGAATGTGAGGAAAGCTACTACAACCCGCTACTTAATGGCTTTTTCAGGACGCATAAAAAAGTAAACTTATTCGTTGTGGGCATTAAACAATAACAACCATAAGTGTTGTGCATACAACATAAAAGTTCTACATAAAATATAATTTAAATATTCTACATAAAGTATAACATAAATGTTCTAAATATAGTAAAATATCAATGTTTTACATAAAATATAACATAAATATTCTACATATAATACAATATAAACGTTCCACATAAAATATAACATAAACGTTCTACGTATAATATAACATTATTAATATAATATCAAATATCATTACTACTTGAGACAAGCAAATCCAATTACAAATCACATAATGCATCTTCTAAATGGGATCAGCCAGTGTTCTACTGGGATCTGAAAGTAAAGCAACGAATAGTAACACTGTGACCTGTCAGCTAACACATCATCAACATTTAATAATGATGAGGGGGACAGCGAGGGCTGGTGGTTAAGTGAAATGGCTCACAATCCAAAGGTGCTGAGTTCGCTCCCCAATCACAGCACCAGCCACTACCCTAAGGAAGCAAACCCTTAGAAAATGCAGGAGGAAGCAGACCCTTACATAAAATGCATGCCGAAGATGGATGCACTGGGCCGACACACGCAAAATAAATCCATAGTGCAACGCACACAGCCTTAGGGAATAAAGATATACGGCGAACGCAAAAAAAATAAATTATGATAGACTTAGCATTCTCGGATCACAAGTAGAGAAAACAATCAAAGATATGAGTAAGGTGAAAGCAAGAGGCATGCACACATTTAATTATAGAATTGTTAGAGAATGGACAAATTAGTGAATGGTTCCACACATCTGTCTGCATAAGACAAGGATGTATACCCTCCCCAACACTCTTCAACATTTTCCTAGGAAGAATTTGAGTGAAGCACTTGAAGATGATGTTGAGTCGTCAGGATAGGGGATAGAACGATTACCAACTTATGCTTTGGGGATGACATTGATGGACTGGCGATGACGGAGACAGAACTTTGGGAATTGATCTGATGACTGGATGTAACAGCACAAAGTTGTGGCATAAAGATAAATGCAGAAAAGAAAAAGTTGATGACCAACAACACTGAAGGAACCAACGCTGTTATCAAAGCAAATGGACAGTAGCTTGAAACAGTCAACAGCTTCAATTATCTGGCTCATCGATCAGTGATGAGGGATCAAAACCATAATCGCTGGCCAGAATAGCACAGACAACAGTAGTGCTTGAACGACTGAAACTTATGTGGAAAGATAAACAACTCTCCTTTGGTTCAATGATCAGACTAATGCGCTCACTGATTCTTTCAATATTCCTTTTTGCCTGTGAAACACGAACCATTACAGCAGACCTCCAGAGAAGAAGCCAGGCCATGGAGATGAGATGTTTTAGAAGACTTCTAAATGTCACCTGCAACAGCTTTCTCGAATCCAAAAAGCAGAGATGCATCTCTTTATCATATTCAAGAGCCTTTTCACTTAGCTGTCTGAGTGTAAAGATAAGGTCTTGAGTACTTCTGTTTGCCAGCAGGGAATGAGCTGACAGAATACTTTTCTGCAATGAAGTCTCTATTACTTTCTGCCCCCGTAGCAGTATTTCCTTCACCATTAATCACTACTTTTTGAGCAAAATTTGATTTTGAACACTTTTTTTCTGCAGGTTAAAATCAATTGGGCCAACATCACCAGCAAAATTGAGATGGAATATCAGAATGAAAGGGAAAGACCAACTGGAGCAGCAAGCGGTACAACTGGAATCAGTAATGCTGCTCGCAGCACTGGCATTAAACCATGACATCTCTGTCTTTCAGTAAAGATGCAGTGTAAATGTTCTGTACAAATGCATTGATTACCTTTACGATACAGCACTAGATTTCCAAACGTCACATATAACTTTGAAAACCTGAAAACGTTTTTATATGTTGGTCTATTAATATGATTTGTTTGCGTACAAAGACACAAATGAATTAAGAACTTGCTGGTGTTATTGTTTTTGTTGTGTGTGTGTTAGTTTGTGAGATACAGGAAGATGAAGGTGAAAATTTACTTGAGAAAAGTACAAAAGACCGTTTGGCTTAGAATCGTTTACTGCAGATTGGTATTAAAGTAAAATTTTTTGCTTGACTTGATTTCATCCACTTCCAACACAGAGAGTTAGGCTTTGGTGATTTTGATTTCATGTTTTGAAACTGTGCAGTTCTGATCAGCGCTTCTGATCAGACATGAAGGATGTTTTCAATATTTGGCCACTGATGCAGAAGGGGCCGTTTCATCTATTGAAGTACTGGGCAGGGCAACTGGGGGTGCTCAAGCATTTCATAAGGAGTTTTGTAGCATCTGCAGTTTGAATTTTTATTTTTTTTTGCTTAGATGTTTGCCTCACTAGTTTCTACTGGCGAAGGCGCGCCATTTTACACCCCGGACCGAAGTCCATTGGGCGATATCAGGACGCATAAACCAGTGCTTAAATGCATGTGTGCGTCTGTATGTACCTATGCTAGGTTTGTGTGTCCTCAGAAGCTAGCCCAACCAAAGTGCAATGGAAGGGCCTCACCATGAGGGCGCATGTGAAAGTTGTGCAGGAGTGTGACTGTAGGACAGAGTCAAATGAAACAGAGTGAGGTGAGAAGAGAGAGAAGGGGAAGAGTGGCCCCCAGGGTGCAACCTGCAGTTTGAATTTGTTTGATGGGTCTATTTTATGTCGGTGGAATTTGAGTATACAATGTCCTGTTCTTAGTCTGAAAATGTATGATTGATGCTTTCGTCCAAGTTGGTTTACCAGGGGCGCTGCGAAAGTAAAGCCTCCTATTCTATTCCATGAAAACCATAACAGATCAAAAGAGCACAATAACGTCATTTGAAAGAACAATGTCTTGCCTTCAAAATACAATTTTTCAACATAGTCACCTCCCTTGGCTAGACATTTTCTCCAATGATGAACAAGAGCATACATGCTGCGCTCATTAAAATCTGCACCAGTGGAGGTGACCAACTGTTTTACAGCTGCTATGACGACATTGTTGCTAGGAAAATGTTGCACACGCAGTTCATCTGTCATTGGCCCGAACAAATGGAAATCAGAAGGTGCCACATTTGGACTATACAGTCCAGCCAAGACTAACTATGTGATGTGCTCAACGGTCTTCAAGCTGGTATGGGAAGGGGGGGGGGGTTGACTTTATTGAGTTGCAAAAAACACGTTGTCTTCTCTAACCTGACCCTGGAAATTTGAGCCTTCTGCTAAGAAGCGGTTAGAGTTGATGGTTTGTCAATATTCTAGGAAATCAAGAAGGATTTCCTTTTCCTACCCTATGAGACAGTACTCATCACTTTACCTGCTGAGGGCTGCGCCTTGAGCTTTTTCCTATATGGGGAATTTACATGTCGCCACTTCATAGACTGCCGTTTTGACTCAGTATCGTAGTGGTGCCACCATGTCTCATCACTGGTGATGATGCGATCCAAGAAACTGTCACCTTTATTTTTGTAATGGTTCAAGAGGTCATGACAAACTTGCATGTGATATTCTTTCTGTTCCTGTGTGAGCATTCATGGGACCAACCTGGCACAAACTTTGTGATATTCCAACATTGACACCGTCGTTTACATCACATTGAAGCCAATATCCATCTCTGTAGACAGTTCCCTGGCTGTAATCCTTCGATTTGCATGGATGAGCTGATCGATACTTTCATTGCGAAGTGTGGCAGCTGTACAGAGCAGTCCGGAACGTGGCTTGTACTTGTTGCTTACGCCACTGCTGAAATGCACAACTGACTACCTCACTGTGCTAACATCCACTGTTTGGTCTCTGTAAATGTTCAGCAAGCGTAGATGAATGTCAATTGATGCAACTTTTTCCGGATGGAGGAATTCAATAATGCACCTCAGTTTATAACGTACTTACATGACATTTGCTATTTTGTCAGACTGCTCCTCCATTGGCACCTGTCGGACAGAAACCAAAATTTACGGATATTGGCAGGAATATTCAAACCTTTCTGCCAAAATCTACTTCTGACTTCATAATAAAATAGTAGACAATACTTTTGGACCGACCATCGTATATCATCCTATTTCAATGGTGCTAATAGATGTTTACAAATCTTTCATCTTGGCCATTACCTAGGTGTATTACCCTTTACACTCTAATGTGGACAAAACTGGTTGTAAAATGTCCGTGTCCCTACACCCTAACATGTTCAGAACCGTCCATGGAAACTTTTTTCCATAGTAGAATAAAATAGAGCGAGCCCAATTTTGCATGAAACTAAACTTCTGCATTTTAAACTGCACGATGCCAGAACTTTTATCTTTTCCTTCTTAACGTTTTTTATTTTGGGCTAATTTTGTCGATTTGTGTCATTCAGTCTGATCAAAAAGGCCAGAATTCAAGGCATGAAAATTTCATTTTAAAAAAATGTACTATTGTTGAACAAATTGAGCTAAAATTATGATCTAAACATTGTGAGACACATAATTAAACTATGTCATGAAGTATTCATAATAAAGATTATATATTAGTGTGAAGCGAGTGTAAAATCACATTAATACATTTGTTTTTTAGTACTCACCCTGTCACGTATTTTGTGGATATTATCATTAATTACTGTACATGCACCTCTTGTATTATGTGTCTCAGTCAAAGTCTGAATTGTGTTGAACAATTCACAAGTAATCGATATGTGTTATCATTGGACTGATCAAATAATAAATCAAATCTACGATCTTGAAACCCAATTTTCGTTACAAAAAATTGGTAAACTTTCAAAGAACGTAAAATTTGCTGAAATGGACCTGCTGGAAATAATTGTATAGTACGAAACCATCCTCTATTAGTTGTGTCAAGTTGAGGATTTGACTACTGCAAGATCTCCCAGGTCTGAATCCAGCTTGTTCCTTGATCAACCTCGAGTCTATCCAGGGAGAGATGCGGTTCAGGATCATCCTTTCAAATACCTTGTGTAGGTGTCATAAGAGCGACACTGGTCAAAAAATATAGTCAGGATTATATCCCCTTTTCCATCTGCCACTGTGAAAAGATGCTGGTGGTTGTTGGTCATGTAAGAGTAGTAGGCCGGTGTTCTCAGCCCAGCTCTCTAATTTTTCACCATTGACGTCTGTCTCATTGTATCCTCATGCCATGCTGTGGCAGTTGAAATCGCCCATGTTTATTTGGGTTTTCCGGGTTCTGAAATTGACAGGTTCTTGAAACTCAAAATCGTCATTGGGTGGCTTGTATACTGACGTCACTGTGCAAGCCTTGGTTTGAATTGTAATAGTCTCTATGTTTCCTCCATGAGACTGATATACTGATTCGATGTCTAGGTCTGTTGAGGCGAACATAGAGCTTCCATATTTCTCATGGGGTGTCTCCGCAACAAGTTTCATGCCATGTCACACAGTTAGTCGCCTCTTACCACATGCTTTCTGTTGGGCAGTGGTGTTATTCTTGTCCCTGTCGTACACAGAGACCTCGGCAGACCACATGGGTCATATATAATCTGCAATACTATAAATTAAAAATCTGTTTTGTCATAATGAAACAATGAAAAACCTAAATTTTAAGGTCTGAACATGTTTACGATTTCGGAAGCATCTGAGTTAGAATCTTACACAGGTGATCTCATTGGTACTATGACACCAATAGGTTTAAAGGTCAGATGTTATCTCTGTTGGTTTTTGGAAGGAAAGGTGCTAACTTGATTTCTTGGTGAAGAAAACAAACATATTTAAGAAATGTTAAAAAACTCAATTATGATGTATGTAATGTCAATGTCACCAGAACATATCCCACAGGACTATCCCACTTATGCAGACCAAAGAGAGGCCGTCTGGGCCGGGAGAGTGACCACGAAAAGCTTTCGGAGACCGGTAAAGAACTTAAACGCAGTCTCCTTCGTGAACCTCACCGTGCTAGAAGCATCGCTTGTTTTTGATCGAAGAAGACGAATTCAATATGACATTTTTGTTTGCATTTTTGATTTCTGTTAATGGGATCTAAGACTGGTGTTTGGTTTAGGCAGTTTGATGGTCACATATTTGGCTTATTTTTTGTAACTGAGACTGACATTTGGTTTCTGTTTTGACACACTGGCTGACAATAAGTGACGTTAGGTTCTTAACTGACAAAAGATGAAAATTATGGGTATTGATGATGGGGGGTATGTAGTTTAAAAACAAAACACTGTAAATATTTTATTTCACCTTTTTGTAATGTACATTATTTATCACAAATAACAATAAAGTTATATTTTCTAGAAAGTGTTTCCATTTTTCTTTGTAATTAAATTTGTCATTTGTATTGTAATACAACAGGGCGATACTATCTCTCCTAAACTTTTCACGGCTGCCCTTGAGGAAGTCTTCCGTACACTCAATTGGGATGATAGACGGAGAAATGCTCAATCACCTTCGGTTTGCGGATGACATAGCCATCATCAGCCACAGCATGAAGGAAGCTGAGCAATGCCTGAATGAGCTCAACTGTCAACACCTGGCTCCGAAATATCATCCGATCATCATTAGAACTATATGTCTCATGGACCTCGACCATCGATAATAGACGATCGACGCGATGGGCATTAGTCGCCTAAGCAGATTTATATCACACTATTATTATTACAACGGCCCTGCCTCTCTTATTCGTCAATTTTAAATTGTCACATGATACCCTCGCTGTCTGCTGTATCAGAACTTATCGTTTCTTTACTTATTCAGTCAAGCGGAGAGCGGGGCGCAAGCCCCTCGCTTCTGGAATTAAGCGGCAACCGGCGCTCGTCGTCGGCCGCGATCCGCTCTGAAGACAGTGTCAGGCGGGGAGTTTGACTGGGGCGGTCTACTAATGACAGGGCTTTGCTACGGTAATCCTGCTAAGCCCGAGAGGAGCCGCAGACACTTGGTTCACGTACTAGGCGGATAAGCCAACGGTGCAAGGTGAGGGATTACGGCCGAACGCCTCTAAGCCAAAAATCCCGCCCAAAAGCAGCCCAGCACGAATGCAAAGGGAGGCTTCGATATGGTGGGGACCTGGGGGCCACGCTCCAGCCCCGCCCGGTCAAGCCGCAGAATGAGGTCTCTGCCGTCGGCTGATAAAAGCGGGCGGGAAGCTGCTCGATATTCACCCCATACGGCGATGAGGAATGAAATCATTTGTAGAAGACTTAGTTCTCGGTCGGGTGCCCTAAGCAGTAGATCAGCTACCTCACTGCGAACTGCTGAGACTCAACCCTTGACCATGAGATATGTCCGCTCCCTAGGCGGACAACATCTCCGTGCAAGACTAGGCTTGTCACCTGGTCAAATGCACTATTTCGAGAGGAATCACGGGTCGCTGACATTTGGTCCACGTGCTTGGCTGATAAGCTACCATCTGAGGGATTTAGGCCGAACGCCTCTAAGCCAGAATCCCGCCCAAAATCTCAGCGCCGCTGAGATGGGAGGCTACGACATGGCTGGGGCTTGTGTCCCGTCCCGATCGAGCCGCAGGAATGCACCTGGTAAAATGCACTCCTTCCTCGCTCTTTGCATCTGTCTGCTATCAGTCATTCCAATGGACGCAGAAGAGATGCAGTCCAGCGGACATTGCACCTCCTGTCCTATGGTGACAAGCTCCCGGGTGGCGGGGAATGCTAGGCGTACCATCAATGCAGATGAGCCGAGAAAATAAAGCGAGCAAAAAGATACCTCACTCATATGCATATGCTACGTTTCTGGCAGGACGTGACGATCCTGGGAAAAAGTCACACTGGACTGCCTCTCTTCTGGGATAGTACAAACTAGTACATAGTCCATCATATCATTGCCAAACGCTATAGACACGAGTAGGGAAGACTCGATAGTCCTGCAAGACAACTTCCCAAGAGAGACAACTCTGACCAAAAACAACTGCTGCCTTGCAGTTAGGCTGGGGACAGCCAAAGGCTAAGGAGGGCAACCCTACAGAAACGCCTGTTGAAATCGGATGCACTGAGCCACTGGCTAACAAATTAAATCAGTGCAACGTAAATATCGCTGTAAACAGCGTACGATGAAGAAGAAGAAGATATCACACTATTATTATTACAACGGCCCTGCCTCTCTTATTGGTCAATTTTAAATTGTCACATGATACCCTCGCTGTCTGCTGTATCAGAACTTTGGTCTGTGACCTGCTTGGGTTCAGCTACTAAGTTTTCTGTTTTTGACTGAGCCTAGCGTTATTGCTGATGGCTTTGATGAGGCCAGCTGCAGCGATATATTTCCTAATAACGTCAGAAATGACAAAGGTTGTCTCTGCTACGTGGAGGAAGACTTTGAAGCAATGAAATAACCACCATCACAATTATCAGCATATTCCTGTTTTTCTCTGGCTGGAGCATGGTGTCACATCTACACATGATCATAGTGCAGGAAGTATGTGCTAAATTAGAAACCATTGTGATGGTGAAAAACTCATGCGCTTGCACAGAATGCCTTTAATTCAGGCCTAAAGACAGTAAGGTGTGGAAAAGCCATTTGGGCTAGAAAGAAAGAACTAGATACAACACTTCAAATATAATACTGCAATGCTGAATGTAGGCTATAGCAGACAATGCTGTTGGGGATAAAGTGTTAGAGGCTTTATTGTACGAGGCTACATCTTGTTTATGAGGTGGGGTGGCCAATTGACTTCCTCGCTGTCGTTTCTTAAAGAACGGTACATCAGGTACATATTTACAGCTGGGTCGACACAAATGTACTGGTAATGAGAATTGAAGCACGTACATTACCAGTGAAAAACAATTGCTTTACTATTTCGTGGATTAGACAGCGACGATGCAGCGCCCGGAATGGTTGACAGCAGCCAGCAACCCATAGCTAAAGCATTGTGAATAAGCTGACAGTAGCCAGCGGCCCATAGCTACAGCACCGTGAATCAGCAGCCCATCGCTACAGCACTGTGAATGAGCTGACAGTAGCCAGTGGATCATAGCTACCGCATCGTGAATCAGCAGCCCATAGCTACAGCACTGTGAATAAGCTGACAGTAGCCAGCGGCCCGTAACTACAGCACCGTGAATCAGCAGCCCATAGATACAGCACTGTGAATGAGCTGACTGTAGCCAGTGACCCATAGCTACAGCATTGTGAATAAGCTGACAGTAGCCAGCGGCCCATAGCTACAGCACCGTGAATCAGCAGCCCATAGCTACAGCACTGTGAATGAGCTGACAGTAGCCAGCAGCCCATAGCTCCAGCACTGTGAATGAGCTGACAGTAGCCAGCGGCCCATTGCTACAGCATTGTGGTATGAGCTGACAGTAGCCAGCGACCCATAGCTACAGCACCGTGAATGAGTAGCCAGCGACCCATAGCTACAGCACCGTGAATGAGCAGCCAGCGACCCATAGATACAGCACTGTGAATGAGCTGACAGTAGCCAGCAGCCCATAGCTACAGCACTGTGAATGAGCTGACAGTAACCAGCAGCCCATAGCTACAGCACTGTAAATGAGCTGACAGCAGCCAACGACCTATAGACACATCACTGTGAATGAGCTGACAGCAGCCAGCGACCCATAAACACATCACTGTGAATGAGCTGACAGCAGCCAGCGACCCATAGACACATTATTGTGAATGAGCTGACAGCAGCCAGCGACCCATAAACACATCACTGTGAATGAGCTGACAGCAGCCAGCGACCCATAGACACATCACTGTGAATGAGCTGACAGCAGCCAGTGACCCATAGACACATCACTGTGAATGAGCTGACAGC
Source organism: Ariolimax columbianus (assembly GCA_036924085.1). Classification (NCBI taxonomy): domain Eukaryota; kingdom Metazoa; phylum Mollusca; class Gastropoda; order Stylommatophora; family Arionidae; genus Ariolimax; species Ariolimax columbianus. Next base: position 40,336,689 of record JAVGWX010000021.1, read on the forward strand.
AGCCAGCGACCCATAGACACATCACTGTGAATGAGCTGACAGCAGCCAGTGACCCATAGACACATCACTGTGAATGAGCTAGCAGCAACCGGCGGCCCATAACTGATTAAGAGAATAGAGATTACAGTGGAAAGGCAAACCTAGTACACAAATAAAGCCACCTGAAACTGGATGTATCGGGCGAAAGGCCCATATATCGCAGCTGTGCTGCAAACTGCGATACAATGTCGTTTTCAGGACGAACTACAAAGAAGAAGAAGGGGATGAGGATCAGGATAGAGATACGAATGAGGAGACTGAAGAGGACGAGAAGGAGGAAGAGAAGAAGAAAAAAAGGAGAAGACGAGGTGAGGACTGGGAAGGCTGAGAAGGAGGAGGTGTGAGTGGAGGTTAGGAGAAAAGGAAGAATACAAATATGAAGAGGACGAGGAGAAGACTGAGGAGGAAGTGATGGAGGTGTAAGAGGAGGAGCTGTGGAGGAGGTGGAGGAGAAAAAGAAGAAGACAAAAGAAGTTCCTCACATACAAAGTGAACCGAAAAAAGCATCCAACAATTTCAACAAAGAAATAACTTTATTAGTCTTTATCAGAACACAACGAAACTTTCGAACAATGATCATCAAATATTAAAAATAAATGTGCACAAATCATTTGCTGAGTCAAAGGTGCAGAATATTTTCCAAATGACTACCTTTCAACTAGTTTTTGTCTCAGGTCTACCGTACATCTCTCTCCAAACTCGGTGGTCTGTCTCAGGCTTCTATGGTCACCATGCAGTTTGTTCCACAGATGGTTGGAGGAGGACCGTGCTATCATTCTGCTATTCTCAAAGATTCCACGATCTTCGGAACATGTTCTTTATCATATGAGCACATGTAATTAACCTGACGCTGAAAGTAATAACAGGATTAGCGAAAAGAAAGAAGAAAGAAAGAAGAGCGCAAGTCAGTAAATTGGTCAAAATTGAAAAGTTAAAACAAAATAAATTAGATACAAACTTGAAAACCATCTATTGTTTCACTTACATCGTCAATCTACCGACAGTTATGCACATCTTCACTCGACACACTTCTCACCGTAAACAGAAAGCATTTCATTATGAATATAATTTCAAGTCAATTAGCTCTCCCAGTGACGTAGCGGGAGGGGGGGGGGGGGGGGGGGGGGAAGGCGTCCGCCACAGATGCCAGCATGCGGAGGTTTTAAATGGGCTAAGACTTAAAAAAATAAATTTCACTATCTGAGGTAAACTTCTTGGTTTCAGGGACACCATTGGTACGGAATATTAGCCCCTCTACTGAAGCCCTGCCTGGTCTCCCTGATCAAATTACAATCAGAAGCATATGTGCGGCGGGTGGGGTGAGAGATGATTCGAACTGACAGGACAGTAACGATAGACAGTGCAGCATCTGAAATAGGGTGTTCGCATGGTTTAGTCTACAGCATATTGCATGATCGATTGAATTTCAGGAAAGTGTGCCCACGATGTGTACCCATACTAGTGAATGACGGACGCAGAAAGAACCGAATGGGCCTGTCCTTTTACAGATAAAGCAATGAAACAAATGAATAATTGTTGGTTGAAATTATGTTCAGAAATAAGGGCTGATGTAAGTGGAATAATGAATGGTTTTCAAGTTCGTATTTATTTTTGTTTTTTAAATAGCCAATTATGATCTATTTACTGACTTGCGTTCGTATAACGGAGAAAATATTCTGTGGAATCTTTGAGAGGAGCAGAATGATAGCACGGTCCTCCTCCAACCATCTGAGGAACCAACTGCATGGTGACCACAGAAGCCAGAGACACACCGCCAAGTTTGGAGAGAGATGTACAGTAGACCTGAGACAAAGACTAGTTGAAAGGGGATCATTTGGAACATACCTTGCACCTTTGACGTAGAAAATGATTTGTTTACATTTATTTTCATGTTTGGTTTTCAATATTTGATCATCTTTATTTGAATGTTCCGATGTGTTCTGATAAAAGTTAATCAAATTATTTCTTTGTTACATTCAGGATGGTTTGTTCGGGTCACCTTGTATGTATGGATCGTCGTCGTCTTCTTCTTCTTCTGATGCTGCCTTCTTCTTTTACTTTCTTCTCCTTCTCTTCTTCTTCTTATTATTCTTCTTCTTCTTTTTCGTCTTCTTTTTCTTGGTAACCACTATCATACGAGAAACAGAGTCTCCTTAGGTCAATCACCATAGTGGGACAGTTAAGCGAGACTGATGTGACCCTAACACGGACCTAGAGTCTTGTTTGGGTCAGGTATGTTTGGCCATTATCGTTTGTGTGTGTATTTTTTCGTTCTGTCTAGAGCAGTGACACAGAGATGTGTATTATCCCATTGCCTTTTTTTCGTTATGTCTAGAGCAGTGACACAGAGATGTGTATTATCCCATTGCCTTTTTTTCGTTATGTCTAGAGCAGTGACACAGAGGTGTGTATTTTCTCATTGCCTTTTTTTCGTTCTGTCTAGAGCAGTGACACAGAGATGTGTATTTTCTCATTGCCTTTTTTTCGTTCTGTCTAGAGCAGTGACACAGAGATGTGTATTTTCTCATTGCCTTTTTTTCGTTCTGTCTAGAGCAGTGACACAGAGATGGGTATTATCCCATTGCCTTTTTAATATAAGCACAGAACAAGTATTCAGAGAGATAGCAGGAATGCCAAGGCTTGTCATTGTAGGAAAGGTAATGAATAACCTTAGATAGGAGGATGATACAGTTTTGATTGCAAAAAAATTAGCAAGAATTGCCGGAGCTTGTGACAACAAAATATTCAAAATAAAACAAGAATCTAAATTAGACATAAACATAATGAAAACAAATACTATGATACTTGGGAAAAATGACAAGAAACTCTATGTGCGGAGACAAATGTAAGATCAACTACTGTCTGTCTGTCTGTCTCTCTTCTCTCTCTCTCTCTCTCTCTCTCTCTCTACTTTGGTCTTGTTGTTCCTCTGTACTCTCAAAAATCAATACAGACTACCAACTAATGTGTGACAATTACGAACTGCTGTGACCATATAAAACATTCCAATACACGTCACCCACTTCAAGTTAAGGAACAACACAAAATACACAAGGGAGTAAAGTTCACGAACAAAACCATGGCTTGAAAATCTGCCAGCCGTAGCGACAATCCGCCCAATAAACTATTGATTATGTCAAGGAAAGAATGTCAGAATGCAAACACAGTCAACTCGCTGCTTACATTCATGAATCTATCAAAAAAATACACAAATACTGCAGTCGGGGATGTTGTGGTAGAAACTTCACTGTAAGAGGTCTCAGTTTTTGTGAGATGAAGGAAGACAGCTACTATCCTCGCTGTCTTGACTTACAGTAACACGGATATGTAAATGTATTTCCATATCTGTAATTACCGCTGGAGATGAAGTACTAGAGACCTCATTGTTCGGACACACACATGAGTCCATATACTGGCCAGTACGTCAAGATAGCACCAGAAGGACTACGGTCTAGGGTGGAAAATGGCAAGCCTTCGCAACAGAATCCAAAAAAGGCAAACCTCTAATCAAACCAAAAACTTAAGCTTTTGTGAGAACCAGTTCTCATTTTCCTTAACAGTAAATCAGGTACTCATTTACAGCTGGAACAAGTTGCAACCACAAAGAAGCATCCACTCTAACAACGTTGCATCTTACGCTCTACATGTACATATACTGTGGTCTCACGTTTCCTTTAACATGTCTCAATGGGAATCCCAACTTTTTCTTCTGCTTATCTCATAGAATAATCATTCCTTCGTTATTGTATGCTCAAAGATCTATTTAGTTGTATTTTTGTTAATCAGTGATCAATTTTGTGTTATTATTAGGGTCATGATTTTGATCATCGTCATCTTCTATCAACATGTATCGTTCAGAAGGTATGGGAGAGGTAGTTTTCTGTCGTGTGCCATCTTTGTCGCCCATGTTGTTGACATTCAGTGTTTCTTTGGACATTAGAAGGGATATAACCAAACAAATACAAAAAATTAAAATGTTTAGAGTTATCCCATCATAAAAAATTCGCGTGAGAGGTTCTGGCTTGGGCGTCTCCCCTCTTTATCCAGGTACAACCTAGAACGAGTGAGCTATGGCCCTACACCAGAACCACATGGACGTGTACATTGGCATTGTACACTGAAGGCGATAGGTGTTAATTATCCACCCGACCAAATTTCTCACGCTTGTTGTCGTCCTCGTGCACGACATATGGGGAGGAACAGCTCGCGACCCCAAGCGCTCGCGACGGACGATTGTGACAGCAAAGCCGTGCTTATCACAAGAGCTGAACCTTGGACCTTGACCGGCGTCGAAGTCATGGAGCGAACTAGACAAGTAACTGGCAGAAGACAACACTGGCTGCTCCTGTAGCTGAAACTACTAGTGTTACAATTTGTATATATGCTGATACCTGTTTAAGCTAGCTCTGTTGTGGTAATTGCGGCTTGCATATTGTTTTTTTAAATTAATTAAATAATATCCATAAAATGCAAAGAAATTTTAGAAATTGCCCAAGAATAGAGTTTGTCTCGTATGCTGTATTAAACACAGCCTTAACTATTATAAATATTTGTTTATTTTCATGTATTTATTAAATAATGTATATCATTGTGGTTTCGTTTATTACATCCCTTTGTTTTGAATATATTGCCAATGTGACGAAGTAAATATTGTCCATCTAAATACAGCTCACTACTAGGCAGTGCAACCATTTTCTAGCTAATAGAAAATCCTGTGCTGAAAGTTGTTTATGGTTAAACATGTTTATATTGCGTGTGTGCTTCTTCATACATTTTTCCAACGTTGGATGTAATGAGAAGTAAGCAAAGGTTTGTAGACTTTCTTGTGATAAATTTCTCGATCATATCATCTGTAGATTGTTAAGCTCACTGTAGTAAATATCCTAATTTTAAAAAGGACACCCATTACCGTCATTATAATAACTCTTGTCATATGGAATCTTGCATGTTTACTGTTACTGATTAAATGTAGATGTTATATTCATAATATAATATGACATTTGAAAAACAAAAACATCAAATTGAACCCAATTCCAGTGTGCGTTTGTTTCTTGTTTATTTCGTTATTTCATAAGACAAGACGCATAAGTTGTCATATTCATGAATGTTAACAGTAACACACACCTATTAAAGTACACATTCTTTAAATCCAGGTATTGGTAAAATTGCTTTTGCTGTGTGCATATGGTATATTTTTAGTAATGGATTTAATAATATACACCAAATGGAAAGCCTGGTAGTAATGCATACCTTTTTATTTTAAACACACATTTTTTCACGCTGGACATATTTCTTTGCATTGTGTATGTGTGCGTGTGCGTATGACTGTGTAAAGCCCTACAGTATTGATAGATTTTCTAAACTTGGTAAAACGTCTTATGTACTGTTTCTATTCTAAAAATGCAGCTCTAGAATTGCATGCAGAACCCCTTTGTTTAGTTCTGTTGTCGTTGATTCAGCTATTGTGCTACTACATACTCAGTAGGAGTTTGGCTTGTTTTAAAATGCCAGAGTGTACAAACCACCCAAGGGTTTGAGAGCCGATAATGCTATTGTAGTTAACGTGTTGATAGTAAGATAATATGTAGGAACTTAAATATTGTTGTGTGTGTGTAAACATATGGATAGTAAGATACTATGTAGTAAATTAAAGTTTGGTATCAGTCTGCTAATATTAGATAGTGACATACTATGAAGACATTAAAGCTCAGCGCTAGTCTGCTAACACGCTTAGTATTGGTGTGTTAACATGTGAATAGTAAGATACAATGTAGAATTAAAGCTCGATGTCAGTCTGGCAATATGTGAGATACTAAGTAGGACATTAAAACTCAGCGTTAGTCTACCAACATGGGGATAGTAAGATAATATTTACACCATTAAATCTTGGTGCTCCTCTGTTAACATGCAGATAAAGAGATAATATGTTAGACATTAAAACTCCATATTAGATCTCTAGCGTGTGAAAATTCTTCTTTCCTCTTTGTGTTCAGGATTCTTTGGTCATGCTATATCTGCAGGATAGTCATCATGATGCAGTCTGTAGACTTTACCAGGCCAGAGTGGCTGCACCATAGCTTTTGTTTCAGCCATGTATCCTCTGGTATCTCATTTCACTATAAAGTGGTGTCTTTTAACATGGTGACAGTAAAATGCTATGTAACACACACATTTTTGTGTTGGTCTGTTAATATTTGTAGGACTATAGAGTTTGGTGTCGCTCTACATCTGTTTCCATGTGGAAATTAAGATAATATGTAGAGTATCAAATCTGTGTTGGTCTGTTAACTATTGGATAGGAAGATAATATGCGAGGTATCAAATCTTAGTGTTGGTCTGTTATGATGTGGATAGTAAAATAATATGTAGGATTGGCAAATCTTGATGTTTTGATTTTCTGTTATCATGTGGATAGAAAAATACTCTTTAGAGTATCAAATCTTGGTGTTGGTCTATTAACATGTGGATTCAAAGATAAAATGAAGGACATTGAAGGTTGGTGTAGATCTGTTAATATGTGATTAGTCGGATAATATGTAGGACATTAATGGACTTGGTCAATTTGTTAAGATGTGGATAGTAAGATACTATGTGGGACAGTAAAGCTTGTTGTTGGTCTACATCTTTTGCTATGTGAATATCAAGATAATAAATAGGACATTACACCTGTGTGTTATTCTGTTTGCATGGTGATAGTAAGATAATAAGATAATTAAGTCTATTGCCCATCTTTTTATATGATACTTTCTTTTTTTTTTTGTAACAGTAAGGCTCAGTGTGGTTCTGTTAATATGTTGAAAGTAAAAATCGATTTAGGACATTACAGTTTGTTTTTGGTCTGTTAACATGGAGACAACAGGATACTGTTTAGGACATTCATTCTTGGTGTCTGTCTGTTTACATATGGAAGGTATGACATTGTATAGGACATTAAAGCTCTGTAATTCCATGTTAACATCTGGGTAGTAGCAGTATAGCACAGTAATGCTAAGCGTTGGTTTGTTAATACATGTGTTTTTTAAGATACTGTGTAGGACACATGTTTTTGGTGTTGGTCTGTAAAAATGAGGATAGTAAGATAGTATGTATGACATTACAGCTTAGTGTTGATGTTATCAAGAGGATAGATACTATATACAACATTACATCTCAATTGTTATGTGTTAACATTTGAATATTAAGAAAATATGTAGGACATGAAAGCTCAATGTTGGTGGTCTAATGATGGATAGTACAATGCTATGGGGGAATGTAAAGCTTGCTGTTGTTCTGTTAACATGTGGATAGTAAGATTATGTGTAAGGCATCAATATCCAGTTTATGTCAGTTTACCTAGGGATAATAATATACTATGTAGGTCACCTATTCATGGTGTTGGTCTGTTTTCATGTGGATAGTGAGATAATATACACATTATTATATCTTGGCTGTTGTGTATTAACATTTTGATGTTAAGAAAATATGTAGGATACTTTATAGGACTGTTAAGCTTGGCTTCCGTCTGTCAGAGTGAGGTCAGTAAGATATTATGTTGGGCACTAATGCTTTGAGGTAGATTTGTTAACATCGGGATTGTAAGATATGCGGCGTGTTCAAATGACACCGGACTTAATTGTACAAAGTGAACATACATATGATGTGCATGATGATGTCACTTCTGATGTAAGCAGCACATACCAGCCGTCTAGTTAATCCCATTTCATTACCCTCTGACTCAAAGTTTCCTCAGCAGACCGTTGAAATCGTAGAGAGTGTGATACAGAATTCTTCAAGAGTTGATCAGCGAGCCGTGATTCGATTTCTAACAGCTGAAGGATGTCGACCAGTTGATATTCATCGCAGAATGCTGGCAGTGTATGGCGACAAAAGTGTGGCAACCGTAAGCAAGCTCCGGCAACGGTCTACCCTACTGCATCATTGCTTCATCAATTTTGGCGATGGCATTTTCTGATGCAACATTATGCGTCTGACCTGGTATCGGGCGATCTTTCATTAATTCGCGTCCTTATCTAAACATCGTTGTCCAGTTCTTCACTGTTGTCTTCGACACACACTTTTGACACTATACATTGCCTGCATTTTGCGATGAATGTCAACTGGTCGACATCCTTCAGCTGTTAGAAATTGATTCACTACTCGCTGATCAACTCTAAACCAAGTCTGCTGAGAAAACTTTGAGCTGGAGGAAAATGAAATTTTGCAAACTTGACGGTTGGAATGTGCTGTTTACATGAGAAGTGGCTTCATCATGCACATCGTATGTATGTTCACTTGGTGCAGTTAGGTCCGGTTTCATTTGAACACGTCTCGTTCTAAGCAGGACAGTAAAGTTACGTGGCTGTTCATGTATGTTAACATGTAGATACTAAGATGCTATGTATGACATTAAATAGCAAAATTGGTTGGTTAACATGAAGGTATTAAGATACTATATAGAACATTGAAGCTTGGTATAATTCTGTTGGCATGGTGACAAGATAACATGTTGAACATTAGCAAACAGTGTCGGTCTGTTAACATGTGGATATTAAGATACTATATAGTTCATTACAGCGTGATATTAGTCTGCTAACACTTAGATAGTAAGATATTGTGTAGGACATTAAAACTTACTGTCTGCCTCTTAACATGGGGATAGTAAGATACAAGTTTTAACACTAAAGCTCGCTGTCTGCCTGTTAACATGGTGATAGTAAGACATAATTTTTAACACTAAAGATTGGTGTCTGCCTGTTAACATGGGGATAGTAAGATACAAGTTTTAACACTAAAGCTTGCTGTCTGCCTGTTAACATGGGGATGACAATATATTATGTATTATACAAAAATGGGGTGTTGGTCTGCTTCTCTTGATATGTGGATAGCAAGATTCTTTGTAGCACATTCAAGCTCAGTGTTGACCTGCTAACATGGTGGCAGTAAGAAACTATATAAAGCATCAATGTTCTGGGTTGGTCTTTAACATCTGGATAGTAGATACTGTGTAAGGCATTAAGTTTAGAGTTGGTTTGTTAATATGTGGATTGTTCTGTGCAGGACATTACAGCTTTATATCGGTCAGATAACATTGAGAGAGAACAATATATTACAGGACATTAAAGATTGGTATTGGTCTGCATATACACAAATATCAAGTTACTATGTAGGACGGTAAAGCTTGATGTCTGTTTACATCTGCAAACATGGGAATAGTATGACACTTTGTGGGACAATACAGCTTGGTATCTGTTGGTTAATATTAAGAAAGTAAAATATTATATAGAAGACAGGATTCAGCCTGTTAACATGTGTATAGGTAGATTTTGAGTAAGACATTGAAGCTTCATGTTGGTATGTAGGCATGTGGATAGTAAGATACTATGTAGGATATTAAAGCTTTGTGTTAGTCTGTTAACATGGGGATAGTAAGATACTATGTAGAATATTAAAGATTTGTGTCAGTATGTTAACATCTGGATAGTAATATATTATGTAGGATATTTCAGCTTTGTGTCAGTATGTTAACATGTGGATAGTAAGATACTATTTCAGTCATTAATGCTTAGTTTCAGTTTGTACATTATCTCAATTGTAGATCGATTTGAGTATTAGCTTCTGATGGTAAAACTGGTAGAGTTCGTAACCAAGTCACTTCATGCTCCAGACTCTCTCTTGTAGCCTGTGGAGTATAAAACATAGATATGAATGGCTCAAATACCACTCTGGAACACAACCAAGAACAAAACCTACGTTGTAACAAAAATGCCTTCATCAGGTACATCGGTTAATACACATAAGAATATCAAACCCATCATGACAGTAGAGATGAATGTATTGAAAAGAGGGATGAACACATCAAAAAGTAATATGAACACAGAAGAGATACGAATAACGAAGCTCATCATCTGTGTTGACCTGTGATCTGAAGTATCTTTTTACTTATGCACTTCATGGCTGTCAGTCGATGCAGATCCTGAGTTCAGTATATTTTGTCATGTGTTCTTATCTGCGTTTATGTGCTCATTTCTACATCCACAAAGTACACTACGACCTTCCATCTATTCCAGTACAGAGGTGTGGTTCCGATCAGAAAAAAAGGCGTCCGACAGGAAGATCCTATCTCACCGTACCTTTTCTCTGCGGGCTTCGAATCAACCATCTCGCGTTGCGATTGGGGGGACTTTTGAATCAGCGTTGATAGCAGGTGTTTGTGTCTCGTGGGTACCAGACTGCTTTTGCTGTGCTCCAACGGTCATCAGTTTTCTGAAGCAGGTGACCAGCCCAGCGATGCTTTACCTTGTCTGCGTGGGTAACTGTATCCTTCACGAATGCCATTTCACGAAGGTCGGTGTTGTGACAGCCTTTCAAACGTTGGTTGTGGAGCGCGATGCCGATCATAGAGGGTCTATAGAGGGAGCCTTGGGTCCCTCTGGACTAAATTTATTTTATAAGAGTAAGAGACCACGTTTTTGCGGCATAGCACATTGCAGGTAGAACTGTGGAGTTGAATATGAAGGCGTCCAAGTTCTGGTCGTGGGTATGGTCTAGTGCCATCTTTATGGACTAGAAAGCCGCCCAGTCCTAGCGGCGACATCTTGTTAATTCTGGGTTTAGGTCGCTCGCTTGTTCAATAGGCCTCCCAGGAAAATATATTCCTCCATGTTCTCCAGATTTAGGCTATCGAGGATAACTAGGTCATTGATAGTGCAGCGTTTACTCATGAATTGTTGTCCTTGCGGTGTTCATCTCAAGGCCCGTCTTTCTCTCCCTACTTTCTAAAGCATAGCTACCATTCGGTTGGCGTCTTTGACTGTTTCTGTGATGAGCACTATGTCATCTGCGAAGCAGATACGGTTGTCGTTTGCCATTGATATTGATTCCAAAGGCGGTCCTGTCACATTGTCTGGTGATGGATTCCAGGCATGCGGAAAAGAGAACTGGTGAGATAGAATCCCCTCTTGCAAATACCTTTTTTGGACGGATACTTTTGCTGGTCTTTGGAAGGAGTGAAAGGTTTTCGTACATTCTTGAGTAGCAGTTAGCAAGTGTTCTCTCCTAGCCGTGATCAATGTCTTAGTCCAGCAGCGAGTGTCAGACAAGTAGTGGGTCTACAGAGTCAAATGGTTTCTTATAGTCGTTAAAGGTGAAGATTTAGGTGGTCAGGTAATCCATAGCTGTTTCAATTAGGCGGTAACAGGTTGAGATGTGTTCCATTTCGCTGCATGTTCTCCGAAAACCAGCCTATTCGATCGGTTGCGGGGCATCGATGGTATGATGGATTCTAGCTTGTATACATTTAGTCCAGAGTTTGTAGGTGACCAGGAGAAGCGTAATTAGGCCGTAGTTTCCAAGGTCTTCCTTGTCTCATTTTGTATGTAGAAGTATCGTTTTGGAGTTACAGGAGACTATGTACTGTCCCTGTGTATGTTATATAACGTTTATCTAAGGCTAGATTGGGTGGTAGTCCGTGGGCGTTGAGGTGATCTGTAGTGATGGTATCCACTCCGGGTAGTTTATTACGGGGCAATCTCTCAAGGGCGTGGCTGATTTCTGAGGGTAGGATGTTTGGAAAGGGGTGAAAGTGGGGATTGGATTGTGATTAGTGGAAGGTCAGCTAACTTGAATAATTATGTATGTTTTGCCTGTTCTGATGTCTTTCACAATCGTTTCCTGAAGACTGAACAATGCAAGTGTATCTGTTAACCTACAATAATTAGGATTGATGCGAGGTAGAAGACAAAACGCAGTAACCTAAGTAGTAATAAGAATTTGAGAAAGGAAAGGTTTACGAGATGTCAAAACATAGAGAAATGACCCGATCGGCACCGCTGGGTCTTTGGCTGGACTCGGTGACGTGCCTGACAAGACAGGAGACAAGGCCTTTCGTGTCGTCATCAAGCTCAATCCTTGTCTAAAAATAGATATGTGAAACATTCATACACGATGGAGATGGGCAACTTATAGAGCATCAAAAAGGAGATAATGAGAAACCAAAGGACCGAGGTATTGGCCTGGAGAGCAAATCTGAACCCGTTAAATTGTTTTAACTTGATATATAGAATACACATAGGAACTACTAGAAACCTACCAAGTTTGGAATCCTTGCTTCTTATAGCAGTACGGCCAAGATTTGATTGTTTCTCAGAGAGCTTTGTCTGTGGTAACAGTACGGCCAAGACTTGATTGTTTCTCAGAGAGCTTTGTGTGTGGTAACAGTACGGCCAAGACTTGATTGTTTCTCAGAGAGCTTTGTGTGTGGTAACAGTACGGCCAAGACTTGATTGTTTCTCAGAGAGCTTTGTGTGTGTTAACAGTACGGTCAAGACTTGATTGTTTCTCAGTGAGCTCTGTGCATGGTAACATTAAGGCCGAGACTTGATTGTTTCGTAGACAGCTTCGTGTGTATTAGATGAATTATATGATTTATTTTTTAAATGCCCGTTTGCGGCAGACGAATTGGGATTTTTAGAATAAAAGCAGGACACAGTGTGCAATTTTATGTCTTATAAGTACTACTAAAAGGGGAATAGCGCTCAAACAATTAAGATAGCATCTTCAAACGTTCACAGTAGTCCACTGAAATCAAGCTAGAATAATCAAACATTCACAGTAGTCCACTGAAATCAAGCTAGAATAATCAAACGTTCCCAATAGCCCACTGAAATCAAGCTATAATAATGAAACGTTCACAGTAGTCCAGTGAAATCAAGCTAGAATAATAAAAACTTTCACAGTAGTCCACTGAAATCAAGCTATAATAATAAAACGTTCACAGTTGTCCTCGGAAATCAAATTAGAACCTTCAAACTTTCACAGTAGTCCTGGGAAATGAAGACATTTTCTTGGGGGACACCATACATTCCAACCGATCCCGGTAGATACCAGATTAAGAATGACCGTAGCGATGTAGCTGATTCGGACACTTATAAACTAAAATCTTTAACAACGAAAAATGGAACGCGAGTTCTGACCGGCTGCTGACCTCGAGTCATGGTCTGGTGACTGGGAAAGTAAATGGCAGATTGAGTGTGTCAATGACCAGCTGTTGTAAGTTTGCGAGCTTTTATCTCGACCATTTTACTCACTTTTTCCAACTATGTTTTGATAGTACCTTTGGTAATTTTCTACCATCCCCTGGGTACAGTGGTACAAGGTTCTTCCTTCAAATATCGGAAGGTGCTGGACATTGTAGACCTGATCTTTTATAAGTATTTTTAGACGTTGACCACATTATCACCTTCTATGTCACCAACATGGTTAGACAGTGGATCCATGGACACTAAACACACCTTTCGCTGATAGGCAGATGGACTAGCAAAAAGAAGAAATCAAGACAAGAACAGCCACATGCAGTACCAGCTCTACAAACACTTAAATAGCTCATAAGAACAGCAAACAAAGAAATGTGAATGGACAGATGAACCATGGACAATACGATGGAGGTCTACATGTATATGACAATCCTCAATCCAAATGACTGAATCAATCAACTCACAAGCAAGGACCAGAGCACTTTTTGTTTTTGGCTGAGAGTAATCCACATCCCACGTGACAAGCACCTGAACATAATCCAACGACAACACACACTAGTGCCAGATGTGTACACGCCCATACGAAACCGTTGGTCATCATCTCTTTGAGTGCTCGGCAATCTCTGTTAGGAAAATGCTTCTTCCTAAGAGGTTTGATAAATGCAGCACTTTGTATGTCACTAATCAATAATTAACAATAAGTGCAGATAGCATTATATGGCATTTGGTCGAAGGGCAGGAAGCCCGCTGCTTTTAGATCGGTAACAACGTATGATCAGGCAAACCATATTGATTGGGCATGTTAGACAACGTTGGGTAAAATAACAGTTAGACAACAAACGATTAGAAACAGGTTTACTTTGAAATGCTAGAGCCGATGCTTCACATTGGATCAACTGCTACGGGATTGCATGTATACCTTTTAATTCGCATTATTCTTTTACAGGTTTAGTGATATTACGAGATTAATATCTGAGTAACAACATGTTGTCTATATGGGCATTCACAAGCAAAAACAAATATGATTCTCTGTATAAGCAAAATCTGACTTCTAACTCACTGTATGATCGGTGCACTACAGTAAACATCCCGAGATGTCTGGAATCTTTGGGTATGACAAGCACAAGAATCACACCCCTGCCCTACAGAGAGCATGTCGTAAGAAGCGACTAACTCTGTGATATGGCATATTATCAGTCATGATTAGGTGGTTTGTTAAGAGCAGCAAAGATGGCGCCTAACATGCTGCGAGTCAACTTGCACTAGTATTTGAGTCTATTAAGATGGACTCGTATATCGATTAACTACCCTCCGTGATACTTGTTACAACGCAATGGAGTAATAAGCTGCTCGAACCTAACCCACTAAACAGGAAATCCTCCTCCCGACTATATCAATTTCACGCCAGAGCTGTGACACGCATAGGGGCATGGTGATTATGTAGAACTACATTTAGACTAAGACTAAGACTTCAGCAAACATAACAGGATAGAACACACCAGGAAAAATACATGGTCACCTATGAAGAAGCTAAAGCCATAATAAAAGGACAAGAAAATGTAAAGTAGGAGGAAGACCACCATAAACACCACACATTTGACGGATACTACTAACTGTCCAGAAAAGATCAGGTTATCATACCATGTCACCGAACTGGTCACAACAAAACGAGACTCCACCTGTACTCCAAGCTCAACATATGTACCACCAGCTCATGTTACTGCGGACTTACAAACATGACAGCACCACATGTACTTCAAGTCTGTCCCCAGCACCACATGTACTTTATGTCTGCCCCCAGCACACAGATCTGAGGTGGATGTCCCCAGCACACAGTTCTGAGGTGGATGGCCCCAAGCACACAGATCTGAGGTGGATGTCCCCAGCACACAGTTCTGAGGTGGATGGCCCCCAGCACACAGATCTTAGGTGGATGCCCCCAGCACGTATATCTGAGGTGGATGCTCCCAGATCTGAGGTCGATGCCCTCAGCACACAGATCTGAGGTGGATGCTCCCAGATCTGAGGTGGATGCCCCCAGCACACAGATCTCAGGTGGATGTCCCCAGCACACAGATCTGAGGTGGATGCCCCCAGATCTGAAGTGGATGCCCCCAGCACACAGATCTGAGGTGGATGCTATGTCCTAGTCCGACTCCCCTCAATGAGAAACTCTATGGCACTGCTGAGACACTGACAAAGCCAGCAGAATTTATTGAAGAATCGGGAGTCCCAATTGAAATGAGCAATGATCGCAGAAGAAAGAAGAAAAAAAGAAGAATCTGTTATTGTCCGTTTATTGGCCAAAGTGGCAAGCTTGAATGTGCTAAATGAAGATAATGGATTGAGACAGATCTGTTAATTTATTTTGGAATCAAAATACAAGTTAATAATTAGCGTATCCTATCTGGCATGGCGTCTTACATTCGTTCATCAACTCGCTCACTCACTCACCTCTCACTTGCTCACATTTACTCACTCAACCCTTACTCATAACACAGCCGCCTAGTTCCTCTGTTACTCACTCTCTCACCACTCACACACCCATTAAGTAACTCACTCAGTAACTTACCTCTTCCTTATCGCACTCATCTACTGACTCGCTCTACCACTCACTTTCCAACTCACTCACACATTCACCCACCTACTCGCTCACCCATGACTAAATCGCCCATTCTCTAACCCACTAACCCCCTCTCATCATCCCTCACTCACTCTTCCACCCACTCACTCGTTCTCACTATTCCTCACTGACTCTATAACTCACTCACAACCACTCATTCACCCCGCCTGTTGTCCATCACACACATCACACAGCCTTCAGTTCAAGCTCAGGACCGAAGAGTGACGGTCACACGACTCTCTCTGATTCCAGGTCAAGTAACACACAGAACCTTACCGGAACATTTCTGACAGGTGGCTTCCATCTAACTACGTCAGGACTATTGATTGGACTTCTTCTAGCTTAAAGCGTAAGTTCTTCAACGTTTTTAAATTCAACAAATAAACTCATCTTCCTTTCATGATTACCAACGTTTTTAAACTAAACAAATAAACTCATCTTCCTTTCTTCTTCTTCTTCTTCATCGTACGTAGTCAGACATCAACCTTTATTTTTTCGAAAAAAAGCAGCGGTCATCCTGAGGCTGTCGACACTGCCATAGAGCTTGTCTAGTGTTGCCACTGGTGATGGCCACATTCGCTCTCTCTGATCCTCGTATGTCGGGCAGTTTTGCAGCAAATGCTCAGCGGTCACTTTCCCGGTACCACACGGGCATTCGTCAGTGCCACCTATCTTCAATGTGTTGAATAGGTGGTACCTCAGTCTATTGTGGCCAATGCGAAGTCTGAAAACCACGACCTGCTTTCTTCTGTTCAACTGGTAATAGGCATCGTTTTTGTGTAGCCAGTATGTTCGGTTTCCCATTTGGTCATGTATCTAGCTCTAATAAGCCGTTTTGACTCTTCGTATGTTGTGGTTGTGGTAGTCTTGCACCTTCTTTTACCAGTCTGTCTGCCTCCTCGTTGCCTTGGATGTTGCAGTGGGATGAAACCCACTGTACCACTACCCTTTTTGGTGCGGACTGCTGGCATAGTTGACTGAGTACTGCTCTTAAATGATTAAGTTCAGTATTTTTCTGGCTTTTTAGTGCTGTGACTACGGCGAGAGCATCTGTAAGCAGGACTATATGGCTTTCATTCCTTTTACCTGTCACCATTTCTTCCACTGCCGCCCTCGGGGCCTCTGCCTCCGCTCTGAAATTGCTTGTGTATTTTCCAGTAGCGAATGACAGTGTTATTTTTCTGCCATTTGGTAGGTTCAGAAATGCTCCTGCCCCTTCGTTCTGTGTAGTGTTTGTTACAGAACCGTCGGTGTATGCATGGGTCCAGTCCATGCTTGGGTAGTTTTTCGTTATGTAGCTCAGGTTGGTATCTCTTCTTTCTTTTTCAGTCTGGCAGTTTTTGTTTCCAATACCTGGTATATTTTCTACTACCTTTGGAAATATATGCTGCCTCCAGGTAGGTTTTCGTGCAGTAGGGATGGGTTTTGGTGTTGTTAGTGCGTTCATAGGGTCTTCGTGCATCTTTGCTTTGGCTATTTCTGCAAAGTTTATCCGCTTTAGTTTCCCATTTCCTCTTTAGTTTCCCATTTCCGAAATTGTTTAGTCTCTGGTGCATTGGATGGTCAGTCCGTCTTCTGAGTTTCTCTGATTGCTGCTGGGCTCTGCAGTCTCTTCTGTCGGTCATGGATTGCAGTTTTGTAATCTTTTCAAGTTCTACAATTGGCGTTGACTTCATGCCTCCTGTTATAACTCTCATGGCTTGGTTTTGGTGTTTGCTAATTTTATCGAAGTTCGCCTTTGCTGATGTTGTACAGTTTCTTTAGTATACTTTCGTCTGCTCCCCAGCTTGTGCCAGCAAGTTTCCTCATGATTGCCATTCTTTCTCTGGCTCTCATTCGGTTTCTCTCGATCTGACTTTTCCATGTCATGCGCTGATCAGATGTGACTCTCAGGTAGTTTGGGTTGTAATGTGGCTGCAGGTATTTGCCGTTAAGACTGATTTTTTGTGTTTTGGGGTTTGTTTGATAGCGAGAATATTGTACATGTGGTTTTGTCCTCGTTTATTTTGACCAGCCATGAGTTCGACAACTCTTCCAGCGATGTTAGGGCCTGCTGCATCCGATTTCTTGCTATGGTGATATTCTTTTCAGAGGTCCACATAGCCAGATCGTCTGCAAACATTGAGCTATGGACTCTTCTTGGTATATTCTCTGTTATGTTATTTATATTCACCAGGAAGAGTGTGGGTGACAGTACTCCCCTTGGTGTACTCCCTGCTCAAGTGTCACCTTTTTGCTCATCTGCCCTTGTACTTGAACTCTGGCCGTTCTGTTTTTGAGGTAGTGACTGATCCATTTGTACATTTTTCCACAAACATCACTTCTTCTTAGCTTGACTCTAATTCCCTCTTTCCAGACTTATTCAAATGCCTTTTCTATGTCCACCCAAACCGCTACTGTGTGTTTTTGCTCCTGGTAGGCATCTTCTATTTCTTGGGCTATGAGGATGACCTGATCCTCAGTGGTTCTATGCTGTCTAAAGCCTGCTTGCTGTGGAATTAGTATGTGTTTTTCTTCCAGATGCCACATCAGTCTGGTGTTTATCATACGTTCCATCAGTTTGCCTACGCAGCTCAGTAGGGAGATAGGCCTGCAGTCTCTTCTGTCGGTCATGGATTGCAGTTTTGTAATCTTTTCAAGTTCTACAATTGGCGTTGACTTCATGCCTCCTGTTATAACTCTCATGGCTTGGTTTTGGTGTTTGCTAATTTTATCGAAGTTCGCCTTTGCTGCTGTTGTACAGTTTCTTTAGTATACTTTCGTCTGCTCCCCAGCTTGTGCCAGCAAGTTTCCTCATGATTGCCATTCTTTCTCTGGCTCTCATTCGGTTTCTCTCGATCTGACTTTTCCATGTCATGCGCTGATCAGATGTGACTCTCAGGTAGTTTGGGTTGTAATGTGGCTGCAGGTATTTGCCGTTAAGACTGATTTTTTGTGTTTTGGGGTTTGTTTGATAGCGAGAATATTGTACATGTGGTTTTGTCCTCGTTTATTTTGACCAGCCATGAGTTCGACAACTCTTCCAGCGATGTTAGGGCCTGCTGCATCCGATTTCTTGCTATGGTGATATTCTTTTCAGAGGTCCACATAGCCAGATCGTCTGCAAACATTGAGCTATGGACTCTTCTTGGTATATTCTCTGTTATGTTATTTATATTCACCAGGAAGAGTGTGGGTGACAGTACTCCCCTTGGTGTACTCCCTGCTCAAGTGTCACCTTTTTGCTCATCTGCCCTTGTACTTGAACTCTGGCCGTTCTGTTTTTGAGGTAGTGACTGATCCATTTGTACATTTTTCCACAAACATCACTTCTTCTTAGCTTGACTCTAATTCCCTCTTTCCAGACTTATTCAAATGCCTTTTCTATGTCCACCCAAACCGCTACTGTGTGTTTTTGCTCCTGGTAGGCATCTTCTATTTCTTGGGCTATGAGGATGACCTGATCCTCAGTGGTTCTATGCTGTCTAAAGCCTGCTTGCTGTGGAATTAGTATGTGTTTTTCTTCCAGATGCCACATCAGTCTGGTGTTTATCATACGTTCCATCAGTTTGCCTACGCAGCTCAGTAGGGAGATAGGCCTGCAGTCTCTTCTGTCGGTCATGGATTGCAGTTTTGTAATCTTTTCAAGTTCTACAATTGGCGTTGACTTCATGCCTCCTGTTATAACTCTCATGGCTTGGTTTTGGTGTTTGCTAATTTTATCGAAGTTCGCCTTTGCTGCTGTTGTACAGTTTCCTTAGTATACTTTCGTCTGCTCCCCAGCTTGTGCCAGCAAGTTTCCTCATGATTGCCATTCTTTCTCTGGCTCTCATTCGGTTTCTCTCGATCTGACTTTTCCATGTCATGCGCTGATCAGATGTGACTCTCAGGTAGTTTGGGTTGTAATGTGGCTGCAGGTATTTGCCGTTAAGACTGATTTTTTGTGTTTTGGGGTTTGTTTGATAGCGAGAATATTGTACATGTGGTTTTGTCCTCGTTTATTTTGACCAGCCATGAGTTCGACAACTCTTCCAGCGATGTTAGGGCCTGCTGCATCCGATTTCTTGCTATGGTGATATTCTTTTCAGAGGTCCACATAGCCAGATCGTCTGCAAACATTGAGCTATGGACTCTTCTTGGTATATTCTCTGTTATGTTATTTATATTCACCAGGAAGAGTGTGGGTGACAGTACTCCCCTTGGTGTACTCCCTGCTCAAGTGTCACCTTTTTGCTCATCTGCCCTTGTACTTGAACTCTGGCCGTTCTGTTTTTGAGGTAGTGACTGATCCATTTGTACATTTTTCCACAAACATCACTTCTTCTTAGCTTGACTCTAATTCCCTCTTTCCAGACTTATTCAAATGCCTTTTCTATGTCCACCCAAACCGCTACTGTGTGTTTTTGCTCCTGGTATGCATCTTCTATTTCTTGGGCTATGAGGATGACCTGATCCTCAGTGGTTCTATGCTGTCTAAAGCCTGCTTGCTGTGGAATTAGTATGTGTTTTTCTTCCAGATGCCACATCAGTCTGGTGTTTATCATACGTTCCATCAGTTTGCCTACGCAGCTCAGTAGGGAGATAGGCCTGCAGTCTCTTCTGTCGGTCATGGATTGCAGTTTTGTAATCTTTTCAAGTTCTACAATTGGCGTTGACTTCATGCCTCCTGTTATAACTCTCATGGCTTGGTTTTGGTGTTTGCTAATTTTATCGAAGTTCGCCTTTGCTGCTGTTGTACAGTTTCTTTAGTATACTTTCGTCTGCTCCCCAGCTTGTGCCAGCAAGTTTCCTCATGATTGCCATTCTTTCTCTGGCTCTCATTCGGTTTCTCTCGATCTGACTTTTCCATGTCATGCGCTGATCAGATGTGACTCTCGGGTAGTTTGGGTTGTAATGTGGCTGCAGGTATTTGCCGTTAAGACTGATTTTTTGTGTTTTGGGGTTTGTTTGATAGCGAGAATATTGTACATGTGGTTTTGTCCTCGTTTATTTTGACCAGCCATGAGTTCGACAACTCTTCCAGCGATGTTAGGGCCTGCTGCATCCGATTTCTTGCTATGGTGATATTCTTTTCAGAGGTCCACATAGCCAGATCGTCTGCAAACATTGAGCTATGGACTCTTCTTGGTATATTCTCTGTTATGTTATTTATATTCACCAGGAAGAGTGTGGGTGACAGTACTCCCCTTGGTGTACTCCCTGCTCAAGTGTCACCTTTTTGCTCATCTGCCCTTGTACTTGAACTCTGGCCGTTCTGTTTTTGAGGTAGTGACTGATCCATTTGTACATTTTTCCACAAACATCACTTCTTCTTAGCTTGACTCTAATTCCCTCTTTCCAGACTTATTCAAATGCCTTTTCTATGTCCACCCAAACCGCTACTGTGTGTTTTTGCTCCTGGTAGGCATCTTCTATTTCTTGGGCTATGAGGATGACCTGATCCTCAGTGGTTCTATGCTGTCTAAAGCCTGCTTGCTGTGGAATTAGTATGTGTTTTTCTTCCAGATGCCACATCAGTCTGGTGTTTATCATACGTTCCATCAGTTTGCCTACGCAGCTCAGTAGGGAGATAGGCCTGTATCCATTTGGATCTGTTTTATCTTTTCCTTTCTTTGGTACTGGTACAAGTACTGCGCCTTTCCATGCCTGGGGTACAGTACCCCTTTTCCAGCTTTGGTTCAGGACTGATAGTATTTTCCTCTTTGCTGTTTGGCCCAGCCCCATCAGCATTTCGTTTGTTATCCTGTCTTTCCCGTCCTTTCATGATTACCAACGTTTTTAAACTAAACAAATAAACTCATCTTCCTTTCATGATTACCAACGTTTCTAACCTAAACAAATAAACTCATCTTCCTTTCATGATTTCCACCATTTCTAAACTAAACAAATAAAGTCATCTTCCATTCATGGTCACCAACGCTTACAAAAATCTGACAGGAAGTCCCACTCGCTGTCGGCCTCTAGATTTCCCTGATAACTTTTAAACCAATTAACGTTATTCAATATAATTTGACATGAAGATAGTGTGAAACAGTTGAGCGACGATGAACAACGTATTGTGGCTACAGCAGGAAGTAGCTATATGCCATACCTCAAATGTCAGCACGGCTGACATTACTTCCTTCTTTAATTAAAGATGTGTCTCTTCTAAGTGACTTTGACCACGAAAGTCGCCTGATCTTACTCTACCTGATTTCTTCCTATGCTGCATACTGAAATGGAAAGTGTTTTTCAACAAGTCAAGGAAATCTCGGGAAACTACTGGCGGGAAACTGAGTCTGTAACTCCTAGTGTTTTTGTAAATACCTTCCATAACATGGAGAGTCGTGTGCAGGCAAGCCTTGATGCTAATGGTGACCACTTACAACTATTAGTATCATTATGTTCCTCACACATCAAGGTTCCATCACAAATGTTATTGAATTACGTTGATTAATTTAAAAGTTGTAAGGGAAAACCAGGGGCGGGAAGTGCGTGGGACACCCTGTAACGTGTCTGATCTTTTCCCTAAAACAGACCAAGTTTGACTTCACATTAGACTTTACTCAATCGTCCATCTTCTGTAAATAGAGTTTTGAAGTCTTGTTTATGTCCGTTGTGGCTCACAGTTAATAGTTATTCTATCTCAGATTGACTGACCTAATAATTTTCATTGTTCCTACTTCAGAAGAGTGTAGAATATATTTATAGAAAACCATCATCTATCAAACTGACTTGATACATTATTATGTGGGATAACTTTCAACACCACTTTCCAATTTTCAAAACCACTTTTCATCACGAAAGTCATCAATATCATAGTTAAGACATGTTTCGAAATTTGTGCTGCAATATGTCATTTCCGGAAATGTGTGTACTGTGTAGATGACCCTATAAAATGGCCAAAATCTAAGCGGTACAGCTCAAAATATACCTTAAAATAATAGTTCACCTGTCACATCAGGAAACGGGTGGCTTGGAAAATGGGGTATTTACACACACCCTGATATATGGGTGTCACATGTCCCAAAGATTAAGGCCTCATTGAATGCTTTTTTTTTCTAGGGTGCAGACCTGCTGTGATTAATGGAGTACTAAGCGGTCAACTCAGAACAGCAGTAACTGCTTCAATCTCTATTGTATATTGTTTAGAGTTTGGTAATAGTGTTCGTCTAACAAATATAATGAATTTTTGATAGATTTTGGCTCTCACTCTGTAACTTTGACTAACTCCATGTCTCCACAACATCTATACTGTTTTCATTGCCTTCACTTGCAGGACAATTCCATCTGATTAGTCGCACTGGTAGGATAGAGAAGAGTGTTGAGGCTCACAAAAGACAAGGGAGCCGTTTTGTGTGGGAGATGGAGTTATGATGGGACGGCTCTGGTCACAGCAGGAGAGGATGGCCAGGTGAAAATCTGGTCAAGAAGTGGGATGCTGCGATCAACTCTCACACAGAACAGTAAGAATATGTCTCGTTGAGCAGTGGCGTACTTTGTGTGATCAACGGAAGGGTTGCCACTCTGGCATAATTTGTCCGTATGATATTTTCTTTGGGATAAGGGCAAGAAGAGTTGTTTGTAAAAATGTTCTAATATCTAACTTATTTTATCGTAGTAATAGTTCTTTTTCTTCTTCGTTCGTTGTCAATCTACCGCTAGTAAGCCCTGAAAAGGGGTTGCAAGTGTCAGGATGTAGTCCGGAGAATGGAATGCGTTGTGTCAGAGTTTACAGCTTGACTGCAATATTTGCACCTTTCAGTCCGATATATCCGACTTCAGCAGGCATTTTTGAGTACCTGGCTAGCCTTCCCTCTTCAATCCTTTCTACTTAGCAGCTTGCTATCCAGGATTACCATGTGGAGGTGTAGAAAATTCTTCACAGATCTGGTTTACTGGCCATGACTCGTAACAGTCAGCTATGGGTTGCTGACCGCAGCAGCTCATGCGCTGCTCAGCATTTCAATCCTTTAGTAATACTAAAAAGAGCGTTCGATTAACGCAGTAGTAGAGCACTCATGGCAAAGGTATTGGGTACAAATTCCGCTATTTCTATACTCCATTTAACCAAGTTCTAAATTGGTACCTGGCACATGACCAGGGAAGTCGAAAACAGGATAGAGCCACCCTACCTCATACAAGCTGTGTCTTAATACAACACTGGTCTCTTAACAACTTCTATTTTCCAACATTAGTGTAACTACTATGGGACAAACCTTTACTTTCATTTACTAATAGCAATAACAGTTTCACATTTTAAGCAAAGATGGTGACAACATCAGACGTGTGCTGCAAGATGTGTTCTCATATTGCTGTAAAAACCAATCCTGGCACAGCAGACTCTGCTCCACTCGGGCCGCACGTGTGTGAAGTCGTCGTACATTCTGTTATTGTGGGTGGCACTCTTTCTTTGAGTCTCCTTGATAGTGTTTTGCTCTACAATCCGAGCACCTCATGCGCCAGCTGGAATGGTTCACATATCATAGTATTTTATAGCTCTGAAGCTAGCTTGCTGTTATTATTCTAATTTTCATGGTGGCCTGACCGGTGTCATATTATAGGGAATATTTAAAACTTTAGCGATATTTTGTTTTGTTATGGGTTTTTTTGTCATGGATTGCCGCTAATGATCATTAACCTGTTCTTCTGCATTCGTTCTGAAACAGACGTAATGTCTTAGTTTACACCGAGGCTGCCATATCTGTACCTATCCGCTCAGCACATAAGATTTCAGCTGGCATTTTTGGGTCTGCCTTCCCACTTGAATCCCTAATCTCAGCCAGGCTGCATGATTGCAGTCTGTTTCCAGGGCCGCCACAGGTATGAGTGATAAGAGAGGACAAGTTTCACATGATCAGAGTGGCAAGGGTATGGGAATCAGTTCAGGTGATAGGGATAACTCACTTAATGGCTTAAGTAAAAACCAGCTGTCACCTTGTTGCTTTATGGCAAACTTATGTTGGTAGTGGAGTCATTTTAGGCGGAATAGGGTCTTGGTCAGCTGTTGTTTGCTGATCTTGGCATTGCTGGCTGCTGTCGGCTCATTCACAGCTGCATTTTCAGCTCACCCCCTCCGACTGCCGCTTGTTTTTGTAATTGTTACTGCTCAAATAGTGTGACCTTGATTGAGTGACCTACTTTCTCTGCTGACCTACTTTCTCTCTCTACTGGCCTGCTTTCTCTGCTGGCCTGTCATCTCTGTTTACTTTGCTTTAGTAACCTACTTTCTCTGCTGACCTACTTTCTGTCTGCTGACCTTGCTTGAGTGACCTACTTTCTCTGCTTATCAACTTTATCTCTTTACTGGCCTGCTTTCTCTGCTGACCTTGCTTGAGTGACCTTCTCTCTGTACTGGCCTACTTTTTCTGCTGACCCTGCTTGAGTGACCTTTCTCTGCTGTCCTGATATTTCTGCTCTGCTGACATTGCATGAGTGACTCACTTTCTCTGCTGACCTACGTTCTTTGCTGACCTATGTTCTCTGCTGACCTACTTTCTTCACTGACCTACTTTCTCTGCTGACCTATTTTCTCTACTGACAGATTATATCCTCCTTCTTCGTCTAGGTATCCCAGTTTATGGCATTGCCTGGAGCCCTGACTCTGATCAAGTTCTTTTCACAAATGGCAGGCAGCTTGTGATTAAACCACTGCAAGCCAGTGCTAAACCCCAAATGGTTTGTATAAACATGACTTATCTGGCTATTCCTATTTGTATTTATTTATCTTTTTTGTCCCCCTCATTGTGATATTGTAACTGTATAGTCTTTTGACTCCTTTCATTTGGTTTTGTTGAGAATGCTAAGGGGCGAGTAGATAGCAGACATAGAGGCCTAAAACTTTAAGGTGTGTAGGCAGCCAGCTTAGACGACACTGGCTCTTAGTGCCAACCATCCATACCCACGACGAGTGGTTGAGTCTCAGGCTGCATGCTATGAGGATGATGTCTTTCCGATTTGATCTTGCCAGGTGGTGGGGGGGGGGGGGGGCAAGACTGTGATAGAGAAGTCATTTTCCATCCTGAATGTCCGTAGTCTGCTTTAAGCGCAGGAGGGTGGGAACGACCTCGGCAAGAGGGCTATGAATCCAAAATAGGCCATACATCTTTCTTGCTAAAAGTTTTAAGTTTCTGAGATACAAGAAGATGTAGGTGAGTGTGTTGAAAAATAGCACAAACATAGACTCACCAGTATTTTGTGTTGCTGGTGGGTAGGAAAACCTTTATTAAAGTCTAACAGAAGTTAGATTATCAATGTTTACAAGATCAGCATATCTGTTAGTTTCCACTAAAAACGTATTTATTGTATCTAGATAAACAGACTAAATAAATCTCAGGTCAGGTCAGGTCATCTTGTAACCGGTGAGGTCGTTGGGGCACACATGAAGACATCCTCACAACCCCACACCACCCTTCTCTGTCAGCGGCCGCTGCCTATGCCTCTTCTGGTCGGAGATTGGTCCATTCTTTTATGTTGTCCTCCCATCTCTTTTTGGGACGGCCTCTTCGTCGTCTGCCTTGCACCTTTCCGTGGAGGGTCGTATTTGCAAGACCATTTCATCTCGATATGTGACAGTGCCAAGCGAGTTTCCTTCTTTTGACAGTTGCCAAGAGGTCTTAAAAAGGCCCTATTGCTGTTGTAATTCTATCTCGTATTTCCTCATTTGTAACTCAATCTTTGTACGTGACGTTTAAAAGTCTTCAGAAACATCTCATCCTCAAGACATGTTTCCTTCGCTGAAGATCAACTGTAACTGTCCATGTCTCACAAGCATAGAGGAATATTGACAGGACCAGTGTATGCATTAATCTGATTTTTGTGCATAGAGCTAACCGTTTACCTTGCCAGATTTTGTTAAGCCGTGGAAGCGCTGCTATTGTCTGTGCTATTCTGGCAAACACCTTGCATTTTGATCCTTCATCACTGACAATCGACCCCATATATTAAAAACGGTCAACCACTTCAAGTTCCTGACCATTAGCTTTTATCTTGCTGTTGAAGCCCTCGGCGTTGTTGGTCATTACTTTTGTCTTTCCAGCGTTTATCTCAATACCATAGTCAAGAGCTGTTTCATCGAGCCTTCTGACCCATTCCTGGAGTTATGCTTCTTAACTCGCCAACCCGTCGATATCATAAAATAAATCTAACTCAGAAAAATTTGTTACAAAAACTTCCCCATTCTCAATAATGGGTGAATCTTCAAAATCTAGTGAAAAACAAAAGAAATCATTTCCAAATGTCTAACAAATTTCAAAATCGCCACTGTTTTTAACCTGACAGGATGGAAGTGGAACTCTCTACAATCGAAATAGCAGTATTTTCAACTCATTCTTACAGTAACCCGGTTGTCTATCTACGACGACTTGGCCTCGTTCCACTGCCGTTGCATGCTGCCAGCTCTAGAGTCATCACTTTATCTTATATAAACTATGGGGTTAATTCTATAGTAACAACTGAACATACTGCTCTTTTGATTATAGAGAGTTCCAACCTCCGTCATGTATGCCTAGATGAAGAAAATGGCGATTGTGAAATTTTGTTTGATATTTTGGAAAGGATTTCTGTTTTTCGCTTGAATTTGAAGATTCACCAGTTATTAAGAATTCGTGCTGACAATTGTTGGCAGTGCTTGTAAGAGTCTTTTCCTCATGTCTGCAAGTGCCTTGCACTCAATGAGTAGGTGTCTAACTGGACTGACTGGAGTGTACTGATGACAGGAATTGAACCCGGTACCTTTTGTTGTGAATAGCAAATGCTCTACCGCTATGCAAATCAGATGCTTATAACATTGTATATATTGTCAATGTTTGTTGTTATCTGATTATTCGTAATGACCTATATATTCACAGGAGGAAAATCTGTGGGCGTGTCTGGCTGCCATGGCAACCTATGCCAAAGATTTAAACACAGCTGAAGTGGCCTATGCAGCCATTCAGGAGGTCAGGATTCATACTGTGACTTTAAACTTATGACTTTTAAGTCATCTTTGTGATTTCTCTTTGTACATACAGCTGCAATGCATGCTCTCCGTCAATTCTTATTTTATAGTGAGGAAAATTGAAATAGTTGCCATTAATCGACGAGACAGGGAGGAATGAAGAAATCAGACAGAAAGTAGAAATGGCACAATGAATTTCATGTATAGACATGCTCCAGACACAGGACTACAGAACAAGCGGAAGATCAAGAAAATGATGGATTGGCAGTGTGAAAGAAACACTACAGAGGCATGGATTGAAAGTAAACACTACAAGAAAGATTGGACCTAACCACAACATCGAGCAACGTTACTGGACAGATGGAGCGGGACACATTTCCAACCGCTATTGTGGGATGTGTCTAGTCAGTGCTGTCTATCTATCTTCTTTGAATGTCAAACATGGCGAATAACACAGAAACGATGCTCTCCAGTTTGAACAGTGTCACACTACTTGTCCAAGTGCTTGTATTTTGTTTAGACCCATAGTTGAGCCCTCTCTGATGATCGTTCTGTGAAGAGTCTGTTTTGGCCTTCCTTTCTTTCTGCTGCCATCTGGAGCTCACACACCTCTGTAATAAGGGGTCTGTTACTGTTCATTCCAAGTACATGCCCGATGTATGTCCACCGTTTTTGTCTCTTATGATTGTAGAAAGATATTGCTGGTTGGTGATTTATCTCATTAGTTTGTTAGTCTTGAATTCTTTGCATCCAATGTTCAATAGTTTTCTAAGACATTCATTTTCAAAAGCACTCATTTATTTTCTAATGTCTTCATCATTTTCCAGCTTTTGCATTTGTATGTTAACATTGATATTATGTTGTAGTTAAACAGTCAAAACTTTGTTTGTTTGTTTGCTCATTGATTCTGATTTTCAGATGTTTGTTAGCTATCTATCTATTTGTCTGTCTGTCTATCTATCTTCAGTCCACTTATGTCGTTAGACATTGTGGGGAGGTGCGACCTCCTTTGTTTCATATTTTTTAGCAGGCCAATATCCTCTGGTGACTTGCCAGGTCAATCCCAGCATCGTGTTAGCCCCTGCAATATACAATCATCTATTTTTTGGGACTGGTGGTGGTGGAAGCGTAAATTAGAGCAAGGTAGACCCGCAGTCTGTCAGGCGTGATCTATCCCGTTCTGCTAATCACATAACCAAGACCTGATGTTATATCCACACAGTCCCATTTATGCAACATATTCTCTTTTAGACAAGAAGCCTAGAATAATTTGAGTAGATTTTTAACTTAAATTATTCTAGGCTTCTTGTCCAACAGAGAATATGTTGCAAAAATAGGACTGTGTTGGTAAAACATCAGGTCTTGGTTATGTGATTAGCAGAACTGGAAATGATGTTTTACATAACACAGGTGCCTACCGTAATGAGCTGAATATGATTGAGGATAATCTGACTTTGTTATCTTCTTCATTGTGCTAATATCTTTATGTCCTTGCAGGCGGACAAGGTTCAGTCCATCATCAACATTAAGGAGATCCCAATCAAGGAAGCTAGGAATGCTGAGATGGCTCTCTTATGTGGAAATCAGCAGGATGCTGAGGCTATCCTGTTACAGGCTGGTTTAATCTTTAGGACCATCATGTTAAACATCCAACTGTATAACTGGGACAGGTAGGAACTTCTGCAATGTCCACATTTCACACCTGTCTGTTTTACACCTGTTTTATTTTATTATTCTTCTTCTTCATTGTTGGTCGTTCTCAAACTCCCTCCACCAAGTCCTGATAGGAACTTTGTAAGTAGCAGGATGTTGTCCAGAGAATGGAATGCCTTGTGTCGTAGTTTACAGCTTGACTGCAATATTTGCACCTTTGGGTCCGACACATTTGACTTTGCAGGCATTTATTAGATCCCGGTTTAGCCTTCCCTCTTTGATCCCTTCTCCTCGGCCTGCTTGCTCTGTTGCAGCCTGTTATCCAGGATCATTGCATGGAGGCGTAGAAAGTTCCCCGGCCCAGAGGCTAGCAACTGCAGCTCATACACCACTCAACATCTTGGTCTTTTATTTTATTCAGAGGCGAATGTTGACTTTGAGGTGAACAGCAGGATTGACAAGCGGAGCACTGCGTTTAGGAGGCTGAAAAGCAAACACCTTGAGCCAATTGAGCATCTATATCACCAGCAAGGTAAAAGTATAACGCGCTATAGTGTTAACTGCTCTGCTGCATGCATGGTGAAACATGGACAGTGGATAACGGACAGACCAGACAGCGAAATCATTTTCACGTGACCTGTCTTCGTAGGCTGCTCAGGATTGGGTGGCAGGACGAGGTGTCCAACTCAGAAATTCTTAACAAGACTAACATGTTCAGCATACATACGCTTCTGCAAAAAGCCCAGATGAGATGGGAGGAACATGTCGTTTGCATGCCCAATGAGCACGTTATATGGTGAGCTGAAAACAGGCAGACGCTCATTAGTGGGACTGAAGAAATGCTGCAGAGACTCCTTGACAATCCCACCTGGTGCGCTAGCATCACCAAAGATGCTGAAATCACATAAAGAAAACTCCATTCATATACAAGCAATTTGAGGATGTGTCGGAATAATATGTAAATTTTATATGTAGGCGGTTTGAGAATGTGTTGGTTTATTATGTAAATTTGATATGTAGCCAGTTTGAGAATGTTTCAGTTTATTATGTGGATTTGATATGTAAGCAGTTTGAGAATGTTTCAGTTTATTATGTGGATTTGTATATGTAAGCAGTTTGAGGATATATCAATTTTTGAATGTTCCAGTTTTATTATGTGAAATTTAATTGCAGGTAGTTTGAAAATGTGTTGGTTTATTATGTGAATTTGATATGTAGTTTGAGGATGTATCAGTTTAAGAATGTGCAAGTTTTAATATGTGAATTTACTATCTAGGCAGTTTGAGAATGGGTTGGATTATTATGTGAGTTTAATATGTAGCCAGTTTGAGAATGTTTCAATTTATTATGTGGATTTTATATGTAGGCAGTTTGAGGATATATCAGTTCTTGAATGTTCCAGTTACAGTTTTATTATGTGAATTTTATATGTAGGTAGTTTGAGGATGTGTCGGTTTATTATGTGAATGTAGGTTGTTTAAGAATGTAGTTTATGTGAATTTAATATATAATATATAACTCAACTGTTGTAGTTAATTACAAATGATTTAGAATCTGTGTTTCTGTCACAGAGCGCTTGAGTTGGCAGTTAAACACAAGACCCACGTCGATACAGTGCTGGGACATAGGCAGAAGTTCTTGGCTAGGTTTGATAAATCAGAGACTAACAAGAGAAACTTGAAGTACAAGGAAGGGGTAAGCTGTCTTTGGTGGAAAGAGGAGAAAGAGGGAGGGGGGAATAGAGGCAGAGTGAAAGGAAAATATGATGGGAGGGAACACAGGCAGAGGAAAAGGAGAAGGTGACTAGAGCAAATAGAAGCAGAGTGAAATGTGAGGACGAAAGGAGTCTTGAGTGGGTGGGTGTGGTTTTACCTGCGTGTGTGTTGTAAATAAAAATATATTTAACATCCTCCCATGAATACTTGCATAGACAGAAAGTTAAGTAGTTTGGTCATCTCATGAAAATGAAACCAGATCGGCTGTCATTAAAACATACAACAGTAGCAGATTGGGGTTTACAGCCAAGACTCTGGGGCAAAAGGATAGACAATATTAAAGACGTCCTATGCCAGCATGGGCTCACAGCAACACATCTGGCCCAAGTGCGAGACCTACAGCTCCCCACTATGCTTCACTGCATCAGTGGGAGAATAAAGTAAAATATATACAAGGGGCATTCAAATCAAACCGGGGCTCGGTTGCAGTAAGACATTTGAATGATTTAAATGTTTTAGAAAAGGCCGTACATCCGTGAGGGATGCTCCCGGCCGTGGTGGCTCTCAACCCACCACAGTCATTCCTGTGAATATCCAGATTGTGGAACACCTTATTCTGGAGAATCAACGCACAACCTGTCGTTAAATTGCACAAGAGGCAAGTCTTTCTCTGGGTATGGTGAACACTATTATTCATGAACATCTGCACTTTCGGAAGGTTAGTCCATGTTGAGTGACAAGACAGCTTTCGCTTTTGACCGACTGAGAAGAGTTCAAACCTGCACTATATGCCATCTGCAGAATCTTGGCTGGGAGGTATTGCCACTTCCACCTTACAGCCCAGACCTTGCTACGTGTGATTTCCACCTGTTTGAACCCATAAAAGAACTCCTGGGAGGTCAGCACTGATGACGAAGTGAAAGAAGCTGTCCTGGATTGGTTCAGACATACTGACAAATCTGTCTACGCTGCAGCTTTTCAAGGATTACTTAAAAGCTGGGATAAGTGCATAAATGTTTGCAGGAGATTGTATTGAAAAATAAATGGTATTTTAACTACTTGAAAAACATTTTTTTTCCTCACAAAAAAAAAAGCTCCCGGGTTTGACTTGAACGCCCCTCGTGCATTTAAACCAACATCAAAACAAATGAAAGTGGAAATAGTAGTATTGAGGTAACAACAATTTGACCAAATCTGAGATCCAGAGAAATCAAGATTCACATCAAAGTTAGAATATTTAACTCCAATGTCAAGTCAGTGCTGCTGTATGGAGCGGAATTATAGAGAACGACCAAGACCATACAACAAATACTCCAGTTCTACATTAACAGATGCTTACAAAGGATAATGGACATAAAGTGGCAGGACATGGTGAGGAATGAAAACATATGGGGAGAGGAGCCAACAACCACCACTGGAACAACAAGTGAAGAAAATGCAGCTGGATAGGACATAATATGCTACAGAAGGCAACGTCAACATAGCCAGACATGCTCTTACATGGAATCCTCAATAGAAGAGAAATAGAGGTAGACCTAAAAATACATGAAGGACTGGAGCAGAAGATGCAGCAGGGAATGACTTACTTACTTACTTAGTCGCTCCTCTTCTACCCTGAGGTGTAGAGGTTTGCCAAAGAGAACGCCACACTGCTCTATTCGCGGTCTTTTTCCTGGCCTCTTTCCAATCCAGCCCTCTATCACTTAGGGACTGTCATATGTTGTCTTCCCAACGTACTTTGGGACGTCCTGGGGGTCTGCGTCCTTGACTTTTTATTTCCCATGACCGCTTTGGTATCCAATCTCCTTCCATTCTACAGACATGGCCAAACAACTGTAGTTAGGACTGCTCCACTCGTGTCTGCAAGGGTTGAACTTCGAGATTGTTACGTTTTGTCTGGTTACGGATCTTGTCCCTTTTTATCACCTGAACCGCCTTTCTTCGATACATCATTTCTGAAATTTGTGATTGCCTCTCTTGGACTGTAGTCATTGCCCATGACTCACAACCATATTTCAGGATAGGCACATAGGTCGAGCGGTATTCATCCATTTTTGTTTTCCTGCTTATTTCTCTTTTACTGAGGAAACCTCTGTTTATTGCATGGAAAAGTCTACCTGCTGCTGCTCTTCGTGCAGCTAACTCCTGTTTGATTCCTCCCCTGCTATCTGTTACCACTCCTAGATATTTAAAGTTGCTGACCTGCTCCAGTGCTCGTGTTGCCAGGGTTATCTGATGTCTCTTTTCTTCTCTGGCGATCACCATGGTTTTTATTTTGAAGTTGCTGATGTTCATTCCTCTCTTCTTCAACTCTTCTTCACAGACCTGCAAGTTGATCTGGAGATGTGCTTCGGATTTCGTGATCAGGGCCACATCATCTGCAAATGCAAGTTCCGATATGTAACTTGGTCTCATCTTCCAGTACCCTACTTCATACTTTTTTTCCGTTCCTTGCAGGCTTTGATGACTTCATCCATGAGGAGTATAAAAAAGTACGGTGATAGAATGTCCCCCTGTCTTACTCCGCTAGTGGTCTTAAACTCTCCTGACTTTTGATTTGATGTCCGCACATAATTTCTGCATGTTTTATAGAAACTCTGTATGGCAGAGATCAGGGGTCCTGGGATGTTCTTCCTTGTCAGGCACTCCCAGAGTTTGTCCCAAGGAACTTTATCAAATGCTTTCTCCAAATCCAAAAAGCAGAGATGCATCTCTTTATCATATTCAAGAGCCTTTTCACTTAGCTGTCTGAGTGTAAAGATAAGGTCTTGAGTACTTCTGTTTGCCAGAAGGGAATGAGCTGACAGAATACTTTTCTGCAATGAAGTCTCTATTACTTTCTGCCCCCGTAGCAGTATTTCCTTCACCATTAATCACTACTTTTTGAGCAAAATGTGATTTTGAACACTTTTTTTCTGCAGGTTGAAATCAATTGGGCCAACATCACCAGCAAAATTGAGATGGAATATCAGAATGAAAGAGAAAGACCATCTGGAGCAGCAAACAGTACAACTGGAATCAGTAATGCTGGTCGCAGCACTGGCATTAAACCTTGACATCTCTGTCTTTCAGTAAAGATGCAGTGTAAATGTTCTCTACAAATGCATTGATTACCTTTACGACGCAGCACTAGATTTCCAAACGTCACATATGACTTTGAAAACCTGAAAACGTCTTTATATGTTGGTCTATTAATATGATTTGTTTGCGTACAAAGACACAAATGAATTAAGAACTTGCTGGTGTTATTGTTTTTGTTGTGTGTGTGTTAGTTTGTGAGATACAGGAAGATGAAGGTGAAAATTTACTTGAGAAAAGTACAAAAGACCTTTTGGCTTAGAATCGTTTACTGCAGATTGGTATTAAAGTAAAATTTTTTACTTGACTTGATTTCATCCACTTCCAACACAGAGAGTTAGGCTTTGGTGATTTTGATTTCATGTTTTGAAACTGTGCAGTTCTGATCAGCGGTTCTGATCAGACATGAAGGATGTTTTCAATATTTGGCCACTGATGCAGAAGGGGCCGTTTCATCTATTGAAGTACTGGGCAGGGCAACTGGGGGTGCTCAAGCATTTCATAAGGAGTTTTGTAGCATCTGCAGTTTGAATTTGTTTGATGGGTCTATTTTATGTCCGTGGAATTTGAGTATACAATGTCCTGTTCTTAGTCTGAAAATGTATGTTTGATGCTTTCGTCCAAGTTGGTTTACCAGGGGTGCTCCGAGAGTAAAGCCTCCTATTCTATTCCATGAAAACCAAAACAGATAAAAAGAGCACAATAACGTCATTTGAAAGAACAATGTCTTGCCTTCAAAATACAATTTTTCAACATAGTCACCTCCCTTTGCTAGATATTTTCTCCAATGATGAACAAGAGCATACATGCTGCGCTCATTAAAATCTGCACCAGTGGAGGTGACCAACTCTTTTACAGCTGCTATGACGACGTTGTTGCTAGGAAAATGTTGCACACGCAGTTCATCTGTCATTGGCCCGAACAGATGGAAGTCAGAAGGTGCCACATTTGGACTATACAGTCCAGCCGAGACTAACTATGTGATGTGCTCAACGGTCTTCAAACTGGTATGGGGGGGGGGGGGGTTTACTTTATTAAATTGCAAAAAACAGGTTGTCTTCTTCTCTAACCTGACCCTGGAAATTTGAGCCTTCTGCTAAGTAGCGGTTAGAGTTGATGGTTTGTCAATATTCTAGGAAATCAAGAAGGATTTCCCTTTCCTACCCTATGAGACAGTACACATCACTTTACCTGCTGAGGACTGCGCCTTGAGCTTTTTTCTCGATGGGGAATTCACATGTCGCCACTTCATAGACTGCCGTTTTGACTCAGGATCGTAGTGGTGCCACCATGTCTCATCACTGGTGATGATGCGATCCAGGAAACTGTCACCTTTATTTTTGTAATGGTTCAAGAGGTCATGACAAACTTGCATGTGATATTCTTTCCGTTCCTGTGTGAGCATTCATGGGACCAACCTGGCACAAACTTTGTGATATTCCAACATTGACACCGTCGTTTACATCACATTGAAGCCAATATCCATCTCTGTAGACAGTTCCCTGGTTGTAATCCTTCGATTTGCATGGATGAGCTGATCGAGACCTTCATTGCGAAGTGTGGCAGCTGTA
Organism: Ariolimax columbianus; assembly: GCA_036924085.1. Classification (NCBI taxonomy): domain Eukaryota; kingdom Metazoa; phylum Mollusca; class Gastropoda; order Stylommatophora; family Arionidae; genus Ariolimax; species Ariolimax columbianus. Next base: position 40,372,274 of record JAVGWX010000021.1, read on the forward strand.
CAGAGCCGTCCGGAACGTGGCTTGAACTTGTTGCTTACGCCACTGCTGAAATGCACAACTGACTACCTCACTGTGCTAACATCCACTGTTTGGTCTCTGTAAATGTTCAGCAAGCGTAGATGAATGTCAATTGATGCAACTTTTTCCGGATGGAGGAATTCAATAATGCACCTCAGTTTATAACGTACTTACATGACATTTGCTATTTTGTCAGACTGCTCCTCCATTGGCACCTGTCGGACAGAAACCAAAATTTACGGATATTGGCAGGAATGTCCAAACTTTTCTGCCATACTGCCAAAATCTACTTCTGACTTGGTGGAACATCATAATAAAATAGTAGACAATACTTTCGGACCGACCATCGTATATCTTCCTATTTCAATGGTGCTAATAGATGTTTAAAAATCTTTCATCTTGGCCACTACCTAGGTGTATTACCCTTTACACTCTTAACACGCATTTTAAACTGCACGATACCAGAACTTTTATCTTTTCCTTCTTAACGTTTTTTATTTTGGGCTAATTTTGTCGATTTGTGTCATTCAGTCTGATCAAAAAGGCCAGAATTCAAGGCATGAAAATTTCATTTTTTTTTAATGTACTATTGTTGAACAAATTGAGCTAAAATTATGATCTAAACATTGTGAGACACATAATTAAACTATGTCATGAAGTATTCATAATAAAGATTATATATTAGTGTGAAGCGAGTGTAAAATCACATTGATGCAGAGGGGGAAATTGTAGAGAACATTTTTTTGTTTAGTACTCACCCTGTCACGTATTTTGTTGATATTATCATCAATTACTGTACATGTACCTCTTGTATTATGTGTCTTAGTCAAAGTCTGAATTGTGTTGAATAATTCACAAGTAATCGATATGTGTTATCATAAGGTCTGAACATGTTTATGATTTCGGAAGCATCTGAGTTAAAATCTTACACAGGTGATCTCATTGGTACTATGACACCAATAGGTTTAAAGGTCAGATGTTATCTCTGTTGGTTTTTGGAAGGAAAGGTGCTAACTTGATTTCTTGGTGAAAAAAACAAACATATTTAAGAAATGTTAAAAAACTCAATTATGATGTATGTAATGTCAATGTCACCAGAACATATCCCACAGGACTATCCCACTTATGCAGACCAAAGAGAGGCGGTCTGGGCCGGGAGAGTGACTACGAAAAGTTTTCGGAGACCGGTAAAGAACTTAAACGCAGTCTCCTTCGTGAACCTCACCGTGCTAGAAGCATCGCTTGTTTTTGATCGAAGAAGACGAATTCAATTTGACATTTTGGTTTGCATTTTTGATTTCTGTTAATGGGATCTAAGACTGGTGTTTGGTTTAGGCAGTTTGATGGTCACATATTTGGCTTATTTTTTGTTTCTAAGACTGACATTTGGTTTCTGTTTTGGCACACTGGCTGACAATAAGTGACGTTAGGTTCTTAACTGACAAAAGATGAAAATTTTGGCTATTGATGATGGAAGGTATGTAGGTTTAAAAACAAAACACTGCTGCATGGACAACAGCAGCAAAGCCGAACTTCGATAAAGTTAGCAAACGTCAAAACCAAGCCATGAGAGTTATAACAGGAGGCATGAAGTCAACGCCAATTGTAGAACTTGAAAAGATTACAAAACTGCAATCCATGACCGATAGAAGAGACTGCAGAGCCCAGCTGCAGTCAGAGAAACTCCGAAGACTGACTGACCATCCAATGCACCAGAGACTAAACAATTTGGGAAATGGGAAACTAAAGCGGAGAAACTTTGCAGAAATAGCCAAAGCAAAAGATGCACGAAGATCCCATAAACGCACTAACAACACCAAAACCCATCCCTACTGTACGAAAACCTACCTGGAGGCAGGATATATTTCCAGAGGTGGTAGAAAATATACCACGTATTGGAAACAAAAACTGCCAGACTGAAAAAGAAAGTAGAGATACTACCCTAAGCTTTATATCGAAAAACTACCCAAGCATGGACTGGACCCATGCATACACCGACGGTTCTGTAACAAACACTACACAGAACGGAGGGGCAGGAGCATTCCTGAACCTACCAAATGGCAGAAAAATAACACTGTCATTCGCTACTGGTAAGTACACAAGCAATTTCAGAGCGGAGGCAGAGGCACTGAGGGCGGCAGTGGAAGAAATGGTGACACACAATGAAAATGAAAGCTATATAGTCCTGCTTACAGATGCTCTCGCCGTAGTCACAGCGCTAAAAAGCCAGAAAAACACTGAGCTTAATGACTTAAGAGCAGCACTCTGCAAACTGTGCCAGCAGTCCGCACCAAAAAGGGTAGTTGTACAGTGGGTCCCATCCCACTGCAACATCAAAGGCAACGAGGAGGCAGACAGACTGGCAAAAGAAGGTGCAAGACTACCACAAACAGATACTAGTATGACGTACGAAGAGTCAAAACGGCTTATTAAAGCCAGATACATGACCAAATGGGAAACCGAACATACTGGTTACATCAAAAACGATGCCTATTACCAGTTGAACAGAAGAGAGCAGGTCGTTGTCTTCAGACTTCGCACTGGCCATAATAGACTGAGGTACCACCTATTCAACAAATTGAAGATAGGTGGAACTGACGAATGCCCGTGTGGTACCGGGAAAATGACCGCTGAACATCTGCTGCAGAACTGCCCGACATACGAGGATCAGAGAGAGCAGATGTGGCCATCACCAGTGGAACCACAAGACAAGCTCTATGGCAGTGTCGACAGCCTCAGGATGACCGCCGCTTTTTTCGAAAAAATAATGGTTACTGTCTGACAGCGTACGAAGAAGAAGAAGAAGAAGAAGATTTCTTGGTGAAGAAAACAAACATATTTAAGAAATGTTAAAAAACTCAATTATGATGTATGTAATGTCAATGTCACCAGAACATATCCCACAGGACTATCCCACTTATACAGACCAAAGAGAGGCCGTCTGGCCCTGGAGAATGACCACGAAAAGCTTTCGGAGACCGGTAAAGAACTTAAACGCAGTCTCCTTCGTGAACCTCACCGTGCTAGAAGCATCGCTTGTTTTTGATCGAAGAAGACGAATTCAATTTGACATTTTGGTTTGCATTTTTGATTTCTGTTAATGGGATCTAAGACTGGTATTTGGTTTAGGCAGTTTGATGGTCACATATTTGGCTTATTTTTTGTTACTAAGACTGACATTTGGTTTCTGTTTTGGCACACTGGCTGTCAATAAGTGACGTTAGGTTCTTAACTGACAAAAGATGAAAATTTTGGCTATTGATGATGGGGGGTATGTAGTTTTAAAAACAAAACACTGTAAATATTTTTTTTTCACATTTTTGTAATGTACATTATTTATCACAAATAACAATAAAGTTATATTTTCCAGAAAGTGTATTCATTTTTCTTTGTAATTAAATTTGTCCTTTGTATTGTAATACAACAGGGCGATACTATCTCTCCTAAACTTTTCACGCCTGCCCTTGAGGAAGTCTTCCGTACACTCAATTGGGATGATAGACGGAGAAATGCTCAACCACCTTCGGTTTGCGGATGACATAGCCATCATCAGCCACAGCATGAAGGAAGCTGAGCAATGCCTGAATGAGCTCAACTGTCAACACCTGGCTCCGAAATATCATCCGATCATCATTAGAACTATATGTCTCATGGACCTCGACCATCGATAATAGACGATCGACGCGATGGGCATTGGTCGCCTAAGCAGATTTATATCACACTATTATTATTACAACGGCCCTGCCTTTCTTATTCGTCAATTTTAAATTGTCACATGATACCCTCGCTGTCTGCTGTATCAGAACTTTGGGCTGTGACCTGCTTGGGTCAGCTACTAAGTCTTCTGTTTTTGACTGAGCCTAGCGTTATTGCTGATGAGGCCAACTGCAGCGATATATTTCCTAATAACGTGAGAAATGACGAAGGTTGTCTCTGCTACGTGGAGGAAGACTTTGAAGCAATGAAATAACCACCATCACAATTATCAGCATATTCCTGTTTTTCTCTGACTGGAGCATGGTGTCACACCTACACATGATCATAGTGCAGGAAGTATGTGCTAAATTAGTAACCATTGTGATGGTGAAATACTCATGCGCTTGCTCAGAATGCATTTAACTCAGGCCTAAAGACAGTAAGGCGTGGAAAAGCCATTTGGGCTAGAAAGAAAGAACTAGATACAACACTTCAAATATAATACTGCAATGCTGAATGTAGTCTATAGCAGACAATGCTGTTGGGGATAAAGTGTTAGAGGCTTTATTGTACGAGGCTACATCTTGTTTATGAGGTGGGGTGGCCAATTGACTTCCTCGCTGTCGTTTCTTAAAAAACGGTACATCAGGTACATATTTACAGCTGGGTCGACACAAATGTACTGGTAATGAGAATTGAAGCACGTACATTACCAGTGAAAAACAATTGCTTTACTATTTCGTGGATTAGAAAGCGAAGATGCAGCGCCCCGAATGGTTGACAGCAGCCAGCAACCCACAGCTACAGCATTGTGAAAAAGCTGATAGTAGCCAGTGACCCATAGCTAAGGCATTGTGAATAAGCTGACAGTAGCCAGCGGCCCATAGCTACAGCACCGTGAATCAGCAGCCCATAGCTACATCACTGTAAATGAGCTGACAGTAGCCAGTGGATCATAGTTACCGCATCGTGAATCAGCAGCATATAGCTACAGCACTGTGAATCAGCTGACAGTAGCCAGTGACCTATAGCTACAGCACTGTGAATAAGCTGACAGTAGCCAGAGGCCCATAACTACAGCACCGTGAATCAGCAGCCCATAGATACAGCACTGTGAATGGGCTGACTGTAGCCAGTGACCCATAGCGACAGCACTGTGAATGAGCTGACAGTAGCCAGTGGCCCATAGCTACAGCATTGTGAATAAGCTGACAGTAGCCAGCGGCCCATAGCTACAGCACCATGAATCAGCAGCCCATAGCTACAGCACTGTGAATGAGCTGACAGTAGCCAGCAGCCCATAGCTCCAGCACTGTGAATGAGCTGACAGTAGCCAGCGGCCCATTGCTACGGCATTATGGTATGAACTGATAGTAGCCAGCGACCCATAGCTACAGCACCGTGAAGGAGTAGCCAGCGACCCATAGCTACAGCACCGTGAATGAGCAGCCAGCGATCCATAGATACAGCACTGTGAATGAGCTGACAGTAGCCAGCAGCCCATAGCTACAGCACTGTGAATGAGCTGACAGTAGCTAGCAGCCCATAGCTACAGCACTGTGAATGAGCTGACAGCAGCCAGCGACCCATAAACACATCACTGTGAATGAGCTGACAGCAGCCAGCGACCCATAGACACATTACTGTGAATGAGCTGACAGCAGCCAGCGACCCATAAACACATCACTGTGAATGAGCTGACAGCAGCCAGCGACCCATAAACACATCACTGTGAATGAGCTGACAGCAGCCAGCGACCCATAGACACATCACCGTGAATGAGCTGACAGCAGCCAGCGACCCATAGACACATCACTGTGAATGAGCTAGCAGCAACCGGCGGCCCATAACTGATTAAGAGAATAGAGATTACAGTGGAAAGGCAAACCTAGTACACAAATAAAGCCACCTGAAACTGGATGTATCGGGCGAAAGGCACATATATCGCAGCTGTGCTGCAAACTGCGACACAATGTCGTTTTCAGGACGAACTACAAAGAAGAAGAAGGGGATGAGGATCAGGATAGAGATACGAATGAGGAGCCTGAAGAGGACGAGAAGGAGGAAGAGAAGAAGAAAAAAGCAGAAGACGAGGTGAGGACTGGGAAGGCTGAGAAGGAGGAGGTGTGAGTGGAGGTTAGGAGAAAAGGAAGAATACAAATATGAAGAGGACGAGGAGAAGACTGAGGAGGAAGTGATGGAGGTGTAAGAGGAGGAGCTGTGCAGGAGGTGGAGGAGAAAAAGAAGAAGACAAAAGAAGTTCCTCACATACAAATGAACCGAAAAAAGCATCCAAAAATTTCAACAAAGAAATAACTTTATTAGTCTTTATCAGAACACAACGAAACTTTCGAACAATGATCATCAAATATTAAAAATAAATGTGCCCAAATCATTTGCTGAGTCAAAGGTGCAGAATATTTTCCAAATGACCACCTTTCAACTAGTTTTTGTCTCAGGTCTACCGTACATCTCTCTCCAAACTCGGTGGTCTGTCTCAGGCTTCTATGGTCACCATGCAGTTTGTTCCACAGATGGTTGGAGGAAGACCGTGCTATCAATCTGCTATTCTCAAAGATTCCACGATCTTCGGAACATGTTCCTTATCATATGAGCACATGTCATTAACCTGACGCTGAAAGTAATAACAGGATTAGCGAAAAGAAAGAAGAAAGAAAGAAGAGCGCAAATCAGTAAATTGGTCAAAATTGAAAAGTTAAAACAAAATAAATTAGATACAAACTTGAAAACCATCTATTGTTTCACTTACATCGTCAATTTACCGACAGTTATGCACATCTTCACTCGACACACTTCTCACCGTAAACAGAAAGCATTTCATTATGAATATAATTTCAAGTCAATTAGCTCTCCCAGTGACGTAGCGGGGGGAGGGAAGGCGTCCGCCACAGATGCCAGCATGCGGAGGTCTTAAATGGGCTAAGACTTAAAAAAATAAATTTCACTATCTGAGGTAAACTTCTTGGTTTCAGGGACACCATTGGTACGGAATATTAGCCCCTCTACTGAAGCCCTGCCTGGTCTTCCTGATCAAATTACAATCAGAAGCATATGTGCGGCGGGTGGGGTGAGAGATGATTCGAACTGACAGGACAGTAACGATAGACAGTGCAGCATCTGAAATAGGGTGTTCGCATGGTTTAGTCTACAGCATATTGCATGATCGATTGAATTTCAGGAAAGTGTGCCCACGATGTGTACCCATACTAGTGAATGACGTACGCAGACAGAACCGAATGGGCCTGTCCTTTTACAGATAAAGCAATGACAAAAATTAATAATTGTTGGTTGAAATTATGTTCAGAAATAAGGGCTGATGTAAGTGGAATAATGAATGGTTTTCAAGCTCGTATTTATTTTTGTTTTTTAAATAGCCAATTATGATCTATTTACTGACTTGCGTTCGTATAACGGAGAAAATATTCTGTGGAATCTTTGAGAGGAGCAGAATGATAGCACGGTCCTCCTCCAACCATCTGAGGAACAAACTGGTAACCACTTGGTAACCACTATCATACGAGAAACAGAGTCTCCTTAAGTCAATCACACCGTCACAACAAGGCACGTTTCTCACTGTTGTCAAAGACACTGAAGGCTCAAATATGAACCACCATAGCGGGACAGTTAAGCGAGAATGATGTGACCTTAACACGGACCTGAGTCTTGTTTGGGTCAGGTATGTTTGGTCATTATCGTTTTTGTGTGGATTTTTTCGTTCTGTCTGGAGCAGTGACACAGAGATGTGTATGATCTCATTGCCTTTTTTTCGTTCTGTCTAGAGCAGTGACACAGAGATGTGTATTATCTCATTGCCTTTTTTCGTTCTGTCTAGAGCAGTGACACAGAGATGTGTATTATCTCATTGCCTTTTTTTCGTTCTGTCTAGAGCAGCGACACAGAGATGTATATTATCTCATTGCCTTTTTTTCGTTCTGTCTAGAACAGTGACACAGAGATGTGTATGATCCCATTGCCTTTTTTTTCGTTCTGTCTAGAGCAGTGATACAGAGATGTGTATTATCTTATTGCCTTTTTTTCGTTCTGTCTAGAACAGTGACACAGAGATGTGTATGATCCCATTGCCTTTTTTTCGTTCTGTCTAGAGCAGTGACACAGAGATGTGTATTATCCCATTGCCTTTTTAATAAAAGCACAGAACAAATATTCCATATAAAACATTCCAATACACGCCACCCACTTCAAGTTAAGGAACAACACAAAATACACAAGGGAGTAAAGTTCACGAACAAAACCATGGCTTGAAAATCTGCCAGCCGTAGCGACAATCCGCCCAATAAACTATTGATTATGTCAAGGAAAGAATGTCAGAATACAAACACAGTCAACTCGCTGCTTACATTCATGAATCTATAAAAAAAATACACAAATACTGCAGTCGGGGATGTTGTGGTAGAAACATCACTATATGAGGTCTCAGTTTTTGTGAGATGAAGGAAGACAGCTACTATCCTCGCTGTCTTGACTTACAGTAGCACGGATATGTAAATGTATTTCCATATCTGTAATTACCGCTGGAGATCAAGTACTAGAGACCTCATTTTTCGGACACACACACGAGTCCACATACTGGCCAGTACGTCAAGATAGCACCAGAAGGACTACGGTCTAGGGTGGAAAATGGCAAGCCTTCGCAACAGAATCCAAAAAAAGCAAACCTCTAAAGTCTAATCAAACCAAAAACTTAAGCTTTTGTGAGAACCAGTTCTCATTTTCCTTAACAGTAAATCAGGTACTCATTTACAGCTGGAACAAGTTGCTACCACAAAGAAGCATCCACTCTAACAACGTTGCATCTTACGCTCTACATGTACATATACTGTGGTCTTACGTTTCCTTTAACATGTCTCAATGTGAATCCCAACTTTTTCTTCTGCTTATCTCATAGAATAATCATTCCTTCGTTATTGTATGCTCAAAGATCTATTTAGTTGTATTTTTGTTAATCAGTTATCCATTTTGTGTTATTATTAGGGTCATGATTTTGATCATCGTCATCTTCTATCAACGTGTATCGTTCAGAAGGTATGGGAGAGGTAGTTTTCTGTCGTGTGCCATCTTTGTCGCCCATGTTGTTGACATTCAGTGTTTCTTTGGACATTGGAAGGGATATAACCAAACAAATACAAAAAATTAAAATGTTTAGAGTTATCCCATCATAAAAAATTCGCGTGAGAGGTTCTGGCTTGGGCGTCTCCCCTCTTTATCCAGGTACAACCTAGAACGAGTGAGCTATGGCCCTACACCAGAACCACATGGACGTGTACATTGGCATTGTACACTGAAGGCGATAGGTGTTAATTATCCACCCGACCAAATTTCTCACGCTTGTTGTCGTCCTCGTGCACGACATATGGGGAGGAACAGCTCGCGACCCCAAGCGCTCGCGACGGACGATTGTGACAGCAAAGCCGTGCTTATCACAAGAGCTGAACCTTGGACCTTGACCGGCGTCGAAGTCATGGAGCGAACTAGACAAGTAACTGGCAGAAGGCAACACTGGCTGCTCCTGTAGCTGAAACTACTAGTGTTACAATTTGTATATATGCTGATACCTGTTTAAGCTAGCTCTGTTGTGGTAATTGCGGCTTGTATATTGTTTTTTTAAAGTAATTAAATAATATCCATAAAATGCAAAGAAATTTTAGAAATTGCCCAAGAATAGAGTTTGTCTAGTATGCTGTATTAAACACAGCCTTAACTATTTTAAATATTTGTTTATTTTCATGTATTTATTAAATAATGTATATCATTGTGGTTTCTTTTATTACATCCCTTTGTTTTGAATATATTGCCAATGTGACGAAGTAAATATTGTCCATCTAAATACAGCTCACTACTAGGCAGTGCAACCATTTTCTAGCTAATAGAAAATCCTGTGCTGAAAGTTGTTTATGGTTAAGCATGTTTATATTGCGTGTGTGCTACTTCATACATTTTTCCAGCGTTGGATGTAATGAGATGTAAGCAAAGGTTTGTAGACTTTCTTGTTATAAATTTCTCGATCATATCATCTGTAGATTGTTAAGCTCACTGTAAATATCCTAATTTTAAACAGGACACCCATTACCGTCATTATAATAACTCTTGTCATATGGAATCTTGCATGTTTACTGTTAATGATTAAATGTAGATGTAATATTCATAATATAATATGACATTTGAAAAACAAAAACATCAAATTGAACCTAATTCCAGTGTGCGTTTGTTTCTTGTTTATTTCGTTATTTCATAAGACAAGACGCATAAGTTGTCATATTCATGAATGTTAACAGTAACACACACCTATTAAAGTACACATTCTTTAAATCCAGGTATTGGTAAAATTGCTTTTGCTGTGTGCATATGGTATATTTTTAGTAATGGATTTAATAATATACACCAAATGGAAAGCCTGGTAGTAATGCATACCTTTTTATTTTAAACACACATTTTTTCACGCTGGACATATTTCTTTGCATTGTGTATGTGTGCGTGTGCGTATGACTGTGTAAAGCCCTACAGTATTGATAGATTTTCTAAACTTGGTAAAACTTCTTATGTACTGTTTCTATTCTAAAAATGCAGCTCTAGAATTGCATGCAGAACCCCTTTGTTTAGTTCTGTTGTCGTTGATTCAGCTATTTAGCTACTACATACCCAGTAGGAGTTTGGCTTGTTTTAAAATGCCAGAGTGTACAAACCACCCAAGGGTTTAAGAGCCGATAATGCTATTGTAGTTAACGTGTTGATAGTAAGATAATATGTAGGAACTTAAATATTGTTGTGTGTGTGTAAACATATGGATAGTAAGATACTATGTAGTAAATTAATGTTTGGTATCAGTCTGCTAATATTAGATAGTGACATACTATGAAGGACATTAAAGCTCAGCACTAGTCTGCTAACACGCTTAGTATTGGTGTGTTAACATGTGAATAGTAAGATACAATGTAGAATTAAAGCTCGATGTCAGTCTGTCAATATGTGAGATACTAAGTAGGACATTAAAACTCAGCGTTAGTCTGTTAACACGCTTGGTGTTGGTGTGTTCACATGTGGATAGTAAGATACAATGTAGAGATTAAAGCTGAGTGTCAGTCTGGCAATATGTGAGATACTAAGTAAGACATTAAAACTCAGCGTTAGTCTACCAACATGGGGATAGTAAGATAATATTTACACCATTAAATCTTGGTGTTCCTCTGTTAACATGCAGATAAAGAGATATTATGTTAGACATTAAAACTCCATATTAGATCTCTAGCGTGTGAAAATTCTTCTTTCCTCTTTGTGTTCAGGATTCTTTGGTCATGCTATATCTGCAGGATAATCATCATGATGCAGTCTGTAGTCTTTACCAGGCCAGAGTGGCTGCACCATAGCTTTTGTTTCAGCCATGTATCCTCTGGTATCTCATTTCACTATAAAGTGGTGTCTTCTAACATGGTGACAGTAAAATGCTATGTAACACACACATTTTTGTGTTGGTCTGTTAATATTTGTAGGACTATAGAGTTTGGTGTCGCTCTACATCTGTTTCCATGTGGAAATTAAGATAATATGTAGAGTATCAAATCTGTGTTGGTCTGTTAACTATTGGATAGGAAGATAATATGTGAGGTATCAAATCTTAGTGTTGGTCTGTTATGATGTGGATAGTAAAATAATATGTAGGATTGGCAAATCTTGATGTTTTGATTTTCTGTTATCATGTGGATAGTAAAATACTCTTTAGAGTATCAAATCTTGGTGTTGGTCTATTAACATGTGGATTCAAAGATAAAATGAAGGACATTGAAGGTTGGTGTAGATCTGTTAATATGTGATTAGTCGGATAATATGTAGGACATTAATGGACTTGGTCAATTTGTTAAGATGTGGATAGTAAGATACTATGTGGGACAGTAAAGCTTGTTGTTGGTCTACATCTTTTGCTATGTGAATATCAAGATAATAAATAGGACATTACACCTGTGTGTTATTCTATTTGCACGGTGATAGTAAGATAATAAGATAATTAAGTCTATTGCCCATCTTTTTATATGATACTTTCTTTTTTTTTTTTAATAGTAAGGCTCAGTGTGGTTCTGTTAATATGTTGAAAGTAAAAAATCGATTTAGGACATTACAGTTTGTTGTTGGTCTGTTAACATGGAGACAACAGGATACTGTTTAGGACATTCATTCTTGGTGTCTGTCTGTTTACATATGGAAGGTATGACATTGTATAGGACATTAAAGCTCTGTAATTCCATGTTAACATCTGGGTAGTAGCAGTATAGGACAGTAATGCTAAGCGTTGGTTTGTTAATACATGTGTTTTTTAAGATACTGTGTAGGACACATGTTTTTGGTGTTGGTCTGTAAAAATGAGGATAGTAAGATAGTATGTATGACATTACAGCTTAGTGTTGATGTTATCAAGAGGATAGATACTATATACAACATTACATCTCAATTGTTATGTGTTAACATTTGAATATTAAGAAAATGTGTAGGACATGAAAGCTCAATGTTGGTGGTCTAATGAGTGGATAGTACAATGCTATGGGGGAATGTAAAGCTTGCTGTTGTTCTGTTAACATGTGGATAGTAAGATTATGTGTAAGGCATCAATATCCAGTTTATGTCAGTTTACCTAGGGATAATAATATACTATGTAGGTCACCTATTCATGGTGTTGGTCTGTTTTCATGTGGATAGTGAGATAATATACACATTATTATATCTTGGCTGTTGTGTATTAACATTTTGATGTTAAGAAAATATGTAGGATACTTTATAGGACTGTTAAGCTTGGCTTCCATCTGTCAGAGTGAGGTCAGTAAGATATTATGTTGGGCACTAATGCTTTGAGGTAGATTTGGTAACATCGGGATTGTAGGATATGCGGCGTGTTCAAATGACACCGGACTTAATTGTACAAAGTGAACATACATATGATGTGCATGATGATGTCACTTCTGATGTAAGCAGCACATACCAGCCGTCTAGTTAATCCCATTTCATTACCCTCTGACTCAAAGTTTCCTCAGCAGACCGTTGAAATCGTAGAGAGCGTGATACAGATATCTTCAAGAGTTGATCAGCAAGCGGTGATTCGATTTCTAACCGCTGAAGGATGTCGACCAGTTGATATTCATCGCAGAATGCTGGCAGTGTATGGTGACAAAAGTGTGGCAAACGTAAGCAAGCTCCGGCAACGGTCCACCCTACTGCATCATTGCTGCATCAATTTTGGCGATGGCATCTTCTGATGCAACATTATGTGTCTGACCTGGTATCGGACGATCTTTCATTAATTCGCGTCCTTATCTAAACATCGTTGTCCAGTTCTTCACTGTTGTCTTCGACACACACTTTTGACACTATACATTGCCTGCATTTTGCGATGAATGTCAACTGGTCGACATCCTTCAGCTGTTAGAAATTGTTTCACTACTCGCTGATCAACTCTGAACCAAATCTGCTGAGAAAACTTTGAGCTGGAGGAAAATGAAATTTTGCAAACTTGACGGTTGGAATGTGCTGTTTACATGAGAAGTGGCTTCATCATGCACATCGTATGTATGTTCACTTGGTGCAGTTAGGTCCGGTTTCATTTGAACACGTCTCGTTCTATGCAGGACAGTAAAGTTACGTGGCTGTTCATGTATGTTAACATGTAGATACTAAGATGCTATGTATGACATTAAATAGCAAAATTGGTTGGTTAACATGAAGGTATTAAGATACTATATAGAACATTGAAGCTTGGTATAATTCTGTTGGCATGGTGACAAGATAACATGTTGAACATTAGCAAACAGTGTCGGTCTGTTAACATGTGGATATTAAGATACTATATAGTTCATTACAGCGTGATATTAGTCTGCTAACACTTAGATAGTAAGATATTGTGTAGGACATTAAAACTTACTGTCTGCCTCTTAACATGGGGATAGTAAGATACAAGTTTTAACACTAAAGCTCGCTGTCTGCCTGTTAACATGGTGATAGTAAGACATAATTTTTAACACTAAAGATTGGTGTCTGCCTGTTAACATGGGGATAGTAAGATACAAGTTTTAACACTAAAGCTTGCTGTCTGCCTGTTAACATGGGGATGACAATATATTATGTATTATACAAAAATGGGGTGTTGGTCTGCTTCTCTTGATATGTGGATAGCAAGATTCTTTGTAGGACATTCAAGCTCAGTGTTGACCTACTAACATGGTGGCAGTAAGAAACTATATAAAGCATCAATGTTCTGGGTTGGTCTTTAACATCTGGATAGTAGATACTGTGTAAGGCATTAAGTTTAGAGTTGGTTTGTTAATATGTGGATTGTTCTGTGCAGGACATTACAGCTTTATATCGGTCAGATAACATTGAGAGAGAACAATATATTACAGGACAATAAAGATTGGTATTGGTCTGCATATACACAAATATCAAGTTACTATGTAGGACGGTAAAGCTTGATGTCTGTTTACATCTGCAAACATGGGGATAGTATGACACTTTGTGGGACAATACAGCTTGGTATCTGTATGTTAATATTAAGAAAGTAAAATATTATATAGAAGACAGGATTCAGCCTGTTAACATGTGTATAGGTAGATTTTGAGTAAGACATTGAAGCTTCATGTTGGTATGTAGGCATGTGGATAGTAAGATACTATGTAGGATATTAAAGCTTTGTGTTAGTCTGTTAACATGGGGATAGTAAGATACTATGTAGAATATTAAAGATTTGTGTCAGTATGTTAACATCTGGATAGTAATATATTATGTAGGATATTACAGCTTTGTGTCAGTATGTTAACATCTGGATAGTAAGATACTATGTAGGATATTACAGCTTTGTGTCAGTATGTTAACATGTGGATAGTAAGATACTATTTCAGTCATTAATTCTTAGTTTCAGTTTGTACATTATCTCAATTGTAGATCGATTTGAGTATTAGCTTCTGATGGTAAAACTGGTAGAGTTCGTAACCTAGTCACTTCATGCTCCAGTCTCTCTCTTGTAGCCTGTGGAGTATAAAACATAGATATGAATGGCTCAAATACCACTCTGGAACACAACCAAGAACAAAACCTACGTTGTAACAAAAATGCCTTCATCAGGTACATCGGTTAATAAACATAAGAATATCAAACCCATCATGACAGTAGAGATGAATGTATTGAAAAGATGGATGAACACATCAAAAAGTAATATGAACACAGAAGAGATACGAAGCTCATCATCTGTGTTGACCTGTGATCTGAAGTATCTTTTTACTTATGCACTTCATGGCTGTCAGTCGATGCAGATCCTGAGTTCAGTATATTTTGTCACGTGTTCTTATCTGCGTTTATGTGCTCATTTCTACATCCACAAAGTACACTACGACCTTCCATCTATTCCAGTACAGAGGTGTGGTTCCGATCAGAAAAAAAGGCGTCCGACAGGAAGATCCTATCTCACCGTACCTTTTCTCTGCGGGCTTCGAATCAACCATCTCGCGTTGCGATTGGGGGGACTTTTGAATCAGCGTTGATAGCAGGTGTTTGTGTCTCGTGGGTACCAGACTGCTTTCGCTGTGCTCCAACGGTCATCAGTTTTCTGAAGCAGGTGACCAGCCCAGCGATGCTTTATCTTGTCTGCGTGGGTAACTGTATCCTTCACGAATGCCATTTCACGAAGGTCGGTGTTGTGACAGCCTTTCAAACGTTGGTTGTGGAGCGCGATGCCGATCATAGAGGGTCTATAGAGGGAGCCTTGGGTCCCTCTGGACTAAATGTATTTCATAAGAGTAAGAGACCACGTTTTTGCGGCATAGCACATTGCAGGTAGAACTGTGGAGTTGAATATGAAGGCGTCCAAGTTCTGGTCGTGGGTATGGTCTAGTGCCATCTTTATGGACTAGAAAGCCGCCCAGTCCTAGCGGCGACATCTTGTTAATTCTGGGTTTAGGTCGCTCGCTTGTTCAATAGGCCTCCCAGGAAAATATATTCCTCCATGTTCTCCAGATTTAGGCTATCGAGGATAACTAGGTCATTGATAGTGCAGCGGTTACTCATGAATTGTTGTCATTGCGGTGTTCATCTCAAGGCCCGTCTTTCTCTCCCTACTTTCTAAAGCATAGCTACCATTCGGTTGGCGTCTTTGACTGTTTCTGTGATGAGCACTATGTCATCTGCGAAGCAGATACGGTTGTCGTTTGCCATTGATATTGATTCCAAAGGCGGTCCTGTCACATTGTCTGGTGATGGATTACAGGCATGCGGAAAAGAGAACTGGTGAGATAGAATCCCTTCTTGCAAATACCTTTTTTGGACGGATACTTTTGCTGGTCTTTGGAAGGAGTGAAAGGTTTTCGTACAGTCTTGAGTAGCAGTTAGCAAGTGTTCTCTCCTAGCCGTGATCAATGTCTTAGTCCAGCAGCGAGTGTCAGACAAGTAGTGGGTCTACGGAGTCAAATGGTTTCTTATAGTCGTTAAAGGTGAAGATTTAGGTGGTCAGGTAATCCATAGCTGTTTCAATTAGGCGGTAACAGGTTGAGATGTGTTCCATTTCGCTGCATGTTCTCCGAAAACCAGCCTATTCGATCGGTTGCGGGGCATCGATGGTATGATGGATTCTAGCTTGTATACATTTAGTCCAGAGTTTGTAGGTGACCAGGAGAAGCGTAATTAGGCCGTAGTTTCCAAGATCTTCCTTGTCTCATTTTGTATGTAGAAGTATCGTTTTGGAGTTACAGGAGACTATGTACTGTCCCTGTGTATGTTATATAACGTTTATCTAAGGCTAGATTGGGTGGTAGTCCGTGGGCGTTGAGGTGATCTGTAGTGATGGTATCCACTCCGGGTAGTTTATTACGGGGCAATCTCTCAAGGGCGTGGCTGATTTCTGAGGGTAGGATGTTTGGAAAGGGGTGAAAGTGGGGATTGGGTTGTGATTAGTGGAAGGTCAGCTAACTTGAATAATTATGTATGTTTTGCCTGTTCTGATGTCTTTCACAATCGTTTCCTGAAGACTGAACAATGCAAGTGTATCTGTTAACCTACAATAATTAGGATTGATGCGAGGTAGAAGACAAAACGCAGTAACCTAAGTAGTAATAAGAATTTGGGTTAGCGAGAAAGGAAAGGTTTACGAGATGTCAAAACATAGAGAAATGACCCGATCGGCACCGCTGGGTCTTTGGCTGGACTCGGTGACGTGCCTGACAAGACAGGAGACAAGGCCTTTCGTGTCGTCATCAAGCTCAATCCTTGTCTAAAAATAGATATGTGAAACATTCATACACGATGGAGATGGGCAACTTAGAGAGCATCAAAAAGGAGATAATGAGAAACCAAAGGACCGAGGTATTGGCCTGGAGAGCAAATCTGAACCCGTTAAATTGTTTTAACTTGATATATAGAATACACATAGGAACTACTAGAAACCTACCAAGTTTGGAATCCTTGCTTCTTATAGCAGTACGGCCAAGACTTGATTGTTTCTTAGAGAGCTTTGTCTGTGGTAACAGTACGGCCAAGACTTGATTGTTTCTCAGAGAGCTTTGTGTGTGGTAACAGTACGGCCAAGACTTGATTGTTTCTCAGAGAGCTTTGTGTGTGGTAACAGTACGGCCAAGACTTGATTGTTTCTCAGAGAGCTTTGTGTGTGTTAACAGTACGGTCAAGACTTGATTGTTTCTCAGTGAGCTCTGTGCATGGTAACATTAAGGCCGAGACTTGATTGTTTCGTAGACAGCTTCGTGTGTATTAGATGAATTATATGATTTATTTTTTTAATGCCCGTTTGCGGCAGACGAATTGGGATTTTTAGAACAAAAGCAGGACACAGTGTGCAATTTTATGTCTTATAAGTACTACTAAAAGGGGAATAGCGCTCAAACAATTAAGATATCATCTTCAAACGTTCACAGTAGTCCACTGAAATCAAGCTAGAATAATCAAACATTCACAGTAGTCCACTGAAATCAAGCTAGAATAATCAAACGTTCCCAATAGCCCACTGAAATCAAGCTATAATAATGAAACGTTCACAGTAGTCCAGTGAAATCAAGCTAGAATAATAAAAACTTTCACAGTAGTCCACTGAAATCAAGCTATAATAATAAAACGTTCACAGTTGTCCTCGGAAATAAAATTAGAACCTTCAAACTTTCACAGTAGTCCTGGGAAATGAAGACATTTTCTTGGGGGACACCATACATTCCAACCGATCCCGGTAGATACCAGATTAAGAATGACCGTAGCGATGTAGCTGATTCGGACACTTATAAACTAAAATCTTTAACAACGAAAAATGGAACGCGAGTTCTGACCGGCTGCTGACCTCGAGTCATGGTCTGGTGACTGGGAAAGTAAATGGCAGATTGAGAGTGTCAATGACCAGCTGTTGTAAGTTTGCTAGCTTTTATCTCGACCATTTTACTCACTTTTTCCAACTATGTTTTGATAGTCACATTGGTAATTTTCTACCATCCCCTGGGTACAGTGGTACAAGGTTCTTCCTTCAAATATCGGAAGTTGCTGGACATTGTAGACCTGATCTTTTGTAAGTATTTTTAGACGTTGACCACATTATCACCTTCTATGTCACCAACATGGTTAGACAGTGGATCCATGGACACTAAACACACCTTTCGCTGATAGGCAGATGGACTAGCAAAAAGAAGAAATCAAGACAAGAACAGCCACATGCAGTACCAGCTCTACAAACACTTAAATAGCTCATAAGAACAGCAAACAAAGAAATGTGAATGGACAGATGAACCATGGACAATACGATGGAGGTCTACATGTATATGACAATCCTCAATCCAAATGACTGAATCAATCAACTCACAAGCAAGGACCAGAGCACTTTTTGTTTTTGGCTGAGAGTAATCCACATCCCACGTGACAAGCACCTAAACATAATCCAACCACAACACACACTAGTGCCAGATGTGTACACGCCCATACGAAACCGTTGGTCATCATCTCTTTGAGTGCTCGGCAATCTCTGTTAGGAAAATGCTTCTTCCTAAGAGGTTTGATAAATGCAGCACTTTGTATGTCACTAATCAATAATTAACAATAAGTGCAGATAGCATTATATGGCATTTGGTCGAAGGGCAGGAAGCTCGCTGCTTTTAGATCGGTAACAACGTATGATCAGGCAAACCATATTGATTGGGCATGTTAGACAACGTTGGGTAAAATAACAGTTAGACAACAAACGATTAGAAACAGGTTTACTTTGAAATGCTCCAGCCGATGCTTCACATTGGATCAACTGCTACGGGATTGCATGTATACCTTTTAATTCGCATTATTCTTTTATAGGTTTAGTGATATTACGAGATTAATATCTGAGTAACAACATGTTGTCTATATGGGCATTCACAAGCAAAAACAAATATGATTCTCTGTATAAGCAAAATCTGACTTCTAACTCACTGTATGATCGGTGCACTAAAGTAAACATCCCGAGATGTCTGGAATCTTTGGGTATGACAAGCACAAGAATAACACCCCTGCCCTACAGAGAGCATGTCGTAAGAAGCGACTAACTCTGTGATATGGCATATTATCAGTCATGATTAGGTGGTTTGTTAAGAGCAGCAAAGATGGCGCCTAACATGCTGCGAGTCAACTTGCACTAGTATTTGAGTCTATGAAGATTGACTCGTATATCGATTAACTACCCTCCGTGATACTTGTTACAACGCAATGGAGTAATAAGCTGCTCGAACCTAACCCACTAAACAGGAAATCCTCCTCCCGACTATATAAATTTCACGCCAGAGCTGTGACACGCATAGGGGCATGGTGATTATGTAGAACTACATTTAGACTAAGACTAAGACTTCAGCAAACATAACAGGATAGAACACACCAGGAAAACTACATGGTCACCTATGAAGAAGCTAAGGCCATAATAAAAGGACAAGAAAATGTAAAGTAGGAGGAAGACCACAATAAACACCACACATTTGACGGATACTACTAACTGTCCAGAAAAGATCAGGTTATCATACCATGTCACCGAACTGGTCACAACAAAACGAGACTCCACCTGTACTCCAACTCCAAGCTCAAGATATGTACCACCAGCTCATGTTACTGCGGACTTACAAACATGACAGCACCACATGTACTTCAAGTCTGTCCCCAGCACCACATGTACTTTATGTCTGCCCCCAGCACACAGATCTGAGGTGGATGTCCCCAGCACACAGTTCTGAGGTGGATGGCCCCAAGCACGTATATCTGAGGTGGATGCCCCCATCACACATATCTGAGGTAGATGTCCCCAGCATACAGATCTGAGGTGGATGCTCCCAGATCTGAGGTCGATGCCCCCAGCACACAGATCTGAGGTGGATGCTCCCAGATCTGAGGTGGATGCCCCCAGGACATATCTCAGGTGGATGTCCCCAGCACACAGATCTGAGGTGGATCCTATCTGGCATGGCGTCTTACATTCGTTCATCAACTCGCTCGCTCACTCACCTCTCACTTGCTCACATTTACTCACTCAACCCTTACTCATAACACAGCCGCCTAGTTCCTCTGTTACTCACTCTCTCACCACTCCCACACCCATTAAGTAACTCACTCAGTAACTTACCTCTTCCTTATCGCACTCATTTAGTGACTCGCTCTACCACTCACTTTCCAACTCACTCACACATTCACCCACCTACTCGCTCACCCATGACTAAATCGCCCATTCTCTAACCCACTAACCCCCTCTCATCATCCCTCACTCACTCTTCCACCCACTCACTCGTTCTCACTATTCCTCACTGACTCTATAACTCACTCACAACCACTCATTCACCCCGCCTGTTGTCCATCACACACATCACACAGCCTTCAGTTCAAGCTCAGGATCGAAGAGTGACGGTCACACGACTCTCTCTGATTCCAGGTCAAGTAACACACAGAACCTTACCGGAACATTTCTGACAGGTGGCTTCCATCTAACACTACGTCAGGACTATTGATTGGACTTCTTCTAGCTTAAAGCGTAAGTTCTTCAACGTTTTTAAACTCAACAAATAAACTCATCTTCCTTTCATGATTACCAACATTTTTAAACTAAACAAATAAACTCATCTTCCTTTCTTCTTCTTCTTCTTCATCGTACGTAGTCAGACATCAACCTTTATTTTTTCGAAAAAAAGCAGCGGTCATCCTGAGGCTGTCGACACTGCCATAGAGCTTGTCTAGTGTTGCCACTGGTGATGGCCACATTCGCTCTCTCTGATCCTCGTATGCCGGGAAGTTTTGCAGCAAATGCTCAGCGATCACTTTCCCGGTACCACACGGGCATTCGTCAGTGCCACCTATCTTCAATTTGTTGAATAGGTGGTACCTCAGTCTATTGTGGCCAATGCGAAGTCTGAAAACCACGACCTGCTTTCTTCTGTTCAACTGGTAATAGGCATCGTTTTTTGTGTAGCCAGTATGTTCGGTTTCCCATTTGGTCATGTATCTAGCTCTAATAAGCCGTTTTGACTCTTCGTATGTTGTGGTTGTGGTAGTCTTGCACCTTCTTTTGCCAGTCTGTCTGCCTCCTCGTTGTTTTGGATGTTGCAGTGGGATGGAACCCACTGTACGACTACCCTTTTTGGTGCGGACTGCTGGCATAGTTGACAGAGTACTGCTCTTAAATGATTAAGTTCAGTATTTTTCTGGCCTTTTTAGTACTGTGACTACGGCCAAGGCATCTGTAAGCAGGACTATATGGCTTTCATTCCTTTTACCTGTCACCATTTCTTCCACTGCCGCCCTCGGTGCCTCTGCCTCCGCTCTGAAATTGCTTGTGTATTTTCCAGTAGCGAATGTCAGTGTTATTTTTCTGCCATTTGGTAGGTTCAGAAATGCTCCTGCCCCTCCGTTCTGTGTAGTGTTTGTTACAGAACCTGTCGGTGTATGCATGGGTCCAGTCCATGCTTGGGTAGTTTTTCGTTATGTAGCTCAGGTTAGTATCTCTTCTTTCTTTTTCAGTCTTGCAGTTTTTGTTTCCAATACCTGGTATATTTTCTACTACCTTTGGAAATATATATGCTGCCTCCTGGTAGGTTTTCGTGCAGTAGGGATGGGTTTTGGTGTTGTTAGTGCGTTCATAGGGTCTTCGTGCATCTTTGCTTTGGCTTTTTCTGCAAAGTTTCTCCTCTTTAGTTTCCCATTTCCGCTTCAGTTTCCCATTTCCGAAATTGTTTAGTCTCTGGTGCATTGGATGGTCAGTCAGTCTTCTGAGTTTCTCTGATTGCTGCTGGGCTCTGCAGTCTCTTCTGTCGGTCATGGATTGCAGTTTTGAAATCTTTTCAAGTTCAACAATTGTTTTTCGTTATGTAGCTCAGGTTAGTATCTCTTCTTTCTTCTTCAGTCTGGCAGTTTTTGTTTCCAATACCTGGTATATTTTCTACTACCTTTGGAAATATATATGCTGCCTCCTGGTAGGTTTTCGTGCAGTAGGGGTGGGTTTTGGTGTTGTTAGTGCGTTCATAGGGTCTTCGTGCATCTTTGCTTTGGCTATTTCTGCAAAGTTTCTCCTCTTTAGTTTCCCATTTCCGCTTTAGTTTCCCATTTCCGAAATTGTTTAGTCTCTGGTGCATTGGATGGTCAGTCAGTCTTCTGAGTTTCTCTGATTGCTGCTGGGCTCTGCAGTCTTTTCTGTCGGTCATGGATTGCAGTTTTGAAATCTTTTCAAGTTCTACAATTGTATTTCGTTATGTAGCTCAGGTTAGTATCTCTTCTTTCTTCTTCAGTCTGGCAGTTTTTGTTTCCAATACCTGGTATATTTTCTACTACCTCTGGAAATATATGTTGCCTCCAGGTAGGTTTTCGTGCAGTAGGGATGGGTTTTGGTGTTGTTAGTGCGTTCATAGGGTCTTCGTGCATCTTTGCTTTGGCTATTTCTGCAAAGTTTCTCCGCTTTAGTTTCCCATTTCCGAAATTGTTTAGTCTCTGGTGCATTGGATGGTCAGTCAGTCTTCTGAGTTTCTCTGACTGCAGCTGGGCTCTGCAGTCTCTTCTGTCGGTCATGGATTGCAGTTTTGTAATCTTTTCAAGTTCTACAATTGGCGTTGACTTCATGCCTCCTGTTATAACTCTCATGGCTTGGTTTTTGAGTTTGCTAATTTTATCGAAGTTCGCCTTTGCTGCTGTTGTCCACGCCGCAATGCCATACTCGAGAACTGGTCTCACTCTTCCAGTGTACAGTTTCTCTAGTATACTTTCGTCTGCTCCCCAGCTTGTGCCAGCAAGTTTCCTCATGATTGCCATTCTTTCTCTGGCTCTCATTCGGTTTCTCTCGATCTGACTTTTCCATGTCATGCGCCGATCAGATGTGACTCTCAGGTAGTTTGCGTTGTAATTTGGCTGCAGGTATTTGCCGTTAAGACTGATTTTTTGTGTTTTGGGGTTTGTTTGATAGCGAGAATATTGTACATGTGGTTTTGTCCTCGTTTATTTTGACCAGCCATGAGTTCGACAACTCTTCCAGCGATGTTAGGGCCTGCTGCATCCGATTTCTTGCTATGGTGAGATTCTTTTCAGAGGTCCACATAGCCAGATCGTCTGCAAACATTGAGCTATGGACTCTTCTTGGTATATTCTCTGTTATGTTATTTATATACACCAGGAAGAGTGTGGGTGACAGTACTCCCCTTGGGGTACTCCCTGCTCAAGTTTCACCTTTTTGCTCATCTGCCCTTGTACTTGAGCTCTGGCCGTTCTGTTTTTGAGCTAGTGACTGATCCATTTGTACATTTTCCCACAAACACACATCACTTCTTCTTAGCTTGACTCTAATTCCCTCTTTCCAGACTTATTCAAATGCCTTTTCTATGTCCACCCAAACCGCTACTGTGTGTTTTTGCTCCTGGTAGGCATCTTCTATTTCTTAGGCTATGAAGATGACCTGATCCTCAGTGGATCTGTGCTGTCTAAAGCCTGCTTGCTGTGGAATTAGTATGTGTTTTTCTTCCAGATGCCACATCAGTCTGGTGTTTATCATACGTTCCATCAGTTTGCCTACGCAGCTCAGTAGGCTGATAGGCCTGTATCCATTTGGATCTGTTTTATCTTTTCCTTTCTTTGGTACTGGTACAAGTACTGCGCCTTTCCATGCCTGGGGTACAGTACCCCTTTTCCAGCTTTGGTTCAGGACTGATAGTATTTTCCTCTTTGCTGTTTGGCCCAGCCCCATCAGCATTTCGTTTGTTATCCTGTCTTTCCCGTCCTTTCATGATTACCAACGTTTTTAAACTAAACAAATAAACTCATCTTCCTTTCATGATTACCAACGTTTCTAACCTAAACAAATAAACTCATCTTCCTTTCATGATTACCACCATTTCTAAACTAAACAAATAAAGTCATTTTCCATTCATGGTCACCAACGCTTACAAAAATCTGACAGGAAGTCCCACTCGCTGTCGGCCTCTAGATTTCCCTGATAACTTTTAAACCAATTAACGTTATTCAATATAATTTGACATGAAGATAGTGTGAAACAGTTGAGCGACGATGAACAACGTATTGTGGCTACAGCAGGAAGTAGCTATATGCCCCACCTCAAATGTCAGCACGGCTGACATTACTTCCTTCTTTAAAGATGTGTCACTTCTAAGTGACTTTGACCACGACGGTCGCCTGATCTTACTCTACCTGATTTCTTCCTATGCTGCATACTGAAATGGAAAGTGTTTTTCAACAAGTCAAGGAAATCTCGGGAAACTACTGGCGGGAAACTGAGTCTGTAACTCCTAGTGTTTTTGTGAATACCTTCCGTAACATGGAGAGTCGTGTGCAGGCAAGCCTTGATGCTAATGGTGACCACTTACAACTTTTAGTATCATTATGTTCCTCACACATCAAGGTTCCATCACAAATGTTATTGAATTACGTTGATTAATTTAAAAGTTGTAAGGGAAAACCAGGGGCGGGTAGTGCGTGGGACACCCTGTAACGTGTCTGATCTTTTCCCTAAAACAGACCAAGTTTGACTTCACATTAGACTTTACTCAATCGTCCATCTTCTGTAAATAGAGTTTTGAAGTCTTGTTTATGTCCGTTGTGGCTCACAGTTAATAGTTATTCTATCTCAGATTGACTGACCTAATAATTTTCATTGTTCCTACTTCAGAAGAGTGTAGAATATATTTATAGAAAACCATCATCTATCAAACTGACTTGATACATTATTATGTGGGATAACTTTCAACACCACTTTCCAATTTTCAAAACCACTTTTCATCACGAAAGTCATCAATATCATAGTTAAGACATGTTTCGAAATTTGTGCTGCAATATATGTTATTTCCGGAAATGTGTGTACTGTGTAGATGACCGTATAAAATGGCCAAAATCTAAGCGGTACAGCTCAAAATATACCTTAAAATAATAGTTCACCTGTCACATCAGGAAACGGGTGGCTTGGAAAATGGGGTATTTACACACACCCTGATATATGGGTGTCACATGTCCCAAAGATTAAGGCCTCATTGAACGCTTTTTTTTTCTAGGGTGCAGACCTGCTGTGATTAATGGAGTACTAAGCGGTCAACTCAGAACAGCAGTAACTGCTTCAATCTCTATTGTATATTGTTTAGAGTTTGGTAATAGTATTCGTCTAACAAATATAATGAATTTTTGATAGATTTTGGCTCTCACTCTGTAACTTTGACTAACTCCATGTCTCCACAACATCTATACTGTTTTCATTGCCTTCACTTGCAGGACAATTCCATCTGATTTTGTTCGCACTGGTAGGATAGAGAAGAGTGTTGAGGCTCACAAAAGACAAGGGAGCCGTTTTGTGTGGGAGATGGAGTTATGATGGGACGGCTCTGGTCACAGCAGGAGAGGATGGCCAGGTGAAAATCTGGTCAAGAAGTGGGATGCTGCGATCTACTCTCACACAGAACAGTAAGAATATGTCTCGTTGAGCAGTGGCGTACTTTGTGTGATCGACGGAAGGGTTGCCACTCTGGCATAATTTGTCCGTATGATATCTTCTTTGGGATAAGGGCAAGAAGAGTTGTTTGTAAAAATGTTCTAATATCTAACTTATTTTATCGTAGTAATAATTCTTTTTCTTCTTCGTTCGTTGTCAATCTACCGCTAGTAAGCCCTGAAAAGGGGTTGCAAGTGTCAGGATGTAGTCCGGAGAATGGAATGCGTTGTGTCAGAGTTTACAGCTTGACTGCAATATTTGCACCTTTCAGTCCGATATATCCGACTTCAGCAGGCATTTTTGAGTACCTGGCTAGCCTTCCCTCTTCGATCCTTTCTACTTAGCAGCTTGCTATCCAGGATTACCATGTGGAGGTGTAGAAAATTCTTCACAGATCTGGTTTACTGGCCATGACTCGTAACAGTCAGATATGGGTTGCTGACCGCAGCAGCTCATGCGCTGCTCAGCATTTCAATCCTTTAGTAATACTAAAAAGAGCGTTCGATTAACGCAGTAGTAGAGCACTCATGGCAAAGGTATTGGGTACAAATTCCGCTATTTCTATACTCCATTTAACCAAGTTCTAAATTGGTACCTGGCACATGACCAGGGAAGTCGAAAACAGGATAGAGCCACCCTAACTCATACAAGCTGTGTCTTAATACAACACTGGTCTCTTAACAACTTCTATTTTCCAACATTAGTGTAACTACTATGGGACAAACCTTTACTTTCATTTACTAATAGCAATAACAGTTTCACATTTTAAGCAAAGATGGTGACAACATCAGACGTGTGCTGCAAGATGTGTTCTCATATTGCTGTAAAAACCAATCCTGGCACAGCAGACTCTGCTCCACTCGGGCCGCACGTGTGTGAAGTCGTCGTACATTCTGTTATTGTGGGTGGCACTCTTTCTTTGAGTCTCCTTGATAGTGTTTTGCTCTACAATCCGAGCACCTCATGCGTCAGCTGGAATGGTTCACATATCATAGTATTTTATAGCTCTGAAGCTAGCTTGCTGTTATTATTCTAATTTTCATGGTGGCCTGACCGGTGTCATATTATAGGGAATATTTAAAACTTTAGCGATATTTTGTTTTGTTATGGGTTTTTTTGTCATGGATTGCCGCTAATGATCATTAACCTGTTCTTCTGCATTCGTTCTGAAACAGACGTAATGTCTTAGTTTACACCGAGGCTGCCATATCTGTACCTATCCGCTCAGCACATAGGATTTCAGCTGGCATTTTTGGGTCTGCCTTCCCACTTGAATCCCTAATCTCAGCCAGGCTGCATGATTGCAGTCTGTTTCCAGGGCCGCCACAGGTATGAGTGATAAGAGAGGATAAGTTTCACATGATTAGAGTGGCAAGGGTATGGGAATCAGTTCAGGTGATAGGGATAACTCACTTAATGGCTTAAGTAAAAACCAGCTGTCACCTAGTTGCTTTATGGCAAACTTATGTTGGTAGTGGAGTCATTTTAGGCGGAATAGGGTCTTGGTCAGCTATTGTTTGCTGATCTTGGCATCGCTGGCTGCTGTCGGCTCATTCACAGCTGCATTTTCAGCTCACCCCTCCGACTGCCGCTTGTTATTGTGATTGTTACTGCTCAAATAGTGTGACCTTGATTGAGTGACCTACTTTCTCTGCTGACCTACTTTCTCTCTCTACTGGCCTGCTTTCTCTGCTGGCCTGTCATCTCTGTTTACTTTGCTTTAGTAACCTACTTTCTCTGCTGACCTACTTTCTGTCTCTGCTGACCTTGCTTGAGTGACCTACTTTCTCTGCTAATCAACTTTATCTCTTTACTGGCCTGCTTTCTCTGCTGACCTTGCTTGAGTGACCTTCTCTCTGTACTGGCCTACTTTTTCTGCTGACCCTGCTTGAGTGACCTTTCTCTGCTGTCCTGATATTTCTGCTCTGCTGACATTGCATGAGTGACTCACTTTCTCTGCTGACCTACGTTCTTTGCTGACCTATGTTCTCTGCTGACTTACTTTCTTCACTGACCTACTTTCTCTGCTGACCTATTTTCTCTACTGACAGATTATATCCTCCTCCTTCGTCTAGGTATCCCAGTTTATGGCATTGCCTGGAGCCCTGACTCTGATCAAGTTCTTTTCACAAATGGCAGGCAGCTTGTGATTAAACCACTGCAAGCCAGTGCTAAACCCCAAATGGTTTGTATAAACATGACTTATCTGGCCATTCCTATTTGTATTTGTTTATCTTTTTTGTCCCCCTCATTGTGATATTGTAACTGTATAGTCTTTTGACTCCTTTCATTTGGTTTTGTTGAGAATGCTAAGGGGCGAGTGGATAGCAGACATAGAGGCCTAAAACTTTAAGGTGTGTAGGCAGCCAGCTTAGACGACACTGGCTCTTAGTGCCAACCATCCACACCCACGACGAGTGGTTGAGTCTCAGGCTGCATGCTATGAGGATGATGTCTTTCCGATTTGATCTTGCCAGGTGGTGGGGGGGGGGGGGGGGCAAGACTGTGATAGAGAAGTCATTTTCCATCATGAATGTCCATAGTCTGCTTTAAGCGCAGGAGGGTGGGAACGACCTCGGCAAGAGGGCTATGAATCCAAAATAGGCCATACATCTTTCTTGCTAAAAGTTTTAAGTTTCTGAGATACAAGAAGATGTAGGTGAGTGTGTTGTAAAATAGCACAAACATAGACTCACCAGTTTTTTGTGTTGCTAGTGGGTAGGAAAACCTTTATTAAAGTCCAACAGAAGTTAGATTATCAATGTTTACAAGATCAGCATATCTGTTAGTTTCCACTAAAAACGTATTTATTGTATCTAAATAAACAGACTAAATAAATCTCAGGTCAGGTCAGGTCATCTTGTAACCGGTGAGGTCGTTGGGGCACACATGAAGACATCCCCACAACCCCACACCACCCTTCTCTGTCAGCGGCCGCTGCCTATGCCTCTTCTGGTCGAAGATTGGTCCATTCTTTTATGTTGTCCTCCCATCTCTTTTTGGGACGGCCTCTTCGTCGTCTGCCTTGCACCTTTCCGTGGAGGGTCGTATTTGCAAGACCATTTCATCTCGATATGTGACAGTGCCAAGCGAGTTTCCTTCTTTTGACAGTTGCCAAGAGGTCTTAAAAAGGCCCTATTGCTGTTGTAATTCTATCTCGTATTTCCTCATTTGTAACTCAATCTTTGTATGTGACGTTTAAAAGTCTTCAGAAACATCTCATCCTCAAGACATGTTTCCTTCGCTGAAGATCAACTGTAACTGTCCATGTCTCACAAGCATAGAGGAATATTGACAGGACCAGTGTACGCATTAATCTGATTTTTGTGCATAGAGCTAACCGTTTACCTTGCCAGATTTTGTTAAGCCGTGGAAGCGCTGCTATTGGCTGTGCTATTCTGGCAAACACCTCGCATTTTGATCCTTCATCACTACAATCGACCCCATATATTAAAAACGGTCAACCACTTCAAGTTCCTGACCATTAGCTTTTATCTTGCTGTTGAAGCCCTCGGCGTTGTTGGTCATTACTTTTGTCTTTCCAGCGTTTATCTCAATACCATAGTCAAGAGCTGTTTCATCGAGCCTTCTGACCCATTCCTGGAGTTATGCTTCTTAACCCGCCAACCCGTCGATATCATAAAATAAATCTAACTCAGAAAAATTTGTTACAAAAACTAAACTTTCCCATTCTCTATAATGGGTGAATCTTCAAAATCTAGTGAAAAACAAAAGAAATCATTTCCAAATGTCTAACAAATTTCAAAATCGCCACTGTTTTTAACCTGATAGGATGGAAGTGGAACTCTCTACAATCGAAATAGCAGTATGTTCAACTCATTCTTACAGTAACCCGGTTGTCTATCTACGACGACTTGGCCTCGTTCCACTGCCGTTGCATGCTGCCAGCTCTAGAGTCATCACTTTATCTTATATAAACTTTGGGGTTAATTCTATAGTAACAACTCAACATACTGCTCTTTTGATTATAGAGAGTTCCAACCTCCGTCATGTACGCCTAGATGAAGAAAATGGCGATTGTGAAATTTTGTTTGATATTTTGGAAAGGATTTCTGTTTTTCGCTTGAATTTGAAGATTCACCAGTTATTGAGAATTCGTGCTGACAATTGTTGGCAGTGCTTGTAAGAGTCTTTTCCTCATGTCTGCAAGTGCCTTGCACTCAATGAGTAGGTGTCTAACTGGACTGACTGGAGTGTACTGATGACAGGAATTGAACCCGGTACCTTTTGTTGTGAATAGCAAATGCTCTACCGCTATGCAAATCAGATGCTTATAACATTGTATATATTGTCAATGTTTGTTGTTATCTGATTATTCGTAATGATCTATATATTCACAGGAGGAAAATCTGTGGGCGTGTCTGGCTGCCATGGCAACCTATGCCAAAGATTTAAACACAGCTGAAGTGGCCTATGCAGCCATTCAGGAGGTCAGGATTCATAAACTGTGACTTTAAACTTATGACTTTTAAGTCATCTTTGTGATTTCTCTTTGTACATACAGCTGCAATGCATGCTCTCCGTCAATTCTTATTTTATAGTGAGGAAAATTGAAATAGTTGCCATTAATCGACGAGACAGGGAGGAATGAAGAAATCAGACAGAAAGTAGAAATGGCACAATGAATTTCATGTATAGACATGCTCCAGACACAGGACTACAGAACAAGGGGAAGATTTAAAAAATGATGGATTGGCAGTGTGAAAGAAACACTACAGAGGCATGGATTGAAAGTAAACACTACAAGAAAGATTGGACCTAACCACAATGTCAAGCAACGTTACTGGACAGATGGGGCGGGACACATTTCCAACCGCTATTGTGGGATGTGTCTAGTCAGTGCTGTCTATCTATCTTCTTTGAATGTCAAACATGGCGAATAACACAGAAACGATGCTCTCCAGTTTGAACAGTGTCACACTACTTGTCCAAGTGCTTGTATTTTGTTTAGACCCATAGTTGAGCCCTCTCTGATGATCGTTCTGTGAAGAGTCTGTTTTGGCCTTCCTTTCTTTCTGCTGCCATCTGGAGCTCACACACCTCTGTAATAAGGGGTCTGTTACTGTTCATTCTAAGTACATGCCCGATGTATGTCTACCGTTTTTGTCTCTTATGATTGTAGAAAGATATTGCTGGTTGGTGATTTATCTCATTAGTTTGTTAGTCTTGAATTCTTTGCATCCAATGTTCAATAGTTTTCTAAGACATTCATTTTCAAAAGCACTCATTTATTTTCTAATGTCTTCATCATTTTCCAGCTTTTGCATTTGTATGTTAACATTGATATTATGTTGTAGTTAAACAGTCAAAACTTTGTTTGTTTGTTTGCTCATTGATTCTGATTTTCAGATGTTTGTTAGCTATCTATCTATTTGTCTGTCTGTCTATCTATCTTCAGTCCACTTATGTCGTTAGACATTGTGGGGAGGTGCGACCTCCTTTGTTTCATATTTTTTAGCAGGCCAATATCCTCTGGTGACTTGCCAGGTCAATCCCAGCATCGTGTTAGCCCCTGCAATATACAATCATCTATTTTTTGGGACTGGTGGTGGTGGAAGCGTAAATTAGAGCAAGGTAGACCCGCAGTCTGTCAGGCGTGATCTATGCCGTTCTGCTAATCACATAACCAAGACCTGATGTTATATCCACACAGTCCCATTTATGCAACATATTCTCTGTTGGACAAGAAGCCTAGAATAATTTGAGTAGATTTTTAACTTAAATTATTCTAGGCTTCTTGTCCAACAGAGAATATGTTGCAAAAATAGGACTGTGTTGGTAAAACATCAGGTCTTGGTTATGTGATTAGCAGAACTGGAAATGATGTTTTACATAACACAGGTGCCTACCGTAATGAGCTGAATATGATTGAGGATAATCTGACTTTGTTATCTTCTTCATTGTGCTAATATCGTTATGTCCTTGCAGGCGGACAAGGTTCAGTCCATCATCAACATTAAGGAGATCCCAATCAAGGAAGCTAGGAATGCTGAGATGGCTCTCTTATGTAGAAATAAGCAGGATGCTGAGGCTATCCTGTTACAGGCTGGTTTAATATGTAGGACCATCATGTTAAACATCCAACTGTATAACTGGGACAGGTAGGAACTTCTGCAATGTCCACATTTCACACCTGTCTGTTTTACACCTGTTTTATTTTATTATTATTTTTCTTCATTGTTGTTCGTTCTCAAACTCCCTCCACCAAGTCCTGAAAGGAACTTTGTAAGTAGCAGGATGTTGTCCAGAGAATGGAATGCCTTGTGTCGTAGTTTACAGCTTGACTGCAATATTTGCACCTTTCGGTCCGACACATTTGACTTTGCAGGCATTTATTAGATCCCGGTTTAGCCTTCCCTCTTCGATCCCTTCTCCTCGGCCTGCCTGCTCTGTTGCAGCCTGTTATCCAGGATCATTGCATGGAGGCGTAGACAGTTCCCTGGCCCAGAGGCTAGCAACTGCAGCTCATACACCACTCAACATCTTGGTCTTTTATTTTATTCAGAGGCGAATGTCGACTTTGAGGTGAACAGCAGGATTGACAAGCGGAGCACTGCGTTTAGGAGGCTGAAAAGCAAACACCTTGAGCCAATTAAGCATCTATATCACCAGCAAGGTAAAAGTATAACGTGCTGTAGTGTTAACTGCTCTGCTGCATGCATGGTGAAACATGGACAGTGGATAACGGACAGACCAGACAGCGAAATCATTTTCACGTGACCTGTCTTCGTAGGCTGCTCAGGATTGGGTGGCAGGACGAGGTGTCCAACTCGGAAATTCTTAACAAGACTAACATGTTGAGTATACATACGCTTCTGCAAAAAGCCCAGATGAGATGGGAGGAACATGTCGTTTGCATGCCCAATGAGCACGTTATATGGTGAGCTGAAAACAGGCAGACGCTCATTAGTGGGACTGAAGAAATGCTGCAGAGACTCCTTGACAATCCCACCTGGTGCGCTAGCATCACCAAAGATGCTGAAATCACATAAAGAAAACTCCATTCATATACAAGCAATTTGAGGATGTGTCGGAATAATATGTAAATTTTATATGTAGGCGGTTTGAGAATGTGTTGGTTTATTATGTAAATTTGATATGTAGCCAGTTTGAGAATGTTTCAGTTTATTATGTGGATTTGATATGTAAGCAGTTTGAGAATGTTTCAGTTTATTATGTGGATTTGATATGTAGCCAGTTTGAGAATGTTTCAGTTTATTATGTGGATTTGATATGTAAGCAGTTTGAGGATATATCAATTTTTGAATGTTCCAGTTTTATTATGTGAAATTTAATTGCAGGTAGTTTGAAAATGTGTTGGTTTATTATGTGAATTTGATATGTAGTTTGAGGATGTATCAGTTTAAGAATGTGCAAGTTTTAATATGTGAATTTACTATCTAGGCAGTTTGAGAATGGGTTGGATTATTATGTGAGTTTAATATGTAGCCAGTTTGAGAATGTTTCAATTTATTATGTGGATTTTATATGTAGGCAGTTTGAGGATATATCAGCTCTTGAATGTTCCAGTTACAGTTTTATTATGTGAATTTTATATGTAGGTAGTTTGAGGATGTGTCGGTTTATTATGTGAATATAGGTTGTTTAAGAATGTAGTTTATGTGAATTTAATATATAATATATAACTCAACTGTTGTAGTTAATTACAAATGATTTAGAATCAGTGTTTCTGTCACAGAGCGCTTGTGTTGGCAGTTAAACACAAGACCCACGTCGATACAGTGCTGGGACATAGGCAGAAGTTCTTGGCTAGGTTTGATAAATCAGAGACTAACAAGAGATACTTGCAGTACAAGGAAGGGGTAAGCTGTCTTTTGTGGAAAGAGGAGAAAGAGGGAGGGGGGAATAGAGGCAGAGTGAAAGGAAAATATGATGGGAGGGAACACAGGCAGAGGAAAAGGAGAAGGTGACTAGAGCAAATAGAAGCAGAGTGAAATGTGAGGACGAAAGGAGTCTTGAGTGGGTGGGTGTGGTTTTACCTGCGTGTGTGTTGTAAATAAAAATATATTTAACATCCTCCCATGAAAATGAAACCAGATCGGCTGTCATTAAAACATACAACAGTAGCAGATTGGGGTTTACAGCCAAGACTCTGGGGCAAAAGGATAGACAACATTAAAGACGTCCTATGCCAGCATGGGCTCACAGCAACACATCTGGCCCAAGTGCGAGACCTACAGCTCCCCACTATGCTTCACTGCATCAGTGGAAGAATAAAGTAAAATATATACAAGGGGCATTCAAATCAAACCGGGGCTCGGTTGCAGTAAGACATTTGAATGATTTAAATGTTTTAGAAAAGGCCGTACATCCGTGAGGGATGCTCCCGGCCGTGGTGGCTCTCAACCCACCACAGTCATTCCTGTGAATATCCAGATTGTGGAACACCTTATTCTGGAGAATCAACGCACAACCTGTCGTTAAATTGCACAAGAGGCAAGTCTTTCTCTGGGTATGGTGAACACTATTATTCATGAACATCTGCACTTTCGGAAGGTTAGTCCATGTTGAGTGACAAGACAGCTTTCGCTTTTGACCGACTGAGAAGAGTTCAAACCTGCACTATATGCCATCTGCAGAATCTTGGCTGGGAGGTATTGCCACTTCCACCTTACAGCCCAGACCTTGCTACGTGTGATTTCCACCTGTTTGAACCCATAAAAGAACTCCTGGGAGGTCAGCACTGATGACGAAGTGAAAGAAGCTGTCCTGGATTGGTTCAGACATACTGACAAATCTGTCTACGCTGCAGCTTTTCAAGGATTACTTAAAAGCTGGGATAAGTGCATAAA
Source organism: Ariolimax columbianus (assembly GCA_036924085.1). Lineage (NCBI taxonomy): Eukaryota > Metazoa > Mollusca > Gastropoda > Stylommatophora > Arionidae > Ariolimax > Ariolimax columbianus. The sequence continues at coordinate 40,406,789 of JAVGWX010000021.1, forward strand.
TGTTTGCAGGAGATTGTATTGAAAAATAAATGGTATTTTAACTACTTGAAAAACATTTTTTTTTCCTCACAAAAAAAAAAAGCTCCCGGGTTTGACTTGAACGCCCCTCGTGCATTTAAACCAACATCAAAACAAATGAAAGTGGAAATAGTAGTATTGAGGTAACAACAATTTGACCAAATCTGAGATCCAGAGAAATCAAGATTCACATCAAAGTTAGAATATTTAACTCCAATGTCAAGTCAGTGCTGCTGTATGGAGCGGAATTATAGAGAACGACCAAGACCATACAACAAATACTCCAGTTCTACATTAACAGATGCTGACAAAGGATAATGGACATAAAGTGGCAGGACATGGTGAGGAATGAAAACATATGGGGAGAGGAGCCAACAACCACCACTGGAACAACAAGTGAAGAAAATGCAGCTGGATAGGACATAATATGCTACAGAAGGCAACGTCAACATAGCCAGACATGCTCTTACATGGAATCCTCAATAGAAGAGAAATAGAGGTAGACCTAAAAATACATGAAGGACTGGAGCAGAAGATGCAGCAGGGAATGACTTACTTACTTACTTAGTCGCTCCTCTTCTACCCTGAGGTGTAGAGGTTTGCCAAAGAGAACGCCACACTGCTCTATTCGCGGTCTTTTTCCTGGCCTCTTTCCAATCCAGCCCTCTATCACTTAGGGACTGTCATATGTTGTCTTCCCAACGTACTTTGGGACGTCCTGGGGGTCTGCGTCCTTGACTTTTTATTTCCCATGACCGCTTTGGTATCCAATCTCCTTCCATTCTACAGACATGGCCAAACAACTGTAGTTAGGACTGCTCCACTCGTGTCTGCAAGGGTTGAACTTCGAGATTGTTACGTTTTGTCTGGTTACGGATCTTGTCCCTTTTTATCACCTGAACCGCCTTTCTTCGGTACATCATTTCTGAAATTTGTGATTGCCTCTCTTGGACTGTAGTCATTGCCCATGACTCACAACCATATTTCAGGATAGGCACATAGGTCGAGCGGTATACATCCATTTTTGTTTTCCTGCTTATTTCTCTTTTACTGAGGAAACCTCTGTTTATTGCATGGAAAAGTCTACCTGCTGCTGCTCTTCGTGCAGTTAACTCCTGTTTGATTCCTCCCCTGCTATCTGTTACCACTCCTAGATATTTAAAGTTGCTGACCTGCTCCAGTGCTCGTGTTGCCAGGGTTATCTGATGTCTCTTTTCTTCTCTGGCGATCACCATGGTTTTTATTTTGAAGTTGCTGATGTTCATTCCTCTCTTCTTCAACTCTTCTTCACAGACCTGCAAGTTGATCTGGAGATGTGCTTCTGATTTCGTGATCAGGGCCACATCATCTGCAAATGCAAGTTCCGATATGTAACTTGGTCTTATCTTCCAGTACCCTACTTCATACTTTTTTTCCGTTCCTTGCAGGCTTTGATGACTTCATCCATGAGGAGTATAAAAAGGTACTGTGATAGAATGTCCCCCTGTCTTACTCCGCTAGTGGTCTTAAACTCTCCTGACTTTTGATTTGATGTCCGCACATAATTTCTGCATGTTTTATAGAAACTCTGTATGGCAGAGATCAGGGGTCCTGGGATGTTCTTCCTTGTCAGGCAGTCCCAGAGTTTGTCCCAAGGAACTTTATCAAATGCTTTCTCCAAATCCAAAAAGCAGAGATGCATCTCTTTATCATATTCAAGAGCCTTTTCACTTAGCTGTCTGAGTGTAAAGATAAGGTCTTGAGTACTTCTGTTTGCCAGAAGGGAATGAGCTGACAGAATACTTTTCTGCAATGAAGTCTCTATTACTTTCTGCCCCCATAGCAGTATTTCCTTCACCATTAATCACTACTTTTTGAGCAAAATGTGATTTTGAACACTTTTTTTCTGCAGGTTAAAATCAATTGGGCCAACATCACCAGCAAAATTGAGATGGAATATCAGAATGAAAGAGAAAGACCATCTGGAGCAGCAAGCGGTACAACTGGAATCAGTAATGCTGGTCGCAGCACTGGCATTAAACCTCGACATCTCTGTCTTTCAGTAAAGATGCAGTGTAAATGTTCTGTACAAATGCATTGATTACCTTTACGATACAGCACTAGATTTCCAAACATCACATATAACTTTGAAAACCTGAAAACGTTTTTCTATGTTGGTCTATTAATATGATTTGTTTGCGTACAAAGACACAAATGAATAAAGAACTTGCTGGTGTTATTGTTTTTGTTGTGTGTGTGTTAGTTTGTGAGATACAGGAAGATGAAGGTGAAAATTTACTTTAGAAAAGTACAAAAGACCGTTTGGCTTAGAATCGTTTACTGCAGATTGGTATTAAAGTAAAATTTTTTGCTTGACTTGATTTCATCCACTTCCAACACAGAGAGTTAGGCTTTGGTGATTTTGATTTAATGTTCTGAAACTGTGCAGTTCTGATCAGCGGTTCTGATCAGACATGAAGGATGTTTTCAATATTTGGCCACTGATGCAGAAGGGTCCGTTTCATCTATTGAAGTACTGGGCAGGGCAACTGGGGGTGCTAAAGCATTTCATAAGGAGTTTTGTAGCATCTGCAGTTTGAATTTGTTTGATGGGTCTATTTTATGTCCGTGGAATTTGAGTATACAATGTCCTGTTCTTAGTCTGAAAATGTATGTTTGATGCTTTCGTCCAAGTTGGTTTACCAGGGGTTCTCCGAGAGTAAAGCCTCCTATTCTATTCCATGAAAACCAAAACAGATCAAAAGAGCACAATAACGTCATTTGAAAGAACAATGTCTTGCCTTCAAAATACAATTTTTCAACATAGTCACCTCCCTTGGCTAGACATTTTCTCCAATGATGAACAAGAGCATACATGCTGCGCTCATTAAAATCTGCACCAGTGGAGGTGACCAACTCTTTTACAGCTGCTATGACGACGTTGTTGCTAGGAAAATGTTGCACACGCAGTTCATCTGTCATTGGCCCGAACAGATGGAAGTCAGAAGGTGCCACATTTGGACTATACAGTCCAGCCAAGACTAACTATGTGATGTGCTCAACGGTCTTCAAGCTGGTATGGGGGGGGGGGGGGTTTACTTTATTGAATTGCAAAAAACAGGTTGTCTTCTTCTCTAACCTGACCCTGGAAATTTGAGCCTTCTGCTAAGTAGCGGTTAGAGTTGATTGATGATTTGTCAATATTCTAGGAAATCAAGAAGGATTTCCCTTTCCTACCCTATGAGACAGTACACATCACTTTACCTGCTGAGGGCTGCGCCTTGAGCTTTTTTCTCGATGGGGAATTCACATGTCGCCACTTCATAGACTGCCGTTTTGACTCAGGATCGTAGTGGTGCCACCATGTCTCATCACTGGTGATGATGCGATCCAGGAAACTGTCACCTTTATTTTTGTAATGGTTCAAGAGGTCATGACAAACTTGCATGTGATATTCTTTCCGTTTCTGTGTGAACATTCATGGGACCAACCTGGCACAAACTTTGTGATATTCCAACATTGACACCGTCGTTTACATCACATTGAAGCCAATATCCATCTCTGTAGACAGTTCCCTGGCTGTAATCCTTCGATTTGCATGGATGAGCTGATCGAGACCTTCATTGCGAAGTGTGGCAGCTGTACAGAGCCGTCCGGAACGTGGCTTGTACTTGTTGCTTACGCCACTGCTGAAATGCACAACTGACTACCTCACTGTGCTAACATCCACTGTTTGGTCTCTGTAAATGTTCAGCAAGCGTAGATGAATGTCAATTGGTGCAACTTTTTCCGGATGGAGGAATTCAATAATGCACCTCAGTTTATAACGTACTTACATGACATTTGCTATTTTGTCAGACTGCTCCTCCATTGGCACCTGTCGGACAGAAACCAAAATTTACGGATATTGGCAGGAATGTCCAAACTTTTCTGCCATACTGCCAAAATCTACTTCTGACTTTGTGGAACATCATAATAAAATAGTAGACAATACTTTTGGACCGACCATCGTATATCATCCTATTTCAATGGTGCTAATAGATGTTTAAAAATCTTTCATCTTGGCCACTACCTAGGTGTATTACCCTTTACACTCTTTACACGCATTTTAAACTGCACGATACCAGAACTTTTATCTTTTCCTTCTTAACGTTTTTTATTTTGGGCTAATTTTGTCGATTTGTGTCATTCAGTCTGATCAAAACTGCCAGAATTCAAGGCATGAAAATTTCATTTAAAAATAATGTACTATTGTTGAACAAATTGAGCTAAAATTATGATCTAAACATTGTGAGACACATAATTAAACTATGTCATGAAGTATTCATAATAAAGATTATATATTAGTGTGAAGCGAGTGTAAAATCACATTAATGCAGAGGGGGAAATTGTAGAGAACATTTTTTTTGTTTAGTACTCACCCTGTCACGTATTTTGTTGATATTACCATCAATTACTGTACATGTACCTCTTGTATTATGTGTCTCAGTCAAAGTCTGAATTGTGTTGAATAATTCACAAGTAATCGATATGTGTTATCATTGGACTGATCAAATAATAAATCAAATCTACGATCTTGAAACCCAACTTTCGTTGCAAAAAATTGGTAAACTTTCAAAGAACGTAAAATTTGCTGAAATGGACCTGCTGGAAATAATTGTATAGTACGAAACCATCCTCTATTAGTTGTGTCAAGTTGAGGATTTGACTACTGCAAGATCTCCCAGGTCTGAATCCAGCTTGTTCCTTGATCAACCTCGAGTCTATCCAGGGAGAGATGCGGTTCAGGATCATCCTTTCAAATACCTTGTGTAGGTGGCATAAGAGCGACACTGGTAAAAAAATATAGTCAGGATTATATCCCCTTTTCCATCTGCCACTGTGAAAAGATGCTGGTGGTTGTTGGTCATGTAAGAGTAGTAGGCCGGTGTTCTCAGCCCAGCTCTCTAATTTTTCACCATTGACGTCTGTCTCATTGTATCCTCATGCCATGCTGTGGCAGTTGAAATCGCCCATGTTTATTTGGGTTTTCCGGGTTCTGAAATTGACAGGTTCTTGAAACTCAAAATCGTCATTGGGTGGCTTGTATACTGACATCACTGTGCAAGCCTTGGTTTGAATTGTAATAGTCTCTATGTTTCCTCCATGAGACTGATATACTGATTCGATGTCTAGGTCTGTTGAGGCGAACATAGAGCTTCCATATTTCTCATGGGGTGTCCCCGCAACAAGTTTCATGCCATGTCATACAGTTAGTCGCCTCTTACCACATGCTTTCTGTTGGGCAGTGGTGTTATTCTTGTCCCTGTCGTACACAGAGACCTCGGCAGACCACATGGGTCATATATAATCTGCAATACTATAAATTAAAAATCTGTTTTGTCATAATGAAACAATGAAAAACCTAAATTTTAAGGTCTGAACATGTTTACGATTTCGGAAGCATCTGAGTTAGAATCTTACACAGGTGATCTCATTGGTACTATGACACCAATAGGTTTAAAGGTCAGATATTATCTCTGTTGGTTTTTGGAAGGAAAGGTGCTAACTTGATTTCTTGGTGAAGAAAACAAACATATTTAAGAAATGTTAAAAACTCAATTATGATGTATGTAATGTCAATGTCACCAGAACATATCCCACAGGACTATCCCACTTATGCAGACCAAAGAGAGGCGGTCTGGGCCGGGAGAGTGACCACGAAAAGCTTTCAGAGACCGGTAAAGAACTTAAACGCAGTCTCCTTCGTGAACCTCGGCATGCTAGAAGCATCGCTTGTTTTTGTTCGAAGAAGATGAATTCAATATGACATTTTTTGTTTGCATTTTTGATTTCTGTTAATGGGATCTAAGACTGGTGTTTGGTTAAGGCAGTTTGATGGTCACATATTTGGCTTAATTTTTGTTACTAAGACTGACATTTGGTTTCTGTTTTGGTACACTGGCTGACAATAAGTGACGTTAGGTTCTTAACTGACAAAAGATGAAAATTATGGCTATTGATGATGGGGGGTATGTAGTTTAAAAACAAAACACTGCGGCATGGACAACAGCAGCAAAGCCGAACTTCGATAAAGTTAGCAAACTTCAAAATCAAGCCATGAGAGTTATAACAGGAGGCATGAAGTCAACGCCAATTGTAGAACTTGAAAAGATTACAAAACTGCAATCCGTGACTGATAGAAGAGACTGCAGACCCCAGCTGCAGTCAGAGAAACTCAGAAGACTGACTGACCATCCAATGCACCAGAGACTAAACAATTTGGGAAATGGGAAACTAAAGCGGAGAAACTTTGCAGAAATAGCCAAAGCAAAGATGCACAAAGATCCCATAAACGCACTAACAACACCAAAGCCCATCACTACTGTACGAAAACCTACCTGGAGGAAGGATATATTTCCAGAGGTGGTAGAAAATATACCAGGTATTGGAAACAAAAAACTGCCAGACTGAAAAAGAAAGGAGAGATATTACCCTAAGCTTTATATCGAAAAACTACCCAAGCATGGACTGGACCCATGCATACACCGACGGTTATGTAACAAACACTACACAGAACGGAGGGGCAGGAGCATTCCTGAACCTACCAAATGGCAGAAAAATAACACTGTCATTCGCTACTGGTAAGTACACAAGCAATTTCAGAGCGGAGGCAGAGGCACTGAGGGTGGCAGTGGAAGAAATGGTGACACATAAAGAAAATGAAAGCCATACAGTCCTGCTTACAGATGCTCTGGCCGTAGTCACAGCGCTAAAAAGCCAAAAAAAATACTGAGCTTAATGACTTAAGAGCAGTACTCTGTCAACTATGCCAGCAGTCTGCACCAAAAAGGGTAGTGGTACAGTGGGTCCCATCACACTGCAACATCCAAGGCAACGAGGAGGCAGACAGACTGGCAAAAGAAGGTGCAAGACTACCACAAACAGATACTAGTATGACGTACGAAGAGTCAAAACGGCTTATTAAAGCCAGATACATGACCAAATGGGAAACCGAACATACTGGTTACACCAAAAACGATGCATATTACCAGTTGAACAGAAGAGAACAGGTTGTTGTCTTCAGACTTCGCACTGGCCATAATAGACTGATATACCACCTATTCAACAAATTGAAGATAGGTGGAACTGACGAATGCCCGTGTGGTTACGGGAAAATGACCGCTGAACATCTGCTGCAGAACTGCCCGACATACGAGGATCAGAGAGAGCAGATGTGGCCATCACCAGTGGAACCACAAGACAAGCTCTATGGCAGTGTCGACAGCCTCAGGATGACCGCCGCTTTTTTCGAAAAAATAATGGTTACTGTGTGACTGCACACGAAGAAGAAGAAGAAGAAGATTTCTTGGTAAAGAAAACAAACATATTTAAGAAATGTTAAAAAACTCAATTATGATGTATGTAATGTCAATGTCACCAGAACATATCCCACAGGACTATCCCACTTATGCAGACCAAAGAGAGGCCGTCTGGCCCGGGAGAGTGACCACGAAAAGCTTTCGGAGACCGTTAAAGAACTTAAACGCAGTCTCCTTCGTGAACCTCACCGTGCTAGAAGCATCGCTTGTTTTTGATCGAAGAAGACGAATTCAATTTGACATTTTGGTTTGCATTTTTGATTTCTGTTAATGGGATCTAAGACTGGTATTTGGTTTAGGCAGTTTGATGGTCACATATTTGGCTTATTTTTTGTTACTAAGACTGACATTTGGTTTCTGTTTTGGCACACTGGCTGTCAATAAGTGACGTTAGGTTATTAACTGACAAAAGATGAAAATTTTGGCTTTTGATGATGGGGGGTATGTAGTTTTAAAAACAAAACACTGTAAATATTTTTTTTTCACTTTTTGTAATGTACATTATTTATCACAATAAACAATAAAGTTATATTTTCCAGAAAGTGTATTCATTTTTCTTTGTAATTAAATTTGTCCTTTGTATTGTAATACAACAGGGCGATACTATCTCTCCTAAACTTTTCCCGCCTGCCCTTGAGGAAGTCTTCCGTACACTCAATTGGGATGATAGACGGAGAAATGCTCAACCACCTTCGGTTTGCGGATGACATAGCCATCATCAGCCACAGCATGAAGGAAGCTGAGCAATGCCTGAATAAGCTCAACTGTCAACACCTGGCTCCGAAAAATCATCCGATCATCATTAGAACTATATGTCCCACGGACCTCGACCATCGATAATAGACGATCGACGCGATGGGCATTGGTCGCCTAAGCAGATTTATATCACACTATTATTATTACAACGGCCCTGCCTCTCTTATTCGTCAATTTTAAATTGTCACATGATACCCTCGCTGTCTGCTGTATCAGGCCTGTGACCTGCTTGGGTCAGCTACTAAGTCTTCTGTTTTTGACTGAGCCTAGCGTTATTGCTGATGAGGCCAACTGCAGCGATATATTTCCTAATAACGTGAGAAATGACGAAGGTTGTCTCTGCTACGTGGAGGAAGACTTTGAAGCAATGAAATAACCACCATCACAATTATCAGCATATTCCTGTTTTTCTCTGACTGGAGCATGGTGTCACACCTACACATGATCATAGTGCAGGAAGTATGTGCTAAATTAGAAACCATTGTGATGGTGAAAAACTCATGCGCTTGCTCAGAATGCATTTAACTCAGGCCTAAAGACAGTAAGGTGTGGAAAAGCCATTTGGGCTAGAAAGAAAGAACTAGATACAACACTTCAAATATAATACTGCAATGCTGAATGTAGTCTATAGCAGACAATGCTGTTGGGGATAAAGTGTTAGAGGCTTTATTGTACGAGGCTACATCTTGTTTATGAGGTGGGGTGGCCAATTGACTTCCTCGCTGTCGTTTCTTAAATAACGGTACATCAGGTACATATTTACAGCTGGGTGGACACAAATGTACTGGTAATGAGAATTGAAGCACGTACATTACCAGTGAAAAACAATTGCTTTACTATTTCGTGGATTAGACAGCGACGATGCAGCGCCCGAATGGTTGACAGCAGCCAGCAACCCACAGCTACAGCATTGTGAAAAAGCTGATAGTAGCCAGTGACCCATAGCTAAGGCATTGTGAATAAGCTGACAGTAGCCAGCGGCCCATAGCTACAGCACCGTGAATCAGCAGCCCATAGCTACAGCACTGTAAATGAGCTGACAGTAGCCAGTGGATCATAGCTACCGCATCGTGAATCAGCAGCCCATAGCTACAGCACTGTGAATAAGCTGACTGTAGCCAGTGACCCATAGCGACAGCACTGTGAATGAGCTGACAGTAGCCAGTGGCCCATAGCTACAGCATTGTGAATAAGCTGACAGTAGCCAGCGGCCCATAGCTACAGCACCATGAATCAGCAGCCCATAGCTACAGCACTGTGAATGAGCTGACAGTAGCCAGCAGCCCATAGCTCCAGCACTGTGAATGAGCTGACAGTAGCCAGCGGCCCATTGCTACAGCATTGTGGTATGAACTGATAGTAGCCAGCGACCCATAGCTACAGCACCGTGAATGAGTAGCCAGCGACCCATAGCTACAGCACCGTGAATGAGCAGCCAGCGACCCATAAATACAGCACTGTGAATGAGCTGACAGTAGCCAGCAGCCCATAGCTACAGCACTGTGAATGAGCTGACAGTAGCTAGCAGCCCATAGCTACAGCACTGTAAATGAGCTGACAGCAGCCAACGACCTATAGACACATCACTGTGAATGAGCTGACAGCAGCCAGCGACCCATAAACACATCACTGTGAATGAGCTGACAGCAGCCAGCGACCCATAGACACATTACTGTGAATGAGCTGACAGCAGCCAGCGACCCATAAACACATCACTGTGAATGAGCTGACAGCAGCCAGCGACCCATAGACACATCACTGTGAATGAGCTGACAGCAGCCAGCGACCCATAGACACATCACTGTGAATGAGCTGACAGCAGCCAGCGACCCATAGACACATCACTGTGAATGAGCTAGCAGCAAGCGGCGGCCCATAACTGATTAAGAGAATAGAGATTACAGTGGAAAGGCAAACCTAGTACACAAATAAAGCCACCTGAAACTGGATGTATCGGGCGAAAGGCACATATATCGCAGCTGTGCTGCAAACTGCGACACAATGTCGTTTTCAGGACGAACTACAAAGAAGAAGAAGGGGATGAGGATCAGGATAGAGATACGAATGAGGAGCCTGAAGAGGACGAGAAGGAGGAAGATAAGAAGAAAAAAAGCAGAAGACGAGGTGAGGACTGGGAAGGCTGAGAAGGAGGAGGTGTGAGTGGAGGTTAGGAGAAAAGGAAGAATACAAATATGAAGAGGACGAGGAGAAGACTGAGGAGGAAGTGATGGAGGTGTAAGAGGAGGAGCTGTGGAGGAGGTGGAGGAGAAAAAGAAGAAGACAAAAGAAGTTCCTCACATACAAAGTGAACCGAAAAAAGCATCCAAAAATTTCAACAAAGAAATAACTTTATTAGTCTTTATCAGAACACAACGAAACTTTCGAACAATGATCATCAAATATTAAAAATAAATGTGCACAAATCATTTGCTGAGTCAAAGGTGCAGAATATTTTCCAAATGACCACCTTTCAACTAGTTTTTGTCTCAGGTCTACCGTACATCTCTCTCCAAACTCGGTGGTCTGTCTCAGGCTTCTATGGTCACCATGCAGTTTGTTCCACAGATGGTTGGAGGAAGACCGTGCTATCAATCTGCTATTCTCAAAGATTACACGATCTTCGGAACATGTTCCTTATCATATGAGCACATGTCATTAACCTGACGCTGAAAGTAATAACAGGATTAGCGAAAAGAAAGAAGAAAGAAAGAAGAGCGCAAGTCAGTAAATTGGTCAAAATTGAAAAGTTAAAACAAAATAAATTAGATACAAACTTGAAAACCATCTATTGTTTCACTTACATCGTCAATTTACCGGCAGTTATGCACATCTTCACTCGACACACTTCTCACCGTTAACAGAAAGCATTTCATTATGAATATAATTTCAAGTCAATTAGCTCTCCCAGTGACGTAGCGGGGGGAGGGAAGGCGTCCGCCACAGATGCCAGCATGCGGAGGTCTTAAATGGGCTAAGACTTAAAAAAATAAATTTCACTATCTGAGGTAAACTTCTTGGTTTCAGGGACACCATTGGTACGGAATATTAGCCCCTCTACTGAAGCCCTGCCTGGTCTTCCTGATCAAATTACAATCAGAAGCATATGTGCGGCGGGTGGGGTGAGAGATGATTCGAACTGACAGGACAGTAACGAAAGACAGTGCAGCATCTGAAATAGGGTGTTCGCATGGTTTAGTCTACAGCATATTGCATGATCGATTGAATTTCAGGAAAGTGTGCCCACGATGTGTACCCATACTAGTGAATGACGTACGCAGACAGAACCGAATGGGCCTGTCCTTTTACAGATAAAGCAATGACAAAAATGAATAATTGTTGGTTGAAATTATGTTCAGAAATAAGGGCTGATGTAAGTGGAATAATGAATGGTTTTCAAGCTCGTATTTATTTTTGTTTTTTAAATAGCCAATTATGATCTATTTACTGACTTGCGTTCGTATAACGGAGAAAATATTCTGTGGAATCTTTGACAGGAGCAGAATGATAGCACGGTCCTCCTCCAACCATCTGAGGAACAAACTGGTAACCACTTGGTAACCACTATCATACGAGAAACAGAGTCTCCTTAAGTCAATCACACGGTCACAACAATGCACGTTTCTCACTGTTGTCAAAGACACTGAAGGCTCAAATATGAACCACCATAGCGGGACAGTTAAGCGAGAATGATGTGACCCTAACACGGACCTGAGTCTTGTTTGGGTCAGGTATGTTTGGCCATTATCGTTTTTGTGTGGATTTTTTCGTTCTGTCTGGAGCAGTGACACAGAGATGTGAATGATCTCATTGCCTTTTTTCGTTCTGTCTAGAGCAGTGACACAGAGATGTGTATTATCTCATTGCCTTTTTTTCGTTCTGTCTAGAGCAGCGACACAGAGATGTATATTATCTCATTGCCTTTTTTTCGTTCTGTCTAGAACAGTGACACAGAGATGTGTATGATCCCATTGCCTTTTTTTCGTTCTGTCTAGAGCAGTGACACAGAGATGTGTATTATCTTATTGCCTTTTTTTCGTTCTGTCTAGAACAGTGACACAGAGATGTGTATGATCCCATTGCCTTTTTTTCGTTCTGTCTAGAGCAGTGACACAGAGATGTGTATTATCCCATTGCCTTTTTAATAAAAGCACAGAACAAATATTCCATATAAAACATTCCAATACACGCCACCCACTTCAAGTTAAGGAACAACACAAAATACACAAGGGAGTAAAGTTCACGAACAAAACCATGGCTTGAAAATCTGCCAGCCGTAGCGACAATCCGCCCAACAAACTATTGATTATGTCAAGGAAAGAATGTCAGAATACAAACACAGTCAACTCGCTGCTTACATTCATGAATCTATAAAAAAAATACACAAATACTGCAGTCGGGTATGTTGTGGTAGAAACATCACTATATGAGGTCTCAGTTTTTGTGAGATGAAGGAAGACAGCTACTATCCTCGCTGTCTTGACTTACAGTAGCACGGATATGTAAATGTATTTCCATATCTGTAATTACCGCTGGAGATGAAGTACTAGAGACCTCATTTTTCGGACACACACACGAGTCCACATACTGGCCAGTACGTCAAGATAGCACCAGAAGGACTACGGTCTAGGGTGGAAAATGGCAAGCCTTCGCAACAGAATCCAAAAAAAGCAAACCTCTAAAGTCTAATCAAACCAAAAACTTAAGCTTTTGTGAGAACCAGTTCTCATTTTCCTTAACAGTAAATCAGGTACTCATTTACAGCTGGAACAAGTTGCAACCACAAAGAAGCATCCACTCTAACAACGTTGCATCTTACGCTCTACATGTACATATACTGTGGTCTTACGTTTCCTTTAACATGTCTCAATGGGAATCCCAACTTTTTCTTCTGCTTATCTCATAGAATAATCATTCCTTCGTTATTGTATGCTCAAAGATCTATTTAGTTGTATTTTTGTTAATCAGTTATCCATTTTGTGTTATTATTAGGGTCATGATTTTGATCATCGTCATCTTCTATCAACGTGTATCGTTCAGAAGGTATGGGAGAGGTAGTTTTCTGTCGTGTGCCATCTTTGTCGCCCATGTTGTTGACATTCAGTGTTTCTTTGGACATTGGAAGGGATATAACCAAACAAATACAAAAAATTAAAATGTTTAGAGTTATCCCATCATAAAAAATTCGCGTGAGAGGTTCTGGCTTGGGCGTCTCCCCTCTTTATCCAGGTACAACCTAGAACGAGTGAGCTATGGCCCTACACCAGAACCACATGGACGTGTACATTGGCATTGTACACTGAAGGCGATAGGTGTTAATTATCCACCCGACCAAATTTCTCACGCTTGTTGTCGTCCTCGTGCACGACATATGGGGAGGAACAGCTCGCGACCCCAAGCGCTCGCGACGGACGATTGTGACAGCAAAGCCGTGCTTATCACAAGAGCTGAACCTTGGACCTTGACCGGCGTCGAAGTCATGGAGCGAACTAGACAAGTAACTGGCAGAAGACAACACTGGCTGCTCCTGTAGCTGAAACTACTAGTGTTACAATTTGTATATATGCTGATATCTGTTTAAGCTAGCTCTGTTGTGGTAATTGCGGCTTGCATATTGTTTTTTAAAATTAATTAAATAATATCCATAAAATGCAAAGAAATTTTAGAAATTGTCCAAGAATAGAGTTTGTCTAGTATGCTGTATTAAACACAGCCTTAACTATTATAAATATTTGTTTATTTTCATGTATTTATTAAATAATGTATATCATTGTGGTTTCGTTTATTACATCCCTTTGTTTTGAATATATTGCCAATGTGACGAAGTAAATATTGTCCATCTAAATACAGCTCACTACTAGGCAGTGCAACCATTTTCTAGCTAATAGAAAATCCTGTGCTGAAAGTTGTTTATGGTTAAGCATGTTTATATTGCGTGTGTGCTACTTCATACATTTTTCCAGCGTTGGATGTAATGAGATGTAAGCAAAAGGTATGTAGACTTTCTTGTTATAAATTTCTCGATCATATCATCTGTAGATTGTTAAGCTCACTGTAAATATCCTAATTTTAAATAGGACACCCATTACCTTCATTATAATAACTCTTGTCATATGGAATTTTGCATGTTTACTGTTAATGATTAAATGTAGATGTAATATTCATAATATAATATGACATTTGAAAAACAAAAACATCAAATTGAACCTAATTCCAGTGTGCGTTTGTTTCTTGTTTATTTCGTTATTTCATAAGACAAGACGCATAAGTTGTCATATTCATGAATGTTAACAGTAACACACACCTATTAAAGTACACATTCTTTAAATCCAGGTATTGGTAAAATTGCTTTTGCTGTGTGCATATGGTATATTTTTAGTAATGGATTTAATAATATACACCAAATGGAAAGCCTGGTAGTAATGCATACCTTTTTATTTTAAACACACATTTTTTCACGCTGGACATATTTCTTTGCATTGTGTATGTGTGCGTGTGCGTATGACTGTGTAAAGCCCTACAGTATTGATAGATTTTCTAAACTTGGTAAAACTTCTTATGTACTGTTTAAATTCTAAAAATGCAGCTCTAGAATTGCATGCAGAACCCCTTTGTTTAGTTCTGTTGTCGTTGATTCAGCTATTTAGCTACTACATACCGAGTAGGAGTTTGGCTTGTTTTAAAATGCCAGAGTGTACAAACCACCCAAGGGTTTAAGAGCCGATAATGCTATTGTAGTTAACGTGTTTATAGTAAGATAATATGTAGGAACTTAAATATTGTTGTGTGTGTGTAAACATATGGATAGTAAGATACTATGTAGTAAATTAAAGTTTGGTATCAGTCTGCTAATATTAGATAGTGACATACTATGAAGGACATTAAAGCTCAGCACTAGTCTGCTAACACGCTTAGTATTGGTGTGTTAACATGTGAATAGTAAGATACAATGTAGAATTAAAGCTCGATGTCAGTCTGTCAATATGTGAGATACTAAGTAGGACATTAAAACTCAGCGTTAGTCTGTTAACACGCTTGGTGTTGGTGTGTTCACATGTGGATAGTAAGATACAATGTAGAAGATTAAAGCTGAGTGTCAGTCTGGCAATATGTGAGATACTAAGTAAGACATTAAAACTCAGCGTTAGTCTACCAACATGGGGATAGTAAGATAATATTTACACCATTAAATCTTGGTGTTCCTCTGTTAACATGCAGATAAAGAGATATTATGTTAGACATTAAAACTCCATATTAGATCTCTAGCGTGTGAAAATTCTTCTTTCCTCTTTGTGTTCAGGATTCTTCGGTCATGCTATATCTGCAGGATAATCATCATGATGCAGTCTGTAGTCTTTACCAGGCCAGAGTGGCTGCACCATAGCTTTTGTTTCAGCCATGTATCCTCTGGTATCTCATTTCACTATAAAGTGGTGTCTTCTAACATGGTGACAGTAAAATGCTATGTAACACACACATTTTTGTGTTGGTCTGTTAATATTTGTAGGACTATAGAGTTTGGTGTCGCTCTACATCTGTTTCCATGTGGAAATTAAGATAATATGTAGAGTATCAAATCTGTGTTGGTCTGTTAACTATTGGATAGGAAGATAATATGTGAGGTATCAAATCTTAGTGTTGGTCTGTTATGATGTGGATAGTAAAATAATATGTAGGATTGGCAAATCTTGATGTTTTGATTTTCTGTTATCATGTGGATAGTAAAATACTCTTTAGAGTATCAAATCTTGGTGTTGGTCTATTAACATGTGGATTCAAAGATAAAATGAAGGACATTGAAGGTTGGTGTAGATCTGTTAATATGTGATTAGTCGGATAATATGTAGGACATTAATGGACTTGGTCAATTTGTTAAGATGTGGATAGTAAGATACTATGTGGGACAGTAAAGCTTGTTGTTGGTCTACATCTTTTGCTATGTGAATATCAAGATAATAAATAGGACATTACACCTGGGTGTTATTCTATTTGCACGGTGATAGTAAGATAATAAGATAATTAAGTCTATTGCCCATCTTTTTATATGATACTTTCTTTTTTTTTTTTAACAGTAAGGCTCAGCGTGGTTCTGTTAATATGTTGAAAGTAAAAATCGATTTAGGACATTACAGTTTGTTGTTGGTCTGTTAACATGGAGACAACAGGATACTGTTTAGGACATTCATTCTTGGTGTCTGTCTGTTTACATATGGAAGGTATGACATTGTATAGGACATTAAAGCTCTGTAATTCCATGTTAACATCTGGGTAGTAGCAGTATAGGACAGTAATGCTAAGCGTTGGTTTGTTAATACATGTGTTTTTTAAGATACTGTGTAGGACACATGTTTTTGGTGTTGGTCTGTAAAAATGAGGATAGTAAGATAGTATGTATGACATTACAGCTTAGTGTTGATGTTATCAAGAGGATAGATACTATATACAACATTACATCTCAATTGTTATGTGTTAACATTTGAATATTAAGAAAATATGTAGGACATGAAAGCTCAATGTTGGTGGTCTAATGAGTGGATAGTACAATGCTATGGGGGAATGTAAAGCTTGCTGTTGTTCTGTTAACATGTGGATAGTAAGATTATGTGTAAGGCATCAATATCCAGTTTATGTCAGTTTACCTAGGGATAATAATATACTATGTAGGTCACCTATTCATGGTGTTGGTCTGTTTTCATGTGGATAGTGAGATAATATACACATTATTATATCTTGGCTGTTGTGTATTAATATTTTGATGTTAAGAAAATATGTAGGATACTTTATAGGACTGTTAAGCTTGGCTTCCATCTGTCAGAGTGAGGTCAGTAAGATATTATGTTGGGCACTAATGCTTTGAGGTAGATTTGGTAACATCGGGATTGTAGGATATGCGGCGTGTTCAAATGACACCGGACTTAATTGTACAAAGTGAACATACATATGATGTGCATGATGATGTCACTTCTGATGTTAGCAGCACATATCAGCCGTCTAGTTAATCCCATTTCATTACCCTCTGACTCAAAGTTTCCTCAGCAGACCGTTGAAATCGTAGAGAGTGTGATACAGATATCTTCAAGAGTTGATCAGCAAGCGGTGATTCGATTTCTAACCGCTGAAGGATGTCGACCAGTTGATATTCATCGCAGAATGCTGGCAGTGTATGGTGACAAAAGTGTGGCAAACGTAAGCAAGCTCCGGCAACGGTCCACCCTACTGCATCATTGCTGCATCAATTTTGGCGATGGCATCTTCTGATGCAACATTATGCGTCTGACCTGGTATCGGACGATCTTTCATTAATTCGCGTCCTTATCTAAACATCGTTGTCCAGTTCTTCACTGTTGTCTTCGACACACACTTTTGACACTATACATTGCCTGCATTTTGCGATGAATGTCAACTGGTCGACATCCTTCAGCTGTTAGAAATTGATTCACTACTCGCTGATCAACTCTGAACCAAATCTGCTGAGAAAACTTTGAGCTGGAGGAAAATGAAATTTTGCAAACTTGACGGTTGGAATGTGCTGTTTACATGAGAAGTGGCTTCATCATGCACATCGTATGTATGTTCACTTGGTGCAGTTAGGTCCGGTTTCATTTGAACACGTCTCGTTCTATGCAGGACAGTAAAGTTACGTGGCTGTTCATGTATGTTAACATGTAGATACTAAGATGCTATGTATGACATTAAATAGCAAAATTGGTTGGTTAACATGAAGGTATTAAGATACTATATAGAACATTGAAGCTTGGTATAATTCTGTTGGCATGGTGACAAGATAACATGTTGAACATTAGCAAACAGTGTCGGTCTGTTAACATGTGGATATTAAGATACTATATAGTTCATTACAGCGTGATATTAGTCTGCTAACACTTAGATAGTAAGATATTGTGTAGGACATTAAAACTTACTGTCTGCCTCTTAACATGGGGATAGTAAGATACAAGTTTTAACACTAAAGCTCGCTGTCTGCCTGTTAACATGGTGATAGTAAGACATAATTTTTAACACTAAAGATTGGTGTCTGCCTGTTAACATGGGGATAGTAAGATACAAGTTTTAACACTAAAGCTTGCTGTCTGCCTGTTAACATGGGGATGACAATATATTATGTATTATACAAAAATGGGGTGTTGGTCTGCTTCTCTTGATATGTGGATAGCAAGATTCTTTGTAGGACATTCAAGCTCAGTGTTGACCTACTAACATGGTGGCAGTAAGAAACTATATAAAGCATCAATGTTCTGGGTTGGTCTTTAACATCTGGATAGTAGATACTGTGTAAGGCATTAAGTTTAGAGTTGGTTTGTTAATATGTGGATTGTTCTGTGCAGGACATTACAGCTTTATATCGGTCAGATAACATTGAGAGAGAACAATATATTACAGGACAATAAAGATTGGTATTGGTCTGCATATACACAAATATCAAGTTACTATGTAGGACGGTAAAGCTTGATGTCTGTTTACATCTGCAAACATGGGGATAGTATGACACTTTGTGGGACAATACAGCTTGGTATCTGTATGTTAATATTAAGAAAGTAAAATATTATATAGAAGACAGGATTCAGCCTGTTAACATGTGTATAGGTAGATTTTGAGTAAGACATTGAAGCTTCATGTTGGTATGTAGGCATGTGGATAGTAAGATACTATGTAGGATATTAAAGCTTTGTGTTAGTCTGTTAACATGGGGATAGTAAGATACTATGTAGAATATTAAAGATTTGTGTCAGTATGTTAACATCTGGATAGTAATATATTATGTAGGATATTACAGCTTTGTGTCAGTATGTTAACATCTGGATAGTAAGATACTATGTAGGATATTACAGCTTTGTGTCAGTATGTTAACATGTGGATAGTAAGATACTATTTCAGTCATTAATTCTTAGTTTCAGTTTGTACATTATCTCAATTGTAGATCGATTTGAGTATTAGCTTCTGATGGTAAAACTGGTAGAGTTCGTAACCTAGTCACTTCATGCTCCAGTCTCTCTCTTGTAGCCTGTGGAGTATAAAACATAGATATGAATGGCTCAAATACCACTCTGGAACACAACCAAGAACAAAACCTACGTTGTAACAAAAATGCCTTCATCAGGTACATCGGTTAATAAACATAAGAATATCAAACCCATCATGACAGTAGAGATGAATGTATTGAAAAGATGGATGAACACATCAAAAAGTAATATGAACACAGAAGAGATACGAAGCTCATCATCTGTGTTGACCTGTGATCTGAAGTATCTTTTTACTTATGCACTTCATGGCTGTCAGTCGATGCAGATCCTGAGTTCAGTATATTTTGTCACGTGTTCTTATCTGCGTTTATGTGCTCATTTCTACATCCACAAAGTACACTACGACCTTCCATCTATTCCAGTACAGAGGTGTGGTTCCGATCAGAAAAAAAGGCGTCCGACAGGAAGATCCTATCTCACCGTACCTTTTCTCTGCGGGCTTCGAATCAACCATCTCGCGTTGCAATTGGGGGGACTTTTGAATCAGCGTTGATAGCAGGTGTTTGTGTCTCGTGGGTACCAGACTGCTTTCGCTGTGCTCCAACGGTCATCAGTTTTCTGAAGCAGGTGACCAGCCCAGCGATGCTTTATCTTGTCTGCGTGGGTAACTGTATCCTTCACGAATGCCATTTCACGAAGGTCGGTGTTGTGACAGCCTTTCAAACGTTGGTTGTGGAGCGCGATGCCGATCATAGAGGGTCTATAGAGGGAGCCTTGGGTCCCTCTGGACTAAATGTATTTCATAAGAGTAAGAGACCACGTTTTTGCGGCATAGCACATTGCAGGTAGAACTGTGGAGTTGAATATGAAGGCGTCCAAGTTCTGGTCGTGGGTATGGTCTAGTGCCATCTTTATGGACTAGAAAGCCGCCCAGTCCTAGCGGCGACATCTTGTTAATTCTGGGTTTAGGTCGCTCGCTTGTTCAATAGGCCTCCCAGGAAAATATATTCCTCCATGTTCTCCAGATTTAGGCTATCGAGGATAACTAGGTCATTGATAGTGCAGCGGTTACTCATGAATTGTTGTCATTGCGGTGTTCATCTCAAGGCCCGTCTTTCTCTCCCTACTTTCTAAAGCATAGCTACCATTCGGTTGGCGTCTTTGACTGTTTCTGTGATGAGCACTATGTCATCTGCGAAGCAGATACGGTTGTCGTTTGCCATTGATATTGATTCCAAAGGCGGTCCTGTCACATTGTCTGGTGATGGATTACAGGCATGCGGAAAAGAGAACTGGTGAGATAGAATCCCTTCTTGCAAATACCTTTTTTGGACGGATACTTTTGCTGGTCTTTGGAAGGAGTGAAAGGTTTTCGTACAGTCTTGAGTAGCAGTTAGCAAGTGTTCTCTCCTAGCCGTGATCAATGTCTTAGTCCAGCAGCGAGTGTCAGACAAGTAGTGGGTCTACGGAGTCAAATGGTTTCTTATAGTCGTTAAAGGTGAAGATTTAGGTGGTCAGGTAATCCATAGCTGTTTCAATTAGGCGGTAACAGGTTGAGATGTGTTCCATTTCGCTGCATGTTCTCCGAAAACCAGCCTATTCGATCGGTTGCGGGGCATCGATGGTATGATGGATTCTAGCTTGTATACATTTAGTCCAGAGTTTGTAGGTGACCAGGAGAAGCGTAATTAGGCCGTAGTTTCCAAGATCTTCCTTGTCTCATTTTGTATGTAGAAGTATCGTTTTGGAGTTACAGGAGACTATGTACTGTCCCTGTGTATGTTATATAACGTTTATCTAAGGCTAGATTGGGTGGTAGTCCGTGGGCGTTGAGGTGATCTGTAGTGATGGTATCCACTCCGGGTAGTTTATTACGGGGCAATCTCTCAAGGGCGTGGCTGATTTCTGAGGGTAGGATGTTTGGAAAGGGGTGAAAGTGGGGATTGGGTTGTGATTAGTGGAAGGTCAGCTAACTTGAATAATTATGTATGTTTTGCCTGTTCTGATGTCTTTCACAATCGTTTCCTGAAGACTGAACAATGCAAGTGTATCTGTTAACCTACAATAATTAGGATTGATGCGAGGTAGAAGACAAAACGCAGTAACCTAAGTAGTAATAAGAATTTGGGTTAGCGAGAAAGGAAAGGTTTACGAGATGTCAAAACATAGAGAAATGACCCGATCGGCACCGCTGGGTCTTTGGCTGGACTCGGTGACGTGCCTGACAAGACAGGAGACAAGGCCTTTCGTGTCGTCATCAAGCTCAATCCTTGTCTAAAAATAGATATGTGAAACATTCATACACGATGGAGATGGGCAACTTAGAGAGCATCAAAAAGGAGATAATGAGAAACCAAAGGACCGAGGTATTGGCCTGGAGAGCAAATCTGAACCCGTTAAATTGTTTTAACTTGATATATAGAATACACATAGGAACTACTAGAAACCTACCAAGTTTGGAATCCTTGCTTCTTATAGCAGTACGGCCAAGACTTGATTGTTTCTTAGAGAGCTTTGTCTGTGGTAACAGTACGGCCAAGACTTGATTGTTTCTCAGAGAGCTTTGTGTGTGGTAACAGTACGGCCAAGACTTGATTGTTTCTCAGAGAGCTTTGTGTGTGGTAACAGTACGGCCAAGACTTGATTGTTTCTCAGAGAGCTTTGTGTGTGTTAACAGTACGGTCAAGACTTGATTGTTTCTCAGTGAGCTCTGTGCATGGTAACATTAAGGCCGAGACTTGATTGTTTCGTAGACAGCTTCGTGTGTATTAGATGAATTATATGATTTATTTTTTTAATGCCCGTTTGCGGCAGACGAATTGGGATTTTTAGAACAAAAGCAGGACACAGTGTGCAATTTTATGTCTTATAAGTACTACTAAAAGGGGAATAGCGCTCAAACAATTAAGATATCATCTTCAAACGTTCACAGTAGTCCACTGAAATCAAGCTAGAATAATCAAACATTCACAGTAGTCCACTGAAATCAAGCTAGAATAATCAAACGTTCCCAATAGCCCACTGAAATCAAGCTATAATAATGAAACGTTCACAGTAGTCCAGTGAAATCAAGCTAGAATAATAAAAACTTTCACAGTAGTCCACTGAAATCAAGCTATAATAATAAAACGTTCACAGTTGTCCTCGGAAATAAAATTAGAACCTTCAAACTTTCACAGTAGTCCTGGGAAATGAAGACATTTTCTTGGGGGACACCATACATTCCAACCGATCCCGGTAGATACCAGATTAAGAATGACCGTAGCGATGTAGCTGATTCGGACACTTATAAACTAAAATCTTTAACAACGAAAAATGGAACGCGAGTTCTGACCGGCTGCTGACCTCGAGTCATGGTCTGGTGACTGGGAAAGTAAATGGCAGATTGAGAGTGTCAATGACCAGCTGTTGTAAGTTTGCTAGCTTTTATCTCGACCATTTTACTCACTTTTTCCAACTATGTTTTGATAGTCACATTGGTAATTTTCTACCATCCCCTGGGTACAGTGGTACAAGGTTCTTCCTTCAAATATCGGAAGTTGCTGGACATTGTAGACCTGATCTTTTGTAAGTATTTTTAGACGTTGACCACATTATCACCTTCTATGTCACCAACATGGTTAGACAGTGGATCCATGGACACTAAACACACCTTTCGCTGATAGGCAGATGGACTAGCAAAAAGAAGAAATCAAGACAAGAACAGCCACATGCAGTACCAGCTCTACAAACACTTAAATAGCTCATAAGAACAGCAAACAAAGAAATGTGAATGGACAGATGAACCATGGACAATACGATGGAGGTCTACATGTATATGACAATCCTCAATCCAAATGACTGAATCAATCAACTCACAAGCAAGGACCAGAGCACTTTTTGTTTTTGGCTGAGAGTAATCCACATCCCACGTGACAAGCACCTAAACATAATCCAACCACAACACACACTAGTGCCAGATGTGTACACGCCCATACGAAACCGTTGGTCATCATCTCTTTGAGTGCTCGGCAATCTCTGTTAGGAAAATGCTTCTTCCTAAGAGGTTTGATAAATGCAGCACTTTGTATGTCACTAATCAATAATTAACAATAAGTGCAGATAGCATTATATGGCATTTGGTCGAAGGGCAGGAAGCTCGCTGCTTTTAGATCGGTAACAACGTATGATCAGGCAAACCATATTGATTGGGCATGTTAGACAACGTTGGGTAAAATAACAGTTAGACAACAAACGATTAGAAACAGGTTTACTTTGAAATGCTCCAGCCGATGCTTCACATTGGATCAACTGCTACGGGATTGCATGTATACCTTTTAATTCGCATTATTCTTTTATAGGTTTAGTGATATTACGAGATTAATATCTGAGTAACAACATGTTGTCTATATGGGCATTCACAAGCAAAAACAAATATGATTCTCTGTATAAGCAAAATCTGACTTCTAACTCACTGTATGATCGGTGCACTAAAGTAAACATCCCGAGATGTCTGGAATCTTTGGGTATGACAAGCACAAGAATAACACCCCTGCCCTACAGAGAGCATGTCGTAAGAAGCGACTAACTCTGTGATATGGCATATTATCAGTCATGATTAGGTGGTTTGTTAAGAGCAGCAAAGATGGCGCCTAACATGCTGCGAGTCAACTTGCACTAGTATTTGAGTCTATGAAGATTGACTCGTATATCGATTAACTACCCTCCGTGATACTTGTTACAACGCAATGGAGTAATAAGCTGCTCGAACCTAACCCACTAAACAGGAAATCCTCCTCCCGACTATATAAATTTCACGCCAGAGCTGTGACACGCATAGGGGCATGGTGATTATGTAGAACTACATTTAGACTAAGACTAAGACTTCAGCAAACATAACAGGATAGAACACACCAGGAAAACTACATGGTCACCTATGAAGAAGCTAAGGCCATAATAAAAGGACAAGAAAATGTAAAGTAGGAGGAAGACCACAATAAACACCACACATTTGACGGATACTACTAACTGTCCAGAAAAGATCAGGTTATCATACCATGTCACCGAACTGGTCACAACAAAACGAGACTCCACCTGTACTCCAACTCCAAGCTCAAGATATGTACCACCAGCTCATGTTACTGCGGACTTACAAACATGACAGCACCACATGTACTTCAAGTCTGTCCCCAGCACCACATGTACTTTATGTCTGCCCCCAGCACACAGATCTGAGGTGGATGTCCCCAGCACACAGTTCTGAGGTGGATGGCCCCAAGCACGTATATCTGAGGTGGATGCCCCCATCACACATATCTGAGGTAGATGTCCCCAGCATACAGATCTGAGGTGGATGCTCCCAGATCTGAGGTCGATGCCCCCAGCACACAGATCTGAGGTGGATGCTCCCAGATCTGAGGTGGATGCCCCCAGCACACATATCTCAGGTGGATGTCCCCAGCACACAGATCTGAGGTGGATCCTATCTGGCATGGCGTCTTACATTCGTTCATCAACTCGCTCGCTCACTCACCTCTCACTTGCTCACATTTACTCACTCAACCCTTACTCATAACACAGCCGCCTAGTTCCTCTGTTACTCACTCTCTCACCACTCCCACACCCATTAAGTAACTCACTCAGTAACTTACCTCTTCCTTATCGCACTCATCTAGTGACTCGCTCTACCACTCACTTTCCAACTCACTCACACATTCACCCACCTACTCGCTCACCCATGACTAAATCGCCCATTCTCTAACCCACTAACCCCCTCTCATCATCCCTCACTCACTCTTCCACCCACTCACTCGTTCTCACTATTCCTCACTGACTCTATAACTCACTCACAACCACTCATTCACCCCGCCTGTTGTCCATCACACACATCACACAGCCTTCAGTTCAAGCTCAGGATCGAAGAGTGACGGTCACACGACTCTCTCTGATTCCAGGTCAAGTAACACACAGAACCTTACCGGAACATTTCTGACAGGTGGCTTCCATCTAACACTACGTCAGGACTATTGATTGGACTTCTTCTAGCTTAAAGCGTAAGTTCTTCAACGTTTTTAAACTCAACAAATAAACTCATCTTCCTTTCATGATTACCAACATTTTTAAACTAAACAAATAAACTCATCTTCCTTTCTTCTTCTTCTTCTTCATCGTACGTAGTCAGACATCAACCTTTATTTTTTCGAAAAAAAGCAGCGGTCATCCTGAGGCTGTCGACACTGCCATAGAGCTTGTCTAGTGTTGCCACTGGTGATGGCCACATTCGCTCTCTCTGATCCTCGTATGCCGGGAAGTTTTGCAGCAAATGCTCAGCGATCACTTTCCCGGTACCACACGGGCATTCGTCAGTGCCACCTATCTTCAATTTGTTGAATAGGTGGTACCTCAGTCTATTGTGGCCAATGCGAAGTCTGAAAACCACGACCTGCTTTCTTCTGTTCAACTGGTAATAGGCATCGTTTTTTGTGTAGCCAGTATGTTCGGTTTCCCATTTGGTCATGTATCTAGCTCTAATAAGCCGTTTTGACTCTTCGTATGTTGTGGTTGTGGTAGTCTTGCACCTTCTTTTGCCAGTCTGTCTGCCTCCTCGTTGTTTTGGATGTTGCAGTGGGATGGAACCCACTGTACGACTACCCTTTTTGGTGCGGACTGCTGGCATAGTTGACAGAGTACTGCTCTTAAATGATTAAGTTCAGTATTTTTCTGGCCTTTTTAGTACTGTGACTACGGCCAAGGCATCTGTAAGCAGGACTATATGGCTTTCATTCCTTTTACCTGTCACCATTTCTTCCACTGCCGCCCTCGGTGCCTCTGCCTCCGCTCTGAAATTGCTTGTGTATTTTCCAGTAGCGAATGTCAGTGTTATTTTTCTGCCATTTGGTAGGTTCAGAAATGCTCCTGCCCCTCCGTTCTGTGTAGTGTTTGTTACAGAACCTGTCGGTGTATGCATGGGTCCAGTCCATGCTTGGGTAGTTTTTCGTTATGTAGCTCAGGTTAGTATCTCTTCTTTCTTTTTCAGTCTTGCAGTTTTTGTTTCCAATACCTGGTATATTTTCTACTACCTTTGGAAATATATATGCTGCCTCCTGGTAGGTTTTCGTGCAGTAGGGATGGGTTTTGGTGTTGTTAGTGCGTTCATAGGGTCTTCGTGCATCTTTGCTTTGGCTTTTTCTGCAAAGTTTCTCCTCTTTAGTTTCCCATTTCCGCTTCAGTTTCCCATTTCCGAAATTGTTTAGTCTCTGGTGCATTGGATGGTCAGTCAGTCTTCTGAGTTTCTCTGATTGCTGCTGGGCTCTGCAGTCTCTTCTGTCGGTCATGGATTGCAGTTTTGAAATCTTTTCAAGTTCAACAATTGTTTTTCGTTATGTAGCTCAGGTTAGTATCTCTTCTTTCTTCTTCAGTCTGGCAGTTTTTGTTTCCAATACCTGGTATATTTTCTACTACCTTTGGAAATATATATGCTGCCTCCTGGTAGGTTTTCGTGCAGTAGGGGTGGGTTTTGGTGTTGTTAGTGCGTTCATAGGGTCTTCGTGCATCTTTGCTTTGGCTATTTCTGCAAAGTTTCTCCTCTTTAGTTTCCCATTTCCGCTTTAGTTTCCCATTTCCGAAATTGTTTAGTCTCTGGTGCATTGGATGGTCAGTCAGTCTTCTGAGTTTCTCTGATTGCTGCTGGGCTCTGCAGTCTTTTCTGTCGGTCATGGATTGCAGTTTTGAAATCTTTTCAAGTTCTACAATTGTATTTCGTTATGTAGCTCAGGTTAGTATCTCTTCTTTCTTCTTCAGTCTGGCAGTTTTTGTTTCCAATACCTGGTATATTTTCTACTACCTCTGGAAATATATGTTGCCTCCAGGTAGGTTTTCGTGCAGTAGGGATGGGTTTTGGTGTTGTTAGTGCGTTCATAGGGTCTTCGTGCATCTTTGCTTTGGCTATTTCTGCAAAGTTTCTCCGCTTTAGTTTCCCATTTCCGAAATTGTTTAGTCTCTGGTGCATTGGATGGTCAGTCAGTCTTCTGAGTTTCTCTGACTGCAGCTGGGCTCTGCAGTCTCTTCTGTCGGTCATGGATTGCAGTTTTGTAATCTTTTCAAGTTCTACAATTGGCGTTGACTTCATGCCTCCTGTTATAACTCTCATGGCTTGGTTTTTGAGTTTGCTAATTTTATCGAAGTTCGCCTTTGCTGCTGTTGTCCACGCCGCAATGCCATACTCGAGAACTGGTCTCACTCTTCCAGTGTACAGTTTCTCTAGTATACTTTCGTCTGCTCCCCAGCTTGTGCCAGCAAGTTTCCTCATGATTGCCATTCTTTCTCTGGCTCTCATTCGGTTTCTCTCGATCTGACTTTTCCATGTCATGCGCCGATCAGATGTGACTCTCAGGTAGTTTGCGTTGTAATTTGGCTGCAGGTATTTGCCGTTAAGACTGATTTTTTGTGTTTTGGGGTTTGTTTGATAGCGAGAATATTGTACATGTGGTTTTGTCCTCGTTTATTTTGACCAGCCATGAGTTCGACAACTCTTCCAGCGATGTTAGGGCCTGCTGCATCCGATTTCTTGCTATGGTGAGATTCTTTTCAGAGGTCCACATAGCCAGATCGTCTGCAAACATTGAGCTATGGACTCTTCTTGGTATATTCTCTGTTATGTTATTTATATACACCAGGAAGAGTGTGGGTGACAGTACTCCCCTTGGGGTACTCCCTGCTCAAGTTTCACCTTTTTGCTCATCTGCCCTTGTACTTGAGCTCTGGCCGTTCTGTTTTTGAGCTAGTGACTGATCCATTTGTACATTTTCCCACAAACACACATCACTTCTTCTTAGCTTGACTCTAATTCCCTCTTTCCAGACTTATTCAAATGCCTTTTCTATGTCCACCCAAACCGCTACTGTGTGTTTTTGCTCCTGGTAGGCATCTTCTATTTCTTAGGCTATGAAGATGACCTGATCCTCAGTGGATCTGTGCTGTCTAAAGCCTGCTTGCTGTGGAATTAGTATGTGTTTTTCTTCCAGATGCCACATCAGTCTGGTGTTTATCATACGTTCCATCAGTTTGCCTACGCAGCTCAGTAGGCTGATAGGCCTGTATCCATTTGGATCTGTTTTATCTTTTCCTTTCTTTGGTACTGGTACAAGTACTGCGCCTTTCCATGCCTGGGGTACAGTACCCCTTTTCCAGCTTTGGTTCAGGACTGATAGTATTTTCCTCTTTGCTGTTTGGCCCAGCCCCATCAGCATTTCGTTTGTTATCCTGTCTTTCCCGTCCTTTCATGATTACCAACGTTTTTAAACTAAACAAATAAACTCATCTTCCTTTCATGATTACCAACGTTTCTAACCTAAACAAATAAACTCATCTTCCTTTCATGATTACCACCATTTCTAAACTAAACAAATAAAGTCATTTTCCATTCATGGTCACCAACGCTTACAAAAATCTGACAGGAAGTCCCACTCGCTGTCGGCCTCTAGATTTCCCTGATAACTTTTAAACCAATTAACGTTATTCAATATAATTTGACATGAAGATAGTGTGAAACAGTTGAGCGACGATGAACAACGTATTGTGGCTACAGCAGGAAGTAGCTATATGCCCCACCTCAAATGTCAGCACGGCTGACATTACTTCCTTCTTTAAAGATGTGTCACTTCTAAGTGACTTTGACCACGACGGTCGCCTGATCTTACTCTACCTGATTTCTTCCTATGCTGCATACTGAAATGGAAAGTGTTTTTCAACAAGTCAAGGAAATCTCGGGAAACTACTGGCGGGAAACTGAGTCTGTAACTCCTAGTGTTTTTGTGAATACCTTCCGTAACATGGAGAGTCGTGTGCAGGCAAGCCTTGATGCTAATGGTGACCACTTACAACTTTTAGTATCATTATGTTCCTCACACATCAAGGTTCCATCACAAATGTTATTGAATTACGTTGATTAATTTAAAAGTTGTAAGGGAAAACCAGGGGCGGGTAGTGCGTGGGACACCCTGTAACGTGTCTGATCTTTTCCCTAAAACAGACCAAGTTTGACTTCACATTAGACTTTACTCAATCGTCCATCTTCTGTAAATAGAGTTTTGAAGTCTTGTTTATGTCCGTTGTGGCTCACAGTTAATAGTTATTCTATCTCAGATTGACTGACCTAATAATTTTCATTGTTCCTACTTCAGAAGAGTGTAGAATATATTTATAGAAAACCATCATCTATCAAACTGACTTGATACATTATTATGTGGGATAACTTTCAACACCACTTTCCAATTTTCAAAACCACTTTTCATCACGAAAGTCATCAATATCATAGTTAAGACATGTTTCGAAATTTGTGCTGCAATATATGTTATTTCCGGAAATGTGTGTACTGTGTAGATGACCGTATAAAATGGCCAAAATCTAAGCGGTACAGCTCAAAATATACCTTAAAATAATAGTTCACCTGTCACATCAGGAAACGGGTGGCTTGGAAAATGGGGTATTTACACACACCCTGATATATGGGTGTCACATGTCCCAAAGATTAAGGCCTCATTGAACGCTTTTTTTTTCTAGGGTGCAGACCTGCTGTGATTAATGGAGTACTAAGCGGTCAACTCAGAACAGCAGTAACTGCTTCAATCTCTATTGTATATTGTTTAGAGTTTGGTAATAGTATTCGTCTAACAAATATAATGAATTTTTGATAGATTTTGGCTCTCACTCTGTAACTTTGACTAACTCCATGTCTCCACAACATCTATACTGTTTTCATTGCCTTCACTTGCAGGACAATTCCATCTGATTTTGTTCGCACTGGTAGGATAGAGAAGAGTGTTGAGGCTCACAAAAGACAAGGGAGCCGTTTTGTGTGGGAGATGGAGTTATGATGGGACGGCTCTGGTCACAGCAGGAGAGGATGGCCAGGTGAAAATCTGGTCAAGAAGTGGGATGCTGCGATCTACTCTCACACAGAACAGTAAGAATATGTCTCGTTGAGCAGTGGCGTACTTTGTGTGATCGACGGAAGGGTTGCCACTCTGGCATAATTTGTCCGTATGATATCTTCTTTGGGATAAGGGCAAGAAGAGTTGTTTGTAAAAATGTTCTAATATCTAACTTATTTTATCGTAGTAATAATTCTTTTTCTTCTTCGTTCGTTGTCAATCTACCGCTAGTAAGCCCTGAAAAGGGGTTGCAAGTGTCAGGATGTAGTCCGGAGAATGGAATGCGTTGTGTCAGAGTTTACAGCTTGACTGCAATATTTGCACCTTTCAGTCCGATATATCCGACTTCAGCAGGCATTTTTGAGTACCTGGCTAGCCTTCCCTCTTCGATCCTTTCTACTTAGCAGCTTGCTATCCAGGATTACCATGTGGAGGTGTAGAAAATTCTTCACAGATCTGGTTTACTGGCCATGACTCGTAACAGTCAGCTATGGGTTGCTGACCGCAGCAGCTCATGCGCTGCTCAGCATTTCAATCCTTTAGTAATACTAAAAAGAGCGTTCGATTAACGCAGTAGTAGAGCACTCATGGCAAAGGTATTGGGTACAAATTCCGCTATTTCTATACTCCATTTAACCAAGTTCTAAATTGGTACCTGGCACATGACCAGGGAAGTCGAAAACAGGATAGAGCCACCCTAACTCATACAAGCTGTGTCTTAATACAACACTGGTCTCTTAACAACTTCTATTTTCCAACATTAGTGTAACTACTATGGGACAAACCTTTACTTTCATTTACTAATAGCAATAACAGTTTCACATTTTAAGCAAAGATGGTGACAACATCAGACGTGTGCTGCAAGATGTGTTCTCATATTGCTGTAAAAACCAATCCTGGCACAGCAGACTCTGCTCCACTCGGGCCGCACGTGTGTGAAGTCGTCGTACATTCTGTTATTGTGGGTGGCACTCTTTCTTTGAGTCTCCTTGATAGTGTTTTGCTCTACAATCCGAGCACCTCATGCGTCAGCTGGAATGGTTCACATATCATAGTATTTTATAGCTCTGAAGCTAGCTTGCTGTTATTATTCTAATTTTCATGGTGGCCTGACCGGTGTCATATTATAGGGAATATTTAAAACTTTAGCGATATTTTGTTTTGTTATGGGTTTTTTTGTCATGGATTGCCGCTAATGATCATTAACCTGTTCTTCTGCATTCGTTCTGAAACAGACGTAATGTCTTAGTTTACACCGAGGCTGCCATATCTGTACCTATCCGCTCAGCACATAGGATTTCAGCTGGCATTTTTGGGTCTGCCTTCCCACTTGAATCCCTAATCTCAGCCAGGCTGCATGATTGCAGTCTGTTTCCAGGGCCGCCACAGGTATGAGTGATAAGAGAGGATAAGTTTCACATGATTAGAGTGGCAAGGGTATGGGAATCAGTTCAGGTGATAGGGATAACTCACTTAATGGCTTAAGTAAAAACCAGCTGTCACCTTGTTGCTTTATGGCAAACTTGTGTTGGTAGTGGAGTCATTTTAGGCGGAATAGGGTCTTGGTCAGCTGTTGTTTGCTGATCTTGGCATCGCTGGCTGCTGTCGGCTCATTCACAGCTGCATTTTCAGCTCACCCCTCCGACTGCCGCTTGTTATTGTGATTGTTACTGCTCAAATAGTGTGACCTTGATTGAGTGACCTACTTTCTC
Organism: Ariolimax columbianus; assembly: GCA_036924085.1. Lineage (NCBI taxonomy): Eukaryota > Metazoa > Mollusca > Gastropoda > Stylommatophora > Arionidae > Ariolimax > Ariolimax columbianus. The sequence goes on from JAVGWX010000021.1 coordinate 40,438,501, forward strand.
TGCTGACCTACTTTCTCTCTCTACTGGCCTGCTTTCTCTGCTGGCCTGTCATCTCTGTTTACTTTGCTTTAGTAACCTACTTTCTCTGCTGACCTACTTTCTGTCTCTGCTGACCTTGCTTGAGTGACCTACTTTCTCTGCTAATCAACTTTATCTCTTTACTGGCCTGCTTTCTCTGCTGACCTTGCTTGAGTGACCTTCTCTCTGTACTGGCCTACTTTTTCTGCTGACCCTGCTTGAGTGACCTTTCTCTGCTGTCCTGATATTTCTGCTCTGCTGACATTGCATGAGTGACTCACTTTCTCTGCTGACCTACGTTCTTTGCTGACCTATGTTCTCTGCTGACTTACTTTCTTCACTGACCTACTTTCTCTGCTGACCTATTTTCTCTACTGACAGATTATATCCTCCTCCTTCGTCTAGGTATCCCAGTTTATGGCATTGCCTGGAGCCCTGACTCTGATCAAGTTCTTTTCACAAATGGCAGGCAGCTTGTGATTAAACCACTGCAAGCCAGTGCTAAACCCCAAATGGTTTGTATAAACATGACTTATCTGGCCATTCCTATTTGTATTTGTTTATCTTTTTTGTCCCCCTCATTGTGATATTGTAACTGTATAGTCTTTTGACTCCTTTCATTTGGTTTTGTTGAGAATGCTAAGGGGCGAGTGGATAGCAGACATAGAGGCCTAAAACTTTAAGGTGTGTAGGCAGCCAGCTTAGACGACACTGGCTCTTAGTGCCAACCATCCACACCCACGACGAGTGGTTGAGTCTCAGGCTGCATGCTATGAGGATGATGTCTTTCCGATTTGATCTTGCCAGGTGGTGGGGGGGGGGGGGGGCAAGACTGTGATAGAGAAGTCATTTTCCATCATGAATGTCCATAGTCTGCTTTAAGCGCAGGAGGGTGGGAACGACCTCGGCAAGAGGGCTATGAATCCAAAATAGGCCATACATCTTTCTTGCTAAAAGTTTTAAGTTTCTGAGATACAAGAAGATGTAGGTGAGTGTGTTGTAAAATAGCACAAACATAGACTCACCAGTTTTTTGTGTTGCTAGTGGGTAGGAAAACCTTTATTAAAGTCCAACAGAAGTTAGATTATCAATGTTTACAAGATCAGCATATCTGTTAGTTTCCACTAAAAACGTATTTATTGTATCTAAATAAACAGACTAAATAAATCTCAGGTCAGGTCAGGTCATCTTGTAACCGGTGAGGTCGTTGGGGCACACATGAAGACATCCCCACAACCCCACACCACCCTTCTCTGTCAGCGGCCGCTGCCTATGCCTCTTCTGGTCGAAGATTGGTCCATTCTTTTATGTTGTCCTCCCATCTCTTTTTGGGACGGCCTCTTCGTCGTCTGCCTTGCACCTTTCCGTGGAGGGTCGTATTTGCAAGACCATTTCATCTCGATATGTGACAGTGCCAAGCGAGTTTCCTTCTTTTGACAGTTGCCAAGAGGTCTTAAAAAGGCCCTATTGCTGTTGTAATTCTATCTCGTATTTCCTCATTTGTAACTCAATCTTTGTATGTGACGTTTAAAAGTCTTCAGAAACATCTCATCCTCAAGACATGTTTCCTTCGCTGAAGATCAACTGTAACTGTCCATGTCTCACAAGCATAGAGGAATATTGACAGGACCAGTGTACGCATTAATCTGATTTTTGTGCATAGAGCTAACCGTTTACCTTGCCAGATTTTGTTAAGCCGTGGAAGCGCTGCTATTGGCTGTGCTATTCTGGCAAACACCTCGCATTTTGATCCTTCATCACTACAATCGACCCCATATATTAAAAACGGTCAACCACTTCAAGTTCCTGACCATTAGCTTTTATCTTGCTGTTGAAGCCCTCGGCGTTGTTGGTCATTACTTTTGTCTTTCCAGCGTTTATCTCAATACCATAGTCAAGAGCTGTTTCATCGAGCCTTCTGACCCATTCCTGGAGTTATGCTTCTTAACCCGCCAACCCGTCGATATCATAAAATAAATCTAACTCAGAAAAATTTGTTACAAAAACTAAACTTTCCCATTCTCTATAATGGGTGAATCTTCAAAATCTAGTGAAAAACAAAAGAAATCATTTCCAAATGTCTAACAAATTTCAAAATCGCCACTGTTTTTAACCTGATAGGATGGAAGTGGAACTCTCTACAATCGAAATAGCAGTATGTTCAACTCATTCTTACAGTAACCCGGTTGTCTATCTACGACGACTTGGCCTCGTTCCACTGCCGTTGCATGCTGCCAGCTCTAGAGTCATCACTTTATCTTATATAAACTTTGGGGTTAATTCTATAGTAACAACTGAACATACTGCTCTTTTGATTATAGAGAGTTCCAACCTCCGTCATGTACGCCTAGATGAAGAAAATGGCGATTGTGAAATTTTGTTTGATATTTTGGAAAGGATTTCTGTTTTTCGCTTGAATTTGAAGATTCACCAGTTATTGAGAATTCGTGCTGACAATTGTTGGCAGTGCTTGTAAGAGTCTTTTCCTCATGTCTGCAAGTGCCTTGCACTCAATGAGTAGGTGTCTAACTGGACTGACTGGAGTGTACTGATGACAGGAATTGAACCCGGTACCTTTTGTTGTGAATAGCAAATGCTCTACCGCTATGCAAATCAGATGCTTATAACATTGTATATATTGTCAATGTTTGTTGTTATCTGATTATTCGTAATGATCTATATATTCACAGGAGGAAAATCTGTGGGCGTGTCTGGCTGCCATGGCAACCTATGCCAAAGATTTAAACACAGCTGAAGTGGCCTATGCAGCCATTCAGGAGGTCAGGATTCATAAACTGTGACTTTAAACTTATGACTTTTAAGTCATCTTTGTGATTTCTCTTTGTACATACAGCTGCAATGCATGCTCTCCGTCAATTCTTATTTTATAGTGAGGAAAATTGAAATAGTTGCCATTAATCGACGAGACAGGGAGGAATGAAGAAATCAGACAGAAAGTAGAAATGGCACAATGAATTTCATGTATAGACATGCTCCAGACACAGGACTACAGAACAAGGGGAAGATTTAAAAAATGATGGATTGGCAGTGTGAAAGAAACACTACAGAGGCATGGATTGAAAGTAAACACTACAAGAAAGATTGGACCTAACCACAACATCGAGCAACGTTACTGGACAGATGAAGCTGGACACATTTCCAACCGCTATTGTGGGATGTGTCTAGTCAGTGCTGTCTATCTATCTTCTTTGAATGTCAAACATGGCGAATAACACAGAAACGATGCTCTCCAGTTTGAACAGTGTCACACTACTTGTCTAAGTGCTTGTATTTTGTTTAGACCCATAGTTGAGCCCTCTCTGATGATCGTTCTGTGAAGAGTCTGTTTTGGCCTTCCTTTCTTTCTGCTGCCATCTGGAGCTCACACACCTCTGTAATAAGGGGTCTGTTACTGTTCATTCTAAGTACATGCCCGATGTATGTCTACCGTTTTTGTCTCTTATGATTGTAGAAAGATATTGCTGGTTGGTGATTTATCTCATTAGTTTGTTAGTCTTGAATTCTTTGCATCCAATGTTCAATAGTTTTCTAAGACATTCATTTTCAAAAGCACTCATTTATTTTCTAATGTCTTCATCATTTTCCAGCTTTTGCATTTGTATGTTAACATTGATATTATGTTGTAGTTAAACAGTCAAAACTTTGTTTGTTTGTTTGCTCATTGATTCTGATTTTCAGATGTTTGTTAGCTATCTATCTATTTGTCTGTCTGTCTATCTATCTTCAGTCCACTTATGTCGTTAGACATTGTGGGGAGGTGCGACCTCCTTTGTTTCATATTTTTTAGCAGGCCAATATCCTCTGGTGACTTGCCAGGTCAATCCCAGCATCGTGTTAGCCCCTGCAATATACAATCATCTATTTTTTGGGACTGGTGGTGGTGGAAGCGTAAATTAGAGCAAGGTAGACCCGCAGTCTGTCAGGCGTGATCTATGCCGTTCTGCTAATCACATAACCAAGACCTGATGTTATATCCACACAGTCCCATTTATGCAACATATTCTCTGTTGGACAAGAAGCCTAGAATAATTTGAGTAGATTTTTAACTTAAATTATTCTAGGCTTCTTGTCCAACAGAGAATATGTTGCAAAAATAGGACTGTGTTGGTAAAACATCAGGTCTTGGTTATGTGATTAGCAGAACTGGAAATGATGTTTTACATAACACAGGTGCCTACCGTAATGAGCTGAATATGATTGAGGATAATCTGACTTTGTTATCTTCTTCATTGTGCTAATATCGTTATGTCCTTGCAGGCGGACAAGGTTCAGTCCATCATCAACATTAAGGAGATCCCAATCAAGGAAGCTAGGAATGCTGAGATGGCTCTCTTATGTAGAAATAAGCAGGATGCTGAGGCTATCCTGTTACAGGCTGGTTTAATATGTAGGACCATCATGTTAAACATCCAACTGTATAACTGGGACAGGTAGGAACTTCTGCAATGTCCACATTTCACACCTGTCTGTTTTACACCTGTTTTATTTTATTATTATTTTTCTTCATTGTTGTTCGTTCTCAAACTCCCTCCACCAAGTCCTGAAAGGAACTTTGTAAGTAGCAGGATGTTGTCCAGAGAATGGAATGCCTTGTGTCGTAGTTTACAGCTTGACTGCAATATTTGCACCTTTCGGTCCGACACATTTGACTTTGCAGGCATTTATTAGATCCCGGTTTAGCCTTCCCTCTTCGATCCCTTCTCCTCGGCCTGCCTGCTCTGTTGCAGCCTGTTATCCAGGATCATTGCATGGAGGCGTAGACAGTTCCCTGGCCCAGAGGCTAGCAACTGCAGCTCATACACCACTCAACATCTTGGTCTTTTATTTTATTCAGAGGCGAATGTCGACTTTGAGGTGAACAGCAGGATTGACAAGCGGAGCACTGCGTTTAGGAGGCTGAAAAGCAAACACCTTGAGCCAATTAAGCATCTATATCACCAGCAAGGTAAAAGTATAACGTGCTGTAGTGTTAACTGCTCTGCTGCATGCATGGTGAAACATGGACAGTGGATAACGGACAGACCAGACAGCGAAATCATTTTCACGTGACCTGTCTTCGTAGGCTGCTCAGGATTGGGTGGCAGGACGAGGTGTCCAACTCGGAAATTCTTAACAAGACTAACATGTTGAGTATACATACGCTTCTGCAAAAAGCCCAGATGAGATGGGAGGAACATGTCGTTTGCATGCCCAATGAGCACGTTATATGGTGAGCTGAAAACAGGCAGACGCTCATTAGTGGGACTGAAGAAATGCTGCAGAGACTCCTTGACAATCCCACCTGGTGCGCTAGCATCACCAAAGATGCTGAAATCACATAAAGAAAACTCCATTCATATACAAGCAATTTGAGGATGTGTCGGAATAATATGTAAATTTTATATGTAGGCGGTTTGAGAATGTGTTGGTTTATTATGTAAATTTGATATGTAGCCAGTTTGAGAATGTTTCAGTTTATTATGTGGATTTGATATGTAAGCAGTTTGAGAATGTTTCAGTTTATTATGTGGATTTGATATGTAGCCAGTTTGAGAATGTTTCAGTTTATTATGTGGATTTGATATGTAAGCAGTTTGAGGATATATCAATTTTTGAATGTTCCAGTTTTATTATGTGAAATTTAATTGCAGGTAGTTTGAAAATGTGTTGGTTTATTATGTGAATTTGATATGTAGTTTGAGGATGTATCAGTTTAAGAATGTGCAAGTTTTAATATGTGAATTTACTATCTAGGCAGTTTGAGAATGGGTTGGATTATTATGTGAGTTTAATATGTAGCCAGTTTGAGAATGTTTCAATTTATTATGTGGATTTTATATGTAGGCAGTTTGAGGATATATCAGCTCTTGAATGTTCCAGTTACAGTTTTATTATGTGAATTTTATATGTAGGTAGTTTGAGGATGTGTCGGTTTATTATGTGAATATAGGTTGTTTAAGAATGTAGTTTATGTGAATTTAATATATAATATATAACTCAACTGTTGTAGTTAATTTCAAATGATTTAAAATCGGTGTTTCTGTCACAGAGCGCTTGAGTTGGCAGTTAAACACAAGACCCACGTCAATACAGTGCTGGGACATAGGCAGAAGTTCTTGGCTAGGTTTGATAAATCAGAGACTAACAAGAGAAACTTGAAGTACAAGGAAGGGGTAAGCTGTCTTTGGTGGAAAGAGGAGAAAGAGGGAGGGGGGAATAGAGGCAGAGTGAAAGGAAAATATGATGGGAGGGAACACAGGCAGAGGAAAAGGAGAAGGTGACTAGAGCAAATAGAAGCAGAGTGAAAGGTGAGGACGAAAGGAGTCTTGAGCGGGTGGGTGTGGTTTTACCTGCGTGTGTGTTGTAAATAAAAATATATTTAATATCCTCCCATGAATACTTGCATAGACAGAAAGTTAAGTAGTTTGGTCATCTCATGAAAATGACACCAGATCGGCTGTCATTAAAACATACAACAGTAGCAGATTGGGGTTTACAGCCAAGACTCTGGGGCAAAAGGATAGACAACATTAAAGACGTCCTATGCCAGCATGGGCTCACAGCAACACATCTGGCCCAAGTGCGAGACCTACAGCTCCCCACTATGCTTCACTGCATCAGTGGGAGAATAAAGTAAAATATATACAAGGGGCATTCAAATCAAACCGGGGCTCGGTTGCAGTAAGACATTTGAATGATTTAAATGTTTTAGAAAAGGCCGTACATCCGTGAGGGATGCTCCCGGCCGTGGTGGCTCTCAACCCACCACAGTCATTCCTGTGAATATCCAGATTGTGGAACACCTTATTCTGGAGAATCAACGCACAACCTGTCGTTAAATTGCACAAGAGGCAAGTCTTTCTCTGGGTATGGTGAACACTATTATTCATGAACATCTGCACTTTCGGAAGGTTAGTCCATGTTGAGTGACAAGACAGCTTTCGCTTTTGACCGACTGAGAAGAGTTCAAACCTGCACTATATGCCATCTGCAGAATCTTGGCTGGGAGGTATTGCCACTTCCACCTTACAGCCCAGACCTTGCTACGTGTGATTTCCACCTGTTTGAACCCATAAAAGAACTCCTGGGAGGTCAGCACTGATGACGAAGTGAAAGAAGCTGTCCTGGATTGGTTCAGACATACTGACAAATCTGTCTACGCTGCAGCTTTTCAAGGATTACTTAAAAGCTGGGATAAGTGCATAAATGTTTGCAGGAGATTGTATTGAAAAATAAATGGTATTTTAACTACTTGAAAAACATTTTTTTTTCCTCACAAAAAAAAAAAGCTCCCGGGTTTGACTTGAACGCCCCTCGTGCATTTAAACCAACATCAAAACAAATGAAAGTGGAAATAGTAGTATTGAGGTAACAACAATTTGACCAAATCTGAGATCCAGAGAAATCAAGATTCACATCAAAGTTAGAATATTTAACTCCAATGTCAAGTCAGTGCTGCTGTATGGAGCGGAATTATAGAGAACGACCAAGACCATACAACAAATACTCCAGTTCTACATTAACAGATGCTTACAAAGGATAATGGACATAAAGTGGCAGGACATGGTGAGGAATGAAAACATATGGGGAGAGGAGCCAACAACCACCACTGGAACAACAAGTGAAGAAAATGCAGCTGGATAGGACATAATATGCTACAGAAGGCAACGTCAACATAGCCAGACATGCTCTTACATGGAATCCTCAATAGAAGAGAAATAGAGGTAGACCTAAAAATACATGAAGGACTGGAGCAGAAGATGCAGCAGGGAATGACTTACTTACTTACTTAGTCGCTCCTCTTCTACCCTGAGGTGTAGAGGTTTGCCAAAGAGAACGCCACACTGCTCTATTCGCGGTCTTTTTCCTGGCCTCTTTCCAATCCAGCCCTCTATCACTTAGGGACTGTCATATGTTGTCTTCCCAACGTACTTTGGGACGTCCTGGGGGTCTGCGTCCTTGACTTTTTATTTCCCATGACCGCTTTGGTATCCAATCTCCTTCCATTCTACAGACATGGCCAAACAACTGTAGTTAGGACTGCTCCACTCGTGTCTGCAAGGGTTGAACTTCGAGATTGTTACGTTTTCTCTGGTTACGGATCTTGTCCCTTTTTATCACCTGAACCGCCTTTCTTCGGTACATCATTTCTGAAATTTGGGATTGCCTCTCTTGGACTGTAGTCATTGCCAATGACTCACAACCATATTTCAGGATAGGCACATAGGTCGAGCGGTATACATCCATTTTTGTTTTCCTGCTTATTTCTCTTTTACTGAGGAAACCTCTGTTTATTGCATGGAAAAGTCTACCTGCTGCTGCTCTTCGTGCAGTTAACTCCTGTTTGATTCCTCCCCTGCTATCTGTTACCACTCCTAGATATTTAAAGTTGCTGACCTGCTCCAGTGCTCGTGTTCCCAGGGTTATCTGATGTCTCTTTTCCTCTCTGGCGATCACCATGGTTTTTATTTTGAAGTTGCTGATGTTCATTCCTCTCTTCTTCAACTCTTCTTCACAGACCTGCAAGTTGATCTGGAGATGTGCTTCGGATTTCGTGATCAGGGCCACATCATCTGCAAATGCAAGTTCCGATATGTAACTTGGTCTCATCTTCCAGTACCCTACTTCATACTTTTTTTCCGTTCCTTGCAGGCTTTGATGACTTCATCCATGAGGAGTATAAAAAGGTACGGTGATAGAATGTCCCCCTGTCTTACTCCGCTAGTGGTCTTAAACTCTCCTGACTTTTGATTTGATGTCCGCACATAATTTCTGCATGTTTTATAGAAACTCTGTATGGCAGAGATCAGGGGTCCTGGGATGTTCTTCCTTGTCAGGCACTCCCAGAGTTTGTCCCAAGAAACTTTATCAAATGCTTTCTCCAAATCCAAAAAGCAGAGATGCATCTCTTTATCATATTCAAGAGCCTTTTCACTTAGCTGTCTGAGTGTAAAGATAAGGTCTTGAGTACTTCTGTTTGCCAGAAGGGAATGAGCTGACAGAATACTTTTCTGCAATGAAGTCTCTATTACTTTCTGCCCCCGTAGCAGTATTTCCTTCACCATTAATCACTACTTTTTGAGCAAAATTTGATTTTGAACACTTTTTTTCTGCAGGTTAAAATCAATTGGGCCAACATCACCAGCAAAATTGAGATGGAATATCAGAAGGAAAGGGAAAGACCATCTGGAGCAGCAAGCGGTACAACTGGAATCAGTAATGCTGCTCGCAGCACTGGCATTAAACCTTGACATCTCTGTCTTTCAGTAAAGATGCAGTGTAAATGTTATGTACAAATGCATTGATTACCTTTAGGATACAGCACTAGATTTCCAAACGTCACATATAACTTTGAAAACCTGAAAACGTTTTTCTATGTTGGTCTATTAATATGATTTGTTTGCGTACAAAGACACAAATGAATATAGAACTTGCTGGTGTTATTGTTTTTGTTGTGTGTGTGTTAGTTTGTGAGATACAGGAAGATGAAGGTGAAAATTTACTTGAGAAAAGTACAAAAGACCGTTTGGCTTAGAATCGTTTACTGCAGATTGGTATTAAAGTAACATTTTTTGCTTGACTTGATTTCATCCACTTCCAACACAGAGAGTTAGGCTTTGGTGATTTTGATTTCATGTTTTGAAACTGTGCAGTTCTGATCAGCGGTTCTGATCAGACATGAAGGATGTTTTCAATATTTGGCCACTGATGCAGAAGGGGCCGTTTCATCTATTGAAGTACTGGGCAGGGCAACTGGGGGTGCTCAAGCATTTCATAAGGAGTTTTGTAGCATCTGCAGTTTGAATTTTTATTTTTTTTTGCTTAGATGTTTGCCTCACTAGTTTCTACTGGCGGAGGCGCGCCATTTTACACCCCAGACCGAAGTCCATTGGGCGATATCAGGACGCATAAACCAGTGCTTGGATGCATGTGTGCGTCTGTATGTACCTATGCTAGGTTTGTGTGTCCTCAGAAGCTAGCCCAACCAAAGTGCAATGGAAGGGCCTCACCATGAGGGCGCATGTGAAAGTTGTGCAGGAGTGTGACTGTAGGACAGAGTCAAATGAAACAGAGTGAGGTGAGAAGAGAGAGAAGGGGAATAGTGGCCCCCAGGGTGCAACCTGCAGTTTGAATTTGTTTGATGGGTCTATTTTATGTCGATGGAATTTGAGTATACAATGTCCTGTTCTTAGTCTGAAAATGTATGATTGATGCTTTCGTCCAAGTTGGTTTACCAGGGGCGCTGCGAAAGTAAAGCCTCCTATTCTATTCCATGAAAACCATAACAGATCAAAAGAGCACAATAACGTCATTTGAAAGAACAATGTCTTGCCTTCAAAATACAATTTTTCAACATAGTCACCTCCCTTGGCTAGACATTTTCTCCAATGATGAACAAGAGCATACATGCTGCGCTCATTAAAATCTGCACCAGTGGAGGTGACCAACTTTTTTACAGCTGCTATGACGACATTGTTTCTAGGAAAATGTTGCACACGCAGTTCATCTGTCATTGGCCCGAACAAATGGAAATCAGAAGGTGCCACATTTGGACTATACAGTCCAGCCAAGACTAACTATGTGATGTGCTCAACGGTCTTCAAGCTGGTATGGGAAGGGTGGGGGTTGACTTTATTGAGTTGCAAAAAACACGTTGTCTTCTCTAACCTGACCCTGGAAATTTGAGCCTTCTGCTAAGTAGCGGTTAGAGTTGATGGTTTGTCAATATTCTAGGAAATCAAGAAGGATTTTCCTTTCCTACCCTATGAGACAGTACACATCACTTTACCTACAGAGGGCTGCGCCTTGAGCTTTTTCCTCGATGGGGAATTCACATGTCGCCACTTCATAGACTGCCGTTTTGACTCAGGATTGTAGTGGTGCCACCATGTCTCATCACTGGTGATAATGCGATCCAGGAAACTGTCACCTTTATTTTTGTAAGGGTTCAAGAGGTCATGACAAACTTGCATGTGATATTCTTTCTGTTCCTGTGTGAGCATTCATGGGACCAACCTGGCACAAACTTTGTGATATTCCAACATTGACACCGTCGTTTACATCACATTGAAGCCAATATCCATCTCTGTAGACAGTTCCCTGGCTATAATCCTTCGATTTGCATGGATGAGCTGATCGATACCTTCATTGCGAAGTGTGGCAGCTGTACAGAGCCGTCCGGAACGTGGCTTGTACTTGTTGCTTACGCCAATGCTGAAATGCACAACTGACTACCTCACTGTGCTAACATCCACTGTTTGGTCTCTGTAAATGTTCAGCAAGCGTAGATGAATGTCAATTGATGCAACTTTTTCCGGATGGAGGAATTCAATAATGCACCTCAGTTTATAACGTACTTACATGACATTTGCTATTTTGTCAGACTGCTCCTCCATTGGCACCTGTCGGACAGAAACCAAAATTTACGAATATTGGTAGGAATATTCAAACCTTTCTGCCAAAATCTACTTCTGACTTCATAATAAAATAGTAGACAATACTTTTGGACCGACCATCGTATATCATCCTATTTCAATGGTGCTAATAGATGTTTACAAATCTTTCATCTTGGCCATTACCTAGGTGTATTACCCTTTACACTCTAATGTGGACAAAACTGGTTGTAAAATGTCCGTGTCCCTACACCCTAACATGTTCAGAACCGTCCATGGAAACTTTTTTCCATAGTAGAATAAAATAGAGCGAGCCCAATTTTGCATGAAACTAAACTTCTGCATTTTAAACTGCACGCTGCCAGAACTTTTATCTTTTCCTTCTTAACGTTTTTTATTTTGGGCTAATTTTGTCGATTTGTGTCATTCAGTCTGATCAAAAAGGCCAGAATTCAAGGCATGAAAATTTCATTTTAAAAAAATGTACTATTGTTGAACAAATTGAGCTAAAATTATGATCTAAACATTGTGAGACACATAATTAAACTATGTCATGAAGTATTCATAATAAAGATTATATATTAGTGTGAAGCGAGTGTAAAATCACATTAATACATTTGTTTTTTAGTACTCACCCTGTCACGTATTTTGTGGATATTATCATTAATTACTGTACATGCACCTCTTGTATTATGTATCTCAGTCAAAGTCTGAATTGTGTTGAATAATTCACAAGTAATCGATATGTGTTATCATTGGACTGATCAAATAATAAATCAAATCTACGATCTTGAAACCCAATTTTCGTTACAAAAAATTGGTTAACTTTCAAAGAACGTAAAATTTGCTGAAATGGACCTGCTGGAAATAATTGTATAGTACGAAACCATCCTCTATTAGTTGTGTCAAGTTGGGGATTTGACTACTGCAAGATCTCCCAGGTCTGAATCCAGCTTGTTCCTTGATCAACCTCGAGTCTATCCAGGGAGAGATGCGGTTCAAGATCATCCTTTCAAATACCTTGTGTAGGTGTCATAAGAGCGACACTGGTCAAAAAATATAGTCAGGATTATATCCCCTTTTCCATCTGCCACTGTGAAAAGATGCTGGTGGTTGTGGGTCATGTAAGAGTAGTAGGCCGGTGTTCTCAGCCCAGCTCTCTAATTTTTCACCATTGACGTCTGTCTTATTGTATCCCCATGCCATTCTTTGGCAGTTGAAATCGCCCATGTTTATTTGGGTTTTCCGGGTTCTGAAATTGACAGGTTCTTGAAACTCAAAATCGTCATTGGGTGGCTTGTATACTGACGTCACTGTGCAAGCCTTGGTTTGAATTGTAATAGTCTCTATGTTTCCTCCATGAGACTGATATACTGATTCGATGTCTAGGTCTGTTGAGGCGAACATAGAGCTTCCATATTTCTCATGGGGTGTCTCCGCAACAAGTTTCATGCCATGTCACACAGTTAGTCGCCTCTTACCACATGCTTTCTGTTGGGCAGTGATGATATTCTTGTCCCTGTCGTACACAGAGACCTCGGCAGACCACTTGGGTCAAATATAATCTGCAATACTATAAATTAAAAATCTGTTTTATCATAATGAAACAATCAAAAACCTAAATTTTAAGGTCTGAACATGTTTACGATTTCGGAAGCATCTGAGTTAGAATCTTACACAGGTGATCTCATTGGTACTATGACACCAATAGGTTTAAAGGTCAGATGTTATCTCTGTTGGTCTTTGGAAGGAAAGGTGCTAACTTGATTTCTTGGTGAAGAAAACAAACATATTTGAGAAATGTTAAAAAACTCAATTATGATGTATGTAATGTCAATGTCACCAGAACATATCCCACAGGACTATCCTACTTATGCAGACCAAAGAGAGGCCGTCTGGGCTGGGAGAGTGACCACAAAAAGCTTTCGGAGACCGGTAAAGAACTTAAACGCAGTCTCCTTCGTGAACCTCACCGTGCTAGAAGCATCGCTTGTTTTTGATCGAAGAAGACGAATTCAATATGACATTTTTGTTTGCATTTTTGATTTCTGTTAATGGGATCTAAGACTGGTGTTTGGTTTAGGCAGTTTGATGGTCACATATTTGGCTTATTTTTTGTTACTGAGACTGACATTTGGTTTCTGTTTTGGTACACTGGCTGACAATAAGTGACGTTAGGTTCTTAACTGACAAAAGATGAAAATTAGGGCTATTGATGATGGGGGGTATGTAGTTTAAAAACAAAACACTGTAAATATTTTATTTCACCTTTTTGTAATGTACATTATTTATCACAAATAACAATAAAGTTATATTTTCTAGAAAGTGTATCCATTTTTCTTTGTAATTAAATTTGTCATTTGTATTGTAATACAACAGGGCGATACTATCTCTCCTAAACTTTTCACGGCTGCCCTTGAGGAAGTCTTCCGTACACTCAATTGGGATGATAGACGGAGAAATGCTCAACCGCCTTCGGTTTGCGGATGACATAGCCATCATCAGCCACAGCATGAAGGAAGCTGAGCAATGCCTGAATGAGCTCAACTGTCAACACCTGGCTCCGAAATATCATCCGATCATCATTAGAACTATATGTCTCATGGACCTCGACCATCGATAATAGACGATCGACGCGATGGGCATTAGTCGCCTAAGCAGATTTATATCACACTATTATTATTACAACGGCCCTGCCTCTCTTATTCGTCAATTTTAAATTGTCACATGATACCCTCGCTGTCTGCTGTATCAGAACTTTGGGCTGTGACCTGCTTGGGTTCAGCTACTAAGTTTTCTGTTTTTGACTGAGCCTAGCGTTATTGCTGATGGCTTTGATGAGGCCAGCTGCAGCGATATATTTCCTAATAACGTCAGAAATGACGAAGGTTGTCTCTGCTACGTGGAGGAAGACTTTGAAGCAATGAAATAACCACCATCACAATTATCAGCATATTCCTGTTTTTCTCTGGCTGGAGCATGGTGTCACATCTACACATGATCATAGTGCAGGAAGTATGTGCTAAATTAGAAACCATTGTGATGGTGAAAAACTCAAGCGCTTGCACAGAATGCCTTTAACTCAGGCCTAAAGACAGTAAGGTGTGGAAAAGCCATTTGGGCTAGAAAGAAAGAACTAGATACAACACTTCAAATATAATACTACAATGCTGAATGTAGGCTATAGCAGACAATGCTGTTGTGGATAAAGTGTTAGAGGCTTTATTGTACGAGGCTACATCTTGTTTATGAGGTGGGGTGGCCAATTGACTTCCTCGCTGTCGTTTCTTAAATAACGGAACATCAGGTACATATTTACAGCTGGGTCGACACAAATGTACTGGTAATGAGAATTGAAGCACGTACATTACCAGTGAAAAACAATTGCTTTACTATTTCGTGGATTAGACAGCGACGATGCAGCGCCCCGAATGGTTGACAGCAGCCAGCAACCCACAGCTACAGCATTGTGAATAAGCTGATAGTAGCCAGTGACCCATAGCTAAAGCATTGTGAATAAGCTGACAGTAGCCAGCGGCCCATAGCTACAGCACCGTGAATCAGCAGCCCATCGCTACAGCACTGTGAATGAGCTGACAGTAGCCAGTGGATCATAGCTACCGCATCGTGAATCAGCAGCCCATAGCTACAGCACTGTGAATGAGCTGACAGTAGCCAGTGACCCATAGCTACAGCACTGTGAATAAGCTGACAGTAGCCAGCGGCCCATAACTACAGCACCGTGAATCAGCAGCCCATAGATACAGCACTGTGAATGAGCTGACTGTAGCCAGTGACCCATAGCGACAGCACTGTGAATAAGCTGACAGTAGCCAGCGGCCCATAGCTACAGCATTGTGAATAAGCTGACAGTAGCCAGCAACCCATAGCTACAGCACCGTGAATCAGCAGCCCATAGCTACAGCACTGTGAATGAGCTGACAGTAGCCAGCAGCCCATAGCTCCAGCACTGTGAATGAGCTGACAGTAGCCAGCGGCCCATTGCTACAGCATTGTGGTATGAGCTGACAGTAGCCAGCGACCCATAGCTACAGCACCGTGAATGAGTAGCCAGTGACCCATAGCTACAGCACCGTGAATTAGCAGCCAGCGACCCATAGATACAGCACTGTGAATGAGCTGACAGTAGCCAGCAGCCCATAGCTACAGCACTGTGAATGAGCTGACAGTAGCCAGCAGCCCATAGCTACAGCACTGTAAATGAGCTGACAGCAGCCAACGACCTATAGACACATCACTGTGAATGAGCTGACAGCAGCCAGCGACCCATAAACACATCACTGTGAATGAGCTGACAGCAGCCAGCGACCCATAGACACATTACTGTGAATGAGCTGACAGCAGCCAGCGACCCATAAACACATCACTGTGAATGAGCTGACAGCAGCCAGCGACCCATAAACACATCACTGTGAATGAGCTGACAGCAGCCAGCGACCCATAGACACATCACTGTGAATGAGCTGAAAGCAGCCAGCGACCCATAGACACATCACTGTGAATGAGCTGACAGCAGCCAGTGACCCATATACACATCACTGTGAATGAGCTAGCAGCAACCGGCGGCCCATAACTGATTAAGAGAATAGAGATTACAGTGGAAAGGCAAACCTAGTACACAAATAAAGCCACCTGAAACTGGATGTATCGGGCGAAAGGTACATATATCGCAGCTGTGCTGCAAACTGCGATACAATGTCGTTTTCAGGACGAACTACAAAGAAGAAGAAGGGGATGAGGATCAGGATAGAGATACGAATGAGGAGCCTGAAGAGGACGAGAAGGAGGAAGAGAAGAAGAAAAAAAGCAGAAGACGAGGTGAGGACTGGGAAGGCTGAGAAGGAGGAGGTGTGAGTGGAGGTTAGGAGAAAAGGAAGAATACAAATATGAAGAGGACGAGGAGAAGACTGAGGAGGAAGTGATGGAGGTGTAAGAGAAGGAGCTGTGGAGGAGGTGGAGGAGAAAAAGAAGAAGACAAAAGAAGTTCCTCACATACAAAGTGAACCGAAAAAAGCATCCACAAATTTCAACAGAGAAATAACTTTATTAGTCTTTATCAGAACACAACGAAACTTTCGAACAATGATCATCAAATATTAAAAATAAATGTGCACAAATCATTTGCTGAGTCAAAGGTGCAGAATATTTTCCAAATGACCACCTTTCAACTAGTTTTTGTCTCAGGTCTACCGTACATCTCTTTCCATAACTCGGTGGTCTGTCTCAGGCTTCTATGGTCACCATGCAGTTTGTTCCACAGATGGTTGGAGGAGGACCGTGCTATCATTCTGCTATTCTCAAAGATTCCACGATCTTCGGAACATGTTCTTTATCATGTGAGCACATGTAATTAATCTGACGCTGAAAGTAATAACAGGATTAGCGAAAAGAAAGAAGAAAGAAAGAAGAGCGCAAGTCAGTAAATTGGTCAAAATTGAAAAGTTAAAACAAAATAAATTAGATACAAACTTGAAAACCATCTATTGTTTCACTTACATCGTCAATTTACCGACAGTTATGCACATCTTCACTCGACACACTTCTCACCGTAAACAGAAAGCATTTCATTATGAATATAATTTCAAGTCAATTAGCTCTCCCGGTGACGTAGCGGGGGGAGGGAGGGCGTCCGCCACAGATGCCAGCATGCGGAGGTTTTAAATGGGCTAAGACTTAGAAAAATAAATTTCACTATCTGAGGTAAACGTCTTGGTTTCAGGGATACCATTGGTACGGAATATTAGCCCCTCTACTGAAGCCCTGCCTGGTCTTCCTGATCAAATTACAATCAGAAGCATGTGTGCGGCGGGTGGGGTGAGAGATGATTCGAACTGACAGGACAGTAACGATAGACAGTGCAGCATCTGAAATAGGGTGTTCGCATGGTTTAGTCTACAGCATATTGCATGATCGATTGAATTTCAGGAAAGTGTGCCAACGATGTGTACCCATACTAGTAAATGACGGACGCAGACAGAACCGAATGGGCCTGTCCTTTTACAGATAAAGCAATGACAATAATGAATAATTGTTGGTTGAAATTATGTTCAGAAATAAGGGCTGATGTAAGTGGAATAATGAATGGTTTTCAAGTTCGTATTTATTTTTGGTTTTTAAATAGCCAATTATGATTTATTTACTGATTTGCGTTTGTATAACGGAGAAAATATTCTGTGGAATCTTTGAGAGGAGCAGAATGATAGCACGGTCCTCCTCCAACCATCTGAGGAACAAACTGCATGGTGACCACAGAAGCCAGAGACACACCACCAAGTTTGGAGAGAGATGTACAGTAGACCCGAGACAAAACTAGTTGAAATGGGATCATTTGGAACATACCTTGCACCTTTGACGTAGAAAATGATTTGTTTACATTTATTTTCATGTTTGGTTTTCAATATTTGATCATCTTTATTTGAATGTTCCGATGTGTTCTGATAAAAGTTAATCAAGTTATTTCTTTGTTACATTCAGGATGGTTTGTTCGGGTCACCTTGTATGTATGGATCGTCGTCGTCTTCTTCTTCTTCTGATGATGCCTTCTTCTTTTTCTTTCTTCTCCTTCTCTTCTTCTTCTTATTATTCTTCTTCTTCTTTTTCGTCTAATTTTTCTCGGTAACCACTATCATACGAGAAACAGAATCTCCATAAGTCAATCATACCGTCACAACAATGCACGTTTCTCACTGTTGTCAAAGACACTGAAGGCTCAAATATGAACCACCATAGCGGGATAGTTAAGCGAGACTGATGTGACCCTAACACGGACCTAGAGTCATGTTTGGGTCAGGTATGTTTGGCCATTATCGTTTGTGTGTGTATTTTTTCGTTCTGTCTGGAGCAGTGACACAGAGATGTGTATTATCTCATTGCCTTTTTTTCGTTCTGTCTAGAGCAGTGACACAGAGATGTGTATTATCCCATTGCCTTTTTAATATAAGCACAGAACAAGTATTCAGACAGATAGCAGGAATGCCAAGGCTTGTCATTGTAGGAAAGGTAATGAATAACCTTAGATAGGAGGATGATACAGTTTTGATTGCAAAAAAATGAGCAAGAATTGCCGGAGCTTGTGACAACAAAATATTCAAAATAAAACAAGAATCTGAATTAGACATAAACAAAATGAAAACAAATACTATGATACTTGGGAAAAATGACAAGAAACTCTATGTGCGGAGACAAATGTAAGATCAACTACTGTCTGTCTGTCTGTCTCTCTTCTCTCTCTCTCTCTCTCTACTTTGGTCTTGTTGTTTCTCTGTACTCTCAACAATCAATACAGACTACCAACTAATGTGTGACAATTACGAACTGATGTGACCATATAAAACATTCCAATACACGCCACCCACTTCAAGTTAAGGAACAACACAAAATACACAAGGGAGTAAAGTTCACGAACAAAACCATGGCTTGAAAATCTGCCAGCCGTAGCGACAATCCGCCCAACAAACTATTGATTATGTCAAGGAAAGAATGTCAGAATACAAACACAGTCAACTCGCTGCTTACATTCATGAATCTATCAAAAAAATACACAAATACTGCAGTCGGGTATGTTGTGGTAGAAACTTCACTGTAAGAGGTCTCAGTTTTTGTGAGATGAAGGAAGACAGCTACTATCCTCGCTGTCTTGACTTACAGTAACACGGATATGTAAATGTATTTCCATATCTGTAATTACCGCTGGAAATGAAGTACTAGAGACCTCATTTTTCGGACACACACACGAGTCCACATACTGGCCAGTACGTCAAGATAGCACCAGAAGGACTACGGTCTAGGGTGGAAAATGGCAAGCCTTCGCAACAGAATCCAAAAAAAGCAAACCTCTAAAGTCTAATCAAACCAAAAACTTAAGCTTTTGTGAGAACCAGTTCTCATTTTCCTTAACAGTAAATCAGGTACTCATTTACAGCTGGAACAAGTTGCAACCACAAAGAAGCATCCACTCTAACAACGTTGCATCTTACGCTCTACATGTACATATACTGTGGTCTTACGTTTCCTTTAACATGTCTCAATGGGAATCCCAACTTTTTCTTCTGCTTATCTCATAGAATAATCATTCCTTCATTATTGTATGCTCAAAGATCTATTTAGTTGTATTTTTGTTAATCAGTGATCACATTTGTGTTCTTATTAGGGTCATGATTATGATCATCGTCATCTTCTATCAACGTGTATCGTTCAGAAGGTAAGGGAGAGGTAGTTTTCTGTCGTGTGCCATCTTTGTCGCCCATGTTGTTGACATTCAGTGTTTCTTTGGACATTGGAAGGGATATAACCAAACAAATACAAAAAAATTAAAATGTTTAGAGTTATCCCATCATAAAATATTCGCGTGAGAGGTTCTGGCTTGGGCGTCTCCCCTCTTTATCCAGGTACAACCTAGAACGAGTGAGCTATGGCCCTACACCAGAACCACATGGACGTGTACATTGGCATTGTACACTGAAGGCGATAGGTGTTAATTATCCACCCGACCAAATTTCTCACGCTTGTTGTCGTCCTCGTGCACGACATATGGGGAGGAACAGCTCGCGACCCCAAGCGCTCGCGACGGACGATTGTGACAGCAAAGCCGTGCTTATCACAAGAGCTGAACCTTGGACCTTGACCGGCGTCGAAGTCATGGAGCGAACTAGACAAGTAACTGGCAGAAGACAACACTGGCTGCTCCTGTAGCTGAAACTAGTAGTGTTACAATTTGTATATATGCTGATATCTGTTTAAGCTAGCTCTGTTGTGGTAATTGCGGCTTGCATATTGTTTTTTAAAATTAATTAAATAATATCCATAAAATGCAAAGAAATTTTAGAAATTTTCCAAGAATAGAGTTTGTCTAGTATGCTGTATTAAACACAGCCTTAACTATTATAAATATTTGTTTATTTTCATGTATTTATTAAATAATGTATATCATTGTGGTTTCGTTTATTACATCCCTTTGTTTTGAATATATTGCCAATGTGACGAAGTAAATATTGTCCATCTAAATACAGCTCACTACTAGGCAGTGCAACCATTTTCTAGCTAATAGAAAATCCTGTGCTGAAAGTTGTTTATGGTTAAGCATGTTTATATTGCGTGTGTGCTACTTCATACATTTTTCCAGCGTTGGATGTAATGAGATGTAAGCAAAAGGTATGTAGACTTTCTTGTTATAAATTTCTCGATCATATCATCTGTAGATTGTTAAGCTCACTGTAAATATCCTAATTTTAAATAGGACACCCATTACCTTCATTATAATAACTCTTGTCATATGGAATCTTGCATGTTTACTGTTAATGATTAAATGTAGATGTAATATTCATAATATAATATGACATTTGAAAAACAAAAACATCAAATTGAACCTAATTCCAGTGTGCGTTTGTTTCTTGTTTATTTCGTTATTTCATAAGACAAGACGCATAAGTTGTCATATTCATGAATGTTAACGCACACCTATTAAAGTACACATTCTTTAAATCCAGGTATTGGTAAAATTGCTCTTTGCTGTCACTCTCTGTGTGCATATGGTATATTTTTAGTAATGGATTTAATAATATACACCAAATGGAAAGCCTGGTAGTAATGCATACCTTTTTATTTTAAACACACATTTTTTCACGCTGGACATATTTCTTTGCATTGTGTATGTGTGCGTATGACTGTGTAAAGCCCTACAGTATTGATAGATTTTCTAAACTTGGTAAAACTTCTTATGTACTGTTTCTATTCTAAAAATGCAGCTCTAGAATTGCATGCAGAACCCCTTTGTTTAGTTCTGTTGTCGTTGATTCAGCTATTGTGCTACTACATACTCAGTAGGAGTTTGGCTTGTTTTAAAATGCCAGAGTGTACAAACCACCCAAGGGTTTGAGAGCCGATAATGCTATTGTAGTTAACGTGTTGATAGTAAGATAATATGTAGGAACTTAAATATTGTTGTGTGTGTGTAAACATATGGATAGTAAGATACTATGTAGTAAATTAAAGTTTGGTATCAGTCTGCTAATATTAGATAGTGACATACTATGAAGGACATTAAAGCTCAGCGCTAGTCTGCTAACACGCTTAGTATCGGTGTGTTAACATGTGGATAGTAAGATACAATGTAGAATTAAAGCTCGATGTCAGTCTGTCAATATGTGAGATACTAAATAGGACATTAAAACTCAGCGTTAGTCTGTTAACACACTTGTTGTTGGTGTGTTCACATGTGGATAGTAAGATACAATGTAGAAGATTAAAGCTGAGTGTCAGTCTGGCAATATGTGAGATACTAAGTAAGACATTAAAACTCAGCGTTAGTCTACCAACATGGGGATAGTAAGATAATATTTATACCATTAAATCTTGGTGTTCCTCTGTTAACATGCAGATAAAGAGATAATATGTTAGACATTAAAACTCCATATTAGATCTCTAGCGTGTGAAAATTCTTCTTTCCTCTTTGTGTTCAGGATTCTTTGGTCATGCTATATCTGCAGGATAGTCATCATGATGCAGTCTGTAGTCTTTACCAGGCCAGAGTGGCTGCACCATAGCTTTTGTTTCAGCTATGTATCCTCTGGTATCTCATTTCACTATAACGTGGTGTCTTCTAACATGGTGACAGTAAAATGCTATGTAACACACACATTTTTGTGTTGGTCTGTTAATATTTGTAGGACTATAGAGTTTGGTGTCGCTCTACAACTGTTGCCATTTGGAAATTAAGATAATATGTAGAGTATCAAATCTGTGTTGGTCTGTTAACTATTGCATAGGAAGATAATATGCGAGGTATCAAATCTTAGTGTTAGTCTGTTATGATGTGGATAGTAAAATAATATGTAGGATTGGCAAATCTTGATGTTTTGATTTTCTGTTATCATGTGGATAGTAAAATACTCTTTAGAGTATCAAATCTTGGTGTTGGTCTATTAACATGTGGATTCAAAGATAAAATGAAGGACATTGAAGGTTGCTGTAGATCTGTTAATATGTGATTAGTCGGATAATATGTAGGACATTAATGGACTTGGTCAATTTGTTAAGATGTGGATAGTAAGATACTATGTGGTTGGTCTACATATTTTGCTATGTGATTATCAAGATAATAAATAGGACATTACACCTGGGTGTTATTCTATTTGCACGGTGATAGTAAGATAATAAGATAATTAAGTCTATTGCCCATCTTTTTATATGATCCTTTTTTTTTTTTTTAAACGGTAAGGCTCAGTGTGGTTCTGTTAATATGTTGAAAGTAAAAATCGATTTAGGACATTACAGTTTGTTGTTGGTCTGTTAACATGGAGACAACAGGATACTGTTTAGGACATTCATTCTTGGTGTCTGTCTGTTTACATACGGAAGGTATGACATTGTATAGGACATTAAAGCTCTGTAATTCCATGTTAACATCTGGGTAGTAGCAGTATAGGACAGTAATGCTAAGCGTTGGTTTGTTAATACATGTGTTTTTTAAGATACTGTGTAGGACACATGTTTTTGGTGTTGGTCTGTAAACATGAGGATAGTAAGATAGTATGTATGACATTACAGCTTAGTGTTGATGTTATCAAGAGGATAGATACTATATACAACATTACATCTCAATTGTTATGTGTTAACATTTGAATATTAAGAAAATATGTAGGACATGAAAGCTCAATGTTGGTGGTCTAATGAGTGGATAGTACAATGCTATGGGGGAATGTAAAGCTTGCTGTTGTTCTGTTAACATGTGGATAGTAAGATTATGTGTAAGGCATCAATGTCCAGTTTATGTTAGTTTACCTAGGGATAATAATATACTATGTAGGTCACCTATTCATGGTGTTGGTCTGTTTTCATGTGGATAGTGAGATAATATACACAACATTATATCTTTGCTGTTGTGACTTTATAGGACTGTTAAGCTTGGTTTCCATCTGTCAGAGTGAGGTCAGTAAGATATTATGTTGGGCATTAATGCTTTGAGGTAGATTTGTTAACATCGGGATTGTAGGATATGCGGCATGTTCAAATGACACTGGACTTAATTGTACAAAGTGAACAAACATATGATGTGCATGATGACATCACTTCTGATGTAAGCAGCACATACCAGCCGTCTAGTTAATCCCATTTCATTACCCTCTGACTCATAGTTTCCTCAGCAGACCGTTGAAATCATAGAGAGTGTGATACAGAATTCTTCAAGAGTAGATCAGCGAGCGCTGATTCGATTTCTAACAGCTGAAGGATGTCGACCAGTTGATATTCATCAAGCAATGCTGGCAGTGTATGGTGACAAAAGTGTGGCAAACGTAAGCAAGCTCCAGCAACGGTAGACCCTACTGCATCATTGCTGCATCAATTTTGGCGATGGCATCTTCTGATGCAACATTATGCGTCTGACCTGGTATCGGACGATCTTTCATTAATTCGCGTCCTTATCTAAACATCGTTGTCCAGTTCTTCACTGTTGTCTTCGACACACACTTTTGACACTATACATTGCCTGCATTTTGCGATGAATGTCAACTGGTCGACATCATTCAGCTGTTAGAAATTGATTCACTACTCGCTGATCAACTCTGAACCAAATCTGCTGAGAAAACTTTGAGCTTGAGGAAAATGAAATTTTGCAAACCTGACGGTTGGTATGTGCTGTTTACATGAGAAATGGCTTCATCATGCACATCGTATGTATGTTCACTTGGTGCAGTTAGGTCCGGTTTCATTTGAACACGTCTCGTTCTATGCAGGACAGTAAAGTTACGTGGCTGTTCATGTATGTTAACATGTAGATACTAAGATGATATGTATGACATTAAATCGCAAAATTGGTTGGTTAACATGAAGGTATTAAGATACTATATAAAGCATTGAAGCTTGGTGTAATTCTGTTGGCATGGTGACAAGATAACATGTTGAACATTAGCAAACAGTGTCGGTCTGTTAACATGTGGATATTAAGATACTATATAGTTCATTACAGCGTGATATTAGTCTGCTAACACTTAGATAGTAAGATATTGTGTAGGACATTAAAACTTACTGTCTGCCTCTTAACATGGGGATAGTAAGATACAAGTTTTAACACTAAAGCTCGCTGTCTGCCTGTTAACATGGTGATAGTAAGACATAATTTTTTACACTAAAGTTTGCTGTCTGCCTGTTAACATGGGGATGACAATATATTATGTATTATACAAAAATGGGGTGTTGGTCTGCTTCTCTTGATATGTGGATAGCAAGATTCTTTGTAGGACATTCAAGCTCAGTGTTGACCTGCTAACATGGTGGCAGTAAGAAACTATATAAAGCATCAATGTTCTGGGTTGGTCTTTAACATCTGGATAGTAGATACTGTGTAAGGCATTAAGTTTAGAGTTGGTTTGTTAATATGTGGATTGTTCTGTGCAGGACATTACAGCTTTATATCGGTCAGATAACATTGAGAGAGAACAATATATTACAGGACAATAAAGATTGGTATTGGTCTGCATATATTCAAATATCAAGTTACTATGTAGGACGGTAAAGCTTGATGTCTGTTTACATCTGCAAACATGGGGATAGTATGACACTTGTGGGACAATACAGCTTGGTATCTGTATGTTAATATTAAGAAAGTAAAATATTATATAGAAGACAGGATTCAGCCTGTTAACATGTGTATAGGTAGATTTTGAGTAAGACATTGAAGCTTCATGTTGGTATGTTAACATCTGGATAGTAAGATACTATGTAGGATATTACAGCTTTGTGTCAGTATGTTAACATGTGGATAGTAAGATACTATTTCAGTCATTAATTATTAGTTTCAGTTTGTACATTATCTTAATTGTAGATCGATTTGAGTATTAGCTTCTGATGGTAAAACTGGTAGAGTTCGTAACCTAGTCACTTCATGCTCCAGACTCTCTCTTGTAGCCTGTGGAGTATAAAACATAGATATGAATGGCTCAAATACCACTCTGGAACACAACCAAGAACAAAACCTACGTTGAAACAAAAATGCCTTCATCAGGTACATCGGTTAATACACATAAGAATATCAAACCCATCATGACAGTAGAGATGAATGTATTCAAAAGAGGGATGAACACATCAAAAAGTAATATGAACACAGAAGAGATACGAAGCTCATCATCTATGTTGACCTGTGATCTGAAGTATCTTTTTACTTATGCACTTCATGGCTGTCAGTCGATGCAGATCCTGAGTTCAGTATATTTTGTCATGTGTTCTTATCTGTGTTTATGTGCTCATTTCTACATCCACAAAGTACACTACGACCTTCCATCTATTCCAGTACAAAGGTGTGGTTCCGATCAGAAAAAAAGGCGTCCGACAGGAAGATCCTATCTCACCGTACCTTTTCTCTGCGGGCTTCGAATCAACCATCTCGCGTTGCGATTGGGGGGACTTTTGAATCAGCGTTGATGGCAGGTGTTTGTGTCTCGTGGCTACCAGACTGCTGTCGCTGTGCTCCAACGGTCATCAGTTTTCTGAAGCAGGTGACCAGCCCAGCGATGCTTTACCTTGTCTGCGTGGGTAACTGTATCCTTCACGAATGCCATTTCACGAAGGTCGGTGTTGTGACAGCCTTTCAAACGTCGGTTGTGGAGCGCGATGCCGATCATACGTCTATCGAGGGAGCCTTGGGTCCCTCTGGACTAAATTTATTTTGTAAGAGTAAGAGACTACGTTTTTGCGGAATAGCACATTGCAAGTAGAACTGTGGAGTTGAATATGAAGGCGTCCAAGTTCTGGTCGTGGGTATGGTCTAGTGCCATCTTTATGGACTAGAAAGCCGCCCAGTCCTAGCGGCGACATCTTGTTAATTCTGGGTTTAGGTCGCTCGCTTGTTCAATTGGCCTCCCAGGAAAATAAATTCCTCCATGTTCTCCAGATTTACGCTATCGAGGATAACTAGGTCATTGATAGTGCAGCGGTTACTCATGAATTGTTGTCCTTGCGGTGTTCATCTCAAGGCCCGTCTTTCTCTCCCTACTTTCTGAAGCATAGCTAACATTCGGTTGGCGTCTTTGACTGTTTCTGTGATGAGCACTATGTCGTCTGTGAAGCAGATACGGTTAAGTCGTTTGCCATTGATGTTGATTCCAAAGGCGGTCCTGTCACATTGTCTGGTGATGGATTCCAGGCATGCGGAAAAGAGAACTAGTGAGATAGGATCCCCTCTTGCGAATACCTTTTTTGGACGTATACTTTTGCTGGTCTTTGGAAGGAGTGAAAGGTTTTCGTAGTCTTGAGTAGCAGTTAGCAAGTGTTCTCTCCTAGCCGTGATCAATGTCTTAGTCTAGCAGCGAGTGTCAGACAAGAAGTGGGTCTACAGAATCAAATCGTTTCTTATAGTCGTTAAAGGTGAAGATTTAGTTGGTGAGGTAATCCATAGCTGTTTCAATTAGGCGGCAACAGGTTGAGATGTGTTCCATTTCGCTGCATGTTCTCCGAAAACCAGCCTATTCGATCGGTTGCGGGGCATCGATGGTATGATGGATTCTAGCTTGTATACATTTAGTCCAGAGTTTGTAGGTGACCAGGAGAAGCGTAATTACGCCGTAGTTTCCAAGGTCTTCCTTGTCTCATTTTGTATGTAGAAGTATCGTTTTGGAGTTACAGGAGACTATGTACTGTCCCTGTGTATGTTATATAACGTTTATCTAGGGCTAGATTGGGTGGTAGTCCGTGGGCGTTGAGGTGATCTGTAGTGATGGTATCCACACTGGTTAGTTTATTACGGGGCAATCTCTCAAGGGCGTAGCTGATTTCTGAGGGTAGGATGTTTGGAAAGGGGTGAAAGTGGGGATTGGGTTGTGATTAGTGGAAGGTCAGCTAACTTGAATAATTATGTATGTTTTGTCTGTTCTGATGTCTTTCACAATCGTTTCCTAAAAACTGAATAATGCAAGTGTATCTGTTAACCTACAATAATTAGGATTGATGCGAGGTAGAAGACAAAACGCAGTAACCTAAGTAGTAATAAGAATTTGGGTTAGCGAGAAAGGAAAGGTTTACGAGATGTCAAAACATAGAGAAATGACCCGATCGGCACCGCTGGGTCTTTGGCTGGACTCGGTGTCGTGCCTGACAAGACATGAGACAAGGCCTTTCGTGTCGTCATCAAGCTCAATCATTGTCTAAAAATAGATATGTGAAACATTCATACACGATGGAGATGGGCAACTTAGAGGGCATCAAAAAGAAGATAATGAGACTAGAAATACATTTACTTTGATTCAGTGAGGCACGTTGCAGAGATGATGGTGAATATTAGAGAGACACATTGGAGAGATGATAGTGAATATCAGTGAAAGGACGACGTAGAGATGAGGTTTAATATCTGATTGAGTCAAAGCGCAAGTGGTTACACAGAACTGGCTTGGACTCTATTCACGAAGCAAACCGTCGCATAGAACTTGTGTGGGGTCTAGTCGAAGGGCAAGTTGTCACACATAACTTGTGTGGACTCTAGTCAAAGGGCATATATGTATATCCCTTCTGCGGGCTTCCTCACCCCTATATATCCACACTTAATATAATTATACTACTACTACATCAACCTTTTTTATCTATAATTATTTAATCAATTATCTACCTTTCTATTGTTCTTCTGTTCCTGAGCCTACCACACATTCAACACATAATTGACTGCGAGAGCTAGAGGGCACAGGTGAGATGAGGGATCTACAAGGTGACACACAAATCAGTGAATCGCTTACAAGTTGGAGTACATGGATGCGATGGAAAAATATGAGAGCAGGCAAAACCTGATACACCAAGACCAGACAGAAGGAAGTCAACACAGATGGGCCTCACAACAGAAGGAAGACACTTTTCAATTAATTTATATTGTACTCTTAATCCTTATGTATCAAGTATATTGTTTGTTATATTTCCCAATCATTCCATCTCATTCATTCTCGTTGTACACCTCACTACACTGCTATCTTCACAATTGTGTATAAAATGTATGATGGGGTTTTATATTTTTTTTTTAAATAGAAAGAAAGAAAAAAAAGAAGAGGGGAAAAAAAGAAAAAAAAGAAACAAATCAGGAAACAAAAAAAAAAGAGATCCGAATCAAGTATGACAGAAAATAAATATACTCAATCCCAAAATGGTCCCAGGAAAACTATTGTGCATATTTATGCAAATACCTACGGCGGACAACTAGGAACATCAAAAGCGAGGAACAACGGGAGGAACATCACGGAAATACCAGGCTAGGTACAAACAGATACACACACGCATCCAAGCACTGGTTTATGCGTCTTAATATCGCCCAAATTGACTGCGGTCTGGGTCGGAATAGGCGCGCCTCCGCCAGTAGAAACTAGTGAGGCAAACACATAACGAAAGGATAATTAGAAGCGAAGAACAACGGGAGGAATATCACGGAAACACCAGGTTAGGTACAAACAGATACACACACGCATCCAAGCACTGGTTTATGCGTCTTAATATCGCCCAAATTGACTACGGTCTGGGGTGGAATAGGCGCGCCTCCGCCAGTAGAAACTAGTGAGGCAAACACATAAAATAAAAAAAATAAAAAAATCAAAGGGCAAGTGGTCACACATAACTGGTGTGGGCTCTAGTCAAAGGGCAAGTGGTCACACAGAACTCGTGTGGGCTCTAGTCAAAGGGCAAGTGGTCACACATAACCTGTGTGGGCTCTAGTCAAAGGGCAAGTGGTCACACAGAACTGGTGTGGGCTCTAGTCAAAGGGCAAGTGGTCACACATAACCTGTGTGGGCTCTAGTCAAAGGGCAAGTGGTCACACAGAACTGGTGTGGGCTCTAGTCAAAGGGCAAGTGGTCACACAGAACTGGTGTGGGCTCTAGTCAAAGGGCAAGTGGTCACACAGAACTGATGTGGGCTCTAGTCAAAGGGCAAGTGGTCACACATAACCTGTGTGGACTCTAGTCAAAATGCAAGTGGTTGCACAGAACACGACTTTAAGATTGTTTAATGGTTAAAGACTTGACACGTGATGCACTCTCAAAAATAGATATTACGCACTGGAAGAAATGCGAAGAGCACGTGCTCCGAGAAGAGGTGTCTTCTGACAACAGAATGGATTGTAGGTTATCCATCCTTTAACAGTTGTGAATCTCTTAGAGTCACCAGATTGGGAATAAAGTAGCCCACGCGCCAATCTTTGTTGATGACAAATCCACCATTTGCCTCACTATATCTACCACAACTTGGTTAGGAATCCACATTGTTTACTGTTCATTTAGGGGTGTCGGTGAAGAGAGAGGGATAGTACCTCGAGATGCGGGATAGACTCTTCCTTCGTGAATGTCTAGGTTCATCGGTTCCCATATCTTCATACAGCCCTGCCCCACCAACAGAAACCAAAGGACCGAGGTATTGGCCTGGAGAGCAAATCTGAACCCGTTAAATTGTTTTAACTTGATATATAGAATACACATAGGAACTACTAGAAACCTACCAAGTTTGGAATCCTTGCTTCTTATAGCAGTACGGCCAAGACTTGATTGTTTCTCAGAGAGCTTTGTCTGTGGTAACAGTACGGCCAAGACTTGATTGTTTCTCAGAGAGCTTTGTGTGTGGTAACAGTACGACCAAGACTTGATTGTTTCTCAGAGAGCTTTGTGTGTGGTAGCAGTACGGTCAAGACTTGATTGTTTCTCAGAGAGCTTTGTGTGTGGTAACAGTACGGCCAAGACTTGATTGTTTCTCAGTGAGCTCTGTGCATGGTAAAATTAAGGCCGAGACTTGATTGTTTCGTAGACAGCTTCTTGTGTATTAGATGAATTATATGATTTATTTTTTTAATGCCCGTTTGCGGCAGACGAATTGGGATTTTTAGAACAAAAGCAGGACACAGTGTGCAATTTTATGTCTTATAAGTACTACTAAAAGGGGAATAGCGCTCAAACAATTAAGATAGCATCTTCAAACATTCACAGTAGTCCACTGAAATCAAGCTAGAATAATCAAACATTCACAGTAGTCCACTGAAATCAAGCTAGAATAATCAAACACTCACAGTAGTCCACTGAAATCAAGCTAGAATAATCAAATGTTCACAATAGCCCACTGAAATCAAGCTAAAATAATAAAAACGTTCACAGTAGTCCAGTGAAATCAAGCTAGAATAATAAAAACTTTCACATTAGTCCACTGAAGTCAAGCTATAATAATAAAACGTTCACAGTTGTCCTCGGAAATCAAATTAGAACCTTCAAACTTTCACAGTCATCCTTGGAAATAAAGACATTTTCTTGGGGGACACCATAAATTCCAACCGATCCCGGTAGATATCAGATTAAGAATGACCGTACCGATGTAGCTGATTCGGACACTTATAAACTAAAATCTTTAACAACTAAAAATGGAACGCGAGTTCTGACCGGCTGCTGACCTCGAGTCATGGTCTGGTGACTGGGAAAGTATATGGCAGATTGAGTGTGTCAATGACCAGCTGTTGTAAGTTTGCTAGCTTTTATCTCGACCATTTTACTCACTTTTTCCAACTATGTTTTGATAGTCACATTGGTAATTTTCTACCATCCCCTGGGTACAGTGGTACAAGGTTCTTCCTTCAAATATCGGAAGATGCTGGACATTGTAGACCTGATCTTTTGTAAATATTTTTAGACGTTGACCACATTATCACCTTCTATGTCACCAACATGGTTAGACAGTGGATCCATGGACACTAAACACACCTTTCGCTGACAGGCAGATGGACTAGCAAAAAGAAGGAATCAAGACAAGAACAGCCACACGCAGTACCAGCTCTACAAACACTTAAACAGCTCATTAGAACAGCAAACAAAGAAATGTGAATGTACAGATGAACCATGGACAATACGATGGAGGTCTACATGTATATGACAATCCTCAATCCAAATGACTGTATCAATCAACTCACAAGCAAGGACCAGAGCACTTTTTTTTTTGGCTGAGAGTAATCCACATCCCACGTGACAAGCACCTGAACATAATCCAACCACAACACACACTAGTGCCAGATGTGTACACGCCCATACGAAACCGTTGGTCATCATCTCTTTGAGTGCTCGGCAATCTCTGTTGGGAAAATGCTTCTTCCTAAGAGGTTTGATAAATGCAGCACTTTGTATGTCACTAATCAATAATTAACAATCACGTGCAGATAGCATTATATGGCATTTGGTCGAAGGGCAGGAGCCCCGCTGCTTTTAGATCGGTAACAACGTATGATCAGGCAAACCATATTGTTAGTATTATGTTAGTATTTGAGTTTATTAAGATTGACTCGTATATCGATTAACTACCCTCCGTGATACTTGTTACAACGCAATGGAGTAATAAGCTGCTCGAACCTAACCCACTAAACAGGAAATCCTCCTCCCGACTATATCAATTTCACGCCAGAGCTGTGACACGCATAGGGGCATGGTGATTATGTAGAACTACATTTAGACTAAGACTAAGACTTCAACAAACATAACAGGATAGAACACACCAGGAAAAATACACGGTCACCTATGAAGAAGCTAAAGCCATAATAAAAGGACAAGAAAATGTAAAGTAGGAGGAAGACCACCATAAACACCACACATTTGACGGATACTACTAACTGTCCAGAAAAGATCAGGTTATCATACCATGTCACCGAACTGGTCACAACAAAACGAGACTCCACCTGTACTCCAAGCTCAACATATGTACCACCAGCTCATGTTACTGCGGACTTACAAATATGACAGCACCACATGTACTTCAAGTCTGTCCCCAGCACCACATGTACTTTATGTCTGCCCCCAGCACACAGATCTGAGGTGGATGTCCCCAGCACACAGTTCTGAGGTGGATGGCCTCAAGCACACAGATCTGAGGTGGATGGCCCCCAGCACACAGATCTGAGGTGGATGCCCCCAGCACGTATATCTGAGGTGGATGCCCCCATCACACATATCTGAGGTGGATGTCCCCAGCATACAGATCTGAGGTGGATGCTCCCAGATCTGAGGTCGATGCCCCCAGCACACAGATCTGAGGTGGATGCTCCCAGATTTGAGGTGGATGCCCCCAACACACAGATCTCAGGTGGATGTCCCCAGCACACAGATCTGAGGTGGATGCCCCCAGATCTGAAGTGGATGCCCCCAGCACACAGATCTGAGGTGGATGCTATGTCCTAGTCCGACTCCCCTCAATGAGAAACTCTATAGCACTGCTGAGACACTGACAAAGCCAGCAGAATTTATTGAAGAATCGGGAGTCCCAATTGAAATGAGCAATGATCGCAGAAGAAAGAAGAAAAAAAGAAGAATCTGTTATTGTCCGTTTATTGGCCAAAGTGGCTAGCTTGAATGTGCTAAATGAAGATAATGGATTGAGACAGATCTGTTAATTTATTTTGGAATCAAAATACAAGTTAATAATTGGCGTATCCTATCTGGCATGGCGTCTTACATTCTTTCATCAACTCGCTCACTCACTCACCTCTCACTTGCTCACATTTACTCACTCAACCCTTACTCCTAACACAGCCGCCTAGTTCCTCTGTTACTCACTCTCTCACCACTCACACACCCATTAAGTAACTCACTCAGTAACTTACCTCTTCCTTAACGCACTCATCTACTGACTCGCTCTACCACTCACTTTCCAACTCACTCACACATTCACCCACCTACTCGCTCACCCATGACTAAATCGCCCATTCTCTAACCCACTAACCCCCTCTCATCATCCCTCACTCACTCTTCCACCCACTCACTCGTTCTCACTATTCCTCACTGACTCTATAACTCACTCACAACCACTCATTCACCCCGCCTGTTGTCCATCACACACACCACACAGCCTTCAGTTCAAGCTCAGGACCGAAGAGTGACGGTCACACGACTCTCTCTGATTCCAGGTCAAGTAACACACAGAACCTTACCGGAACATTTCTGACAGGTGGCTTCCATCTAACACTACGTCAGGACTATTGATTGGACTTCTTCTAGCTTAAAGCGTAAGTTCTTCAACGTTTTTAAATTCAACAAATAAACTCATCTTCCTTTCATGATTACCAACGTTTTTAAACTAAACAAATAAACTCATCTTCCTTTCTTCTTCTTCTTCTTCATCGTACGTAGTCAGACATCAACCTTTATTTTTTCGAAAAAAAGCAGCGGTCATCCTGAGGCTGTCGACACTGCCATAGAGCTTGTCTAGTGTTGCCACTGGTGATGGCCACATTCGCTCTCTCTGATCCTCGTATGTCGGGCAGTTTTGCAGCAAATGCTCAGCGGTCACTTTCCCGGTACCACACGGGCATTCGTCAGTGCCACCTATCTTCAATGTGTTGAATAGGTGGTACCTCAGTCTATTGTGGCCAATGCGAAGTCTGAAAACCACGACCTGCTTTCTTCTGTTCAACTGGTAATAGGCATCGTTTTTGTGTAGCCAGTATGTTCGGTTTCCCATTTGGTCATGTATCTAGCTCTAATAAGCCGTTTTGACTCTTCGTATGTTGTGGTTGTGGTAGTCTTGCACCTTCTTTTACCAGTCTGTCTGCCTCCTCGTTGCCTTGGATGTTGCAGTGGCATGGAACCCACTGTACCACTACCCTTTTTGGTGCATAGTTGACAGAGTACTGCTCTTAAATGATTAAGTTCAGTATTTTTCTGGCTTTTTAGTGCTGTGACTACGGCGAGAGCATCTGTAAGCAGGACTATATGGCTTTCATTCCTTTTACCTGTCACCATTTCTTCCACTGCCGCCCTCGGGGCCTCTGCCTCCGCTCTGAAATTGCTTGTGTATTTTCCAGTAGCGAATGACAGTGTTATTTTTCTGCCATTTGGTAGGTTCAGAAATGCTCCTGCCCCTTCGTTCTGTGTAGTGTTTGTTACAGAACCGTCGGTGTATGCATGGGTCCAGTCCATGCTTGGGTAGTTTTTCGTTATGTAGCTCAGGTTGGTATCTCTTCTTTCTTTTTCAGTCTGGCAGTTTTTGTTTCCAATACCTGGTATATTTTCTACTACCTTTGGAAATATATGCTGCCTCCAGGTAGGTTTTCGTGCAGTAGGGATGGGTTTTGGTGTTGTTAGTGCGTTCATAGGGTCTTCGTGCATCTTTGCTTTGGCTATTTCTGCAAAGTTTATCCGCTTTAGTTTCCCATTTCCTCTTTAGTTTCCCATTTCCGAAATTGTTTAGTCTCTGGTGCATTGGATGGTCAGTCCGTCTTCTGAGTTTCTCTGATTGCTGCTGGGCTCTGCAGTCTCTTCTGTCGGTCATGGATTGCAGTTTTGTAATCTTTTCAAGTTCTACAATTGGCGTTGACTTCATGCCTCCTGTTATAACTCTCATGGCTTGGTTTTGGTGTTTGCTAATTTTATCGAAGTTCGCCTTTGCTGATGTTGTACAGTTTCTTTAGTATACTTTCGTCTGCTCCCCAGCTTGTGCCAGCAAGTTTCCTCATGATTGCCATTCTTTCTCTGGCTCTCATTCGGTTTCTCTCGATCTGACTTTTCCATGTCATGCGCTGATCAGATGTGACTCTCAGGTAGTTTGGGTTGTAATGTGGCTGCAGGTATTTGCCGTTAAGACTGATTTTTTGTGTTTTGGGGTTTGTTTGATAGCGAGAATATTGTACATGTGGTTTTGTCCTCGTTTATTTTGACCAGCCATGAGTTCGACAACTCTTCCAGCGATGTTAGGGCCTGCTGCATCCGATTTCTTGCTATGGTGATATTCTTTTCAGAGGTCCACATAGCCAGATCGTCTGCAAACATTGAGCTATGGACTCTTCTTGGTATATTCTCTGTTATGTTATTTATATTCACCAGGAAGAGTGTGGGTGACAGTACTCCCCTTGGTGTACTCCCTGCTCAAGTGTCACCTTTTTGCTCATCTGCCCTTGTACTTGAACTCTGGCCGTTCTGTTTTTGAGGTAGTGACTGATCCATTTGTACATTTTTCCACAAACATCACTTCTTCTTAGCTTGACTCTAATTCCCTCTTTCCAGACTTATTCAAATGCCTTTTCTATGTCCACCCAAACCGCTACTGTGTGTTTTTGCTCCTGGTAGGCATCTTCTATTTCTTGGGCTATGAGGATGACCTGATCCTCAGTGGTTCTATGCTGTCTAAAGCCTGCTTGCTGTGGAATTAGTATGTGTTTTTCTTCCAGATGCCACATCAGTCTGGTGTTTATCATACGTTCCATCAGTTTGCCTACGCAGCTCAGTAGGGAGATAGGCCTGCAGTCTCTTCTGTCGGTCATGGATTGCAGTTTTGTAATCTTTTCAAGTTCTACAATTGGCGTTGACTTCATGCCTCCTGTTATAACTCTCATGGCTTGGTTTTGGTGTTTGCTAATTTTATCGAAGTTCGCCTTTGCTGCTGTTGTACAGTTTCTTTAGTATACTTTCGTCTGCTCCCCAGCTTGTGCCAGCAAGTTTCCTCATGATTGCCATTCTTTCTCTGGCTCTCATTCGGTTTCTCTCGATCTGACTTTTCCATGTCATGCGCTGATCAGATGTGACTCTCAGGTAGTTTGGGTTGTAATGTGGCTGCAGGTATTTGCCGTTAAGACTGATTTTTTGTGTTTTGGGGTTTGTTTGATAGCGAGAATATTGTACATGTGGTTTTGTCCTCGTTTATTTTGACCAGCCATGAGTTCGACAACTCTTCCAGCGATGTTAGGGCCTGCTGCATCCGATTTCTTGCTATGGTGATATTCTTTTCAGAGGTCCACATAGCCAGATCGTCTGCAAACATTGAGCTATGGACTCTTCTTGGTATATTCTCTGTTATGTTATTTATATTCACCAGGAAGAGTGTGGGTGACAGTACTCCCCTTGGTGTACTCCCTGCTCAAGTGTCACCTTTTTGCTCATCTGCCCTTGTACTTGAACTCTGGCCGTTCTGTTTTTGAGGTAGTGACTGATCCATTTGTACATTTTTCCACAAACATCACTTCTTCTTAGCTTGACTCTAATTCCCTCTTTCCAGACTTATTCAAATGCCTTTTCTATGTCCACCCAAACCGCTACTGTGTGTTTTTGCTCCTGGTAGGCATCTTCTATTTCTTGGGCTATGAGGATGACCTGATCCTCAGTGGTTCTATGCTGTCTAAAGCCTGCTTGCTGTGGAATTAGTATGTGTTTTTCTTCCAGATGCCACATCAGTCTGGTGTTTATCATACGTTCCATCAGTTTGCCTACGCAGCTCAGTAGGGAGATAGGCCTGCAGTCTCTTCTGTCGGTCATGGATTGCAGTTTTGTAATCTTTTCAAGTTCTACAATTGGCGTTGACTTCATGCCTCCTGTTATAACTCTCATGGCTTGGTTTTGGTGTTTGCTAATTTTATCGAAGTTCGCCTTTGCTGCTGTTGTACAGTTTCTTTAGTATACTTTCGTCTGCTCCCCAGCTTGTGCCAGCAAGTTTCCTCATGATTGCCATTCTTTCTCTGGCTCTCATTCGGTTTCTCTCGATCTGACTTTTCCATGTCATGCGCTGATCAGATGTGACTCTCAGGTAGTTTGGGTTGTAATGTGGCTGCAGGTATTTGCCGTTAAGACTGATTTTTTGTGTTTTGGGGTTTGTTTGATAGCGAGAATATTGTACATGTGGTTTTGTCCTCGTTTATTTTGACCAGCCATGAGTTCGACAACTCTTCCAGCGATGTTAGGGCCTGCTGCATCCGATTTCTTGCTATGGTGATATTCTTTTCAGAGGTCCACATAGCCAGATCGTCTGCAAACATTGAGCTATGGACTCTTCTTGGTATATTCTCTGTTATGTTATTTATATTCACCAGGAAGAGTGTGGGTGACAGTACTCCCCTTGGTGTACTCCCTGCTCAAGTGTCACCTTTTTGCTCATCTGCCCTTGTACTTGAACTCTGGCCGTTCTGTTTTTGAGGTAGTGACTGATCCATTTGTACATTTTTCCACAAACATCACTTCTTCTTAGCTTGACTCTAATTCCCTCTTTCCAGACTTATTCAAATGCCTTTTCTATGTCCACCCAAACCGCTACTGTGTGTTTTTGCTCCTGGTATGCATCTTCTATTTCTTGGGCTATGAGGATGACCTGATCCTCAGTGGTTCTATGCTGTCTAAAGCCTGCTTGCTGTGGAATTAGTATGTGTTTTTCTTCCAGATGCCACATCAGTCTGGTGTTTATCATACATTCCATCAGTTTGCCTACGCAGCTCAGTAGGGAGATAGGCCTGCAGTCTCTTCTGTCGGTCATGGATTGCAGTTTTGTAATCTTTTCAAGTTCTACAATTGGCGTTGACTTCATGCCTCCTGTTATAACTCTCATGGCTTGGTTTTGGTGTTTGCTAATTTTATCGAAGTTCGCCTTTGCTGCTGTTGTACAGTTTCTTTAGTATACTTTCGTCTGCTCCCCAGCTTGTGCCAGCAAGTTTCCTCATGATTGCCATTCTTTCTCTGGCTCTCATTCGGTTTCTCTCGATCTGACTTTTCCATGTCATGCGCTGATCAGATGTGACTCTCGGGTAGTTTGGGTTGTAATGTGGCTGCAGGTATTTGCCGTTAAGACTGATTTTTTGTGTTTTGGGGTTTGTTTGATAGCGAGAATATTGTACATGTGGTTTTGTCCTCGTTTATTTTGACCAGCCATGAGTTCGACAACTCTTCCAGCGATGTTAGGGCCTGCTGCATCCGATTTCTTGCTATGGTGATATTCTTTTCAGAGGTCCACATAGCCAGATCGTCTGCAAACATTGAGCTATGGACTCTTCTTGGTATATTCTCTGTTATGTTATTTATATTCACCAGGAAGAGTGTGGGTGACAGTACTCCCCTTGGTGTACTCCCTGCTCAAGTGTCACCTTTTTGCTCATCTGCCCTTGTACTTGAACTCTGGCCGTTCTGTTTTTGAGGTAGTGACTGATCCATTTGTACATTTTTCCACAAACATCACTTCTTCTTAGCTTGACTCTAATTCCCTCTTTCCAGACTTATTCAAATGCCTTTTCTATGTCCACCCAAACCGCTACTGTGTGTTTTTGCTCCTGGTAGGCATCTTCTATTTCTTGGGCTATGAGGATGACCTGATCCTCAGTGGTTCTATGCTGTCTAAAGCCTGCTTGCTGTGGAATTAGTATGTGTTTTTCTTCCAGATGCCACATCAGTCTGGTGTTTATCATACGTTCCATCAGTTTGCCTACGCAGCTCAGTAGGGAGATAGGCCTGTATCCATTTGGATCTGTTTTATCTTTTCCTTTCTTTGGTACTGGTACAAGTACTGCGCCTTTCCATGCCTGGGGTACAGTACCCCTTTTCCAGCTTTGGTTCAGGACTGATAGTATTTTCCTCTTTGCTGTTTGGCCCAGCCCCATCAGCATTTCGTTTGTTATCCTGTCTTTCCCGTCCTTTCATGATTACCAACGTTTTTAAACTAAACAAATAAACTCATCTTCCTTTCATGATTACCAACGTTTCTAACCTAAACAAATAAACTCATCTTCCTTTCATGATTTCCACCATTTCTAAACTAAACAAATAAAGTCATCTTCCATTCATGGTCACCAACGCTTACAAAAATCTGACAGGAAGTCCCACTCGCTGTCGGCCTCTAGATTTCCCTGATAACTTTTAAACCAATTAACGTTATTCAATATAATTTGACATGAAGATAGTGTGAAACAGTTGAGCGACGATGAACAACGTATTGTGGCTACAGCAGGAAGTAGCTATATGCCATACCTCAAATGTCAGCACGGCTGACATTACTTCCTTCTTTAATTAAAGATGTGTCTCTTCTAAGTGACTTTGACCACGAAAGTCGCCTGATCTTACTCTACCTGATTTCTTCCTATGCTGCATACTGAAATGGAAAGTGTTTTTCAACAAGTCAAGGAAATCTCGGGAAACTACTGGCGGGAAACTGAGTCTGTAACTCCTAGTGTTTTTGTAAATACCTTCCATAACATGGAGAGTCGTGTGCAGGCAAGCCTTGATGCTAATGGTGACCACTTACAACTATTAGTATCATTATGTTCCTCACACATCAAGGTTCCATCACAAATGTTATTGAATTACGTTGATTAATTTAAAAGTTGTAAGGGAAAACCAGGGGCGGGAAGTGCGTGGGACACCCTGTAACGTGTCTGATCTTTTCCCTAAAACAGACCAAGTTTGACTTCACATTAGACTTTACTCAATCGTCCATCTTCTGTAAATAGAGTTTTGAAGTCTTGTTTATGTCCGTTGTGGCTCACAGTTAATAGTTATTCTATCTCAGATTGACTGACCTAATAATTTTCATTGTTCCTACTTCAGAAGAGTGTAGAATATATTTATAGAAAACCATCATCTATCAAACTGACTTGATACATTATTATGTGGGATAACTTTCAACACCACTTTCCAATTTTCAAAACCACTTTTCATCACGAAAGTCATCAATATCATAGTTAAGACATGTTTCGAAATTTGTGCTGCAATATGTTATTTCCGGAAATGTGTGTACTGTGTAGATGACCCTATAAAATGGCCAAAATCTAAGCGGTACAGCTCAAAATATACCTTAAAATAATAGTTCACCTGTCACATCAGGAAACGGGTGGCTTGGAAAATGGGGTATTTACACACACCCTGATATATGGGTGTCACATGTCCCAAAGATTAAGGCCTCATTGAATGCTTTTTTTTTCTAGGGTGCAGACCTGCTGTGATTAATGGAGTACTAAGCGGTCAACTCAGAACAGCAGTAACTGCTTCAATCTCTATTGTATATTGTTTAGAGTTTGGTAATAGTGTTCGTCTAACAAATATAATGAATTTTTGATAGATTTTGGCTCTCACTCTGTAACTTTGACTAACTCCATGTCTCCACAACATCTATACTGTTTTCATTGCCTTCACTTGCAGGACAATTCCATCTGATTAGTCGCACTGGTAGGATAGAGAAGAGTGTTGAGGCTCACAAAAGACAAGGGAGCCGTTTTGTGTGGGAGATGGAGTTATGATGGGACGGCTCTGGTCACAGCAGGAGAGGATGGCCAGGTGAAAATCTGGTCAAGAAGTGGGATGCTGCGATCAACTCTCACACAGAACAGTAAGAATATGTCTCGTTGAGCAGTGGCGTACTTTGTGTGATCAACGGAAGGGTTGCCACTCTGGCATAATTTGTCCGTATGATATTTTCTTTGGGATAAGGGCAAGAAGAGTTGTTTGTAAAAATGTTCTAATATCTAACTTATTTTATCGTAGTAATAGTTCTTTTTCTTCTTCGTTCGTTGTCAATCTACCGCTAGTAAGCCCTGAAAAGGGGTTGCAAGTGTCAGGATGTAGTCCGGAGAATGGAATGCGTTGTGTCAGAGTTTACAGCTTGACTGCAATATTTGCACCTTTCAGTCCGATATATCCGACTTCAGCAGGCATTTTTGAGTACCTGGCTAGCCTTCCCTCTTCAATCCTTTCTACTTAGCAGCTTGCTATCCAGGATTACCATGTGGAGGTGTAGAAAATTCTTCACAGATCTGGTTTACTGGCCATGACTCGTAACAGTCAGCTATGGGTTGCTGACCGCAGCAGCTCATGCGCTGCTCAGCATTTCAATCCTTTAGTAATACTAAAAAGAGCGTTCGATTAACGCAGTAGTAGAGCACTCATGGCAAAGGTATTGGGTACAAATTCCGCTATTTCTATACTCCATTTAACCAAGTTCTAAATTGGTACCTGGCACATGACCAGGGAAGTCGAAAACAGGATAGAGCCACCCTACCTCATACAAGCTGTGTCTTAATACAACACTGGTCTCTTAACAACTTCTATTTTCCAACATTAGTGTAACTACTATGGGACAAACCTTTACTTTCATTTACTAATAGCAATAACAGTTTCACATTTTAAGCAAAGATGGTGACAACATCAGACGTGTGCTGCAAGATGTGTTCTCATATTGCTGTAAAAACCAATCCTGGCACAGCAGACTCTGCTCCACTCGGGCCGCACGTGTGTGAAGTCGTCGTACATTCTGTTATTGTGGGTGGCACTCTTTCTTTGAGTCTCCTTGATAGTGTTTTGCTCTACAATCCGAGCACCTCATGCGCCAGTTGGAATGGTTCACATATCATAGTATTTTATAGCTCTGAAGCTAGCTTGCTGTTATTATTCTAATTTTCATGGTGGCCTGACCGGTGTCATATTATAGGGAATATTTAAAACTTTAGCGATATTTTGTTTTGTTATGGGTTTTTTTGTCATGGATTGCCGCTAATGATCATTAACCTGTTCTTCTGCATTCGTTCTGAAACGGACGTAATGTCTTAGTTTACACCGAGGCTGCCATATCT
Organism: Ariolimax columbianus; assembly: GCA_036924085.1. NCBI lineage: Eukaryota > Metazoa > Mollusca > Gastropoda > Stylommatophora > Arionidae > Ariolimax > Ariolimax columbianus. The sequence continues at coordinate 40,480,219 of JAVGWX010000021.1, forward strand.
GTACCTATCCGCTCAGCACATAGGATTTCAGCTGGCATTTTTGGGTCTGCCTTCCCACTTGAATCCCTAATCTCAGCCAGGCTGCATGATTGCAGTCTGTTTCCAGGGCCGCCACAGGTATGAGTGATAAGAGAGGACAAGTTTCACATGATCAGAGTGGCAAGGGTATGGGAATCAGTTCAGGTGATAGGGATAACTCACTTAATGGCTTAAGTAAAAACCAGCTGTCACCTTGTTGCTTTATGGCAAACTTATGTTGGTAGTGGAGTCATTTTAGGCGGAATAGGGTCTTGGTCAGCTGTTTTTTGCTGATCTTGGCATTGCTGGCTGCTGTCGGCTCATTCACAGCTGCATTTTCAGCTCACCCCCTCCGACTGCCGCTTGTTTTTGTAATTGTTACTGCTCAAATAGTGTGACCTTGATTGAGTGACCTACTTTCTCTGCTGACCTACTTTCTCTCTCTACTGGCCTGCTTTCTCTGCTGGCCTGTCATCTCTGTTTACTTTGCTTTAGTAACCTACTTTCTCTGCTGACCTACTTTCTGTCTCTGCTGACCTTGCTTGAGTGACCTACTTTCTCTGCTAATCAACTTTATCTCTTTACTGGCCTGCTTTCTCTGCTGACCTTGCTTGAGTGACCTTCTCTCTGTACTGGCCTACTTTTTCTGCTGACCCTGCTTGAGTGACCTTTCTCTGCTGTCCTGATATTTCTGCTCTGCTGACATTGCATGAGTGACTCACTTTCTCTGCTGACCTACGTTCTTTGCTGACCTATGTTCTCTGCTGACCTACTTTCTTCACTGACCTACTTTCTCTGCTGACCTATTTTCTCTACTGACAGATTATATCCTCCTTCTTCGTCTAGGTATCCCAGTTTATGGCATTGCCTGGAGCCCTGACTCTGATCAAGTTCTTTTCACAAATGGCAGGCAGCTTGTGATTAAACCACTGCAAGCCAGTGCTAAACCCCAAATGGTTTGTATAAACATGTCTTATCTGGCTATTCCTATTTGTATTTATTTATCTTTTTTGTCCCCCTCATTGTGATATTGTAACTGTATAGTCTTTTGACTCCTTTCATTTGGTTTTGTTGAGAATGCTAAGGGGCGAGTAGATAGCAGACATAGAGGCCTAAAACTTTAAGGTGTGTAGGCAGCCAGCTTAGACGACACTGGCTCTTAGTGCCAACCATCCATACCCACGACGAGTGGTTGAGTCTCAGGCTGCATGCTATGAGGATGATGTCTTTCCGATTTGATCTTGCCAGGTGGTGGGGGGGGGGGGGGGGGCAAGACTGTGATAGAGAAGTCATTTTCCATCCTGAATGTCCGTAGTCTGCTTTAAGCGCAGGAGGGTGGGAACGACCTCGGCAAGAGGGCTATGAATCCAAAATAGGCCATACATCTTTCTTGCTAAAAGTTTTAAGTTTCTGAGATACAAGAAGATGTAGGTGAGTGTGTTGAAAAATAGCACAAACATAGACTCACCAGTTTTTTGTGTTGCTGGTGGGTAGGAAAACCTTTATTAAAGTCCAACAGAAGTTAGATTATCAATGTTTACAAGATCAGCATATCTGTTAGTTTCCACTAAAAACGTATTTATTGTATCTAAATAAACAGACTAAATAAATCTCAGGTCAGGTCAGGTCATCTTGTAACCGGTGAGGTCGTTGGGGCACACATGAAGACATCCTCACAACCCCACACCACCCTTCTCTGTCAGCGGCCGCTGCCTATGCCTCTTCTGGTCGGAGATTGGTCCATTCTTTTATGTTGTCCTCCCATCTCTTTTTGGGACGGCCTCTTCGTCGTCTGCCTTGCACCTTTCCGTGGAGGGTCGTATTTGCAAGACCATTTCATCTCGATATGTGACAGTGCCAAGCGAGTTTCCTTCTTTTGACAGTTGCCAAGAGGTCTTAAAAAGGCCCTATTGCTGTTGTAATTCTATCTCGTATTTCCTCATTTGTAACTCAATCTTTGTACGTGACGTTTAAAAGTCTTCAGAAACATCTCATCCTCAAGACATGTTTCCTTCGCTGAAGATCAACTGTAACTGTCCATGTCTCACAAGCATAGAGGAATATTGACAGGACCAGTGTATGCATTAATCTGATTTTTGTGCATAGAGCTAACCGTTTACCTTGCCAGATTTTGTTAAGCCGTGGAAGCGCTGCTATTGTCTGTGCTATTCTGGCAAACACCTTGCATTTTGATCCTTCATCACTGACAATCGACCCCATATATTAAAAACGGTCAACCACTTCAAGTTCCTGACCATTAGCTTTTATCTTGCTGTTGAAGCCCTCGGCGTTGTTGGTTATTACTTTTGTCTTTCCAGCGTTTATCTCAATACCATAGTCAAGAGCTGTTTCATCGAGCCTTCTGACCCATTCCTGGAGTTATGCTTCTTAACTCGCCAACCCGTCGATATCATAAAATAAATCTAACTCAGAAAAATTTGTTACAAAAACTTCCCCATTCTCAATAATGGGTGAATCTTCAAAATCTAGTGAAAAACAAAAGAAATCATTTCCAAATGTCTAACAAATTTCAAAATCGCCACTGTTTTTAACCTGACAGGATGGAAGTGGAACTCTCTACAATCGAAATAGCAGTATTTTCAACTCATTCTTACAGTAACCCGGTTGTCTATCTACGACGACTTGGCCTCGTTCCACTGCCGTTGCATGCTGCCAGCTCTAGAGTCATCACTTTATCTTATATAAACTATGGGGTTAATTCTATAGTAACAACTGAACATACTGCTCTTTTGATTAAAGAGAGTTCCAACCTCCGTCATGTATGCCTAGATGAAGAAAATGGCGATTGTGAAATTTTGTTTGATATTTTGGAAAGGATTTCTGTTTTTCGCTTGAATTTGAAGATTCACCAGTTATTAAGAATTCGTGCTGACAATTGTTGGCAGTGCTTGTAAGAGTCTTTTCCTCATGTCTGCAAGTGCCTTGCACTCAATGAGTAGGTGTCTAACTGGACTGACTGGAGTGTACTGATGACAGGAATTGAACCCGGTACCTTTTGTTGTGAATAGCAAATGCTCTACCGCTATGCAAATTAGATGCTTATAACATTGTATATATTGTCAATGTTTGTTGTTATCTGATTATTCGTAATGACCTATATATTCACAGGAGGAAAATCTGTGGGCGTGTCTGGCTGCCATGGCAACCTATGCCAAAGATTTAAACACAGCTGAAGTGGCCTATGCAGCCATTCAGGAGGTCAGGATTCATAAACTGTGACTTTAAACTTATGACTTTTAAGTCATCTTTGTGATTTCTCTTTGTACATACAGCTGCAATGCATGCTCTCCGTCAATTCTTATTTTATAGTGAGGAAAATTGAAATAGTTGCCATTAATCGACGAGACAGGGAGGAATGAAGAAATCAGACAGAAAGTAGAAATGGCACAATGAATTTCATGTATAGACATGCTCCAGACACAGGACTACAGAACAAGCGGAAGATCAAGAAAATGATGGATTGGCAGTGTGAAAGAAACACTACAGAGGCATGGATTGAAAGTAAACACTACAAGAAAGATTGGACCTAACCACAACATCGAGCAACGTTACTGGACAGATGAAGCGGGACACATTTCCAACCGCTATTGTGGGATGTGTCTAGTCAGTGCTGTCTATCTATCTTCAGTCCACTTATGTCGTTAGACATTGTGGGGAGGTGCGACCTCCTTTGTTTCATATTTTTTAGCAGGCCAATATCCTCTGGTGACTTGCCAGGTCAATCCCAGCATCGTGTTAGTCCCTGCAATATACAATCATCTATTTTTTGGGACTGGTGGTGGTGGAAGCGTAAATTAGAGCAAGGTAGACCCGCAGTCTGTCAGGCGTGATCTATGCCGTTCTGCTAATCACATAACCAAGACCTGATGTTATATCCACACAGTCCCATTTATGCAACATATTCTCTGTTGGACAAGAAGCCTAGAATAATTTGAGTAGATTTTTAACTTAAATTATTCTAGGCTTCTTGTCCAACAGAGAATATGTTGCAAAAATAGGACTGTGTTGGTAAAACATCAGGTCTTGGTTATGTGATTAGCAGAACTGGAAATGATGTTTTACATAACACAGGTGCCTACCGTAATGAGCTGAATATGATTGAGGATAATCTGACTTTGTTATCTTCTTCATTGTGCTAATATCTTTATGTCCTTGCAGGCGGACAAGGTTCAGTTCATCATCAACATTAAGGAGATCCCAATCAAGGAAGCTAGGAATGCTGAGATGGCTCTCTTATGTAGAAATAAGCAGGATGCTGAGGCTATCCTGTTACAGGCTGGTTTAATCTTTAGGACCATCATGTTAAACATCCAACTGTATAACTGGGACAGGTAGGAACTTCTGCAATGTCCACATTTCACACCTGTCTGTTTTACACCTGTTTTATTTTATTATTATTCTTCTTCATTGTTGTTCGTTCTCAAACTCCCTCCACCAAGTCCTGAAAGGAACTTTGTAAGTAGCAGGATGTTGTCCAGAGAATGGAATGCCTTGTGTCGTAGTTTACAGCTTGACTGCAATATTTGCACCTTTCGGTCCGACACATTTGACTTTGCAGGCATTTATTAGATCCCGGTTTAGCCTTCCCTCTTCGATCCCTTCTCCTCGGCCTGCCTGCTCTGTTGCAGCCTGTTATCCAGGATCATTGCATGGAGGCGTAGACAGTTCCCTGGCCCAGAGGCTAGCAACTGCAGCTCATACACCACTCAACATCTTGGTCTTTTATTTTATTCAGAGGCGAATGTCGACTTTGAGGTGAACAGCAGGATTGACAAGCGGAGCACTGCGTTTAGGGGGCTGAAAAGCAAACACCTTGAGCCAATTGAGCATCTATATCACCAGCAAGGTAAAAGTATAACGTGCTGTAGTGTTAACTGCTCTGCTGCATGCATGGTGAAACATGGACAGTGGATAACGGACAGACCAGACAGCGAAATCATTTTCACGTGACCTGTCTTCGTAGGCTGCTCAGGATTGGGTGGCAGAACGAGGTGTCCAACTCAGAAATTCTTAACAAGACTAACATGTTCAGCATACATACGCTTCTGCAAAAAGCCCAGATGAGATGGGAGGAACATGTCGTTTGCATGCCCAATGAGCACGTTATATGGTGAGCTGAAAACAGGCAGACGCTCATTAGTGGGACTGAAGAAATGCTGCAGAGACTCCTTGACAATCCCACCTGGTGCGCTAGCATCACCAAAGATGCTGAAATCACATAAAGAAAACTCCATTCATATACAAGCAATTTGAGGATGTGTCGGAATAATATGTAAATTTTATATGTAGGCGGTTTGAGAATGTGTTGGTTTATTATGTAAATTTGATATGTAGCCAGTTTGAGAATGTTTCAGTTTATTATGTGGATTTGATATGTAGCCAGTTTGAGAATGTTTCAGTTTATTATGTGGATTTGATATGTAAGCAGTTTGAGGATATATCAATTTTTGAATGTTCCAGTTTTATTATGTGAAATTTAATTGCAGGTAGTTTGAAAATGTGTTGGTTTATTATGTGAATTTGATATGTAGTTTGAGGATGTATCAGTTTAAGAATGTGCAAGTTTTAATATGTGAATTTACTATCTAGGCAGTTTGAGAATGGGTTGGATTATTATGTGAGTTTAATATGTAGCCAGTTTGAGAATGTTTCAATTTATTATGTGGATTTTATATGTAGGCAGTTTGAGGATATATCAGCTCTTGAATGTTCCAGTTACAGTTTTATTATGTGAATTTTATATGTAGGTAGTTTGAGGATGTGTCGGTTTATTATGTGAATATAGGTTGTTTAAGAATGTAGTTTATGTGAATTTAATATATAATATATAACTCAACTGTTGTAGTTAATTACAAATGATTTAGAATCAGTGTTTCTGTCACAGAGCGCTTGTGTTGGCAGTTAAACACAAGACCCACGTCGATACAGTGCTGGGACATAGGCAGAAGTTCTTGGCTAGGTTTGATAAATCAGAGACTAACAAGAGATACTTGCAGTACAAGGAAGGGGTAAGCTGTCTTTTGTGGAAAGAGGAGAAAGAGGGAGGGGGGAATAGAGGCAGAGTGAAAGGAAAATATGATGGGAGGGAACACAGGCAGAGGAAAAGGAGAAGGTGACTAGAGCAAATAGAAGCAGAGTGAAATGTGAGGACGAAAGGAGTCTTGAGTGGGTGGGTGTGGTTTTACCTGCGTGTGTGTTGTAAATAAAAATATATTTAACATCCTCCCATGAATACTTGCATAGACAGAAAGTTAAGTAGTTTGGTCATCTCATGAAAATGAAACCAGATCGGCTGTCATTAAAACATACAACAGTAGCAGATTGGGGTATACAGCCAAGACTCTGGGGCAAAAGGATAGACAACATTAAAGACGTCCTATGCCAGCATGGGCTCACAGCAACACATCTGGCCCAAGTGCGAGACCTACAGCTCCCCACTATGCTTCACTGCATCAGTGGAAGAATAAAGTAAAATATATACAAGGGGCATTCAAATCAAACCGGGGCTCGGTTGCAGTAAGACATTTGAATGATTTAAATGTTTTAGAAAAAGCCGTACATCCGTGAGGGATGCTCCCGGCCGTGGTGGCTCTCAACCCACCACAGTCATTCCTGTGAATATCCAGATTGTGGAACACCTTATTCTGGAGAATCAACGCACAACCTGTCGTTAAATTGCACAAGAGGCAAGTCTTTCTCTGGGTATGGTGAACACTATTATTCATGAACATCTGCACTTTCGGAAGGTTAGTCCATGTTGAGTGACAAGACAGCTTTCGCTTTTGACCGACTGAGAAGAGTTCAAACCTGCACTATATGCCATCTGCAGAATCTTGGCTGGGAGGTATTGCCACTTCCACCTTACAGCCCAGACCTTGCTACGTGTGATTTCCACCTGTTTGAACCCATAAAAGAACTCCTGGGAGGTCAGCACTGATGACGAAGTGAAAGAAGCTGTCCTGGATTGGTTCAGACATACTGACAAATCTGTCTACGCTGCAGCTTTTCAAGGATTACTTAAAAGCTGGGATAAGTGCATAAATGTTTGCAGGAGATTGTATTGAAAAATAAATGGTATTTTAACTACTTGAAAAACATTTTTTTTTCCTCACAAAAAAAAAAAGCTCCCGGGTTTGACTTGAACGCCCCTCGTGCATTTAAACCAACATCAAAACAAATGAAAGTGGAAATAGTAGTATTGAGGTAACAACAATTTGACCAAATCTGAGATCCAGAGAAATCAAGATTCACATCAAAGTTAGAATATTTAACTCCAATGTCAAGTCAGTGCTGCTGTATGGAGCGGAATTATAGAGAACGACCAAGACTATACAACAAATACTCCAGTTCTACATTAACAGATGCTTACAAAGGATAATGGACATAAAGTGGCAGGACATGGTGAGGAATGAAAACATATGGGGAGAGGAGCCAACAACCACCACTGGAACAACAAGTGAAGAAAATGCAGCTGGATAGGACATAATATGCTACAGAAGGCAACGTCAACATAGCCAGACATGCTCTTACATGGAATCCTCAATAGAAGAGAAATAGAGGTAGACCTAAAAATACATGAAGGACTGGAGCAGAAGATGCAGCAGGGAATGACTTACTTACTTACTTACTTAGTCGCTCCTCTTCTACCCTGAGGTGTAGAGGTTTGCCAAAGAGAACGCCACACTGCTCTATTCGCGGTCTTTTTCCTGGCCTCTTTCCAATCCAGCCCTCTATCACTTAGGGACTGTCATATGTTGTCTTCCCAACGTACTTTGGGACGTCCTGGGGGTCTGCGTCCTTGACTTTTTATTTCCCATGACCGCTTTGGTATCCAATCTCCTTCCATTCTACAGACATGGCCAAACAACTGTAGTTAGGACTGCTCCACTCGTGTCTGCAAGGGTTGAACTTCGAGATTGTTACGTTTTGTCTGGTTACGGATCTTGTCCCTTTTTATCACCTGAACCGCCTTTCTTCGGTACATCATTTCTGAAATTTGTGATTGCCTCTCTTGGACTGTAGTCATTGCCCATGACTCACAACCATATTTCAGGATAGGCACATAGGTCGAGCGGTATACATCCATTTTTGTTTTCCTGCTTATTTCTCTTTTACTGAGGAAACCTCTGTTTATTGCATGGAAAAGTCTACCTGCTGCTGCTCTTCGTGCAGTTAACTCCTGTTTGATTCCTCCCCTGCTATCTGTTACCACTCCTAGATATTTAAAGTTGCTGACCTGCTCCAGTGCTCGTGTTGCCAGGGTTATCTGATGTCTCTTTTCTTCTCTGGCGATCACCATGGTTTTTATTTTGAAGTTGCTGATGTTCATTCCTCTCTTCTTCAACTCTTCTTCACAGACCTGCAAGTTGATCTGGAGATGTGCTTCTGATTTCGTGATCAGGGCCACATCATCTGCAAATGCAAGTTCCGATATGTAACTTGGTCTTATCTTCCAGTACCCTACTTCATACTTTTTTTCCGTTCCTTGCAGGCTTTGATGACTTCATCCATGAGGAGTATAAAAAGGTACTGTGATAGAATGTCCCCCTGTCTTACTCCGCTAGTGGTCTTAAACTCTCCTGACTTTTGATTTGATGTCCGCACATAATTTCTGCATGTTTTATAGAAACTCTGTATGGTAGAGATTAGGGGTCCTGGGATGTTCTTCCTTGTCAGGCACTCCCAGAGTTTGTCCCAAGGAACTTTATCAAATGCTTTCTCCAAATCCAAAAAGCAGAGATGCATCTCTTTATCATATTCAAGAGCCTTTTCACTTAGCTGTCTGAGTGTAAAGATAAGGTCTTGAGTACTTCTGTTTGCCAGAAGGGAATGAGCTGACAGAATACTTTTCTGCAATGAAGTCTCTATTACTTTCTGCCCCCGTAGCAGTATTTCCTTCACCATTAATCACTACTTTTTGAGCAAAATGTGATTTTGAACACTTTTTTTCTGCAGGTTGAAATCAATTGGGCCAACATCACCAGCAAAATTGAGATGGAATATCAGAATGAAAGGGAAAGACCATCTGGAGCAGCAAGCGGTACAACTGGAATCAGTAATGCTGGTCGCAGCACTGGCATTAAACCTTGACATCTCTGTCTTTCAGTAAAGATGCAGTGTAAATGTTCTCTACAAATGCATTGATTACCTTTACGACGCAGCACTAGATTTCCAAACGTCACATATGACTTTGAAAACCTGAAAACGTCTTTATATGTTGGTCTATTAATATGATTTGTTTGCGTACAAAGACACAAATGAATTAAGAACTTGCGGGTGTTATTGTTTTTGTTGTGTGTGTGTTAGTTTGTGAGATACAGGAAGATGAAGGTGAAAATTTACTTGAGAAAAGTACAAAAGACCGTTTGGCTTAGAATCGTTTACTGCAGATTGGTATTAAAGTAAAATTTGTTGCTTGACTTGATTTCATCCACTTCCAACACAGAGAGTTAGGCTTTGGTGATTTTGATTTCATGTTTTGAAACTGTGCAGTTCTGATCAGCGGTTCTGATCAGACATGAAGGATGTTTTCAATATTTGGCCACTGATGCAGAAGGGGCCGTTTCATCTATTGAAGTACTGGGCAGGGCAACTGGGGGTGCTCAAGCATTTCATAAGGAGTTTTGTAGCATCTGCAGTTTGAATTTGTTTGATGGGTCTATTTTATGTCCGTGGAATTTGAGTATACAATGTCCTGTTCTTAGTCTGAAAATGTTTGTTTGATGCTTTCGTCCAAGTTGGTTTACCAGGGGTTCTCCGAGAGTAAAGCCTCCTATTCTATTCCATGAAAACCAAAACAGATAAAAAGAGCACAATAACGTCATTTGAAAGAACAATGTCTTGCCTTCAAAATACAATTTTTCAACATAGTCACCTCCCTTGGCTAGACATTTTCTCCAATGATGAACAAGAGCATACATGCTGCGCTCATTAAAATCTGCACCAGTGGAGGTGACCAACTCTTTTACAGCTGCTATGACGACGTTGTTGCTAGGAAAATGTTGCACACGCAGTTCATCTGTCATTGGCCCGAACAGATGGAAGTCAGAAGGTGCCACATTTGGACTATACAGTCCAGCCGAGACTAACTATGTGATGTGCTCAACGGTCTTCAAACTGGTATGGGGGGGGGGGGGTTTACTTTATTAAATTGCAAAAAACAGGTTGTCTTCTTCTCTAACCTGACCCTGGAAATTTGAGCCTTCTGCTAAGTAGCGGTTAGAGTTGATGGTTTGTCAATATTCTAGGAAATCAAGAAGGATTTCCCTTTCCTACCCTATGAGACAGTACACATCACTTTACCTGCTGAGGACTGCGCCTTGAGCTTTTTTCTCGATGGGGAATTCACATGTCGCCACTTCATAGACTGCCGTTTTGACTCAGGATCGTAGTGGTGCCACCATGTCTCATCGCTGGTGATGATGCGATCCAGGAAACTGTCACCTTTATTTTTGTAATGGTTCAAGAGGTCATGACAAACTTGCATGTGATATTCTTTCCGTTCCTGTGTGAGCATTCATGGGACCAACCTGGCACAAACTTTGTGATATTCCAACATTGACACCGTCGTTTACATCACATTGAAGCCAATATCCATCTCTGTAGACAGTTCCCTGGTTGTAATCCTTCGATTTGCATGGATGAGCTGATCGAGACCTTCATTGCGAAGTGTGGCAGCTGTACAGAGCCGTCCGGAACGTGGCTTGAACTTGTTGCTTACGCCACTGCTGAAATGCACAACTGACTACCTCACTGTGCTAACATCCACTGTTTGGTCTCTGTAAATGTTCAGCAAGCGTAGATGAATGTCAATTGATGCAACTTTTTCCGGATGGAGGAATTCAATAATGCACCTCAGTTTATAACGTACTTACATGACATTTGCTATTTTGTCAGACTGCTCCTCCATTGGCACCTGTCGGACAGAAACCAAAATTTACGGATATTGGCAGGAATGTCCAAACTTTTCTGCCATACTGCCAAAATCTACTTCTGACTTGGTGGAACATCATAATAAAATAGTAGACAATACTTTCGGACCGACCATCGTATATCTTCCTATTTCAATGGTGCTAATAGATGTTTAAAAATCTTTCATCTTGGCCACTACCTAGGTGTATTACCCTTTACACTCTTAACACGCATTTTAAACTGCACGATACCAGAACTTTTATCTTTTCCTTCTTAACGTTTTTTATTTTGGGCTAATTTTGTCGATTTGTGTCATTCAGTCTGATCAAAAAGGCCAGAATTCAAGGCATGAAAATTTCATTTTTTTAAAATGTACTATTGTTGAACAAATTGAGCTAAAATTATGATCTAAACATTGTGAGACACATAATTAAACTATGTCATGAAGTATTCATAATAAAGATTATATATTAGTGTGAAGCGAGTGTAAAATCACATTGATGCAGAGGGGGAAATTGTAGAGAACATTTTTTTGTTTAGTACTCACCCTGTCACGTATTTTGTTGATATTATCATCAATTACTGTACATGTACCTCTTGTATTATGTGTCTTAGTCAAAGTCTGAATTGTGTTGAATAATTCACAAGTAATCGATATGTGTTATCATAAGGTCTGAACATGTTTATGATTTCGGAAGCATCTGAGTTAAAATCTTACACAGGTGATCTCATTGGTACTATGACACCAATAGGTTTAAAGGTCAGATGTTATCTCTGTTGGTTTTTGGAAGGAAAGGTGCTAACTTGATTTCTTGGTGAAAAAAACAAACATATTTAAGAAATGTTAAAAAACTCAATTATGATGTATGTAATGTCAATGTCACCAGAACATATCCCACAGGACTATCCCACTTATGCAGACCAAAGAGAGGCGGTCTGGGCCGGGAGAGTGAATACGAAAAGTTTTCGGAGACCGGTAAAGAACTTAAACGCAGTCTCCTTCGTGAACCTCACCGTGCTAGAAGCATCGCTTGTTTTTGATCGAAGAAGACGAATTCAATTTGACATTTTGGTTTGCATTTTTGATTTCTGTTAATGGGATCTAAGACTGGTGTTTGGTTTAGGCAGTTTGATGGTCACATATTTGGCTTATTTTTTGTTTCTAAGACTGACATTTGGTTTCTGTTTTGGCACACTGGCTGACAATAAGTGACGTTAGGTTCTTAACTGACAAAAGATGAAAATTATGGCTATTGATGATGGGGGGTATGTAGGTTTAAAAACAAAACACTGCGGCATGGACAACAGCAGCAAAGCCGAACTTCGATAAAGTTAGCAAACGTCAAAACCAAGCCATGAGAGTTATAACAGGAGGCATGAAGTCAACGCCAATTGTAGAACTTGAAAAGATTACAAAACTGCAATCCATGACCGATAGAAGAGACTGCAGACCCCAGCTGCAGTCAGAGAAACTCAGAAGACTGACTGACCATCCAATGCACCAGAGACTAAACAATTTGGGAAATGGGAAACTAAAGCGGAGAAACTTTGCAGAAATAGCCAAAGCAAAAGATGCACGAAGATCCCATAAACGCACTAACAACACCAAAACCCATCCCTACTGTACGAAAACCTACCTGGAGGCAGGATATATTTCCAGAGGTGGTAGAAAATATACCAGGTATTGGAAACAAAAACTGCCAGACTGAAAAAGAAAGTAGAGATACTACCCTAAGCTTTATATCGAAAAACTACCCAAGCATGGACTGGACCCATGCATACACCGACGGTTCTGTAACAAACACTACACATAACGGAGGGGCAGGAGCATTCCTGAACCTACCAAATGGCAGAAAAATAACACTGTCATTCGCTACTGGTAAGTACACAAGCAATTTCAGAGCGGAGGCAGAGGCACTGAGGGCGGCAGTGGAAGAAATGGTGACACACAATGAAAATGAAAGCTATATAGTCCTGCTTACAGATGCTCTCGCCGTAGTCACAGCGCTAAAAAGCCAGAAAAACACTGAGCTTAATGACTTAAGAGCAGCACTCTGCAAACTGTGCCAGCAGTCCGCACCAAAAAGGGTAGTTGTACAGTGGGTCCCATCACACTGCAACATCAAAGGCAACGAGGAGGCAGACAGACTGGCAAAAGAAGGTGCAAGACTACCACAAACAGATACTAGTATGACGTACGAAGAGTCAAAACGGCTTATTAAAGCCAGATACATGACCAAATGGGAAACCGAACATACTGGTTACATCAAAAACGATGCCTATTACCAGTTGAACAGAAGAGAGCAGGTCGTTGTCTTCAGACTTCGCACTGGCCATAATAGACTGAGGTACCACCTATTCAACAAATTGAAGATAGGTGGAACTGACGAATGCCCGTGTGGTACCGGGAAAATGACCGCTGAACATCTGCTGCAGAACTGCCCGACATACGAGGATCAGAGAGAGCAGATGTGGCCATCACCAGTGGAACCACAAGACAAGCTCTATGGCAGTGTCGACAGCCTCAGGATGACCGCCGCTTTTTTCGAAAAAATAATGGTTACTGTCTGACAGCGTACGAAGAAGAAGAAGAAGAAGAAGATTTCTTGGTGAAGAAAACAAACATATTTAAGAAATGTTAAAAAACTCAATTATGATGTATGTAATGTCAATGTCACCAGAACATATCCCACAGGACTATCCCACTTATACAGACCAAAGAGAGGCCGTCTGGCCCTGGAGAATGACCACGAAAAGCTTTCGGAGAACGGTAAAGAACTTAAACGCAGTCTCCTTCGTGAACCTCACCGTGCTAGAAGCATCGCTTGTTTTTGATCGAAGAAGACGAATTCAATTTGACATTTTGGTTTGCATTTTTGATTTCTGTTAATGGGATCTAAGACTGGTATTTGGTTTAGGCAGTTTGATGGTCACATATTTGGCTTATTTTTTGTTACTAAGACTGACATTTGGTTTCTGTTTTGGCACACTGGCTGTCAATAAGTGACGTTATGTTATTAACTGACAAAAGATGAACATTTTGGCTATTGATGATGGGGGGTATGTAGTTTTAAAAACAAAACACTGTAAATATTTTTTTTTCACATTTTTGTAATGTACATTATTTATCACAAATAACAATAAAGTTATATTTTCCAGAAAGTGTATTCATTTTTCTTTGTAATTAAATTTGTCCTTTGTATTGTAATACAACAGGGCGATACTATCTCTCCTAAACTTTTCACGCCTGCCCTTGAGGAAGTCTTCCGTACACTCAATTGGGATGATAGACGGAGAAAGGCTCAACCACCTTCGGTTTGCGGATGACATAGCCATCATCAGCCACAGCATGAAGGAAGCTGAGCAATGCCTGAATGAGCTCAACTGTCAACACCTGGCTCCGAAATATCATCCGATCATCATTAGACTATATGTCTCATGGACCTCGACCATCGATAATAGACGATCGACGCGATGGGCATTGGTCGCCTAAGCAGATTTATATCACACTATTATTATTACAACGGCCCTGCCTTTCTTATTCGTCAATTTTAAATTGTCACATGATACCCTCGCTGTCTGCTGTATCAGAACTTTGGGCTGTGACCTGCTTGGGTCAGCTACTAAGTCTTCTGTTTTTGACTGAGCCTAGCGTTATTGCTGATGAGGCCAACTGCAGCGATATATTTCCTAATAACGTGAGAAATGACGAAGGTTGTCTCTGCTACGTGGAGGAAGACTTTGAAGCAATGAAATAACCACCATCACAATTATCAGCATATTCCTGTTTTTCTCTGACTGGAGCATGGTGTCACACCTACACATGATCATAGTGCAGGAAGTATGTGCTAAATTAGTAACCATTGTGATGGTGAAATACTCATGCGCTTGCTCAGAATGCATTTAACTCAGGCCTAAAGACAGTAAGGCGTGGAAAAGCCATTTGGGCTAGAAAGAAAGAACTAGATACAACACTTCAAATATAATACTGCAATGCTGAATGTAGTCTATAGCAGACAATGCTGTTGGGGATAAAGTGTTAGAGGCTTTATTGTACGAGGCTACATCTTGTTTATGAGGTGGGGTGGCCAATTGACTTCCTCGCTGTCGTTTCTTAAAAAACGGTACATCAGGTACATATTTACAGCTGGGTCGACACAAATGTACTGGTAATGAGAATTGAAGCACGTACATTACCAGTGAAAAACAATTGCTTTACTATTTCGTGGATTAGAAAGCGAAGATGCAGCGCCCCGAATGGTTGACAGCAGCCAGCAACCCACAGCTACAGCATTGTGAAAAAGCTGATAGTAGCCAGTGACCCATAGCTAAGGCATTGTGAATAAGCTGACAGTAGCCAGCGGCCCATAGCTACAGCACCGTGAATCAGCAGCCCATAGCTACATCACTGTAAATGAGCTGACAGTAGCCAGTGGATCATAGTTACCGCATCGTGAATCAGCAGCATATAGCTACAGCACTGTGAATCAGCTGACAGTAGCCAGTGACCTATAGCTACAGCACTGTGAATAAGCTGACAGTAGCCAGAGGCCCATAACTACAGCACCGTGAATCAGCAGCCCATAGATACAGCACTGTGAATGGGCTGACTGTAGCCAGTGACCCATAGCGACAGCACTGTGAATGAGCTGACAGTAGCCAGTGGCCCATAGCTACAGCATTGTGAATAAGCTGACAGTAGCCAGCGGCCCATAGCTACAGCACCATGAATCAGCAGCCCATAGCTACAGCACTGTGAATGAGCTGACAGTAGCCAGCAGCCCATAGCTCCAGCACTGTGAATGAGCTGACAGTAGCCAGCGGCCCATTGCTACGGCATTATGGTATGAACTGATAGTAGCCAGCGACCCATAGCTACAGCACCGTGAAGGAGTAGCCAGCGACCCATAGCTACAGCACCGTGAATGAGCAGCCAGCGATCCATAGATACAGCACTGTGAATGAGCTGACAGTAGCCAGCAGCCCATAGCTACAGCACTGTGAATGAGCTGACAGTAGCTAGCAGCCCATAGCTACAGCACTGTGAATGAGCTGACAGCAGCCAGCGACCCATAAACACATCACTGTGAATGAGCTGACAGCAGCCAGCGACCCATAGACACATTACTGTGAATGAGCTGACAGCAGCCAGCGACCCATAAACACATCACTGTGAATGAGCTGACAGCAGCCAGCGACCCATAAACACATCACTGTGAATGAGCTGACAGCAGCCAGCGACCCATAGACACATCACTGTGAATGAGCTGACAGCAGCCAGCGACCCATAGACACATCACTGTGAATGAGCTAGCAGCAACCGGCGGCCCATAACTGATTAAGAGAATAGAGATTACAGTGGAAAGGCAAACCTAGTACACAAATAAAGCCACCTGAAACTGGATGTATCGGGCGAAAGGCACATATATCGCAGCTGTGCTGCAAACTGCGACACAATGTCGTTTTCAGGACGAACTACAAAGAAGAAGAAGGGGATGAGGATCAGGATAGAGATACGAATGAGGAGCCTGAAGAGGACGAGAAGGAGGAAGAGAAGAAGAAAAAAGCAGAAGACGAGGTGAGGACTGGGAAGGCTGAGAAGGAGGAGGTGTGAGTGGAGGTTAGGAGAAAAGGAAGAATACAAATATGAAGAGGACGAGGAGAAGACTGAGGAGGAAGTGATGGAGGTGTAAGAGGAGGAGCTGTGCAGGAGGTGGAGGAGAAAAAGAAGAAGACAAAAGAAGTTCCTCACATACAAATGAACCGAAAAAAGCATCCAAAAATTTCAACAAAGAAATAACTTTATTAGTCTTTATCAGAACACAACGAAACTTTCGAACAATGATCATCAAATATTAAAAATACATGTGCACAAATCATTTGCTGAGTCAAAGGTGCAGAATATTTTCCAAATGACCACCTTTCAACTAGTTTTTGTCTCAGGTCTACCGTACATCTCTCTCCAAACTCGGTGGTCTGTCTCAGGCTTCTATGGTCACCATGCAGTTTGTTCCACAGATGGTTGGAGGAAGACCGTGCTATCAATCTGCTATTCTCAAAGATTCCACGATCTTCGGAACATGTTCCTTATCATATGAGCACATGTCATTAACCTGACGCTGAAAGTAATAACAGGATTAGCGAAAAGAAAGAAGAAAGAAAGAAGAGCGCAAGTCAGTAAATTGGTCAAAATTGAAAAGTTAAAACAAAATAAATTAGATACAAACTTGAAAACCATCTATTGTTTCACTTACATCGTCAATTTACCGACAGTTATGCACATCTTCACTCGACACACTTCTCACCGTAAATAGAAAGCATTTCATTATGAATATAATTTCAAGTCAATTAGCTCTCCCAGTGACGTAGCGGGGGGAGGGAAGGCGTCCGCCACAGATGCCAGCATGCGGAGGTCTTAAATGGGCTAAGACTTAAAAAAATAAATTTCACTATCTGAGGTAAACTTCTTGGTTTCAGGGACACCATTGGTACGGAATATTAGCCCCTCTACTGAAGCCCTGCCTGGTCTTCCTGATCAAATTACAATCAGAAGCATATGTGCGGCGGGTGGGGTGAGAGATGATTCGAACTGACAGGACAGTAACGATAGACAGTGCAGCATCTGAAATAGGGTGTTCGCATGGTTTAGTCTACAGCATATTGCATGATCGATTGAATTTCAGGAAAGTGTGCCCACGATGTGTACCCATACTAGTGAATGACGTACGCAGACAGAACCGAATGGGCCTGTCCTTTTACAGATAAAGCAATGACAAAAATGAATAATTGTTGGTTGAAATTATGTTCAGAAATAAGGGCTGATGTAAGTGGAATAATGAATGGTTTTCAAGCTCGTATTTATTTTTGTTTTTTAAATAGCCAATTATGATCTATTTACTGACTTGCGTTCGTATAACGGAGAAAATATTCTGTGGAATCTTTGAGAGGAGCAGAATGATAGCACGGTCCTCCTCCAACCATCTGAGGAACAAACTGGTAACCACTTGGTAACCACTATCATACGAGAAACAGAGTCTCCTTAAGTCAATCACACCGTCACAACAAGGCACGTTTCTCACTGTTGTCAAAGACACTGAAGGCTCAAATATGAACCACCATAGCGGGACAGTTAAGCGAGAATGATGTGACCCTAACACGGACCTGAGTCTTGTTTGGGTCAGGTATGTTTGGTCATTATCGTTTTTGTGTGGATTTTTTCGTTCTGTCTGGAGCAGTGACACAGAGATGTGTATGATCTCATTGCCTTTTTTTCGTTCTGTCTAGAGCAGTGACACAGAGATGTGTATTATCTCATTGCCTTTTTTCGTTCTGTCTAGAGCAGTGACACAGAGATGTGTATTATCTCATTGCCTTTTTTTCGTTCTGTCTAGAGCAGCGACACAGAGATGTATATTATCTCATTGCCTTTTTTTCTTTCTGTCTAGAACAGTGACACAGAGATGTGTATGATCCCATTGCCTTTTTTTTCGTTCTGTCTAGAGCAGTGACACAGAGATGTGTATTATCTTATTGCCTTTTTTTCGTTCTGTCTAGAACAGTGACACAGAGATGTGTATGATCCCATTGCCTTTTTTTCGTTCTGTCTAGAGCAGTGACACAGAGATGTGTATTATCCCATTGCCTTTTTAATAAAAGCACAGAACAAATATTCCATATAAAACATTCCAATACACGCCACCCACTTCAAGTTAAGGAACAACACAAAATACACAAGGGAGTAAAGTTCACGAACAAAACTATGGCTTGAAAATCTGCCAGCCGTAGCGACAATCCGCCCAATAAACTATTGATTATGTCAAGGAAAGAATGTCAGAATACAAACACAGTCAACTCGCTGCTTACATTCATGAATCTATAAAAAAAATACACAAATACTGCAGTCGGGGATGTTGTGGTAGAAACATCACTATATGAGGTCTCAGTTTTTGTGAGATGAAGGAAGACAGCTACTATCCTCGCTGTCTTGACTTACAGTAGCACGGATATGTAAATGTATTTCCATATCTGTAATTACCGCTGGAGATGAAGTACTAGAGACCTCATTTTTCGGACACACACACGAGTCCACATACTGGCCAGTACGTCAAGATAGCACCAGAAGGACTACGGTCTAGGGTGGAAAATGGCAAGCCTTCGCAACAGAATCCAAAAAAAGCAAACCTCTAAAGTCTAATCAAACCAAAAACTTAAGCTTTTGTGAGAACCAGCTCTCATTTTCCTTAACAGTAAATCAGGTACTCATTTACAGCTGGAACAAGTTGCAACCACAAAGAAGCATCCAATCTAACAACGTTGCATCTTACGCTCTACATGTACATATACTGTGGTCTTACGTTTCCTTTAACATGTCTCAATGTGAATCCCAACTTTTTCTTCTGCTTATCTCATAGAATAATCATTCCTTCGTTATTGTATGCTCAAAGATCTATTTAGTTGTATTTTTGTTAATCAGTTATCCATTTTGTGTTATTATTAGGGTCATGATTTTGATCATCGTCATCTTCTATCAACGTGTATCGTTCAGAAGGTATGGGAGAGGTAGTTTTCTGTCGTGTGCCATCTTTGTCGCCCATGTTGTTGACATTCAGTGTTTCTTTGGACATTGGAAGGGATATAACCAAACAAATACAAAAAATTAAAATGTTTAGAGTTATCCCATCATAAAAAATTCGCGTGAGAGGTTCTGGCTTGGGCGTCTCCCCTCTTTATCCAGGTACAACCTAGAACGAGTGAGCTATGGCCCTACACCAGAACCACATGGACGTGTACATTGGCATTGTACACTGAAGGCGATAGGTGTTAATTATCCACCCGACCAAATTTCTCACGCTTGTTGTCGTCCTCGTGCACGACATATGGGGAGGAACAGCTCGCGACCCCAAGCGCTCGCGACGGACGATTGTGACAGCAAAGCCGTGCTTATCACAAGAGCTGAACCTTGGACCTTGACCGGCGTCGAAGTCATGGAGCGAACTAGACAAGTAACTGGCAGAAGACAACACTGGCTGCTCCTGTAGCTGAAACTACTAGTGTTACAATTTGTATATATGCTGATACCTGTTTAAGCTAGCTCTGTTGTGGTAATTGCGGCTTGCATATTGTTTTTTTAAATTAATTAAATAATATCCATAAAATGCAAAGAAATTTTAGAAATTGCCCAAGAATAGAGTTTGTCTAGTATGCTGTATTAAACACAGCCTTAACTATTTTAAATATTTGTTTATTTTCATGTATATATTAAATAATGTATATCATTGTGGTTTCGTTTATTACATCCCTTTGTTTTGAATATATTGCCAATGTGACGAAGTAAATATTCTCCATCTAAATACAGCTCACTTCTAGGCAGTGCAACCATTTTCTAGCTAATAGAAAATCCTGTGCTGAAAGTTGTTTATGGTTAAGCATGTTTATATTGCGTGTGTGCTACTTCATACATTTTTCCAGCGTTGGATGTAATGAGATGTAAGCAAAGGTTTGTAGACTTTCTTGTTATAAATTTCTCGATCATATCATCTGTAGATTGTTAAGCTCACTGTAAATATCCTAATTTTAAACAGGACACACATTACCGTCATTATAATAACTCTTGTCATATGGAATCTTGCATGTTTACTGTTAATGATTAAATGTAGATGTAATATTCATAATATAATATGACATTTGAAAAACAAAAACATCAAATTGAACC
This sequence comes from Ariolimax columbianus, assembly GCA_036924085.1. Taxonomy (NCBI): domain Eukaryota; kingdom Metazoa; phylum Mollusca; class Gastropoda; order Stylommatophora; family Arionidae; genus Ariolimax; species Ariolimax columbianus. Next base: position 40,500,881 of record JAVGWX010000021.1, read on the forward strand.
TAATTCCAGTGTGCGTTTGTTTCTTGTTTATTCGTTATTTCATAAGACAAGACGCATAAGTTGTCATATTCATGAATGTTAACAGTAACACACACCTATTAAAGTACACATTCTTTAAATCCGGGTATTGGTAAAATTGCTTTTGCTGTCACTCTTTGTGCATATGGTATATTTTTAGTAATGGATTTAATAATATACACCAAATGGAAAGCCTGGTAGTAATGCATACCTTTTTTTTTTAAACACACATTTTTTCACGCTGGACATATTTCTTTGCATTGTGTATGTGTGCGTGTGCGTATGACTGTGTAAAGCCCTACAGTATTGATAGATTTTCTAAACTTGGTAAAACTTCTTATGTACTGTTTCTATTCTAAAAATGCAGCTCTAGAATTGCATGCAGAACCCCTTTGTTTAGTTCGGTTGTCGTTGATTCAGCTATTTAGCTACTACATACCCAGTAGGAGTTTGGCTTGTTTTAAAATGCCAGAGTGTACAAACCACCCAAGGGTTTAAGAGCCGATAATGCTATTGTAGTTAACGTGTTGATAGTAAGATAATATGTAGGAACTTAAATATTGTTGTGTGTGTGTAAACATATGGATAGTAAGATACTATGTAGTAAATTAAAGTTTGGTATCAGTCTGCTAATATTAGATAGTGACATACTATGAAGGACATTAAAGCTCAGCGCTAGTCTGCTAACACGCTTAGTATTGGTGTGTTAACATGTGAATAGTAAGATACAATGTAGAATTAAAGCTCGATGTCAGTCTGTCAATATGTGAGATACTAAGTAGGACATTAAAACTCAGCGTTAGTCTGTTAACACGCTTGGTGTTGGTGTGTTCACATGTGGATAGTAAGATACAATGTAGAAGATTAAAGCTGAGTGTCAGTCTGGCAATATGTGAGATACTAAGTAAGACATTAAAACTCAGCGTTAGTCTACCAACATGGGGATAGTAAGATAATATTTACACCATTAAATCTTGGTGTTCCTCTGTTAACATGCAGATAAAGAGATATTATGTTGGACATTAAAACTCCATATTAGATCTCTAGCGTGTGAAAATTCTTCTTTCCTCTTTGTGTTCAGGATTCTTTGGTCATGCTATATCTGCAGGATAATCATCATGATGCAGTCTGTAGTCTTTACCAGGCCAGAGTGGCTGCACCATAGCTTTTGTTTCAGCCATGTATCCTCTGGTATCTCATTTCACTATAAAGTGGTGTCTTCTAACATGGTGACAGTAAAATGCTATGTAACACACACATTTTTGTGTTGGTCTGTTAATATTTGTAGGACTATAGAGTTTGGTGTCGCTCTACATCTGTTTCCATGTGGAAATTAAGATAATATGTAGAGTATCAAATCTGTGTTGGTCTGTTAACTATTGGATAGGAAGATAATATGCGAGGTATCAAATCTTAGTGTTGGTCTGTTATGATGTGGATAGTAAAATAATATGTAGGATTGGCAAATCTTGATGTTTTGATTTTCTTTTATCACGTGGATAGTAAAATACTCTTTAGAGTATCAAATCTTGGTGTTGGTCTATTAACATGTGGATTCAAAGATAAAATGAAGGACATTGAAGGTTGGTGTAGATCTGTTAATATGTGATTAGTCGGATAATATGTAGGACATTAATGGACTTGGTCAATTTGTTAAGATGTAGATAGTAAGATACTATGTGGGACAGTAAAGCTTGTTGTTGGTCTACATCTTTTGCTATGTGAATATCAAGATAATAAATAGGACATTACACCTGGGTGTTATTCTATTTGCACGGTGATAGTAAGATAATAAGATAATTAAGTCTATTGCCCATCTTTTTATATGATACTTTCTTTTTTTTTTTAATAGTAAGGCTCAGTGTGGTTCTGTTAATATGTTGAAAGTAAAAATCGATTTAGGACATTACAGTTTGTTGTTGGTCTGTTAACATGGAGACAACAGGATACTGTTTAGGACATTCATTCTTGGTGTCTGTCTGTTTACATATGGAAGGTATGACATTGTATAGGACATTAAAGCTCTGTAATTCCATGTTAACATCTGGGTAGTAGCAGTATAGGACAGTAATGCTAAGCGTTGGTTTGTTAATACATGTGTTTTTTAAGATACTGTGTAGGACACATGTTTTTGGTGTTGGTCTGTAAAAATGAGGATAGTAAGATAGTATGTATGACATTACAGCTTAGTGTTAATGTTATCAAGAGGATAGATACTATATACAACATTACATCTCAATTGTTATGTGTTAACATTTGAATATTAAGAAAATATGTAGGACATGAAAGCTCAATGTTGGTGGTCTAATGAGTGGATAGTACAATGCTATGGGGGAATGTAAAGCTTGCTGTTGTTCTGTTAACATGTGGATAGGAAGATTATGTGTAAGGCATCAATATCCAGTTTATGTCAGTTTACCTAGGGATAATAATATACTATGTAGGTCACCTATTCATGGTGTTGGTCTGTTTTCATGTGGATAGTGAGATAATATACACATTATTATATCTTGGCTGTTGTGTATTAACATTTTGATGTTAAGAAAATATGTAGGATACTTTATAGGACTGTTAAGCTTGGCTTCCATCTGTCAGAGTGAGGTCAGTAAGATATTATGTTGGGCACTAATGCTTTGAGGTAGATTTGGTAACATCGGGATTGTAGGATATGCGGCGTGTTAAAATGACACCGGACTTAATTGTACAAAGTGAACATACATATGATGTGCATGATGATGTCACTTCTGATGTAAGCAGCACATACCAGCCGTCTAGTTAATCCCATTTCATTACCCTCTGACTCAAAGTTTCCTCAGCAGACCGTTGAAATCGTAGAGAGTGTGATACAGATATCTTCAAGAGTTGATCAGCAAGCGGTGATTCGATTTCTAACCGCTGAAGGATGTCGACCAGTTGATATTCATCGCAGAATGCTGGCAGTGTATGGTGACAAAAGTGTGGCAAACGTAAGCAAGCTCCGGCAACGGTCCACCCTACTGCATCATTGCTGCATCAATTTTGGCGATGGCATCTTCTGATGCAACATTATGCGTCTGACCTGGTATCGGACGATCTTTCATTAATTCGCGTCCTTATCTAAACATCGTTGTCCAGTTCTTCACTGTTGTCTTCGACACACACTTTTGACACTATACATTGCCTGCATTTTGCGATGAATGTCAACTGGTCGACATCCTTCAGCTGTTAGAAATTGATTCACTACTCGCTGATCAACTCTGAACCAAATCTGCTGAGAAAACTTTGAGCTGGAGGAAAATGAAATTTTGCAAACTTGACGGTTGGAATGTGCTGTTTACACGAGAAGTGGCTTCATCATGCACATCGTATGTATGTTCACTTGGTGCAGTTAGGTCCGGTTTCATTTGAACACGTCTCGTTCTATGCAGGACAGTAAAGTTACGTGGCTGTTCATGTATGCTAACATGTAGATACTAAGATGCTATGTATGACATTAAATAGCAAAATTGGTTGGTTAACATGAAGGTATTAAGATACTATAAAGAACATTGAAGCTTGGTATAATTCTGTTGGCATGGTGACAAGATAACATGTTGAACATTAGCAAACAGTGTCGGTCTGTTAACATGGGGATATTAAGATACTATATAGTTCATTACAGCGTGATATTAGTCTGCTAACACTTAGATAGTAAGATATTGTGTAGGACATTAAAACTTACTGTCTGCCTCTTAACATGGGCATAGTAAGATACAAGTTTTAACACTAAAGCTCGCTGTCTGCCTGTTAACATGGTGATAGTAAGACATAATTTTTAACACTAAAGATTGGTGTCTGCCTGTTAACATGGGGATAGTAAGATACAAGTTTTAACACTAAAGCTTGCTGTCTGCCTGTTAACATGGGGATGACAATATATTATGTATTATACAAAAATGGGGTGTTGGTCTGCTTCTCTTGATATGTGGATAGCAAGATTCTTTGTAGGACATTCAAGCTCAGTGTTGACCTGCTAACATGGTGGCAGTAAGAAACTATATAAAGCATCAATGTTCTGGGTTGGTCTTTAACATCTGGATAGTAGATACTGTGTAAGGCATTAAGTTTAGAGTTGGTTTGTTAATATGTGGATTGTTCTGTGCAGGACATTACAGCTTTATATCGGTCAGATAACATTGAGAGAGAACAATATATTACAGGACAATAAAGATTGGTATTGGTCTGCATATACACAAATATCAAGTTATTATGTAGAACGGTAAAGCTTGATGTCTGTTTACATCTGCAAACATGGGGATAGTATGACACTTTGTGGGACAATACAGCTTGGTATCTGTATGTTAATATTAAGAAAGTAAAATATTATATAGAAGACAGGATTCAGCCTGTTAACATGTGTATAGGTAGATTTTGAGTAAGACATTGAAGCTTCATGTTGGTATGTAGGCATGTGGATAGTAAGATACTATGTAGGATATTAAAGCTTTGTGTTAGTCTGTTAACATGGGGATAGTAAGATACTATGTAGAATATTAAAGATTTGTGTCAGTATGTTAACATCTGGATAGTAATATATTATGTAGGATATTACAGCTTTGTGTCAGTATGTTAACATGTGGATAGTAAGATACTATTTCAGTCATTAATTCTTAGTTTCAGTTTGTACATTATCTCAATTGTAGATCGATTTGAGTATTAGCTTCTGATGGTAAAACTGGTAGAGTTCGTAACCTAGTCACTTCATGCTCCAGTCTCTCTCTTGTAGCCTGTGGAGTATAAAACATAGATATGAATGGCTCAAATACCACTCTGGAACACAACCAAGAACAAAACCTACGTTGTAACAAAAATGCCTTCATCAGGTACATCGGTTAATACACATAAGAATATCAAACCCATCATGACAGTAGAGATGAATGTATTGAAAAGAGGGATGAACACATCAAAAAGTAATATGAACACAGACGAGATACGAAGCTCATCATCTGTGTTGACCTGTGATCTTAAGTATCTTTTTACTTGTGCACTTCATGGCTGTCAGTCGATGCAGATCCTGAGTTCAGTATATTTTGTCATGTGTTCTTATCTGTGTTTATGTTCTCATTTCTACATCCACAAAGTACACTACGACCTTCCATCTACTCCAGTACAGAGGTGTGGTTCCGAATAAAAAAAAGGCGTCCGACAGGAAGATCCTATCTCACCGTACCTTTTCTCTGCGGGCTTCGAATCAACCATCTCGCGTTGCGATTGGGGGGACTTTTGAATCAGCGTTGATGGCAGGTGTTTGTGTCTCGTGGGTACCAGACTGCTTTCGCTGTGCTCCAACGGTCATCAGTTTTCTGAAGCAGGTGACCAGCCCAGCGATGCTTTACCTTGTCTGCGTGGGTAACTGTATCCTTCACGAATACCATTTCACGAAGGTCGGTGTTGTGACAGCCTTTCAAACGTTGGTTGTGGAGCGCGAGGCCGATCATAGAGGGTCTATAGAGGGAGCCTTGGGTCCCTCTGGACTAAATTTATTTTATAAGAGTAAGAGACCACGTTTTTGCGGCATAGCACATTGCAGGTAGAACTGTGGAGTTGAATATGAAGGCGTCCAAGTTCTGGTCGTGGGTATGGTCTAGTGCCATCTTTATGGACTAGAAAGCCGCCCAGTCCTAGCGGCGACATCTTGTTAATTCTGGGTTTAGGTCGCTCGCTTGTTCAATAGGCCTCCCAGGAAAATATATTCCTCCATGTTCTCCAGATTTAGGCTATCGAGGATAACTAGGTCATTGATAGTGCAGCGGTTACTCATGAATTGTTGTCCTTGCGGTGTTCATCTCAAGGCCCGTCTTTCTCTCCCTACTTTCTAAAGCATAGCTACCATTCGGTTGGCGTCTTTGACTGTTTCTGTGATGAGCACTATGTCATCTGCGAAGCAGATACGGTTGTCGTTTGCCATTGATATTGATTCCAAAGGCGGTCCTGTCACATTGTCTGGTGATGGATTCCAGGCATGCGGAAAAGAGAACTGGTGAGATAGAATCCCCTCTTGCAAATACCTTTTTTGGACGGATACTTTTGCTGATCTTTGGAAGGAGTGAAAGGTTTTCGTACAGTCTTGAGTAGCAGTTAGCAAGTGTTCTCTCCTAGCCGTGATCAATGTCTTAGTCCAGCAGCGAGTGTCAGACAAGTAGTGGGTCTACAGAGTCAAATGGTTTCTTATAGTCGTTAAAGGTGAAGATTTAGGTGGTCAGGTAATCCATAGCTGTTTCAATTAGGCGGTAACAGGTTGAGATGTGTTCCATTTCGCTGCATGTTCTCCGAAAACCAGCCTATTCGATCGGTTGCGGGGCATCGATGGTATGATGGATTCTAGCTTGTATACATTTAGTCCAGAGTTTGTAGGTGACCAGGAGAAGCGTAATTAGGCCGTAGTTTCCAAGGTCTTCCTTGTCTCATTTTGTATGTAGAAGTATCGTTTTGGAGTTACAGGAGACTATGCACTGTCCCTGTGTATGTTATATAACGTTTATCTAAGGCTAGATTGGGTGGTAGTCCGTGGGCGTTGAGGTGATCTGTAGTGATGGTATCCACTCCGGGTAGTTTATTACGGGGCAATCTCTCAAGGGCGTGGCTGATTTCTGAGGGTAGGATGTTTGGAAAGGGGTGAAAGTGGGGATTGGGTTGTGATTAGTGGAAGGTCAGCTAACTTGAATAATTATGTATGTTTTGCCTGTTCTGATGTCTTTCACAATCGTTTCCTGAAGACTGAACAATGCAAGTGTATCTGTTAACCTACAATAATTAGGATTGATGCGAGGTAGAAGACAAAACGCAGTAACCTAAGTAGTAATAAGAATTTGGGTTAGCGAGAAAGGAAAGGTTTACGAGATGTCAAAACATAGAGAAAGGACCCGATCGGCACCGCTGGGTCTTTGGCTGGACTCGGTGACGTGCCTGACAAGACAGGAGACAAGGCCTTTCGTGTCGTCATCAAGCTCAATCCTTGTCTAAAAATAGATATGTGAAACATTCATACACGATGGAGATGGGCAACTTAGAGAGCATCAAAAAGGAGATAATGAGAAACCAAAGGACCGAGGTATTGGCCTGGAGAGCAAATCTGAACCCGTTAAATTGTTTTAACTTGATATATAGAATACACATAGGAACTACTAGAAACCTACCAAGTTTGGAATCCTTGCTTCTTATAGCAGTACGGCCAAGATTTGATTGTTTCTCAGAGAGCTTTGTCTGTGGTAACAGTACGGCCAAGACTTGATTGTTTCTCAGAGAGCTTTGTGTGTGGTAACAGTACGGCCAAGACTTGATTGTTTCTCAGAGAGCTTTGTGTGTGGTAACAGTACGGCCAAGACTTGATTGTTTCTCAGAGAGCTTTGTGTGTGTTAACAGTACGGTCAAGACTTGATTGTTTCTCAGTGAGCTCTGTGCATGGTAACATTAAGGCCGAGACTTGATTGTTTCGTAGACAGCTTCGTGTGTATTAGATGAATTATATGATTTATTTTTTTAATGCCCGTTTGCGGCAGACGAATTGGGATTTTTAGAACAAAAGCAGGTCACAGTGTGCAATTTTATGTCTTATAAGTACTACTAAAAGGGGAATAGCGCTCAAACAATTAAGATAGCATCTTCAAACGTTCACAGTAGTCCACTGAAATCAAGCTAGAATAATCAAACATTCACAGTAGTCCACTGAAATCAAGCTAGAATAATCAAACGTTCCCAATAGCCCACTGAAATCCAGCTATAATAATGAAACGTTCACAGTAGTCCAGTGAAATCAAGCTAGAATAATAAAAACTTTCACAGTAGTCCACTGAAATCAAGCTATAATAATAAAACGTTCACAGTTGTCCTCGGAAATCAAATTAGAACCTTCAAACTTTCACAGTAGTCCTGGGAAATGAAGACATTTTCTTGGGGGACACCATACATTCCAACCGATCCCGGTAGATACCAGATTAAGAATGACCGTAGCGATGTAGCTGATTCGGACACTTATAAACTAAAATCTTTAACAACGAAAAATGGAACGCGAGTTCTGACCGGCTGCTGACCTCGAGTCATGGTCTGGTGACTGGGAAAGTAAATGGCAGATTGAGTGTGTCAATGACCAGCTGTTGTAAGTTTGCGAGCTTTTATCTCGACCATTTTACTCACTTTTTCCAACTATGTTTTGATAGTACCTTTGGTAATTTTCTACCATCCCCTGGGTACAGTGGTACAAGGTTCTTCCTTCAAATATCGGAAGGTGCTGGACATTGTAGACCTGATCTTTTATAAGTATTTTTAGACGTTGACCACATTATCACCTTCTATGTCACCAACATGGTTAGACAGTGGATCCATGGACACTAAACACACCTTTCGCTGATAGGCAGATGGACTAGCAAAAAGAAGAAATCAAGACAAGAACAGCCACATGCAGTACCAGCTCTACAAACACTTAAATAGCTCATAAGAACAGCAAACAAAGAAATGTGAATGGACAGATGAACCATGGACAATACGATGGAGGTCTACATGTATATGACAATCCTCAATCCAAATGACTGTATCAATCAACTCACAAGCAAGGACCAGAGCACTTTTTGTTTTTGGCTGAGAGTAATCCACATCCCACGTGACAAGCACCTGAACATAATCCAACGACAACACACACTAGTGCCAGATGTGTACACGCCCATACGAAACCGTTGGTCATCATCTCTTTGAGTGCTCGGCAATCTCTGTTAGGAAAATGCTTCTTCCTAAGAGGTTTGATAAATGCAGCACTTTGTATGTCACTAATCAATAATTAACAATAAGTGCAGATAGCATTATATGGCATTTGGTCGAAGGGCAGGAAGCCCGCTGCTTTTAGATCGGTAACAACGTATGATCAGGCAAACCATATTGATTGGGCATGTTAGACAACGTTAGGTAAAATAACAGTTAGACAACAAACGATTAGAAACAGGTTTACTTTGAAATGCTCCAGCCGATGCTTCACATTGGATCAACTGCTACGGGATTGCATGTATACCTTTTAATTCGCATTATTCTTTTACAGGTTTAGTGATATTACGAGATTAATATCTGAGTAACAACATGTTGTCTATATGGGCATTCACAAGCAAAAACAAATATGATTCTCTGTATAAGCAAAATCTGACTTCTAACTCACTGTATGATCGGTGCACTACAGTAAACATCCCGAGATGTCTGGAATCTTTGGGTATGACAAGCACAAGAATCACACCCCTGCCCTACAGAGAGCATGTCGTAAGAAGCGACTAACTCTGTGATATGGCATATTATCAGTCATGATTAGGTGGTTTGTTAAGAGCAGCAAAGATGGCGCCTAACATGCTGCGAGTCAACTTGCACTAGTATTTGAGTCTATGAAGATTGACTCGTATATCGATTAACTACCCTCCGTGATACTTGTTACAACGCAATGGAGTAATAAGCTGCTCGAACCTAACCCACTAAACAGGAAATCCTCCTCCCGACTATATAAATTTCACGCCAGAGCTGTGACACGCATAGGGGCATGGTGATTATGTAGAACTACATTTAGACTAAGACTAAGACTTCAGCAAACATAACAGGATAGAACACACCAGGAAAACTACATGGTCACCTATGAAGAAGCTAAGGCCATAATAAAAGGACAAGAAAATGTAAAGTAGGAGGAAGACCACAATAAACACCACACATTTGACGGATACTACTAACTGTCCAGAAAAGATCAGGTTATCATACCATGTCACCGAACTGGTCACAACAAAACGAGACTCCACCTGTACTCCAAGCTCAAGATATGTACCACCAGCTCATGTTACTGCGGACTTACAAACATGACAGCACCACATGTACTTCAAGTCTGTCCCCAGCACCACATGTACTTTATGTCTGCCCCCAGCACACAGATCTGAGGTGGATGTCCCCAGCACACAGTTCTGAGGTGGATGGCCACAAGCACGTATATCTGAGGTGGATGCCCCCATCACACATATCTGAGGTAGATGTCCCCAGCATACAGATCTGAGGTGGATGCTCCCAGATCTGAGGTCGATGCCCCCAGCACACAGATCTGAGGTGGATGCTCCCAGATCTGAGGTGGATGCCCCCAGCACACATATCTCAGGTGGATGTCCCCAGCACACAGATCTGAAGTGGATCCTATCTGGCATGGCGTCTTACATTCGTTCATCAACTCGCTCACTCACTCACCTCTCACTTGCTCACATTTACTCACTCAACCCTTACTCATAACACAGCCGCCTAGTTCCTCTGTTACTCACTCTCTCACCACTCCCACACCCATTAAGTAACTCACTCAGTAACTTACCTCTTCCTTATCGCACTCATCTAGTGACTCGCTCTACCACTCACTTTCCAACTCACTCACACATTCACCCACCTACTCGATCCCTTTCCCGTTACCACACGGGCATTCGTCAGTGCCACCTATCTTCAATTTGTTGAATAGGTGGTACCTCAGTCTATTTTGGCCAATGCGAAGTCTGAAAACCACGACCTGCTTTCTTCTGTTCAACTGGTAATAGGCATCGTTTTTTGTGTAGCCAGTATGTTCGGTTTCCCATTTGGTCATGTATCTAGCTCTAATAAGCCGTTTTGACTCTTCGTATGTTGTGGTTGTGGTAGTCTTGCACCTTCTTTTGCCAGTCTGTCTGCCTCCTCGTTGTTTTGGATGTTGCAGTGGGATGGAACCCACTGTACGACTACCCTTTTTGGTGCGGACTGCTGGCATAGTTGACAGAGTACTGCTCTTAAATGATTAAGTTCAGTATTTTTCTGGCCTTTTTAGTACTGTGACTACGGCCAAGGCATCTGTAAGCAGGACTATATGGCTTTCATTCCTTTTACCTGTCACCATTTCTTCCACTGCCGCCCTAGGTGCCTCTGCCTCCGCTCTGAAATTGCTTGTGTATTTTCCAGTAGCGAATGTCAGTGTTATTTTTCTGCCATTTGGTAGGTTCAGAAATGCTCCTGCCCCTCCGTTCTGTGTAGTGTTTGTTACAGAACCTGTCGGTGTATGCATGGGTCCAGGACATGCTTGGGTAGTTTTTCGTTATGTAGCTCAGGTTAGTATCTCTTCTTTCTTTTTCAGTCTTGCAGTTTTTGTTTCCAATACCTGGTATATTTTCTACTACCTTTGGAAATATATATGCTGCCTCCTGGTAGGTTTTCGTGCAGTAGGGATGGGTTTTGGTGTTGTTAGTGCGTTCATAGGGTCTTCGTGCATCTTTGCTTTGGCTATTTCTGCAAAGTTTCTCCTCTTTAGTTTCCCATTTCCGCTTCAGTTTCCCATTTCCGAAATTGTTTAGTCTCTGGTGCATTGGATGGTCAGTCAGTCTTCTGAGTTTCTCTGATTGCTGCTGGGCTCTGCAGTCTCTTCTGTCGGTCATGGATTGCAGTTTTGAAATCTTTTCAAGTTCAACAATTGTTTTTCGTTATGTAGCTCAGGTTAGTATCTCTTCTTTCTTCTTCAGTCTGGCAGTTTTTGTTTCCAATACCTGGTATATTTTCTACTACCTTTGGAAATATATATGCTGCCGCCTGGTAGGTTTTCGTGCAGTAGGGGTGGGTTTTGGTGTTGTTAGTGCGTTCATAGGGTCTTCGTGCATCTTTGCTTTGGCTATTTCTGCAAAGTTTCTCCTCTTTAGTTTCCCATTTCCGCTTTAGTTTCCCATTTCCGAAATTGTTTAGTCTCTGGTGCATTGGATGGTCAGTCAGTCTTCTGAGTTTCTCTGATTGCTGCTGGGCTCTGCAGTCTCTTCTGTCGGTCATGGATTGCAGTTTTGTAATCTTTTCAAGTTCTACAATTGGCGTTGACTTCATGCCTCCTGTTATAACTCTCATGGCTTGGTTTTGGAGTTTGCTAATTTTATCGAAGTTCGCCTTTGCTGCTGTTGTCCACGCCGCAATGCCATACTCGAGAACTGGTCTCACTCTTCCAGTGTACAGTTTCTCTAGTATACTTTCGTCTGCTCCCCAGCTTGTGCCAGCAAGTTTCCTCATGATTGCCATTCTTTCTCTGGCTCTCATTCGGTTTCTCTCGATCTGACTTTTCCATGTCATGCGCCGATCAGATGTGACTCTCAGGTAGTTTGCGTTGTAATTTGGCTGCAGGTATTTGCCGTTAAGACTGATTTTTTGTGTTTTGGGGTTTGTTTGATAGCGAGAATATTGTACATGTGGTTTTGTCCTCGTTTATTTTGACCAGCCATGAGTTCGACAACTCTTCCAGCGATGTTAGGGCCTGCTGCATCCGATTTCTTGCTATGGTGAGATTCTTTTCAGAGGTCCACATAGCCAGATCGTCTGCAAACATTGAGCTATGGACTCTTCTTGGTATATTCTCTGTTATGTTATTTATATACACCAGGAAGAGTGTGGGTGACAGTACTCCCCTTGGGGTACTCCCTGCTCAAGTTTCACCTTTTTGCTCATCTGCCCTTGTACTTGAGCTCTGGCCGTTCTGTTTTTGAGCTAGTGACTGATCCATTTGTACATTTTCCCACAAACACACATCACTTCTTCTTAGCTTGACTCTAATTCCCTCTTTCCAGACTTATTCAAATGCCTTTTCTATGTCCACCCAAACCGCTACTGTGTGTTTTTGCTCCTGGTAGGCATCTTCTATTTCTTAGGCTATGAGGATGACCTGATCCTCAGTGGATCTGTGCTGTCTAAAGCCTGCTTGCTGTGGAATTAGTATGTGTTTTTCTTCCAGATGCCACATCAGTCTGGTGTTTATCATACGTTCCATCAGTTTGCCTACGCAGCTCAGTAGGCTGATAGGCCTGTATCCATTTGGATCTGTTTTATCTTTTCCTTTCTTTGGTACTGGTACAAGTACTGCGCCTTTCCATGCCTGGGGTACAGTACCCCTTTTCCAGCTTTGGTTCAGGACTGATAGTATTTTCCTCTTTGCTGTTTGGCCCAGCCCCATCAGCATTTCGTTTGTTATCCTGTCTTTCCCGTCCTTTCATGATTACCAACGTTTTTAAACTAAACAAATAAACTCATCTTCCTTTCATGATTACCAACGTTTCTAACCTAAACAAATAAACTCATCTTCCTTTCATGATTACCACCATTTCTAAACTAAACAAATAAAGTCATCTTCCATTCATGGTCACCAACGCTTACAAAAATCTGACAGGAAGTCCCACTCGCTGTCGGCCTCTAGATTTCCCTGATAACTTTTAAACCAATTAACGTTATTCAATATAATTTGACATGAAGATAGTGTGAAACAGTTGAGCGACGATGAACAACGTATTGTGGCTACAGCAGGAAGTAGCTATATGCCCCACCTCAAATGTCAGCACGGCTGACATTACTTCCTTCTTTAAAGATGTGTCATTTCTAAGTGACTTTGACCACGACGGTCGCCTGATCTTACTCTACCTGATTTCTTCCTATGCTGCATACTGAAATGGAAAGTGTTTTTCAACAAGTCAAGGAAATCTCGGGAAACTACTGGCGGGAAACTGAGTCTGTAACTCCTAGTGTTTTTGTGAATACCTTCCGTAACATGGAGAGTCGTGTGCAGGCAAGCCTTGATGCTAATGGTGACCACTTACAACCTTTAGTATCATTATGTTCCTCACACATCAAGGTTCCATCACAAATGTTATTGAATTACGTTGATTAATTTAAAAGTTGTAAGGGAAAACCAGGGGCGGGTAGTGCATGGGACACCCTGTAACGTGTCTGATCTTTTCCCTAAAACAGACCAAGTTTGACTTCACATTAGACTTTACTCAATCGTCCATCTTCTGTAAATAGAGTTTTGAAGTCTTGTTTATGTCCGTTGTGGCTCACAGTTAATAGTTGTTCTATCTCAGATTGACTGACCTAATAATTTTCATTGTTCCTACTTCAGTAGAGTGTAGAATATATTTATAGAAAACCATCATCTATCAAACTGACTTGATACATTATTATGTGGGATAACTTTCAACACCACTTTATAATTTTCAAAACCACTTTTCATCATGAAAGTCATCAATATCATAGTTAAGACATGTTTCGAAATTTGTGCTGCAATATTTGTTATTTCCGGAAATGTGTGTACTGTGTAGATGACCCTATAAAATGGCAAAAATCTAAGCGGTATAGCTCAAAATATACCTTAAAATAATAGTTCACCTGTCACATCAGGAAACGGGTGGCTTGGAAAATGGGGTATTTACACACACCCTGATATATGGGTGTCACATGTCCAAAAGATTAAGGCGTCATTGAATGCTTTTTTTTTCTAGGGTGCAGACCTGCTGTGATTAATGGAGTACTAAGCGGTCAACTCAGAACAGCAGTAACTGCTTCAATCTCTATTGTATATTGTTTAGAGTTTGGTAATAGTGTTCGTCTAACAAATATGATGAATTTTTGATAGATTTTGGCTCTCACTCTGTAACTTTGACTAACTCCATATCTCCACAACATCTATACTGTTTTCATTGCCTTCACTTGCAGAAAAATTCCATCTGATTGTTCGCACTGGTAGGATAGAGAAGAGTGTTGAGGCTCACAAGGGAGCCGTTTTGTGTGGGAGATGGAGTTATGATGGGACGGCTCTGGTCACAGCAGGAGAGGATGGCCAGGTGAAAATCTGGTCAAGAAGTGGGATGCTGCGATCTACTCTCACACAGAACAGTAAGAATATGTCTCGTTGAGCAGTGGCGTACTTTGTGTGATCGACGGAAGGGTTGCCACTCTAGCATAATTTTTCCATATGATATCTTCTTTGGGATAAGGGCAAGAAGATTTGTTTGTAAAAATGTTCTAATATCTAACTTATTTTATCGTAGTAATAGTTCTTTTTCTTCTTCGTTCGTTGTCAATCTACCGCTAGTAAGCCCTGAAAAGGGGTTGCAAGTGTCAGGATGTAGTCCGGAGAATGGAATGCGTTGTGTCAGAGTTTACAGCTTGACTGCAATATTTGCACCTTTCAGTTCGATATATCTGACTTCAGCAGGCATTTTTGAGTACCTGGCTAGCCTTCCCTCTTCGATCCTTTCTACTTAGCAGCTTGCTATCCAGGATTACCATGTGGAGGTGTAGAAAGTTCTTCACAGATCTGGTTTACTGGCCATGGCTTGTAACAGTCAGCTATGGGTTGCTGACCGCAGCAGCTCATGCGCTGCTCAGCATTTCAATCCTTTAGTAATACTAAAAAGAGCGTTCGATTAACGCAGTAGTAGAGCACTCATGGCAAAGGTATTGGGTACAAATTCCGATATTTCTAAACTCCATTTAACCAAGTTCTAAATTGGTACCTGGCACATGACCAGGGAAGTCGAAAACAGGATAGAGCCACCCTACCTAATACAAGCTGTGTCTTAATACAACACTGGTCTCTTAACAACTTCTATTTTCCAACATTAGTGTAACTACTATGGGACAAACCTTTACTTTCATTTACTAATAGCAATAACAGTTTCACATTTTAAGCAAAGATGGTGACAACATCAGACGTGTGCTGCAAGATGTGTTCTCATATTGCTGTAAAAACCAATCCTGGCACAGCAGACTCTGCTCCACTCGGGCCGCACGTGTGTGAAGTCGTCGTACATTCTGTTATTGTGGGTGGCACTCTTTCTTTGAGTCTCCTTGATAGTGTTTTGCTCTACAATCCGAGCACCTCATGTGCCAGCTGGAATGGTTCACATATCATAGTATTTTATAGCTCTGAAGCTAGCTTGCTGTTATTATTCTAATTTTCATGGTGGCCTGACCGGTGTCATATTATAGGGAATATTTAAAACTTTAGCGATATTTTGTTTTGTTATGGGTTTTTTTGTCATGGATTGCCGCTAATGATCATTAACCTGTTCTTCTGCATTCGTTCTGAAACAGACGTAATGTCTTAGTTTACACCGAGGCTGCCATATCTGTACCTATCCGCTCAGCACATAGGATTTCAGCTGGCATTTTTGGGTCTGCCTTCCCACTTGAATCCCTAATCTCAGCCAGGCTGCATGATTGCAGTCTGTTTCCAGGGCCGCCACAGGTATGAGTGATAAGAGAGGACAAGTTTCACATGATCAGAGTGGCAAGGGTATGGGAATCAGTTCAGGTGATAGGGATAACTCACTTAATGGCTTAAGTAAAAACCAGCTGTCACCTTGTTGCTTTATGGCAAACTTATGTTGGTAGTGGAGTCATTTTAGGCGGAATAGGGTCTTGGTCAGCTGTTGTTTGCTGATCTTGGCATCGCTGGCTGCTGTCGGCTCATTCACAGCTGCATTTTCAGCTCACCCCCTCCGACTGCCGCTTGTTATTGTAATTGTTACTGCTCAAATAGTGTGACCTTGATTGAGTGACCTACTTTCTCTGCTGACCTACTTTCTCTCTCTACTGGCCTGCTTTCTCTGCTGGCCTGTCATCTCTGTTTACTTTGCTTTAGTAACCTACTTTCTCTGCTGACCTACTTTCTGTCTGCTGACCTTGCTTGAGTGACCTACTTTCTCTGCTTATCAACTTTATCTCTTTACTGGCCTGCTTTCTCTGCTGACCTTGCTTGAGTGACCTTCTCTCTGTACTGGCCTACTTTTTCTGCTGACCCTGCTTGAGTGACCTTTCTCTGCTGTCCTGATATTTCTGCTCTGCTGACATTGCATGAGTGACTCACTTTCTCTGCTGACCTACGTTCTTTGCTGACCTATGTTCTCTGCTGACTTACTTTCTTCACTGACCTACTTTCTCTGCTGACCTATTTTCTCTACTGACAGATTATATCCTCCTTCTTCGTCTAGGTATCCCAGTTTATGGCATTGCCTGGAGCCCTGACTCTGATCAAGTTCTTTTCACAAATGGCAGGCAGCTTGTGATTAAACCACTGCAAGCCAGTGCTAAACCCCAAATGGTTTGTATAAACATGACTTATCTGGCTATTCCTATTTGTATTTATTTATCTTTTTTGTCCCCCTCATTGTGATATTGTAACTGTATAGTCTTTTGACTCCTTTCATTTGGTTTTGTTGAGAATGCTAAGGGGCGAGTAGATAGCAGACATAGAGGCCTAAAACTTTAAGGTGTGTAGGCAGCCAGCTTAGACGACACTGGCTCTTAGTGCCAACCATCCATACCCACGACGAGTGGTTGAGTCTCAGGCTGCATGCTATGAGGATGATGTCTTTCCGATTTGATCTTGCCAGGTGGTGGGGGGGGGGGGGCAAGACTGTGATAGAGAAGTCATTTTCCATCCTGAATGTCCGTAGTCTGCTTTAAGCGCAGGAGGGTGGGAACGACCTCGGCAAGAGGGCTATGAATCCAAAATAGGCCATACATCTTTCTTGCTAAAAGTTTTAAGTTTCTGAGATACAAGAAGATGTAGGTGAGTGTGTTGAAAAATAGCACAAACATAGACTCACCAGTATTTTGTGTTGCTGGTGGGTAGGAAAACCTTTATTAAAGTCCAACAGAAGTTAGATTATCAATGTTTACAAGATCAGCATATCTGTTAGTTTCCACTAAAAACGTATTTATTGTATCTAGATAAACAGACTAAATAAATCTCAGGTCAGGTCAGGTCATCTTGTAACCGGTGAGGTCGTTGGGGCACACATGAAGACATCCTCACAACCCCACACCACCCTTCTCTGTCAGCGGCCGCTGCCTATGCCTCTTCTGGTCGGAGATTGGTCCATTCTTTTATGTTGTCCTCCCATCTCTTTTTGGGACGGCCTCTTCGTCGTCTGCCTTGCACCTTTCCGTGGAGGGTCGTATTTGCAAGACCATTTCATCTCGATATGTGACAGTGCCAAGCGAGTTTCCTTCTTTTGACAGTTGCCAAGAGGTCTTAAAAAGGCCCTATTGCTGTTGTAATTCTATCTCGTATTTCCTCATTTGTAACTCAATCTTTGTACGTGACGTTTAAAAGTCTTCAGAAACATCTCATCCTCAAGACATGTTTCCTTCGCTGAAGATCAACTGTAACTGTCCATGTCTCACAAGCATAGAGGAATATTGACAGGACCAGTGTATGCATTAATCTGATTTTTGTGCATAGAGCTAACCGTTTACCTTGCCAGATTTTGTTAAGCCGTGGAAGCGCTGCTATTGTCTGTGCTATTCTGGCAAACACCTTGCATTTTGATCCTTCATCACTGACAATCGACCCCATATATTAAAAACGGTCAACCACTTCAAGTTCCTGACCATTAGCTTTTATCTTGCTGTTGAAGCCCTCGGCGTTGTTGGTTATTACTTTTGTCTTTCCAGCGTTTATCTCAATACCATAGTCAAGAGCTGTTTCATCGAGCCTTCTGACCCATTCCTGGAGTTATGCTTCTTAACTCGCCAACCCGTCGATATCATAAAATAAATCTAACTCAGAAAAATTTGTTACAAAAACTTCCCCATTCTCAATAATGGGTGAATCTTCAAAATCTAGTGAAAAACAAAAGAAATCATTTCCAAATGTCTAACAAATTTCAAAATCGCCACTGTTTTTAACCTGACAGGATGGAAGTGGAACTCTCTACAATCGAAATAGCAGTATTTTCAACTCATTCTTACAGTAACCCGGTTGTCTATCTACGACGACTTGGCCTCGTTCCACTGCCGTTGCATGCTGCCAGCTCTAGAGTCATCACTTTATCTTATATAAACTTTGGGGTTAATTCTATAGTAACAACTGAACATACTGCTCTTTTGATTATAGAGAGTTCCAACCTCCGTCATGTACGCCTAGATGAAGAAAATGGCGATTGTGAAATTTTGTTTGATATTTTGGAAAGGATTTCTGTTTTTCGCTTGAATTTGAAGATTCACCAGTTATTGAGAATTCGTGCTGACAATTGTTGGCAGTGCTTGTAAGAGTCTTTTCCTCATGTCTGCAAGTGCCTTGCACTCAATGAGTAGGTGTCTAACTGGACTGACTGGAGTGTACTGATGACAGGAATTGAACCCGGTACCTTTTGTTGTGAATAGCAAATGCTCTACCGCTATGCACATCAGATGCTTATAACATTGTATATATTGTCAATGTTTGTTGTTATCTGATTATTCGTAATGATCTATATATTCACAGGAGGAAAATCTGTGGGCGTGTCTGGCTGCCATGGCAACCTATGCCAAAGATTTAAACACAGCTGAAGTGGCCTATGCAGCCATTCAGGAGGTCAGGATTCATAAACTGTGACTTTAAACTTATGACTTCTAAGTCATCTTTGTGATTTCTCTTTGTACATACAGCTGCAATGCATGCTCTCCGTCAATTCTTATTTTATAGTGAGGAAAATTGAAATAGTTGCCATTAATCGACGAGACAGGGAGGAATGAAGAAATCAAACAGAAAGTAGAAATGGCACAATGAATTTCATGTATAGACATGCTCCAGACACAGGACTACAGAACAAGGGGAAGATTTAAAAAATGATGGATTGGCAGTGTGAAAGAAACACTACAGAGGCATGGATTGAAAGTAAACACTACAAGAAAGATTGGACCTAACCACAACATCGAGCAACGTTACTGGACAGATGGAGCGGGACACATTTCCAACCGCTATTGTGGGATGTGTCTAGTCAGTGCTGTCTATCTATGTTCTTTGAATGTCAAACATGGCGAATAACACAGAAACGATGCTCTCCAGTTTGAACAGTGTCACACTACTTGTCCAAGTGCTTGTATTTTGTTTAGACCCATAGTTGAGCCCTCTCTGATGATCGTTCTGTGAAGAGTCTGTTTTGGCCTTCCTTTCTTTCTGCTGCCATCTGGAGCTCACACACCTCTGTAATAAGGGGTCTGTTACTGTTCATTCTAAGTACATGCCCGATGTATGTCCACCGTTTTTGTCTCTTATGATTGTAGAAAGATATTGCTGGTTGGTGATTTATCTCATTAGTTTGTTAGTCTTGAATTCTTTGCATCCAATGTTCAATAGTTTTCTAAGACATTCATTTTCAAAAGCACTCATTTATTTTCTAATGTCTTCATCATTTTCCAGCTTTTGCATTTGTATGTTAACATTGATATTATGTTGTAGTTAAACAGTCAAAACTTTGTTTGTTTGTTTGCTCATTGATTCTGATTTTCAGATGTTTGTTAGCTATCTATCTATTTGTCTGTCTGTCTATCTATCTTCAGTCCACTTATGTCGTTAGACATTGTGGGGAGGTGCGACCTCCTTTGTTTCATATTTTTTAGCAGGCCAATATCCTCTGGTGACTTGCCAGGTCAATCCCAGCATCGTGTTAGCCCCTGCAATATACAATCATCTATTTTTTGGGACTGGTGGTGGTGGAAGCGTAAATTAGAGCAAGGTAGACCCGCAGTCTGTCAGGCGTGATCTATGCCGTTCTGCTAATCACATAACCAAGACCTGATGTTATATCCACACAGTCCCATTTATGCAACATATTCTCTGTTGGACAAGAAGCCTAGAATAATTTGAGTAGATTTTTAACTTAAATTATTCTAGGCTTCTTGTCCAACAGAGAATATGTTGCAAAAATAGGACTGTGTTGGTAAAACATCAGGTCTTGGTTATGTGATTAGCAGAACTGGAAATGATGTTTTACATAACACAGGTGCCTACCGTAATGAGCTGAATATGATTGAGGATAATCTGACTTTGTTATCTTCTTCATTGTGCTAATATCGTTATGTCCTTGCAGGCGGACAAGGTTCAGTCCATCATCAACATTAAGGAGATCCCAATCAAGGAAGCTAGGAATGCTGAGATGGCTCTCTTATGTAGAAATAAGCAGGATGCTGAGGCTATCCTGTTACAGGCTGGTTTAATCTTTAGGACCATCATGTTAAACATCCAACTGTATAACTGGGACAGGTAGGAACTTCTGCAATGTCCACATTTCACACCTGTCTGTTTTACACCTGTTTTATTTTATTATTATTCTTCTTCATTGTTGTTCGTTCTCAAACTCCCTCCACCAAGTCCTGAAAGGAACTTTGTAAGTAGCAGGATGTTGTCCAGAGAATGGAATGCCTTGTGTCGTAGTTTACAGCTTGACTGCAATATTTGCACCTTTCGGTCCGACACATTTGACTTTGCAGGCATTTATTAGATCCCGGTTTAGCCTTCCCTCTTCGATCCCTTCTCCTCGGCCTGCCTGCTCTGTTGCAGCCTGTTATTCAGGATCATTGCATGGAGGCGTAGACAGTTCCCTGGCCCAGAGGCTAGCAACTGCAGCTCATACACCACTCAACATCTTGGTCTTTTAATTTATTCAGAGGCGAATGTCGACTTTGAGGTGAACAGCAGGATTGACAAGCGGAGCACTGCGTTTAGGGGGCTGAAAAGCAAACACCTTGAGCCAATTGAGCATCTATATCACCAGCAAGGTAAAAGTATAACGCGCTATAGTGTTAACTGCTCTGCTGCATGCATGGTGAAACATAGACAGTGGATAACGGACAGACCAGACAGCGAAATCATTTTCACGTGACCTGTCTTCGTAGGCTGCTCAGGATTGGGTGGCAGGACGAGGTGTCCAACTCGGAAATTCTTAACAAGACTAACATGTTCAGCATACATACGCTTCTGCAAAAAGCCCAGATGAGATGGGAGGAACATGTCGTTTGCATGCCCAATGAGCACGTTATATGGTGAGCTGAAAACAGGCAGACGCTCATTAGTGGGACTGAAGAAATGCTGCAGAGACTCCTTGACAATCCCACCTGGTGCGCTAGCATCACCAAAGATGCTGAAATCACATAAAGAAAACTCCATTCATATACAAGCAATTTGAGGATGTGTCGGAATAATATGTAAATTTTATATGTAGGCGGTTTGAGAATGTGTTGGTTTATTATGTAAATTTGATATGTAGCCAGTTTGAGAATGTTTCAGTTTATTATGTGGATTTGATATGTAAGCAGTTTGAGAATGTTTCAGTTTATTATGTGGATTTGATATGTAGCCAGTTTGAGAATGTTTCAGTTTATTATGTGGATTTGATATGTAAGCAGTTTGAGGATATATCAATTTTTGAATGTTCCAGTTTTATTATGTGAAATTTAATTGCAGGTAGTTTGAAAATGTGTTGGTTTATTATGTGAATTTGATATGTAGTTTGAGGATGTATCAGTTTAAGAATGTGCAAGTTTTAATATGTGAATTTACTATCTAGGCAGTTTGAGAATGGGTTGGATTATTATGTGAGTTTAATATGTAGCCAGTTTGAGAATGTTTCAATTTATTATGTGGATTTTATATGTAGGCAGTTTGAGGATATATCAGCTCTTGAATGTTCCAGTTACAGTTTTATTATGTGAATTTTATATGTAGGTAGTTTGAGGATGTGTCGGTTTATTATGTGAATATAGGTTGTTTAAGAATGTAGTTTATGTGAATTTAATATATAATATATAACTCAACTGTTGTAGTTAATTACAAATGATTTAGAATCAGTGTTTCTGTCACAGAGCGCTTGTGTTGGCAGTTAAACACAAGACCCACGTCGATACAGTGCTGGGACATAGGCAGAAGTTCTTGGCTAGGTTTGATAAATCAGAGACTAACAAGAGATACTTGCAGTACAAGGAAGGGGTAAGCTGTCTTTTGTGGAAAGAGGAGAAAGAGGGAGGGGGGAATAGAGGCAGAGTGAAAGGAAAATATGATGGGAGGGAACACAGGCAGAGGAAAAGGAGAAGGTGACTAGAGCAAATAGAAGCAGAGTGAAATGTGAGGACGAAAGGAGTCTTGAGTGGGTGGGTGTGGTTTTACCTGCGTGTGTGTTGTAAATAAAAATATATTTAACATCCTCCCATGAATACTTGCATAGACAGAAAGTTAAGTAGTTTGGTCATCTCATGAAAATGAAACCAGATCGGCTGTCATTAAAACATACAACAGTAGCAGATTGGGGTTTACAGCCAAGACTCTGGGGCAAAAGGATAGACAACATTAAAGACGTCCTATGCCAGCATGGGCTCACAGCAACACATCTGGCCCAAGTGCGAGACCTACAGCTCCCCACTATGCTTCACTGCATCAGTGGAAGAATAAAGTAAAATATATACAAGGGGCATTCAAATCAAACCGGGGCTCGGTTGCAGTAAGACATTTGAATGATTTAAATGTTTTAGAAAAGGCCGTACATCCGTGAGGGATGCTCCCGGCCGTGGTGGCTCTCAACCCACCACAGTCATTCCTGTGAATATCCAGATTGTGGAACACCTTATTCTGGAGAATCAACGCACAACCTGTCGTTAAATTGCACAAGAGGCAAGTCTTTCTCTGGGTATGGTGAACACTATTATTCATGAACATCTGCACTTTCGGAAGGTTAGTCCATGTTGAGTGACAAGACAGCTTTCGCTTTTGACCGACTGAGAAGAGTTCAAACCTGCACTATATGCCATCTGCAGAATCTTGGCTGGGAGGTATTGCCACTTCCACCTTACAGCCCAGACCTTGCTACGTGTGATTTCCACCTGTTTGAACCCATAAAAGAACTCCTGGGAGGTCAGCACTGATGACGAAGTGAAAGAAGCTGTCCTGGATTGGTTCAGACATACTGACAAATCTGTCTACGCTGCAGCTTTTCAAGGATTACTTAAAAGCTGGGATAAGTGCATAAATGTTTGCAGGAGATTGTATTGAAAAATAAATGGTATTTTAACTACTTGAAAAACATTTTTTTTTCCTCACAAAAAAAAAAAGCTCCCGGGTTTGACTTGAACGCCCCTCGTGCATTTAAACCAACATCAAAACAAATGAAAGTGGAAATAGTAGTATTGAGGTAACAACAATTTGACCAAATCTGAGATCCAGAGAAATCAAGATTCACATCAAAGTTAGAATATTTAACTCCAATGTCAAGTCAGTGCTGCTGTATGGAGCGGAATTATAGAGAACGACCAAGACCATACAACAAATACTCCAGTTCTACATTAACAGATGCTGACAAAGTGGACATAAAGTGGCAGGACATGGTGAGGAATGAAAACATATGGGGAGAGGAGCCAACAACCACCACTGGAACAACAAGTGAAGAAAATGCAGCTGGATAGGACATAATATGCTACAGAAGGCAACGTCAACATAGCCAGACATGCTCTTACATGGAATCCTCAATAGAAGAGAAATAGAGGTAGACCTAAAAATACATGAAGGACTGGAGCAGAAGATGCAGCAGGGAATGACTTACTTACTTACTTAGTCGCTCCTCTTCTACCCTGAGGTGTAGAGGTTTGCCAAAGAGAACGCCACACTGCTCTATTCGCGGTCTTTTTCCTGGCCTCTTTCCAATCCAGCCCTCTATCACTTAGGGACTGTCATATGTTGTCTTCCCAACGTACTTTGGGACGTCCTGGGGGTCTGCGTCCTTGACTTTTTATTTCCCATGACCGCTTTGGTATCCAATCTCCTTCCATTCTACAGACATGGCCAAACAACTGTAGTTAGGACTGCTCCACTCGTGTCTGCAAGGGTTGAACTTCGAGATTGTTACGTTTTGTCTGGTTACGGATCTTGTCCCTTTTTATCACCTGAACCGCCTTTCTTCGGTACATCATTTCTGAAATTTGTGATTGCCTCTCTTGGACTGTAGTCATTGCCCATGACTCACAACCATATTTCAGGATAGGCACATAGGTCGAGCGGTATACATCCATTTTTGTTTTCCTGCTTATTTCTCTTTTACTGAGGAAACCTCTGTTTATTGCATGGAAAAGTCTACCTGCTGCTGCTCTTCGTGCAGTTAACTCCTGTTTGATTCCTCCCCTGCTATCTGTTACCACTCCTAGATATTTAAAGTTGCTGACCTGCTCCAGTGCTCGTGTTCCCAGGGTTATCTGATGTCTCTTTTCCTCTCTGGCGATCACCATGGTTTTTATTTTGAAGTTGCTGATGTTAATTCCTCTCTTCTTCAACTCTTCTTCACAGACCTGCAAGTTGATCTGGAGATGTGCTTCGGATTTCGTGATCAGGGCCACATCATCTGCAAATGCAAGTTCCGATATGTAACTTGGTCTCATCTTCCAGTACCCTACTTCATACTTTTTTTCCGTTCCTTGCAGGCTTTGATGACTTCATCCATGAGGAGTATAAAAAGGTACTGTGATAGAATGTCCCCCTGTCTTACTCCGCTAGTGGTCTTAAACTCTCCTGACTTTTGATTTGATGTCCGCACATAATTTCTGCATGTTTTATAGAAACTCTGTATGGCAGAGATCAGGGGTCCTGGGATGTTCTTCATTGTCAGCCACTCCCAGAGTTTGTCCCAAGGAACTTTATCAAATGCTTTCTCCAAATCCAAAAAGCAGAGATGCATCTCTTTATCATATTCAAGAGCCTTTTCACTTAGCTGTCTGAGTGTAAAGATAAGGTCTTGAGTACTTCTGTTTGCCAGCAGGGAATGAGCTGACAGAATACTTTTCTGCAATGAAGTCTCTATTACTTTCTGCCCCCGTAGCAGTATTTCCTTCACCATTAATCACTACTTTTTGAGCAAAATGTGATTTTGAACACTTTTTTTCTGCAGGTTAAAATCAATTGGGCCAACATCACCAGCAAGATTGAGATGGAATATCAGAATGAAAGAGAAAGACCATCTGGAGCAGCAAGCGGTACAACTGGAATCAGTAATGCTGGTCGCAGCACTGGCATTAAACCTCGACATCTCTGTCTTTCAGTAAAGATGCAGTGTAAATGTTCTGTACAAATGCATTGATTACCTTTACGATACAGCACTAGATTTCCAAATGTCACATATAACTTTGAAAACCTGAAAACGTTTTTCTATGTTGGTCTATTAATATGATTTGTTTGCGTACAAAGACACAAATGAATAAAGAACTTGCTGGTGTTATTGTTTTTGTTGTGTGTGTGTTAGTTTGTGAGATACAGGAAGATGAAGGTGAAAATTTACTTTAGAAAAGTACAAAAGACCGTTTGGCTTAGAATCGTTTACTGCAGATTGGTATTAAAGTAAAATTTTTTGCTTGACTTGATTTCATCCACTACCAACACAGAGAGTTAGGCTTTGGTGATTTTGATTTAATGTTCTGAAACTGTGCAGTTCTGATCAGCGGTTCTGATCAGACATGAAGGATGTTTTCAATATTTGGCCACTGATGCAGAAGGGTCCGTTTCATCTATTGAAGTACTGGGCAGGGCAACTGGGGGTGCTCAAGCATTTCATAAGGAGTTTTGTAGCATCTGCAGTTTGAATTTGTTTGATGGGTCTATTTTATGTCGGTGGAATTTGAGTATACAATGTCCTGTTCTTAGTCTGAAAATGTATGTTTGATGCTTTCGTCCAAGTTGGTTTACCAGGGGTGCTCCGAGAGTTAAGCCTCCTATTCTATTCCATGAAAACCAAAACAGATCAAAAGAGCACAATAACGTCATTTGAAAGAACAATGTCTTGCCTTCAAAATACAATTTTTCAACATAGTCACCTCCCTTGGCTAGACATTTTCTCCAATGATGAACAAGAGCATACATGCTGCGCTCATTTAAATCTGCACCAGTGGAGGTGACCAACTGTTTTACAGCTGCTATGACGACGTTGTTGCTAGGAAAATGTTGCACACGCAGTTCATCTGTCATTGGCCCGAACAGATGGAAGTCAGAAGGTGCCACATTTGGACTATACAGTCCAGCCAAGACTAACTATGTGATGTGCTCAACGGTCTTCAAGCTGGTATGGGGGGGGGGGGGGGGGTTTACTTTATTGAATTGCAAAAAACAGGTTGTCTTCTTCTCTAACCTGACCCTGGAAATTTGAGCCTTCTGCTAAGTAGCGGTTAGAGTTGATTGATGATTTGTCAATATTCTAGGAAATCAAGAAGGATTTCCCTTTCCTACCCTATGAGACAGTACACATCACTTTACCTGCTGAGGGCTGCGCCTTGAGCTTTTTTCTCGATGGGGAATTCACATGTCGCCACTTCATAGACTGCCGTTTTGACTCAGGATCGTAGTGGTGCCACCATGTCTCATCACTGGTGATGATGCGATCCAGGAAACTGTCACCTTTATTTTTGTAATGGTTCAAGAGGTCATGACAAACTTGCATGTGATATTCTTTCCGTTTCTGTGTGAACATTCATGGGACCAACCTGGCACAAACTTTGTGATATTCCAACATTGACACCGTCGTTTACATCACATTGAAGCCAATATCCATCTCTGTAGACAGTTCCCTGGCTGTAATCCTTCGATTTGCATGGATGAGCTGATCGAGACCTTCATTGCGAAGTGTGGCAGCTGTACAGAGCCGTCCGGAGCGTGGCTTGTACTTGTTGCTTACGCCACTGCTGAAATGCACAACTGACTACCTCACTGTGCTAACATCCACTGTTTGGTCTCTGTAAATGTTCAGCAAGCGTAGATGAATGTCAATTGGAGCAACTTTTTCCGGATGGAGGAATTCAATAATGCACCTCAGTTTATAACGTACTTACATGACATTTGCTATTTTGTCAGACTGCTCCTCCATTGGCACCTGTCGGACAGAAACCAAAATTTACGGATATTGTCAGGAATGTCCAAACTTTTCTGCCATACTGCCAAAATCTACTTCTGACTTTGTGGAACATCATAATAAAATAGTAGACAATACTTTTGGACCGACCATCGTATATCATCCTATTTCAATGGTGCTAATAGATGTTTAAAAATCTTTCATCTTGGCCACTACCTAGGTGTATTACCCTTTACACTCTTTACACGCATTTTAAACTGCACGATACCAGAACTTTTATCTTTTCCTTCTTAACGTTTTTTATTTTGGGCTAATTTTGTCGATTTGTGTCATTCAGTCTGATCAAAACTGCCAGAATTCAAGGCATGAAAATTTCATTTAAAAATAATGTACTATTGTTGAACAAATTGAGCTAAAATTATGATCTAAACATTGTGAGACACATAATTAAACTA
This sequence comes from Ariolimax columbianus, assembly GCA_036924085.1. NCBI lineage: Eukaryota > Metazoa > Mollusca > Gastropoda > Stylommatophora > Arionidae > Ariolimax > Ariolimax columbianus. Next base: position 40,528,770 of record JAVGWX010000021.1, read on the forward strand.
TGTCATGAAGTATTCATAATAAAGATTATATATTAGTGTGAAGCGAGTGTAAAATCACATTAATGCAGAGGGGGAAATTGTAGAGAACATTTTTTTTGTTTAGTACTCACCCTGTCACGTATTTTGTTGATATTACCATCAATTACTGTACATGTACCTCTTGTATTATGTGTCTCAGTCAAAGTCTGAATTGTGTTGCATAATTCACAAGTAATCGATATGTGTTATCATTGGACTGATCAAATAATAAATCAAATCTACGATCTTGAAACCCAACTTTCGTTGCAAAAAATTGGTAAACTTTCAAAGAACGTAAAATTTGCTGAAATGGACCTGCTGGAAATAATTGTATAGTACGAAACCATCCTCTATTAGTTGTGTAAAGTTGAGGATTTGACTACTGCAAGATCTCCCAGGTCTGAATCCAGCTTGTTCCTTGATCAACCTCGAGTCTATCCAGGGAGAGATGCGGTTCAGGATCATCCTTTCAAATACCTTGTGTAGGTGGCATAAGAGCGACACTGGTAAAAAAATATAGTCAGGATTATATCCCCTTTTCCATCTGCCACTGTGAAAAGATGCTGGTGGTTGTTGGTCATGTAAGAGTAGTAGGCCGGTGTTCTCAGCCCAGCTCTCTAATTTTTCACCATTGACGTCTGTCTCATTGTATCCTCATGCCATGCTGTGGCAGTTGAAATCGCCCATGTTTATTTGGGTTTTCCGGGTTCTGAAATTGACAGGTTCTTGAAACTCAAAATCGTCATTGGGTGGCTTGTATACTGACATCACTGTGCAAGCCTTGGTTTGAATTGTAATAGTCTCTATGTTTCCTCCATGAGACTGATATACTGATTCGATGTCTAGGTCTGTTGAGGCGAACATAGAGCTTCCATATTTCTCATGGGGTGTCTCCGCAACAAGTTTCATGCCATGTCACACAGTTAGTCGCCTCTTACCACATGCTTTCTGTTGGGCAGAGGTGCTATTCTTGTCCCTGTCATACACAGAGACCTCGGCAGACCACTTGGGTCAAATATAATCTGCAATACTATAAATTAAAAATCTGTTTTATCATAATGAAACAATCAAAAACCTAAATTTTAAGGTCTGAACATGTTTATGATTTCGGAAGCATCTGAGTTAAAATCTTACACAGGTGATCTCATTGGTACTATGACACCAATAGGTTTAAAGGTCAGATGTTATCTCTGTTGGTTTTTGGAAGGAAAGGTGCTAACTTTATTTCTTGGTGAAGAAAACAAACATATTTAAGAAATGTTAAAAAACTCAATTATGATGTATGTAATGTCAATGTCACCAGAACATATCCCACAGGACTATCCCACTTATGCAGACCAAAGAGAGGCCGTCTGGGCCGGGAGAGTGACCACGAAAAGCTTTCGGAGACCGGTAAAGAACTTAAACGCAGTCTCCTTCGTGAACCTCACCGTGCTAGAAGCATCGCTTGTTTTTGATCGAAGAAGACGAATTCAATATGACATTTTTGTTTGCATTTTTGATTTCTGTTAATGGGATCTAAGACTGGTGTTTGGTTTAGGCAGTTTGATGGTCACATATTTGGCTTATTTTTTGTTACTGAGACTGACATTTGGTTTCGGTTTTGGTACACTGGCTGACAATAAGTGACGTTAGGTTCTTAACTGACAAAAGATGAAAATTATGGGTATTGATGATGTGGGGTTTGTAGGTTTAAAAACAACACTGTAAATATTTCATTTCACCTTTTTGTAATGTACATTATTTATCACAAATAACAATAAAGTTATATTTTCTAGAAAGTGTATCCATTTTTCTTTGTAATTAAATTTGTCATTTGTATTGTAATACAACAGGGCGATACTATCTCTCCTAAACTTTTCACGGCTGCCCTTGAGGAAGTCTTCCGTACACTCAATTGGGATGATAGACGGAGAAATGCTCAACCACCTTCGGTTTGCGGATGACATAGCCATCATCAACCACAGCATGAAGGAAGCTGAGCAATGCCTGAATGAGCTCAACTGTCAACACCTGGCTCCGAAATATCATCCGATCATCATTAGAACTATATTTCTCACGGCCCTCGACCATCGATAATAGATGATCGACGCGATGGGCATTGGTCGCCTAAGCAGATTTATATCACACTATTATTATTACAACGGCCCTGCCTCTCTTATTCGTCAATTTTAAATTGTCACATGATACCCTCGCTGTCTGCTGTATCAGAACTTTGGCCTGTGACCTGCTTGGGTTCAGCTACTAAGTTTTCTGTTTTTGACTGAGCCAAGCGTTAATGCTGATGGCTTTGATGAGGCCAGCTGCAGCGATATATTTCCTAATAACGTCAGAAATGACGAAGGTTGTCTCTGCTACGTGGAGGAAGACTTTGAAGCAATGAAATAACCACCATCACAATTATCAGCATATTCCTGTTTTTCTCTGGCTGGAGCATGGTGTCACACCTACACATGATCATAGTGCAGGAAGTATGTGCTAAATTAGAAACCATTGTGATGGTGAAAAACTCAAGCGCTTGCACAGAATGCCTTTAACTCAGGCCTAAAGACAGTAAGGTGTGGAAAAGCCATTTGGGCTAGAAAGAAAGAACTAGATACAACACTTCAAATATAATACTGCAATGCTGAATGTAGGCTATAGCAGACAATGCTGTTGGGGATAAAGTGTTAGAGGCTTTATTGTACGAGGCTACATCTTGTTTATGAGGTGGGGTGGCCAATTGACTTCCTCGCTGTCGTTTCTTAAATAACGGTACATCAGGTACATATTTACAGCTGGGTCGACACAAATGTACTGGTATTGAGAATTGAAGCACGTACATTACCAGTGAAAAACAATTGCTTTACTATTTCGTGGATTAGAAAGCGACGATGCAGCGCCCCGAATGGTTGACAGCAGCCAGCAACCCACAGCTACAGCATTGTGAATAAGCTGATAGTAGCCAGTGACCCATAGCTAAAGCATTGTGAATAAGCTGACAGTAGCCAGCGGCCCATAGCTACAGCACCGTGAATCAGCAGCCCATCGCTACAGCACTGTGAATGAGCTGACAGTAGCCAGTGGATCATAGCTACCGCATCGTGAATCAGCAGCCCATAGCTACAGCACTGTGAATGAGCTGACAGTAGCCAGTGACCCATAGCTACAGCACTGTGAAAGAGCTGACAGTAGCCAGCGGCCCATTGCTACAGCATTGTGGTATGAGCAGACAGTAGCCAGCGACCCATAGCTACAGCACTGTGAATGAGTAGCCCGCGACCCATAGCTACAGCACCGTGAATGAGCAGCCAGCTACCCATAGATACAGCACTGTGAATGAGTAGCCAGCAGCCCATAGCTACAGCACTGTGAATGAGCTGACAGTAGCCAGCAGCCCATAGCTACAGCACTGTAAATGAGCTGACAGCAGCCAACGACCTACAGACACATCACTGTGAATGAGCTGACAGCAGCCAGCGACCCATAGACACATCACTGTGAATGAGCTGACAGCAGCCAGTGACCCATAGACACATCACTGTGAATGAGCTAGCAGCAACCGGCGGCCCATAACTGATTAAGAGAATAGAGATTACAGTGGAAAGGCAAACCTAGTACACAAATAAAGCCACCTGAAACTGGATGTATCGGGCGAAAGGCACATATATCGCAGCTGTGCTGCAAACTGCGACACAATGTCGTTTTCAGGACGGACTACAAAGAAGAAGAAGGGGATGAGGATCAGGATAGAGATACGAATGAGGAGCCTGAAGAGGACGAGAAGGAGGAAGAGAAGAAGAAAAAAGCAGAAGACGAGGTGAGGACTGGGAAGGCTGAGAAGGAGGAGGTGTCAGTGGAGGTTAGGAGAAAAGGAAGAATACAAATATATAGAGGACGAGGAGAAGACTGAGGAGGAAGTGATGGAGGTGTAAGAGGAGGAGCTGTGGAGGAGGTGGAGGAGAAAAAGAAGAAGACAAAAGAAGTTCCTCACATACAAAGTGAACCGAAAAAAGCATCCAAAAATTTCAACAAAGAAATAACTTTATTAGTCTTTATCAGAACACAACGAAACTTTCGAACAATGATCATCAAATATTGAAAATAAATGTGCACAAATCATTTGCTGAGTCAAAGGTGCAGAATATTTTCCAAATGACCACCTTTCAACTAGTTTTTGTCTCAGGTCTACCGTACATCTCTCTCCAAACTCGGTGGTCTGTCTCAGGCTTCTATGGTCACCATGCAGTTTGTTCCACAGATGGTTGGAGGAGGACGGTGCTATCATTCTGCTATTCTCAAAGATTCCACGATCTTCGGAACATGTTCTTTATCATATGAGCACATGTCATTAACCTGACGCTGAAAGTAATAACAGGATTAGCGAAAAGAAAGAAGAAAGAAAGAAGAGCGCAAGTCAGTAAATTGGTCAAAATTGAAAAGTTAAAACAAAATAAATTAGATACAAACTTGAAAACCATCTATTGTTTCACTTACATCGTCAATTTACCGACAGTTATGCACATCTTCACTCGACACACTTCTCACTGTAAACAGAAAGCATTTCATTACGAATATAATTTCAAGTCAATTAGCTCTCCCAGTGACGTAGCGGGGGAGGGGGGGGGGGGGGGAAGGAAGGCGTCCGCCACAGATGCCAGCATGCGGAGGTTTTAAATGGGCTAAGACTTTAAAAAAAAAATTTCACTATCTGAGGTAAACTTCTTGGTTTCAGGGACACCATTGGTACGGAATATTAGCCCCTCTACTGAAGCCCTGCCTGGTCTTCCTGATCAAATTACAATCAGAAGCATATGTGCGGCGGGTAGGGTGAGAGATGATTCGAACTGACAGGACAGTAACGATAGACAGTGCAGCATCTGAAATAGGGTGTTCGCATGGTTGTCTCCAGCATATTGCATGATCGATTGAATTTCAGGAAAGTGTGCCCACGATGTTAACCCATACTAGTGAATGACGTACGCAGACAGAACCGAATGGGCCTGTCCTTTTACAGATAAAGCAATGACAAAAATTAATAATTGTTGGTTGAAATTATGTTCAGAAATAAGGGCTGATGTAAGTGGAATAATGAATGGTTCGTGTTTATTTTTGTTTTTTAAATAGCCAATTATGATCTATTTATTGACTTGCGTTCGTATAACGGAGAAAATATTCTGTGGAATCTTTGAGAGGAGCAGAATGATAGCACGGTCCTCCTCCAACTATCTGAGGAACCAACTGCATGGTGACCACAGAAGCCAGAGACACACCACCAAGTTTGGAGAGAGATGTACAGTAGACCCGAGACAAAAACTAGTTGAAAGGGGATCATTTGGAACATACCTTGCACCTTTGACATAGAAAATGATTTGTTTACATTTATTTTCATGTTTGGTTTTCAATATTTGATCATCTTTATTTGAATGTTCCGATGTGTTCTGATAAAAGTTAATCAAGTTATTTCTTTGTTACATTCAGGATGGTTTGTTCGGGTCACCTTGTATGTATGGATCGTCGTCGTCTTCTTCTTCTTCTGATGATGCCTTCTTCTTTTTCGTTCTTCTCCTTCTCTTCTTCTTCTTATTATTCTTCTTCTTCTTTTTCGTCTTCTTTTTCTTGGTAACCCCTATCATACGAGAAACAGAGTCTCCTTAAGTCAATCACACCGTCACAACAATGCACGTTTCTCACTGTTGTCAAAGACACTGAAGGCTCAAATATGAACCACCATAGCGGGACAGTTAAGCGAGACTGATGTGACCCTAACACGGACCTAGAGTCTTGTTTGGGTTAGGTATGTTTGGCCATTATCGTTTGTGTGTGTATTTTTTCGTTCTGTCTAAAGCAGTGACACAGAGATGTGTATTCTCCCATTGCCTTTTTTTCGTTATGTCTAAAGCAGTGAGACAGAGATGTGTATTATCCCATTGCCTTTTTTTCGTTCTGTCTAGAGCAGTGACACAGAGATGTGTATTTTCTCATTGCCTTTTTTTCGTTCTGTCTAGAGCAGTGACACAGAGATGTGTATTTTCTCATTGCCTTTTTTTCGTTCTGTCTAGAGCAGTGACACAGAGATGGGTATTATCCCATTGCCTTTTTAATATAAGCACAGAACAAGTATTCAGACAGATAGCAGGAATGCCAAGGCTTGTCATTGTAGGAAAGGTAATGAATAACCTTAGATAGGAGGATGATACAGTTTTGATTGCAAAAAAATGAGCAAGAATTGCCGGAGCTTGTGACAACAAAATATTCAAAATAAAACAAGAATCTGAATTAGACATAAACATAATGAAAACAAATACTATGATACTTGGGAAAAATGACAAGAAACTCTATGTGCGGAGACAAATGTAAGATCAACTACTGTCTGTCTGTCTGTCTCTCTTCTCTCTCTCTCTCTCTCTCTCTCTACTTTGGTCTTGTTGTTCCTCTGTACTCTCAACAATCAATACAGACTACCAACTAATGTGTGACAATTACGAACTGCTGTGACCATATAAAACATTCCAATACACGTCACCCACTTCAAGTTAAGGAACAACACAAAATACACAAGGGAGTAAAGTTCACGAACAAAACCATGGCTTGAAAATCTGCCAGCCGTGGCGACAATCCGCCCAATAAACTATTGATTATGTCAAGGAAAGAATGTCAGAATACAAACACAGTCAAATCGCTGCTTACATTCATGAATCTATCAAAAAATACACAAATACTGCAGTCGGGGATGTTGTGGTAGAAACTTCACTGTAAAAGGTCTCAGTTTTTGTGAGATGAAGGAAGACAGCTATTATCCTCGCTGTCTTGACTTACAGTAACACGGATATGTAAATGCATTTCCATATCTGTAATTACCGCTGGAGATGAAGTACTAGAGACCTCATTTTTCGGACACACACATGAGTCCATATACTGGCCAGTACGTCAAGATAGCACCAGAAGGACTACGGTCTAGGGTGGAAAATGGCAAGCCTTCGCAACAGAATCCAAAAAAGGCAAACCTCTAATCAAACCAAAAACTTAAGCTTTTGTGAGAACCAGTTCTCATTTTCCTTAACAGTAAATCAGGTACTCATTTACAGCTGGAACAAGTTGCAACCACAAAGAAGCATCCACTCTAACAACGTTGCATCTTACGCTCTACATGTACATATACTGTGGTCTTACGTTTCCTTTAACATGTCTCAATGGGAATCCCAACTTTTTCTTCTGCTTATCTCATAGAATAATCATTCCTTCGTTATTGTATGCTCAAAGATCTATTTAGTTGTATTTTTGTTAATCAGTGATCAATTTTGTGTCATTATTAGGGTCATGATTTTGATCATCGTCATCTTCTATCAACGTGTATCGTTCAGAAGGTATGGGAGAGGTAGTTTTCTGTCGTGTGCCATCGTTGTCGCCCATGTTGTTGACATTCAGTGTTTCTTTGGACATTGGAAGGGATATAACCAAACAAATACAAAAAATTAAAATGTTTAGAGTTATCCCATCATAAAAAATTCGCGTGAGAGGTTCTGGCTTGGGCGTCTCCCCTCTTTATCTAGGTACAACCTAGAACGAGTGAGCTATGGCCCTACACCAGAACCACATGGACGTGTACATTGGCATTGTACACTGAAGGCGATAGGTGTTAATTATCCACCCGACCAAATTTCTCACGCTTGTTGTCGTCCTCGTGCACGACATATGGGGAGGAACAGCTCGCGACCCCAAGCGCTCGCGACGGACGATTGTGACAGCAAAGCCGTGCTTATCACAAGAGCTGAACCTTGGACCTTGACCGGCGTCGAAGTCATGGAGCGAACTAGACAAGTAACTGGCAGAAGACAACACTGGCTGCTCCTGTAGCTGAAACTACTAGTGTTACAATTTGTATATATGCTGATACCTGTTTAAGCTAGCTCTGTTGTGGTAATTGCGGCTTGCATATTGTTTTTTTAAATTAATTAAATAATATCCATAAAATGCAAAGAAATTTTAGAAATTGCCCAAGAATAGAGTTTCTCTAGAATGCTGTATTAAGCACAGCCTTAACTATTTTAAATATTTGTTTATTTTCATGTATTTATTAAATAATGTATATCATTGTGGTTTCGTTTATTACATCCCTTTGTTTTGAATATATTGCCAATGTGACGAAGTAAATACTGTCCATCTAAATACAGCTCACTACTAGGCAGTGCAACCATTTTCTAGCTAATAGAAAATCCTGTGCTGAAAGTTGTTTATGGTTAAGCATGTTTATATTGCGTGTGTGCTACTTCATACATTTTTCCAGCGTTGGATGTAATGAGATGTAAGCAAAGGTTTGTAGACTTTCTTGTTATAAATTTCTCGATCATATAATCTGTAGATTGTTAAGCTCACTGTAAATATCCTAATTTTAAACAGGACACCCATTACCGTCATTATAATAACTCTTGTCATATGGAATCTTGCATGTTTACTGTTACTGATTAAATGTAGATGTAATATTCATAATATAATATGACATTTGAAAAACAAAAACATCAAATTGAACCTAATTCCAGTGTGCGTTTGTTTCTTGTTTATTTCGTTATTTCATAAGACAAGACGCATAAGTTGTCATATTCATGAATGTTAACAGTAACACACACCTATTAAAGTATACATTCTTTAAATCCAGGTATTGGTAAAATTGCTTTTGCTGTCACTCTTTGTGCATATGGTATATTTTTAGTAATGGATTTAATAATATACACCAAATGGAAAGCCTGGTAGTAATGCATACCTTTTTATTTTAAACACACATTTTTTCACGCTGGACATATTTCTTTGCATTGTGTATGTGTGCGTGTGCGTATGACTGTGTAAAGCCCTACAGTATTGATAGATTTTCTAAACTTGGTAAAACTTCTTATGTACTGTTTCTATTCTAAAAATGCAGCTCTAGAATTGCATGCAGAACCCCTTTGTTTAGTTATGTTGTCGTTGATTCAGCTATTTAGCTACTACATACCCAGTAGGAGTTTGGCTTGTTTTAAAATGCCAGAGTGTACAAACCACCCAAGGGTTTGAGAGCCGATAATGCTATTGTAGTTAACGTGTTGATAGTAAGATAATATGTAGGAACTTAAATATTGTTGTGTGTATGTAAACATATGGATAGTAAGATACTATGTAGTAAATTAAAGTTTGGTATCAGTCTGCTAATATTAGATAGTGACATACTATGAAGGACATTAAAGCTCAGCGCTAGTCTGCTAACACGCTTAGTATTGGTGTGTTAACATGTGAATAGTAAGATACAATGTAGAATTAAAGCTCGATGTCAGTCTGTCAATATGTGAGATACTAAGTAGGACATTAAAACTCAGCGTTAGTCTGTTAACACGCTTGGTGTTGGTGTGTTCACATGTGGATAGTAAGATACAATGTAGAAGATTAAAGCTGAGTGTCAGTCTGGCAATATGTGAGATACTAAGTAAGACATTAAAACTCAGCGTTAGTCTATCAACATGGGGATAGTAAGATAATATTTACACCATTAAATCTTGGTGTTCCTCTGTTAACATGCAGATAAAGAGATAATATGTTAGACATTAAAACTCCATATTAGATCTCTAGCGTGTGAAAATTCTTCTTTCCTCTTTGTGTTCAGGATTCTTTGGTCATGCTATATCTGCAGGATAATCATCATGATGCAGTCTGTAGTCTTTACCAGGCCAGAGTGGCTGCACCATAGCTTTTGTTTCAGCCATGTATCCTCTGGTATCTCATTTCACTATAAAGTGGTGTCTTCTAACATGGTGACAGTAAAATGCTATGTAACACACACATTTTTGTGTTGGTCTGTTAATATTTGTAGGACTATAGAGTTTGGTGTCGCTCTACATCTGTTTCCATGTGGAAATTAAGATAATATGTAGAGTATCAAATCTGTGTTGGTCTGTTAACTATTGGATAGGAAGATAATATGCGAGGTATCAAATCTTAGTGTTGGTCTGTTATGATGTGGATAGTAAAATAATATGTAGGATTGGCAAATCTTGATGTTTTGATTTTCTGTTATCATGTGGATAGTAAAATACTCTTTAGAGTATCAAATCTTGGTGTTGGTCTATTAACATGTGGATTCAAAGATAAAATGAAGGACATTGAAGGTTGGTGTAGATCTGTTAATATGTGATTAGTCGGATAATATGTAGGACATTAATGGACTTGGTCAATTTGTTAAGATGTGGATAGTAAGATACTATTTGGGACAGTAAAGCTTGTTGTTGGTCTACATCTTTTGCTATGTGAATATCAAGATAATAAATAGGACATTACACCTGGGTGTTATTCTGTTTGCATGGTGATAGTAAGATAATAAGATAATTAAGTCTATTGCCCATCTTTTTATATGATACTTTCTTTTTTTTTTTAACAGTAAGGCTCAGTGTGGTTCTGTTAATATGTTGAAAGTAAAAATCGATTTAGGACATTACAGTTTGTTGTTGGTCTGTTAACATGGAGACAACAGGATACTGTTTAGGACATTCATTCTTGGTGTCTGTCTGTTTACATATGGAAGGTAGGACATTGTATAGGACATTAAAGCTCTGTAATTCCATTTTAACATCTGGTTAGTAGCAGTATAGGACAGTAATGCTAAGCGTTGGTTTGTTAATACATGTGTTTTTTAAGATACTGTGTAGGACACATGTTTTTGGTATTGGTCTGTATACATGAGGATAGTAAGATAGTATGTATGACATTACAGCTTAGTGTTGATGTTATCAAGAGGATAGATACTATATACAACATTACATCTCAATTGTTATGTGTTAACATTTGAATATTAAGAAAATATGTAGGACATGAAAGCTCAATGTTGGTGGTTTAATGAGTGGATAGTACAATGCTATGGGGGAATGTAAAGCTTGCTGTTGTTCTGTTAACATGTGGATAGTAAGATTATGTGTAAGGCATCAATATCCAGTTTATGTCAGTTTACCTAGGGATAATAATATACTATGTAGGTCACCTATTCATGGTGTTGGTCTGTTTTCATGTGGATAGTGAGATAATATACACATTATTATATCTTGGCTGTTGTGTATTAACATTTTGATGTTAAGAAAATATGTAGGATACTTTATAGGACTGTTAAGCTTGGCTTCCGTCTGTCAGAGTGAGGTCAGTAAGATATTATGTTGGGCACTAATGCTTTGAGGTAGATTTGTTAACATCGGGATTGTTGGTCTGCTTCTCTTGATATGTGGATAGCAAGATTCTTTGTAGGACATTCAAGCTCAGTGTTGACCTGCTAACATGGTGGCAGTAAGAAACTATATAAAGCATCAATGTTCTGGGTTGGTCTTTAACATCTGGATAGTAGATACTGTGTAAGGCATTAAGTTTAGAGTTGGTTTGTTAATATGTGGATTGTTCTGTGCAGGACATTACAGCTTTATATCGGTCAGATAACATTGAGAGAGAACAATATATTACAGGACAATAAAGATTGGTATTGGTCTGCATATACACAAATATCAAGTTACTATGTAGGACGGTAAAGCTTGATGTCTGTTTACATCTGCAAACATGGGGATAGTATGACACTTTGTGGGACAATACAGCTTGGTATCTGTGTGTTAATATTAAGAAAGTAAAATATTATATAGAAGACAGGATTCAGCCTGTTAACATGTGTATAGGTAGATTTTGAGTAAGACATTGAAGCTTCATGTTGGTATGTAGGCATGTGGATAGTAAGATACTATGTAGGATATTAAAGCTTTGTGTCAGTATGTTAACATCTGGATAGTAATATATTATGTAGGATATTACAGCTTTGTGTCAGTATGTTAACATGTGGATAGTAAGATACTATTTCAGTCATTAATTCTTAGTTTCAGTTTGTACATTATCTCAATTGTAGATCGATTTGAGTATTAGCTTCTGATGGTAAAACTGGTAGAGTTCGTAACCAAGTCACTTCATGCTCCAGTCTCTCTCTTGTAGCCTGTGGAGTATACAACATAGATATGAATGGCTCAAATACCACTCTGGAACATAACCAAGAACAAAACCTACGTTGTAACAAAAATGCCTTCATCAGGTACATCGGTTAATACACATAATAATATCAAACCCATCATGACAGTAGAGATGAATGTATTGAAAAGAGGGATGAACACATCAAAAAGTAATATGAACACAGAAGAGATACGAAGCTCATCATCTGTGTTGCCCTGTGATCTGAAGTATCTTTTTACTTATGCACTTCATGGCTGTCAGTCGATGCAGATCCTGAGTTCAGTATATTTTGTCATGTGTTCTTATCTGCGTTTATGTGCTCATTTCTACATCCACAAAGTACACTACGACCTTCCATCTATTCCAGTACAGAGGTGTGGTTCCGATCAGAAAAAAAGGCGTCCGACATGAAGATCCTATCTCACCGTACCTTTTCTCTGCGGGCTTCGAATCAACCATCTCGCGTTGCGATTGGGGGGACTTTTGAATCAGCGTTGATGGCAGGTGTTTGTGTCTCGTGGGTACCAGACTGCTTTCGCTGTGCTCCAACGGTCATCAGTTTTCTGAAGCAGGTGACCAGCCCAGCGATGCTTTACCTTGTCTGCGTGGGTAACTGTATCCTTCACGAATGCCATTTCACGAAGGTCGGTGTTGTGACAGCCTTTCAAACGTTGGTTGTGGAGCGCGATGCCGATCATAGAGGGTCTATAGAGAGAGCCTTGGGTCCCTTTGGACTAAATTTATTTTATAAGAGTAAGAGACCACGTTTTTGCGGCATAGCACATTGCAGGTAGAACTGTGGAGTTGAATATGAAGGCGTCCAAGTTCTGGTCGTGGGTATGGTCTAGTGCCATCTTTATGGACTAGAAAGCCGCACAGTCCTAGCGGCGACATCTTGTTAATTCTGGGTTTAGGTCGCTCGCTTGTTCAATAGGCCTCCCAGGAAAATATATTCCTCCATGTTCTCCAGATTTAGGCTATCGAGGATAACTAGGTCATTGATAGTGCAGCGGTTACTCATGAATTGTTGTCCTTGCGGTGTTCATCTCAAGGCCCGTCTTTCTCTCCCTACTTTCTAAAGCATAGCTACCATTTGGTTGGCGTCTTTGACTGTTTCTGTGATGAGCACTATGTCATCCGCGAAGCAGATACGGTTGTCGTTTGCCATTGATATTGATTCCAAAGGCGGTCCTATCACATTGTCTGGTGATGGATTCCAGGCATGCGGAAAAGAGAACTGGTGAGATAGAATCCCCTCTTGCAAATACCTTTTTTGGACGGATACTTTTGCTGGTCTTTGGAAGGAGTGAAAGGTTTTCGTACAGTCTTGAGTAGCAGTTAGCAAGTGTTCTCTCCTAGCCGTGATCAATGTCTTAGTCCAGCAGCGAGTGTCAGACAAGTAGTGGGTCTACGGAGTCAAATGGTTTCTTATAGTCGTTAAAGGTGAAGATTTAGGTGGTCAGGTAATCCATAGCTGTTTCAATTAGGCGGCAACAGGTTGAGATGTGTTCCATTTCGCTGCATGTTCTCCGAAAACCAGCCTATTCGATCGGTTGCGGGGCATCGATGGTATGATGGATTCTAGCTTGTATACATTTAGTCCAGAGTTTGTAGGTGACCAGGAGAAGCGTAATTAGGCCGTAGTTTCCAAGGTCTTCCTTGTCTCATTTTGTATGTAGAAGTATCGTTTTGGAGTTACAGGAGACTATGTACTGTCCCTGTGTATGTTATATAACGTTTATCTAAGGCTAGATTGGGTGGTAGTCCGTGGGCGTTGAGGTGATCTGTAGTGATGGTATCCACTCCGGTTAGTTTATTACGGGGCAATCTCTCAAGGGCGTGGCTGATTTCTGAGGGTAGGATGTTTGGAAAGGGGTGAAAGTGGGGATTGGGTTGTGATTAGTGGAAAGTCAGCTAACTTGAATAATTAAGTATGTTTTGCCTGTTCTGATGTCTTTCACAATCGTTTCCTGAAGACTGAACAATGCAAGTGTATCTGTTAACCTACAATAATTAGGATTGATGCGAGGTAGAAGACAAAACGCAGTAACCTAAGTAGTAATAAGAATTTGGGTTAGCGAGAAAGGAAAGGTTTACGAGATGTCAAAACATAGAGAAATGACCCGATCGGCACCGCTGGGTCTTTTGCTGGACTCGGTGACGTGCCTGACAAGACAGGAGACAAGGCCTTTCGTGTCGTCATCAAGCTCAATCCTTGTCTAAAAATAGATATGTGAAACATTCATACACGATGGAGATGGGTAACTTAGAGAGCACCAAAAAGGAGATAATGAGAAACCAAAGGACCGAGGTATTGGCCTGGAGAGCAAATCTGAACCCGTTAAATTGTTTTAACTTGATATATAGAATACACATAGGAACTACTAGAAACCTACCAAGTTTGGAATCCTTGCTTCTTATAGCAGTACGGCCAAGACTTGATTGTTTCTCAGAGAGCTTTGTCTGTGGTAACAGTACGGCCAAGACTTGATTGTTTCTCAGAGAGCTTTGTGTGTGGTAACAGTACGGCCAAGACTTGATTGTTTCTCAGAGAGCTTTGTGTGTGTTAACAGTACGGTCAAGACTTGATTGTTTCTCAGTGAGCTCTGTGCATGGTAACATTAAGGCCGAGACTTGATTGTTTTGTAGACAGCTTCGTGTGTATTAGATGAATTATATGATTTATTTTTTTAATGCCCGTTTGCGGCAGACGAATTGTGATTTTTAGAACAAAAGCAGGACACAGTGTGCAATTTTATGTCTTATAAGTACTACTAAAAGGGCAATAGCGCTCAAACAATTAAGATAGCATCTTCAAACGTTCACAGTAGTCCACTGAAATCAAGCTAGAATAATCAAACATTCACAGTAGTCCACTGAAATCAAGCTAGAATAATCAAACGTTCACAATAGCCCACTGAAATCAAGCTATAATAATGAAACGTTCACAGTAGTCCAGTGAAATCAAGCTATAATAATAAAACGTTCACAGTTGTCCTCGGAAATCAAATTAGAACCCTCAAATTTTCACAGTAGTCCTGGGAAATGAAGACATTTTCTTGGGGGACACCATACATTCCAACCGATCCCGGTAGATACCAGATTAAGAATGACCGTAGCGATGTAGCTGATTCGGACACTTATCAACTAAAATCTTTAACAACGAAAAATGGAACGGAGTTCTGACCGGCTGCTGACCTCGAGTCATGGTCTGGTGACTGGGAAAGTAAATGGCAGATTGAGTGTGTCAATGACCAGCTGTTGTAAGTTTGCTAGCTTTTATCTCGACCATTTAACTCACTTTTTCCAACTATGTTTTGATAGTCACATTGGTAATTTTCTACCATCCCCTAGGTACAGTGGTACAAGGTTCTTCCTTCAAATATCGGAAGATGCTGGACATTGTAGACCTGATCTTTTGTAAGTATTTTTAGACGTTGACCACATTATCACCTTCTATGTCACCAACATGGTTAGACAGTGGATCCATGGACACTAAATACACCTTTCGCTGACAGGCAGATGGACTAGCAAAAAGAAGGAATCAAGACAAGAACAGCCACACGCAGTACCAGCTCTACAAACACTTAAACAGCTCATAAGAACAGCAAACAAAGAAATGTGAATGTACAGATGAACCATGGACAATACGATGGAGGTCTACACGTATATGACAATCCTCAATTCAAATGACTGTATCAATCAACTCACAAGCAAGGACCAGAGCACTTTTTTTTTTTGGCTGAGAGTAATCCACATCCCACGTGACAAGCACCTGAACATAATCCAACCACAACACACACTAGTGCCAGATGTGTACACGCCCATACGAAACCGTTGGTCATCATCTCTTTGAGTGCTCGGCAATCTCTGTTAGGAAAATGCTTCTTCCTAAGAGGTTTGATAAATGCAGCACTTTGTATGTCACTAATCAATAATTAACAATCACGTGCAGATAGCATTATATGGCATTTGGTCGAAGGGCAGGAACCCCGCTGCTTTTAGATCTGTAACAACGTATGATCAGGCAAACCATATTGATTGGGCATGTTAGACAACGTTGGGTAAAATAACAGTTAGACAACAAACGATTAGAAACAGGTTTACTTTGAAATGCTCCAGCCGATGCTTCACATTGGATCAACTGCTACGGGATTGCATGTATACCTTTTAATTCGCATTATTCTTTTATAGGTTTAGTGATATTACGAGATTAATATCTGAGTAACAACATGTTGTCTATATGGGCATTCACAAGCAAAAACAAATATGATTATCTGTATAAGCAAAATCTGACTTCTAACTCACTGTATGATCGGTGCACTAAAGTAAACATCCCGAGATGTCTGGAATCTTTGGGTATGACAAGCACAAGAATAACACCCCTGCCCTACAGAGAGCATGTCGTAAGAAGCGACTAACTCTGTGATATGGCATATTATCAGTCATGATTAGGTGGTTTTTTAAGAGCAGCAAAGATGGCGCCTAATATGCTGCGAGTCAACTAGCACTAGTATTTGAGTCTATTAAGATGGACTCGTATATCGATTAACTACCCTCCGTGATACTTGTTACAACGCAATGGAGTAATAAGCTGCTCGAACCTAACCCACTAAACAGGAAATCCTCCTCCCGACTATATCAATTTCACGCCAGAGCTGTGACACGCATAGGGGCATGGTGATTATGTAGAACTACATTTAGACTAAGACTAAGACTTCAGCAAACATAACAGGATAGAACACACCAGGAAAACTACATGGTCACCTATGAAGAAGCTAAAGCCATAATAAAAGGACAAGAAAATGTAAAGTAGGAGGAAGACCACCATAAACACCACACATTTGACGGATACTACTAACTGTCCAGAAAAGATCAGGTTATCATACCACGTCACCGAACTGGTCACAACAAAACGAGACTCTACCGGTACTCCAAGCTCAAGATATGTACCACCAGCTCATGTTACTGCGGACTTACAAACATGACAGCACCACATGTACTTCAAGTCTGTCCCCAGCACCACATGTACTTTATGTCTGCCCCCAGCACACAGATCTGAGGTGGATGTCCCCAGCACACAGTTCTGAGGTGGATGGCCCCAAGCACACAGATCTGAGGTGGATGTCCCCAGCACACAGTTCTGAGGTGGATGGCCCCCAGCACACAGATCTGAGGTGGATGCCCCCAGCACGTATATCTGAGGTGGATGCCCCCATCACACATATCTGAGGTGGATGTCCCCAGCATACAGATCTGAGGTGGATGCTCCCAGATCTGAGGTCGATGCCCCCAGCACACAGATCTGAGGTGGATGCTCCCAGATTTGAGGTGGATGCCCCCAGCACACAGATCTCAGGTGGATGTCCCCAGCACACAGATCTCAGGTGGATGCCCCCAGATCTGAAGTGGATGCCCCCAGCACACAGATCTGAGGTGGATGCTATGTCCTAGTCCGACTCCGCTCAATGAGAAACTCTATGGCACTGCTGAGACACTGACAAAGCCAGCAGAATTTATTGAAGAATCGGGAGTCCCAATTGAAATGAGCAATGATCGCAGAAGAAAGAAGAAAAAAAGAAGAATCTGTTATTGTCCGTTTATTGGCCAAAGTGGCTAGCTTGAATGTGCTAAATGAAGATAATGGATTGAGACAGATCTGTTAATTTATTTTGGAATCAAAATACCAGTTAATAATTGGCGTATCCTATCTGGCATGGCGTCTTACATTCGTTCATCAACTCGCTCACTCACTCACCTCTCACTTGCTCACATTTACTCACTCAACCCTTACTCATAACACAGCCGCCTAGTTCCTCTGTTACTCACTCTCTCACCACTCCCACACCCATTAAGTAACTCACTCAGTAACTTACCTCTTCCTTATCGCACTCATCTAGTGACTCGCTCTACCACTCACTTTCCAACTCACTCACACATTCACCCACCTACTTGCTCACCCATGACTAAATCGCCCACTCTCTAACCCACTCACCCCCTCTCATCATCCCTCACTCACTCTTCCACCCACTCACTCGTTCTCACCATTCCTCACTGACTCTATAATATTCACCCCGCCTGTTGTCCATCACACACATCACACAGCCTTCAGTTCAAGCTCAGGACCAAAGAGTTATGGTCACACGACTCTCTCTGATTCCAGGTCAAGTAACACACAGAACCTTACCGGAACATTTCTGACAGGTGGCTTCCATCTAACACTACGTCAGGACTATTGATTGGACTTCTTCTAGCTTAAAGCGTAAGTTCTTCAACGTTTTTAAACTCAACAAATTAACTCATCTTCCTTTCATGATTACCAACGTTTTTAAACTAAAAAAATAAACCCATCTTCCTTTCTTCTTCTTCTTCTTCATCGTACGTAGTCAGAAATCAACCTTTATTTTTTCGAAAAAAAGCAGCGATCATCCTGAGGCTGTCGACACTGCCATAGAGCTTGTCTAGTGTTGCCACTGGTGATGGCCACATTCGCTCTCTCTGATCCTCGTACGTCGGGCAGTTTTGCAGCAAATGCTCAGCGGTCACTTTCCCGGTACCACACGGGCATTCGTCAGTGCCACCTATCTTCAATTTGTTGAATAGGTGGTACCTCAGTCTATTGTGGCCAATGCGAAGTCTGAAAACCACGACCTGCTTTCTTCTGTTCAACTGGTAATAGGCATCGTTTTTGTGTAGCCAGTATGTTCGGTTTCCCATTTGGTCATGTATCTAGCTCTAATAAGCCGTTTTGACTCTTCGTATGTTGTGGTTGTGGTAGTCTTGCACCTTCTTTTGCCAGTCTGTCTGCCTCCTCGTTGCCTTGGATGTTGCAGTGGGATGGAACCCACTGTACCACTACCCTTTTTGGTGCGGACTGCTGGCATAGTTGACAGAGTACTGCTCTTAAATGATTAAGTTCAGTATTTTTCTGGCTTTTTAGTGCTGTGACTACGGCGAGAGCATCTGTAAGCAGGACTATATGGCTTTCATTCCTTTTACCTGTCACCATTTCTTCCACTGCCGCCCTCGGTGCCTCTGCCTCCGCTCTGAAATTGCTTGTGTATTTTCCAGTAGCGAATGACAGTGTTATTTTTCTGCCATTTGGTAGGTTCAGAAATGCTCCTGCCCCTCCGTTCTGTGTAGTGTTTGTTACAGAACCGTCGGTGTATGCATGGGTCCAGTCCATGCTTGGGTAGTTTTTCGTTATGTAGCTCAGGTTAGTATCTCTTCTTTCTTTTTCAGTCTGGCAGTTTTTTGTTTCCAATACCTGGTATATTTTCTACTACCTTTGGAAATATATATGCTGCCTCATGGTAGGTTTTCGTACAGTAGGGATGGGTTTTGGTGTTGTTAGTGCGTTCATAGGGTCTTCGTGCATCTTTGCTTTGGCTATTTCTGCAAAGTTTATCCGCTTTAGTTTCCCATTTCCTCTTTAGTTTCCCATTTCCGAAATTGTTTAGTCTCTGGTGCATTGGATGGTCAGTCCGTCTTCTGAGTTTCTCTGATTGCTGCTGGGCTCTGCAGTCTCTTCTGTCGGTCATGGATTGCAGTTTTGTAATCTTTTCAAGTTCTACAATTGGCGTTGACTTCATGCCTCCTGTTATAACTCTCATGGCTTGGTTTTGGAGTTTGCTAATTTTATCGAAGTTCGCCTTTGCTGTTGTTGTCCACGCCGCAATGCCATACTCGAGAACTGGTCTCACTCTTCCAGTGTACAGTTTCTTTAGTATACTTTCGTCTGCTCCCCAGCTTGTGCCAGCAAGTTTCCTCATGATTGCCATTCTCTGGCTCTCATTCGGTTTCTCTCGATCTGACTTTTCCATGTCATGCGCTGATCAGATGTGACTCTCAGGTAGTTTGGGTTGTAATGTGGCTGCAGGTATTTGCCGTTAAGACTGATTTTTTGTGTTTTGGGGTTTGTTTGATAGCGAGAATATTGTACAGCAGGCGCGCAACTTACCCACTCCCGGCACGGGGAGGTAGTGACGAAAAATAACAATACGGGACTCTTTCGAGGCCCCGTAATTGGAATGAGTACACTTTAAACCCTTTAACGAGGATCTAATGGAGGGCAAGTCTGGTGCCAGCAGCCGCGGTAATTCCAGCTCCAATAGCGTATATTAAAGTTGTTGCAGTTAAAAAGCTCGTAGTTGGATCTCAGGCGCAGGCGGGCGGTCCGGCTCGCGCCGGTTCACTGCCCGTTGTCTCCTGCCCTACCGTCTGCCGGCTCTCTCCCACGGGTGCTCTTCGCTGAGCGTCCTGGGTGGCCGGCGCGTTTACTTTGAAAAAATTAGAGTGTTCAAAGCAGGCCTCGGCTGCCTGAATAATGGTGCATGGAATAATGGAATAGGACCTCGGTTCTATTTTGTTGGTTTTCGGAACTGGAGGTAATGATTAACAGGGACAAACGGGGGCATTCGTATTGCGGCGTTAGAGGTGAAATTCTTGGATCGCCGCAAGACGAGCTACTGCGAAAGCATTTGTCAAGAATGTTTTCATTAATCAAGAACGAAAGTCAGAGGCGCGAAGACGATCAGATACCGTCGTAGTTCTGACCATAAACGATGCCGACTAGCGATCCGCAGGAGTTGCTTCGATGACTCTGCGGGCAGCTTCCGGGAAACCAAAGTGTTTAGGTTCCGGGGGAAGTATGGTTGCAAAGCTGAAACTTAAAGGAATTGACGGAAGGGCACCACCAGGAGTGGAGCCTGCGGCTTAATTTGACTCAACACGGCCAACACTGAAATGATTGACATGCCGAGACCACTCTTCTGGAGTCTAATATGGAACTGGTGCTGGACTTAGACCCCCAGAAATCTGGGGTTATGTCCCCTGTGGCTCGGTTTTGTCTGCATCCAGTGTTTGATAAAGGAATTGACGGAAGAGCACTATCAGGAGTGGAGCCTGAGACCTAAGTTAACTTACCACGCCAATACTGCAGAATGACTATCAAAAAGTACACCTTCGTGGGGTCTAATAGAGAACATGTGCTGGAATTAGACCCTCCAAAACTCTATGGGGCTACCCTTTAAGAAACTTGATTGTCTCGCTAAGGGAATTGACGGAAGGGCACCACCAGGTGTGGAACCTGCGGCTTAATTTGACTGAACACGCCAATACTGTAGAACAACTGACAAATTGAGAGCACTGCCGTTTGGGTCTAATAATGAACGTACGCTGGTATTAGACTCACGGACGACAAGTCAGCTCTCAAACACTCAAATGAAAGAACGCTACGGAAATCGTGTTTAACTCCGCAGAAACCGCAGATTTCAAATACCTGGTCATTGACAAACAAAAGCCCTCAATAAATTCGTCTGACCAAATAGTGAACGGGTGCTGGAAATAGATCTGAAGACAGGTCAGTTTTACCCTACAAATGACAGGGCGTTGCTACGGAAAACCAGCTCAAATCGAGAGGAGCCGCAGACACTTTGGTTCACGTACCAGGCTGATAAGCCAAGGGCGCGAGGCTACCATGTGGGGGATTACGGCCGAACCCTTGAAAGCCGCAATCCCGCCCAAAATCTCAGCAACACTGCAATGGGAGGCTCCTACATGCTCGGGACCTGGGGCTTGCGCCCCAGCCCTATCAGGTAGAGCCACAGTAAGAGGTCCTTGCCGCCCGCAAATCAAAGCGGGCGGACAACTGCTTGATACTCACCCTATACGGCGATGGGGTGCGAAAAACACCAACCAAAGACTTAGAACCTGGTCGGGGTGTCGAAAACAGTAGAGCAGCCACCACACTGTGAACTGTCAAGACTCAACCACTGACCATGAGAGTTGTCCGCGCACCAGGCGATCAACATCTCTGTGACATTACCAGGCTTGTCCTCTGGCTAAATGCACTCCGGTTACGATATCTACCTCTGTACGTTATCAGCCATAACTATCATGCTGGACGCAGAAGAGATGCAGACCAGCGGACATTGCACACCTGCCCCACTGTGTCAACACCCCAGGTGGCGGGGAATGCTAGGCGTACCATCCCTGCATAGAAGCCAAGAAAATAAAGGGAAAAAGAGATACCCCACTCACATGCAAATGCTACGTTTCTGGCAGGACGTGACGATCCTGGGATACAGACACACTGGACTGCCTCTCTTCCGGGTAAACCAGTCCATCTCATATATCACATATCATCATTGCACCCTATAGACACGAGTAGTGAAGACTCGATAGTCTGGTAAGACAACTTCCATAGGAGAGAAAACTCTGATCGTAAACAACTGCTGCCTTGCAGATAGGCTGGGGACAGCCAAAGGCTAAGGAGGGCATCCCTACAGAAACGCCTGTTGAAATCGGATGCACGGGGCCGCAAGCCTAACAAAACAGTGCAACGTAAATCACAGTATGATGGCAGCACAACCTATTCGAAAAACGTATGGCGCTCATCCTGAGGAGACCCGCCAGGCAGCGATAGCGCCGGGCCCCACGCCTCGAAGGGGCCCACCCTTGACTACTGGTGGTCACCCACCCATGTGTCGTGGAGTCAAGGCACATGGCTATGGGGAAACGACTATTGGCCAAAACCTCAAGACCCTCAAAATATTACAGTGGAATGCGGAGGGAGTCATTAACAAAAAACTTTCCCTAACACACCACCTGCATGAAGGTAAGATTGACGTGGCATGTATCCAGGAAACGCACCTCAACAATAACCATAAATTCTCAATCAGAGGATACCAGACTTTCCGTCTAGATAGAGAAGGCCACAAAGGAGGGGTCCTGATACTGACCAGAAACAGCATACCGAGTAGCGCGGTACCTGTCAATCACACCGGACAAGCAGAAATTGTAGGAGTTGACATAATGGCTCAAGAGACGAAGCTCCGCATTTTCAATCTGTACGGACCACCAAACAGAGACCTATCGCTCTCGAGTATGGAGGTCAGAGACTCCAACTGCATAGTGGTTGGAGATTTCAACAGCCACTCGGAGAGATGGGGATACCCTGACACAGACAGCAGAGGTGACGAAGTGGAAGATTGGGAGATAGATGCAAATCTCTCCCTAATCAATAGGCCGGAGGATAGCCCTAGCTTCTATTCAAGAACATGGCATACCACCTCGACTCCAGATTTGGCCTTCTCCACACAGGACATACACTATAAAATAGACCGCCAGGTGCTAAACCAACTGGCAGGTAGCGACCACAGGCCGATCAGGCTAACCATTGACATGGAAGTAGGCCCACAGGAAACAAAACCGCTCCCACGTTGGAATTACAAACGAGCCGACTGGGACAGATTTGCAATCCTGACAGATGGGCTGTGTGAAACCATCAACACACGAAACACCAAAATGAAGCCCATGGTAGAGAGCCTAAGCAAGGCAATAATGCAAGCCGCCACTGAAACCATCCCAAGAGGAGCTAGGAAAAACTATAAGCCCTACTGGAATGATGAGTTACAGAAAGTGGAAGATGCAGTAACAAATGCTAGGAACATGGCAGAACGAGAAAAATCCGTGGAGGCAAACATCGCCCTCAAAGCCGCCGCGGCGAAGTACAAACACACTCTCAAGCAAACAGCAAGAGAAAGTTGGAAAAATAAAACGGAAAGTTTAAACCTGGACAAAGAAGGGAACAAGCTAT
Source organism: Ariolimax columbianus (assembly GCA_036924085.1). Lineage (NCBI taxonomy): Eukaryota > Metazoa > Mollusca > Gastropoda > Stylommatophora > Arionidae > Ariolimax > Ariolimax columbianus. The sequence goes on from JAVGWX010000021.1 coordinate 40,552,360, forward strand.
GGAAGCTAGTCAGAGCCATGAACGACGAAACCCCGTCAAATAAACAAATTACTATCAAGCAAGGCGAGAACTTGATCACAGGTAAGAAAGCCGCAAACGCCTTTGTCGATAACTATGCCAGAGCAAACCACATCGAGGTCCCTGCAGATAAGCATACAGACATTAGCGAAGAGCTAAAGGGGCACGAAAACATAAATACGGCTCCTGAAGAGCACATGATGGCCAAACTAACAATGCGCGAAATGGAAGAGGCTATGAGAACACTAAAGAGAAGGAAATCTCCCGGAAAAGACGGGATAACAAACGAAATGCTGATGGGGCTGGGCCAAACAGCGAAGAAAAAACTACTATCAGTCCTGAACCAAAGCTGGAAAAGGGGTATTGTACCCCAGGCATGGAAAGATGCAATACTGGTACCAGTACCAAAAACAGGAAAGGACAAAACAGATCCGAATGGATACAGGCCCATAAGCCTACTGAGCTGTGTCGGCAAGCTGATGGAACGGATGATAAACACCAGACTGATGTGGCATCTGGAAGAAAAACGAATACTAATTCCACAGCAAGCCGGCTTTAGACAGCACAGATCCACTGAGGACCAGGTCATCCTCATAGCCCAGGAGATAGAAGATGCCTACCAGGCACAGAAACACACAGTAGCTGTTTGGGTGGATCTGGAAAAGGCATTTGACAAAGTCTGGAAGGATGGACTTAGAGTCAAGCTAAGAAGAAGTGATGTTTGTGGGAAGATGTACAAGTGGATCAACCACTACCTCAAACAAAGAACGGCCAGAGTCCAAGTACAAGGGCAGATGAGCAAAAAGGTGACACTCGAGCAGGGAGTACCCCAAGGGGGAGTACTGTCACCCACACTCTTCCTGGTATATATAAACGATATTACAGAGAATATACCAAGAAGAGTCCATAGCTCAATGTTTGCAGACGATCTGGCTATGTGGACCTCTGAAAAGAATCTCACCATAGCAAGAAATCGGATGCAAACGGCCCTAACATCGCTGGAAGAGTGGGCGAACTCATGGCTGGTCAAAATAAACGAGGAGAAAACCACGTGCACAATATTCTCGCTCTCATTAAAACCCCAAAGTACCAAATTAAGCCTAAATGGCAAAATCCTGCAGCCAAACGACAACCCAACCTATCTGGGAGTCACATTTGATCGGCGCATGACATGGAAAAGTCAGATTGAGAGAAACCGAATGAAAGCCAGAGAAAGAATGGCGATCATGAGGAAACTTGCTGGCACAAGCTGGGGAGCAGACGAAGGCATACTAAAGAAACTGTACACTGGAAGAGTGAGACCAGTTCTCGAGTATGGCATCGCGGCATGGACAACAGCAGCGAAGGCGAACTTCGATAAAGTTAACAAACTTCAAAACCAAGCCATGAGAATTATAACAGGTGGCATGAAGTCAACGCCAATTGTAGAACTTGAAAAGATTACAAAACTGCAATCCATGACCGACAGAAGAGACTGCAGAGCCCAGCTGCAGTCAGAGAAACTCCGAAGACTGACGGACCATCCAATGTACCAGAGGCTAAACAATTTGGGAACTGGGAAACTAAAGCGGAGAAACTTTGCAGAAATAGCCAAAGCAAAGATGCACGAAGATCCCATAAACGCACTAACAACACCAAAACCCATCACTACTGTACGAAAACCTACTTGGAGGCAGGATATATTTCCAGAGGTGGTAGAAAATATACCAGGTATTGCAAACAAAAACTGCCAGACCGAAAAAGAAAGGAGAGACACTACCCTAAGCTTCATAACGAAAAGCTACCCAAGCATGGACTGGACCCATGCATACACCGACGGTTCTGTAACAAACACTACACAGAACGGAGGGGCAGGAGCATTCCTGAACCTACCAAATGGCAGAAAAATAACACTGTCATTCGCTACTGGTAAGTACACAAGCAATTTCAGAGCGGAGGCAGAGGCACTGAGGGCGGCAGTGGAAGAAATGGCAACACACAGTGAAAATGAGAGCCACATAGTCTTGCTGACAGATGCTCTCGCCGTAGTCACAGCGCTAAAAAGCCAGAAAAACACTGAGCTTAATGACTTAAGAGCAGCACTCTGCAAACTGTGCCAGCTGTCCGCACCAAAAAGGGTAGTGGTACAGTGGGTTCCGTCACACTGCAACATCCAAGGCAACGAGGAGGCAGACAGACTGGCAAAAGAAGGTGCAAGGCTACCACAAACAGATACCAGTATGACGTACGAAGAGTCAAAACGGCTTATCAAAGCCAGGTACATTACCAAATGGGAAACCGAACATACTGGTTACACCAAAAACGATGCCTATTACCAGTTGAACCGAAGAGAGCAGGTCGTTGTCTTCAGACTTCGCACTGGCCACAATAGACTGAGGTACCACCTATTCAACAAATTGAAGATAGGGTGTACCGACGAATGCCCGTGCGGTATTGGTAAAATGACCACTGAACATCTGCTGCAGAACTGCCCGACATACGGGGATCAGAGAGAGCAGATGTGGCCATTGCCAGTGGAACTGCAAGACAAGCTCTATGGTAGTGGCGAGAGTCTCAGGATGACCGCCGCTTTTTTCGAAAAAATAATGGTTACTGTCTGACTGTGTACGCAGAAGAAGAAGAAGAAGAAGATCTGACTTTTCCATGTCATGCGCCGATCAGATGTGACTCTCAGGTAGTTTGCGTTGTAATTTGGCTGCAGGTATTTGCCGTTAAGACTGATTTTTTGTGTTTTGGGGTTTGTTTGATAGCGAGAATATTGTACATGTGGTTTTGTCCTCGTTTATTTTGACCAGCCATGAGTTCGACAACTCTTCCAGCGATGTTAGGGCCTGCTGCATCCGATTTCTTGCTATGGTGATATTCTTTTCAGAGGTCCACATAGCCAGATCGTCTGCAAACATTGAGCTATGGACTCTTCTTGGTATATTCTCTGTTATGTTATTTATATACACCAGGAAGAGTGTGGGTGACAGTACTCCCCTTGGGGTACTCCCTGCTCAAGTTTCACCTTTTTGCTCATCTGCCCTTGTACTTGAGCTCTGGCCGTTCTGTTTTTGAGCTAGTGACTGATCCATTTGTACATTTTCCCACAAACACACATCACTTCTTCTTAGCTTGACTCTAATTCCCTCTTTCCAGACTTATTCAAATGCCTTTTCTATGTCCACCCAAACCGCTACTGTGTGTTTTTGCTCCTGGTAGGCATCTTCTATTTCTTAGGCTATGAAGATGACCTGATCCTCAGTGGATCTGTGCTGTCTAAAGCCTGCTTGCTGTGGAATTAGTATGTGTTTTTCTTCCAGATGCCACATCAGTCTGGTGTTTATCATACGTTCCATCAGTTTGCCTACGCAGCTCAGTAGGCTGATAGGCCTGTATCCATTTGGATCTGTTTTATCTTTTCCTTTCTTTGGTACTGGTACAAGTACTGCGCCTTTCCATGCCTGGGGTACAGTACCCCTTTTCCAGCTTTGGTTCAGGACTGATAGTATTTTCCTCTTTGCTGTTTGGCCCAGCCCCATCAGCATTTCGTTTGTTATCCTGTCTTTCCCGTCCTTTCATGATTACCAACGTTTTTAAACTAAACAAATAAACTCATCTTCCTTTCATGATTACCAACGTTTCTAACCTAAACAAATAAACTCATCTTCCTTTCATGATTACCACCATTTCTAAACTAAACAAATAAAGTCATCTTCCATTCATGGTCACCAACGCTTACAAAAATCTGACAGGAAGTCCCACTCGCTGTCGGCCTCTAGATTTCCCTGATAACTTTTAAACCAATTAACGTTATTCAATATAATTTGACATTAAGATAGTGTGAAACAGTTGAGCGACGATGAACAACGTATTGTGGCTACAGCAGGAAGTAGCTATATGCCCCACCTCAAATGTCAGCACGGCTGACATTACTTCCTTCTTTAAAGATGTGTCACTTCTAAGTGACTTTGACCACGACGGTCGCCTGATCTTACTCTACCTGATTTCTTCCTATGCTGCATACTGAAATGGAAAGTGTTTTTCAACAAGTCAAGGAAATCTCGGGAAACTACTGGCGGGAAACTGAGTCTGTAACTCCTAGTGTTTTTGTGAATACCTTCCGTAACATGGAGAGTCGTGTGCAGGCAAGCCTTGATGCTAATGGTGACCACTTACAACTTTTAGTATCATTATGTTCCTCACACATCAAGGTTCCATCACAAATGTTATTGAATTACGTTGATTAATTTAAAAGTTGTAAGGGAAAACCAGGGGCGGGTAGTGCGTGGGACACCCTGTAACGTGTCTGATCTTTTCCCTAAAACAGACCAAGTTTGACTTCACATTAGACTTTACTCAATCGTCCATCTTCTGTAAATAGAGTTTTGAAGTCTTGTTTATGTCCGTTGTGGCTCACAGTTAATAGTTATTCTATCTCAGATTGACTGACCTAATAATTTTCATTGTTCCTACTTCAGAAGAGTGTAGAATATATTTATAGAAAACCATCATCTATCAAACTGACTTGATACATTATTATGTGGGATAACTTTCAACACCACTTTCCAATTTTCAAAACCACTTTTCATCACGAAAGTCATCAATATCATAGTTAAGACATGTTTCGAAATTTGTGCTGCAATATATGTTATTTCCGGAAATGTGTGTACTGTGTAGATGACCCTATAAAATGGCCAAAATCTAAGCGGTACAGCTCAAAATATACCTTAAAATAATAGTTCACCTGTCACATCAGGAAACGGGTAGCTTGGAAAATGGGGTATTTACACACACCCTGATATATGGGTGTCACATGTCCCAAAGATTAAGGCCTCATTGAACGCTTTTTTTTTCTAGGGTGCAGACCTGCTGTGATTAATGGAGTACTAAGCGGTCAACTCAGAACAGCAGTAACTGCTTCAATCTCTATTGTATATTGTTTAGAGTTTGGTAATAGTATTCGTCTAACAAATATAATGAATTTTTGATAGATTTTGGCTCTCACTCTGTAACTTTGACTAACTCCATGTCTCCACAACATCTATACTGTTTTCATTGCCTTCACTTGCAGGACAATTCCATCTGATTTTGTTCGCACTGGTAGGATAGAGAAGAGTGTTGAGGCTCACAAAAGACAAGGGAGCCGTTTTGTGTGGGAGATGGAGTTATGATGGGACGGCTCTGGTCACAGCAGGAGAGGATGGCCAGGTGAAAATCTGGTCAAGAAGTGGGATGCTGCGATCTACTCTCACACAGAACAGTAAGAATATGTCTCGTTGAGCAGTGGCGTACTTTGTGTGATCGACGGAAGGGTTGCCACTCTGGCATAATTTTTCAATATGATATCTTCTTTGGGATAAGGGCAAGAAGATTTGTTTGTAAAAATGTTCTAATATCGAACTTATTTTATCGTAGTAATAGTTCTTTTTCTTCTTCGTTCGTTTTCAATCTACCGCTAGTAAGCCCTGAAAAGGGGTTGCAAGTGTCAGGATGTAGTCCGGAGAATGGAATGCGTTGTGTCAGAGTTTACAGCTTGACTGCAATATTTGCACCTTTCAGTCCGATATATCTGACTTCAGCAGGCATTTTTGAGTACCTGCCTAGCCTTCCCTCTTCGATCCTTTCTACTTAGCAGCTTGCTATCCAGGATTACCATGTGGAGGTGTAGAAAATTCTTCACAGATCTGGTTTACTGGCCATGACTCGTAACAGTCAGCTATGGGTTGCTGACCGCAGCAGCTCATGCGCTGCTCATCATTTCAATCCTTTAGTAATACTAAAAAGAGCGTTCGATTAACGCAGTAGTAGAGCACTCATGACAAAGGTATTGGGTACAAATTCCGCTATTTCTATACTCCATTTAACCAAGTTCTAAATTGGTACCTGGCACATGACCAGGGAAGTCGAAAACAGGATAGAGCCACCCTACCTCATACAAGCTGTGTCTTAATACAACACTGGTCTCTTAACAACTTCTATTTTCCAACATTAGTGTAACTACTTTGGGACAAACCTTTACTTTCATTTACTAATAGCAATAACAGTTTCACATTTTAAGCAAAGATGGTGACAACATCAGACGTGTGCTGCAAGATGTGTTCTCATATTGCTGTAAAAACCAATCCTGGCACAGCAGACTCTGCTCCACTCGGGCCGCACGTGTGTGAAGTCGTTGTACATTCTGTTATTGTGGGTGGCACTCTTTCTTTGAGTCTCCTTGATAGTGTTTTGCTCTACAATCCGAGCACCTCATGCGCCAGCTGGAATGGTTCACATATCATCGTATTTTATAGCTCTGAAGCTAGCTTGCTGTTATTATTCTAATTTTCATGGTGGCCTGACCGGTGTCATATTATAGGGAATATTTAAAACTTTAGCGATATTTTGTTTTGTTATGGGTTTTTTTGTCATGGATTGCCGCTAATGATCATTAACCTGTTCTTCTGCATTCGTTCTGAAACAGACGTAATGTCTTAGTTTACACCAAGGCTGCCATATCTGTACCTATCCGCTCAGCACATAGGATTTCAGCTGGCATTTTTGGGTCTGCCTTCCCACTTGAATCCCTAATCTCAGCCAGGCTGCATGATTGCAGTCTGTTTCCAGGGCCGCCACAGGTATGAGTGATAAGAGAGGACAAGTTTCACATGATCAGAGTGGCAAGGGTATGGGAATCAGTTCAGGTGATAGGGATAACTCACTTAATGGCTTAAGTAAAAACCAGCTGTCACCTAGTTGCTTTATGGCAAACTTATGTTGGTAGTGGAGTCATTTTAGGCGGAATAGGGTCTTGGTCAGCTGTTTTTTGCTGATCTTGGGATCGCTGGCTGCTGTCGGCTCATTCACAGCTGCATTTTCAGCTCACCCCCTCCGACTGCCGCTTGTTATTGTGATTGTTACTGCTCAAATAGTGTGACCTTGATTGAGTGACCTACTTTCTCTGCTGACCTACTTTCTCTCTCTACTGGCCTGCTTTCTCTGCTGGCCTGTCATCTCTGTTTACTTTGCTTTAGTAACCTACTTTCTCTGCTGACCTACTTTCTGTCTCTGCTGACCTTGCTTGAGTGACCTACTTTCTCTGCTAATCAACTTTATCTCTTTACTGGCCTGCTTTCTCTGCTGACCTTGCTTGAGTGACCTTCTCTCTGTACTGGCCTACTTTTTCTGCTGACCCTGCTTGAGTGACCTTTCTCTGCTGTCCTGATATTTCTGCTCTGCTGACATTGCATGAGTGACTCACTTTCTCTGCTGACCTACGTTCTTTGCTGACCTATGTTCTCTGCTGACTTACTTTCTTCACTGACCTACTTTCTCTGCTGACCTATTTTCTCTACTGACAGATTATATCCTCCTCCTTCGTCTAGGTATCCCAGTTTATGGCATTGCCTGGAGCCCTGACTCTGATCAAGTTCTTTTCACAAATGGCAGGCAGCTTGTGATTAAACCACTGCAAGCCAGTGCTAAACCCCAAATGGTTTGTATAAACATGACTTATCTGGCCATTCCTATTTGTATTTATTTATCTTTTTTGTCCCCCTCATTGTGATATTGTAACTGTATAGTCTTTTGACTCCTTTCATTTGGTTTTGTTGAGAATGCTAAGGGGCGAGTGGATAGCAGACATAGAGGCCTAAAACTTTAAGGTGTGTAGGCAGCCAGCTTAGACGACACTGGCTCTTAGTGCCAACCATCCATACCCACGACGAGTGGTTGAGTCTCAGGCTGCATGCTATGAGGATGATGTCTTTCCGATTTGATCTTGCCAGGTGGTGGGGGGGCAAGACTGTGATAGAGAAGTCATTTTCCATCCTGAATGTCCATAGTCTGCTTTAAGCGCAGGAGGGTGGGAACGACCTCGGCAAGAGGGCTATGAATCCAAAATAGGCCATACATCTTTCTTGCTAAAAGTTTTAAGTTTTTGAGATACAAGAAGATGTAGGTGAGTGTGTTGAAAAATAGCACAAACATAGACTCACCAGTTTTTTGTGTTGCTGGTGGGTAGGAAAACCTTTATTGAAGTCCAACAGAAGTTAGATTGTCAATGTTTACAAGATCAGCATATCTGTTAGTTTCCACTAAAAACGTATTTATTGTATCTAAATAAACAGACTAAATAAATCTCAGGTCAGGTCAGGTCATCTTGTAACTGGTGAGGTCGTTGGGGCACACATGAAGACATCCTCACAACCACACACCACCCTTCTCTGTCAGCGGCCGCTGCCTATGCCTCTTCTGGTCGGAGATTGGTCCATTCTTTTATGTTGTCCTCCCATCTCATTTTGGGACGGCCTCTTCGTCGTCTGCCTTGCACCTTTCCGTGGAGGGTCGTATTTGCAAGACCATTTCATCTCGATATGTGACAGTGCCAAGCGAGTTTCCTTCTTTTGACAGTTGCCAAGAGGTCTTAAAAAGGCCCTATTGCTGTTGTAATTCTATCTCGTATTTCCTCATTTGTAACTCAATCTTTGTACGTGACGTTTAAAAGTCTTCAGAAACATCTCATCCTCAAGACATGTTTCCTTCGCTGAAGATCAACTGTAACTGTCCATGTCTCACAAGCATAGAGGAATATTGACAGGACCAGTGTACGCATTAATCTGATTTTTGTGCATAGAGCTAACCGTTTACCTTGCCAGATTTTGTTAAGCCGTGGAAGCGCTGCTATTGTCTGTGCTATTCTGGCAAACACCTCGCATTTTGATCCTTCATCACTGACAATCGACCCCATATATTAAAAACGGTCCACCACTTCAAGTTCCTGACCATTAGCTTTTATCTTGCTGTTGAAGCCCTCGGCGTTGTTGGTCATTACTTTTGTCTTTCCAGCGTTTATCTCAATACCATAGTCAAGAGCTGTTTCATCGAGCCTTCTGACCCATTCCTGGAGTTATGCTTCTTAACCCGCCAACCCGTCGATATCATAAAATAAATCTAACTCAGAAAAATTTGTTACAAAAACTAAACTTCCCCATTCTCAATAATTGGTGAATCTTCAAAATCTAGTGAAAAACAAAAGAAATCATTTCCAAATGTCTAACAAATTTCAAAATCGCCACTGTTTTTAACCTGACAGGATGGAAGTGGAACTCTCTACAATCGAAATAGCAGTATTTTCAACTCATTCTTACAGTAACCCGGTTGTCTATCTACGACGACTTGGCCTCGTTCCACTGCCGTTGCATGCTGCCAGCTCTAGAGTCATCACTTTATCTTATATAAACTTTGGGGTTAATTCTATAGTAACAACTGAACATACTGCTCTTTTGATTATAGAGAGTTCCAACCTCCGTCATGTACGCCTAGATGAAGAAAATGGCGATTGTGAAATTTTGTTTGATATTTTGGAAAGGATTTCTGTTTTTCGCTTGAATTTGAAGATTCACCAGTTATTGAGAATTCGTGCTGACAATTGTTGGCAGTGCTTGTAAGAGTCTTTTCCTCATGTCTGCAAGTGCCTTGCACTCAATGAGTAGGTGTCTAACTGGACTGACTGGAGTGTACTGATGACAGGAATTGAACCCGGTACCTTTTGTTGTGAATAGCAAATGCTCTACCGCTATGCACATCAGATGCTTATAACATTGTATATATTGTCAATGTTTGTTGTTATCTGATTATTCGTAATGATCTATATATTCACAGGAGGAAAATCTGTGGGCGTGTCTGGCTGCCATGGCAACCTATGCCAAAGATTTAAACACAGCTGAAGTGGCCTATGCAGCCATTCAGGAGGTCAGGATTCATAAACTGTGACTTTAAACTTATGACTTCTAAGTCATCTTTGTGATTTCTCTTTGTACATACAGCTGCAATGCATGCTCTCCGTCAATTCTTATTTTATAGTGAGGAAAATTGAAATAGTTGCCATTAATCGACGAGACAGGGAGGAATGAAGAAATCAAACAGAAAGTAGAAATGGCACAATGAATTTCATGTATAGACATGCTCCAGACACAGGACTACAGAACAAGGGGAAGATTTAAAAAATGATGGATTGGCAGTGTGAAAGAAACACTACAGAGGCATGGATTGAAAGTAAACACTACAAGAAAGATTGGACCTAACCACAACATCAAGCAACGTTACTGGACAGATGGAGCGGGACACATTTCCAACCGCTATTGTGGGATGTGTCTAGTCAGTGCTGTCTATCTATGTTCTTTGAATGTCAAACATGGCGAATAACACAGAAACGATGCTCTCCAGTTTGAACAGTGTCACACTACTTGTCCAAGTGCTTGTATTTTGTTTAGACCCATAGTTGAGCCCTCTCTGATGATCGTTCTGTGAAGAGTCTGTTTTGGCCTTCCTTTCTTTCTGCTGCCATCTGGAGCTCACACACCTCTGTAATAAGGGGTCTGTTACTGTTCATTCTAAGTACATGCCCGATGTATGTCCACCGTTTTTGTCTCTTATGATTGTAGAAAGATATTGCTGGTTGGTGATTTATCTCATTAGTTTGTTAGTCTTGAATTCTTTGCATCCAATGTTCAATAGTTTTCTAAGACATTCATTTTCAAAAGCACTCATTTATTTTCTAATGTCTTCATCATTTTCCAGCTTTTGCATTTGTATGTTAACATTGATATTATGTTGTAGTTAAACAGTCAAAACTTTGTTTGTTTGTTTGCTCATTGATTCTGATTTTCAGATGTTTGTTAGCTATCTATCTATTTGTCTGTCTGTCTATCTATCTTCAGTCCACTTATGTCGTTAGACATTGTGGGGAGGTGCGACCTCCTTTGTTTCATATTTTTTAGCAGGCCAATATCCTCTGGTGACTTGCCAGGTCAATCCCAGCATCGTGTTAGCCCCTGCAATATACAATCATCTATTTTTTGGGACTGGTGGTGGTGGAAGCGTAAATTAGAGCAAGGTAGACCCGCAGTCTGTCAGGCGTGATCTATCCCGTTCTGCTAATCACATAACCAAGACCTGATGTTATATCCACACAGTCCCATTTATGCAACATATTCTCTTTTAGACAAGAAGCCTAGAATAATTTGAGTAGATTTTTAACTTAAATTATTCTAGGCTTCTTGTCCAACAGAGAATATGTTGCAAAAATAGGACTGTGTTGGTAAAACATCAGGTCTTGGTTATGTGATTAGCAGAACTGGAAATGATGTTTTACATAACACAGGTGCCTACCGTAATGAGCTGAATATGATTGAGGATAATCTGACTTTGTTATCTTCTTCATTGTGCTAATATCTTTATGTCCTTGCAGGCGGACAAGGTTCAGTCCATCATCAACATTAAGGAGATCCCAATCAAGGAAGCTAGGAATGCTGAGATGGCTCTCTTATGTGGAAATCAGCAGGATGCTGAGGCTATCCTGTTACAGGCTGGTTTAATCTTTAGGACCATCATGTTAAACATCCAACTGTATAACTGGGACAGGTAGGAACTTCTGCAATGTCCACATTTCACACCTGTCTGTTTTACACCTGTTTTATTTTATTATTCTTCTTCTTCATTGTTGGTCGTTCTCAAACTCCCTCCACCAAGTCCTGATAGGAACTTTGTAAGTAGCAGGATGTTGTCCAGAGAATGGAATGCCTTGTGTCGTAGTTTACAGCTTGACTGCAATATTTGCACCTTTGGGTCCGACACATTTGACTTTGCAGGCATTTATTAGATCCCGGTTTAGCCTTCCCTCTTTGATCCCTTCTCCTCGGCCTGCTTGCTCTGTTGCAGCCTGTTATCCAGGATCATTGCATGGAGGCGTAGAAAGTTCCCCGGCCCAGAGGCTAGCAACTGCAGCTCATACACCACTCAACATCTTGGTCTTTTATTTTATTCAGAGGCGAATGTTGACTTTGAGGTGAACAGCAGGATTGACAAGCGGAGCACTGCGTTTAGGAGGCTGAAAAGCAAACACCTTGAGCCAATTGAGCATCTATATCACCAGCAAGGTAAAAGTATAACGCGCTATAGTGTTAACTGCTCTGCTGCATGCATGGTGAAACATGGACAGTGGATAACGGACAGACCAGACAGCGAAATCATTTTCACGTGACCTGTCTTCGTAGGCTGCTCAGGATTGGGTGGCAGAACGAGGTGTCCAACTCAGAAATTCTTAACAAGACTAACATGTTCAGCATACATACGCTTCTGCAAAAAGCCCAGATGAGATGGGAGGAACATGTCGTTTGCATGCCCAATGAGCACGTTATATGGTGAGCTGAAAACAGGCAGACGCTCATTAGTGGGACTGAAGAAATGCTGCAGAGACTCCTTGACAATCCCACCTGGTGCGCTAGCATCACCAAAGATGCTGAAATCACATAAAGAAAACTCCATTCATATACAAGCAATTTGAGGATGTGTCGGAATAATATGTAAATTTTATATGTAGGCGGTTTGAGAATGTGTTGGTTTATTATGTAAATTTGATATGTAGCCAGTTTGAGAATGTTTCAGTTTATTATGTGGATTTGATATGTAAGCAGTTTGAGAATGTTTCAGTTTATTATGTGGATTTGTATATGTAAGCAGTTTGAGGATATATCAATTTTTGAATGTTCCAGTTTTATTATGTGAAATTTAATTGCAGGTAGTTTGAAAATGTGTTGGTTTATTATGTGAATTTGATATGTAGTTTGAGGATGTATCAGTTTAAGAATGTGCAAGTTTTAATATGTGAATTTACTATCTAGGCAGTTTGAGAATGGGTTGGATTATTATGTGAGTTTAATATGTAGCCAGTTTGAGAATGTTTCAATTTATTATGTGGATTTTATATGTAGGCAGTTTGAGGATATATCAGTTCTTGAATGTTCCAGTTACAGTTTTATTATGTGAATTTTATATGTAGGTAGTTTGAGGATGTGTCGGTTTATTATGTGAATGTAGGTTGTTTAAGAATGTAGTTTATGTGAATTTAATATATAATATATAACTCAACTGTTGTAGTTAATTACAAATGATTTAGAATCTGTGTTTCTGTCACAGAGCGCTTGAGTTGGCAGTTAAACACAAGACCCACGTCGATACAGTGCTGGGACATAGGCAGAAGTTCTTGGCTAGGTTTGATAAATCAGAGACTAACAAGAGAAACTTGAAGTACAAGGAAGGGGTAAGCTGTCTTTGGTGGAAAGAGGAGAAAGAGGGAGGGGGGAATAGAGGCAGAGTGAAAGGAAAATATGATGGGAGGGAACACAGGCAGAGGAAAAGGAGAAGGTGACTAGAGCAAATAGAAGCAGAGTGAAATGTGAGGACGAAAGGAGTCTTGAGTGGGTGGGTGTGGTTTTACCTGCGTGTGTGTTGTAAATAAAAATATATTTAACATCCTCCCATGAATACTTGCATAGACAGAAAGTTAAGTAGTTTGGTCATCTCATGAAAATGAAACCAGATCGGCTGTCATTAAAACATACAACAGTAGCAGATTGGGGTTTACAGCCAAGACTCTGGGGCAAAAGGATAGACAACATTAAAGACGTCCTATGCCAGCATGGGCTCACAGCAACACATCTGGCCCAAGTGCGAGACCTACAGCTCCCCACTATGCTTCACTGCATCAGTGGGAGAATAAAGTAAAATATATACAAGGGGCATTCAAATCAAACCGGGGCTCGGTTGCAGTAAGACATTTGAATGATTTAAATGTTTTAGAAAAGGCCGTACATCCGTGAGGGATGCTCCCGGCCGTGGTGGCTCTCAACCCACCACAGTCATTCCTGTGAATATCCAGATTGTGGAACACCTTATTCTGGAGAATCAACGCACAACCTGTCGTTAAATTGCACAAGAGGCAAGTCTTTCTCTGGGTATGGTGAACACTATTATTCATGAACATCTGCACTTTCGGAAGGTTAGTCCATGTTGAGTGACAAGACAGCTTTCGCTTTTGACCGACTGAGAAGAGTTCAAACCTGCACTATATGCCATCTGCAGAATCTTGGCTGGGAGGTATTGCCACTTCCACCTTACAGCCCAGACCTTGCTACGTGTGATTTCCACCTGTTTGAACCCATAAAAGAACTCCTGGGAGGTCAGCACTGATGACGAAGTGAAAGAAGCTGTCCTGGATTGGTTCAGACATACTGACAAATCTGTCTACGCTGCAGCTTTTCAAGGATTACTTAAAAGCTGGGATAAGTGCATAAATGTTTGCAGGAGATTGTATTGAAAAATAAATGGTATTTTAACTACTTGAAAAACATTTTTTTTCCTCACAAAAAAAAAAGCTCCCGGGTTTGACTTGAACGCCCCTCGTGCATTTAAACCAACATCAAAACAAATGAAAGTGGAAATAGTAGTATTGAGGTAACAACAATTTGACCAAATCTGAGATCCAGAGAAATCAAGATTCACATCAAAGTTAGAATATTTAACTCCAATGTCAAGTCAGTGCTGCTGTATGGAGCGGAATTATAGAGAACGACCAAGACCATACAACAAATACTCCAGTTCTACATTAACAGATGCTTACAAAGGATAATGGACATAAAGTGGCAGGACATGGTGAGGAATGAAAACATATGGGGAGAGGAGCCAACAACCACCACTGGAACAACAAGTGAAGAAAATGCAGCTGGATAGGACATAATATGCTACAGAAGGCAACGTCAACATAGCCAGACATGCTCTTACATGGAATCCTCAATAGAAGAGAAATAGAGGTAGACCTAAAAATACATGAAGGACTGGAGCAGAAGATGCAGCAGGGAATGACTTACTTACTTACTTAGTCGCTCCTCTTCTACCCTGAGGTGTAGAGGTTTGCCAAAGAGAACGCCACACTGCTCTATTCGCGGTCTTTTTCCTGGCCTCTTTCCAATCCAGCCCTCTATCACTTAGGGACTGTCATATGTTGTCTTCCCAACGTACTTTGGGACGTCCTGGGGGTCTGCGTCCTTGACTTTTTATTTCCCATGACCGCTTTGGTATCCAATCTCCTTCCATTCTACAGACATGGCCAAACAACTGTAGTTAGGACTGCTCCACTCGTGTCTGCAAGGGTTGAACTTCGAGATTGTTACGTTTTGTCTGGTTACGGATCTTGTCCCTTTTTATCACCTGAACCGCCTTTCTTCGATACATCATTTCTGAAATTTGTGATTGCCTCTCTTGGACTGTAGTCATTGCCCATGACTCACAACCATATTTCAGGATAGGCACATAGGTCGAGCGGTATACATCCATTTTTGTTTTCCTGCTTATTTCTCTTTTACTGAGGAAACCTCTGTTTATTGCATGGAAAAGTCTACCTGCTGCTGCTCTTCGTGCAGCTAACTCCTGTTTGATTCCTCCCCTGCTATCTGTTACCACTCCTAGATATTTAAAGTTGCTGACCTGCTCCAGTGCTCGTGTTGCCAGGGTTATCTGATGTCTCTTTTCTTCTCTGGCGATCACCATGGTTTTTATTTTGAAGTTGCTGATGTTCATTCCTCTCTTCTTCAACTCTTCTTCACAGACCTGCAAGTTGATCTGGAGATGTGCTTCGGATTTCGTGATCAGGGCCACATCATCTGCAAATGCAAGTTCCGATATGTAACTTGGTCTCATCTTCCAGTACCCTACTTCATACTTTTTTTCCGTTCCTTGCAGGCTTTGATGACTTCATCCATGAGGAGTATAAAAAAGTACGGTGATAGAATGTCCCCCTGTCTTACTCCGCTAGTGGTCTTAAACTCTCCTGACTTTTGATTTGATGTCCGCACATAATTTCTGCATGTTTTATAGAAACTCTGTATGGCAGAGATCAGGGGTCCTGGGATGTTCTTCCTTGTCAGGCACTCCCAGAGTTTGTCCCAAGGAACTTTATCAAATGCTTTCTCCAAATCCAAAAAGCAGAGATGCATCTCTTTATCATATTCAAGAGCCTTTTCACTTAGCTGTCTGAGTGTAAAGATAAGGTCTTGAGTACTTCTGTTTGCCAGAAGGGAATGAGCTGACAGAATACTTTTCTGCAATGAAGTCTCTATTACTTTCTGCCCCCGTAGCAGTATTTCCTTCACCATTAATCACTACTTTTTGAGCAAAATGTGATTTTGAACACTTTTTTTCTGCAGGTTGAAATCAATTGGGCCAACATCACCAGCAAAATTGAGATGGAATATCAGAATGAAAGAGAAAGACCATCTGGAGCAGCAAACAGTACAACTGGAATCAGTAATGCTGGTCGCAGCACTGGCATTAAACCTTGACATCTCTGTCTTTCAGTAAAGATGCAGTGTAAATGTTCTCTACAAATGCATTGATTACCTTTACGACGCAGCACTAGATTTCCAAACGTCACATATGACTTTGAAAACCTGAAAACGTCTTTATATGTTGGTCTATTAATATGATTTGTTTGCGTACAAAGACACAAATGAATTAAGAACTTGCTGGTGTTATTGTTTTTGTTGTGTGTGTGTTAGTTTGTGAGATACAGGAAGATGAAGGTGAAAATTTACTTGAGAAAAGTACAAAAGACCTTTTGGCTTAGAATCGTTTACTGCAGATTGGTATTAAAGTAAAATTTTTTACTTGACTTGATTTCATCCACTTCCAACACAGAGAGTTAGGCTTTGGTGATTTTGATTTCATGTTTTGAAACTGTGCAGTTCTGATCAGCGGTTCTGATCAGACATGAAGGATGTTTTCAATATTTGGCCACTGATGCAGAAGGGGCCGTTTCATCTATTGAAGTACTGGGCAGGGCAACTGGGGGTGCTCAAGCATTTCATAAGGAGTTTTGTAGCATCTGCAGTTTGAATTTGTTTGATGGGTCTATTTTATGTCCGTGGAATTTGAGTATACAATGTCCTGTTCTTAGTCTGAAAATGTATGTTTGATGCTTTCGTCCAAGTTGGTTTACCAGGGGTGCTCCGAGAGTAAAGCCTCCTATTCTATTCCATGAAAACCAAAACAGATAAAAAGAGCACAATAACGTCATTTGAAAGAACAATGTCTTGCCTTCAAAATACAATTTTTCAACATAGTCACCTCCCTTTGCTAGATATTTTCTCCAATGATGAACAAGAGCATACATGCTGCGCTCATTAAAATCTGCACCAGTGGAGGTGACCAACTCTTTTACAGCTGCTATGACGACGTTGTTGCTAGGAAAATGTTGCACACGCAGTTCATCTGTCATTGGCCCGAACAGATGGAAGTCAGAAGGTGCCACATTTGGACTATACAGTCCAGCCGAGACTAACTATGTGATGTGCTCAACGGTCTTCAAACTGGTATGGGGGGGGGGGGGGGGGGGGGGGTTTACTTTATTAAATTGCAAAAAACAGGTTGTCTTCTTCTCTAACCTGACCCTGGAAATTTGAGCCTTCTGCTAAGTAGCGGTTAGAGTTGATGGTTTGTCAATATTCTAGGAAATCAAGAAGGATTTCCCTTTCCTACCCTATGAGACAGTACACATCACTTTACCTGCTGAGGACTGCGCCTTGAGCTTTTTTCTCGATGGGGAATTCACATGTCGCCACTTCATAGACTGCCGTTTTGACTCAGGATCGTAGTGGTGCCACCATGTCTCATCACTGGTGATGATGCGATCCAGGAAACTGTCACCTTTATTTTTGTAATGGTTCAAGAGGTCATGACAAACTTGCATGTGATATTCTTTCCGTTCCTGTGTGAGCATTCATGGGACCAACCTGGCACAAACTTTGTGATATTCCAACATTGACACCGTCGTTTACATCACATTGAAGCCAATATCCATCTCTGTAGACAGTTCCCTGGTTGTAATCCTTCGATTTGCATGGATGAGCTGATCGAGACCTTCATTGCGAAGTGTGGCAGCTGTACAGAGCCGTCCGGAACGTGGCTTGAACTTGTTGCTTACGCCACTGCTGAAATGCACAACTGACTACCTCACTGTGCTAACATCCACTGTTTGGTCTCTGTAAATGTTCAGCAAGCGTAGATGAATGTCAATTGATGCAACTTTTTCCGGATGGAGGAATTCAATAATGCACCTCAGTTTATAACGTACTTACATGACATTTGCTATTTTGTCAGACTGCTCCTCCATTGGCACCTGTCGGACAGAAACCAAAATTTACGGATATTGGCAGGAATGTCCAAACTTTTCTGCCATACTGCCAAAATCTACTTCTGACTTGGTGGAACATCATAATAAAATAGTAGACAATACTTTCGGACCGACCATCGTATATCTTCCTATTTCAATGGTGCTAATAGATGTTTAAAAATCTTTCATCTTGGCCACTACCTAGGTGTATTACCCTTTACACTCTTAACACGCATTTTAAACTGCACGATACCAGAACTTTTATCTTTTCCTTCTTAACGTTTTTTATTTTGGGCTAATTTTGTCGATTTGTGTCATTCAGTCTGATCAAAAAGGCCAGAATTCAAGGCATGAAAATTTCATTTTTTTTAAATGTACTATTGTTGAACAAATTGAGCTAAAATTATGATCTAAACATTGTGAGACACATAATTAAACTATGTCATGAAGTATTCATAATAAAGATTATATATTAGTGTGAAGCGAGTGTAAAATCACATTGATGCAGAGGGGGAAATTGTAGAGAACATTTTTTTGTTTAGTACTCACCCTGTCACGTATTTTGTTGATATTATCATCAATTACTGTACATGTACCTCTTGTATTATGTGTCTTAGTCAAAGTCTGAATTGTGTTGAATAATTCACAAGTAATCGATATGTGTTATCATAAGGTCTGAACATGTTTATGATTTCGGAAGCATCTGAGTTAAAATCTTACACAGGTGATCTCATTGGTACTATGACACCAATAGGTTTAAAGGTCAGATGTTATCTCTGTTGGTTTTTGGAAGGAAAGGTGCTAACTTGATTTCTTGGTGAAAAAAACAAACATATTTAAGAAATGTTAAAAAACTCAATTATGATGTATGTAATGTCAATGTCACCAGAACATATCCCACAGGACTATCCCACTTATGCAGACCAAAGAGAGGCGGTCTGGGCCGGGAGAGTGACTACGAAAAGTTTTCGGAGACCGGTAAAGAACTTAAACGCAGTCTCCTTCGTGAACCTCACCGTGCTAGAAGCATCGCTTGTTTTTGATCGAAGAAGACGAATTCAATTTGACATTTTGGTTTGCATTTTTGATTTCTGTTAATGGGATCTAAGACTGGTGTTTGGTTTAGGCAGTTTGATGGTCACATATTTGGCTTATTTTTTGTTTCTAAGACTGACATTTGGTTTCTGTTTTGGCACACTGGCTGACAATAAGTGACGTTAGGTTCTTAACTGACAAAAGATGAAAATTTTGGCTATTGATGATGGAAGGTATGTAGGTTTAAAAACAAAACACTGCTGCATGGACAACAGCAGCAAAGCCGAACTTCGATAAAGTTAGCAAACGTCAAAACCAAGCCATGAGAGTTATAACAGGAGGCATGAAGTCAACGCCAATTGTAGAACTTGAAAAGATTACAAAACTGCAATCCATGACCGATAGAAGAGACTGCAGAGCCCAGCTGCAGTCAGAGAAACTCAGAAGACTGACTGACCATCCAATGCACCAGAGACTAAACAATTTGGGAAATGGGAAACTAAAGCGGAGAAACTTTGCAGAAATAGCCAAAGCAAAAGATGCACGAAGATCCCATAAACGCACTAACAACACCAAAACCCATCCCTACTGTACGAAAACCTACCTGGAGGCAGGATATATTTCCAGAGGTGGTAGAAAATATACCACGTATTGGAAACAAAAACTGCCAGACTGAAAAAGAAAGTAGAGATACTACCCTAAGCTTTATATCGAAAAACTACCCAAGCATGGACTGGACCCATGCATACACCGACGGTTCTGTAACAAACACTACACAGAACGGAGGGGCAGGAGCATTCCTGAACCTACCAAATGGCAGAAAAATAACACTGTCATTCGCTACTGGTAAGTACACAAGCAATTTCAGAGCGGAGGCAGAGGCACTGAGGGCGGCAGTGGAAGAAATGGTGACACACAATGAAAATGAAAGCTATATAGTCCTGCTTACAGATGCTCTCGCCGTAGTCACAGCGCTAAAAAGCCAGAAAAACACTGAGCTTAATGACTTAAGAGCAGCACTCTGCAAACTGTGCCAGCAGTCCGCACCAAAAAGGGTAGTTGTACAGTGGGTCCCATCCCACTGCAACATCAAAGGCAACGAGGAGGCAGACAGACTGGCAAAAGAAGGTGCAAGACTACCACAAACAGATACTAGTATGACGTACGAAGAGTCAAAACGGCTTATTAAAGCCAGATACATGACCAAATGGGAAACCGAACATACTGGTTACATCAAAAACGATGCCTATTACCAGTTGAACAGAAGAGAGCAGGTCGTTGTCTTCAGACTTCGCACTGGCCATAATAGACTGAGGTACCACCTATTCAACAAATTGAAGATAGGTGGAACTGACGAATGCCCGTGTGGTACCGGGAAAATGACCGCTGAACATCTGCTGCAGAACTGCCCGACATACGAGGATCAGAGAGAGCAGATGTGGCCATCACCAGTGGAACCACAAGACAAGCTCTATGGCAGTGTCGACAGCCTCAGGATGACCGCCGCTTTTTTCGAAAAAATAATGGTTACTGTCTGACAGCGTACGAAGAAGAAGAAGAAGAAGAAGATTTCTTGGTGAAGAAAACAAACATATTTAAGAAATGTTAAAAAACTCAATTATGATGTATGTAATGTCAATGTCACCAGAACATATCCCACAGGACTATCCCACTTATACAGACCAAAGAGAGGCCGTCTGGCCCTGGAGAATGACCACGAAAAGCTTTCGGAGACCGGTAAAGAACTTAAACGCAGTCTCCTTCGTGAACCTCACCGTGCTAGAAGCATCGCTTGTTTTTGATCGAAGAAGACGAATTCAATTTGACATTTTGGTTTGCATTTTTGATTTCTGTTAATGGGATCTAAGACTGGTATTTGGTTTAGGCAGTTTGATGGTCACATATTTGGCTTATTTTTTGTTACTAAGACTGACATTTGGTTTCTGTTTTGGCACACTGGCTGTCAATAAGTGACGTTAGGTTCTTAACTGACAAAAGATGAAAATTTTGGCTATTGATGATGGGGGGTATGTAGTTTTAAAAACAAAACACTGTAAATATTTTTTTTTCACATTTTTGTAATGTACATTATTTATCACAAATAACAATAAAGTTATATTTTCCAGAAAGTGTATTCATTTTTCTTTGTAATTAAATTTGTCCTTTGTATTGTAATACAACAGGGCGATACTATCTCTCCTAAACTTTTCACGCCTGCCCTTGAGGAAGTCTTCCGTACACTCAATTGGGATGATAGACGGAGAAATGCTCAACCACCTTCGGTTTGCGGATGACATAGCCATCATCAGCCACAGCATGAAGGAAGCTGAGCAATGCCTGAATGAGCTCAACTGTCAACACCTGGCTCCGAAATATCATCCGATCATCATTAGAACTATATGTCTCATGGACCTCGACCATCGATAATAGACGATCGACGCGATGGGCATTGGTCGCCTAAGCAGATTTATATCACACTATTATTATTACAACGGCCCTGCCTTTCTTATTCGTCAATTTTAAATTGTCACATGATACCCTCGCTGTCTGCTGTATCAGAACTTTGGGCTGTGACCTGCTTGGGTCAGCTACTAAGTCTTCTGTTTTTGACTGAGCCTAGCGTTATTGCTGATGAGGCCAACTGCAGCGATATATTTCCTAATAACGTGAGAAATGACGAAGGTTGTCTCTGCTACGTGGAGGAAGACTTTGAAGCAATGAAATAACCACCATCACAATTATCAGCATATTCCTGTTTTTCTCTGACTGGAGCATGGTGTCACACCTACACATGATCATAGTGCAGGAAGTATGTGCTAAATTAGTAACCATTGTGATGGTGAAATACTCATGCGCTTGCTCAGAATGCATTTAACTCAGGCCTAAAGACAGTAAGGCGTGGAAAAGCCATTTGGGCTAGAAAGAAAGAACTAGATACAACACTTCAAATATAATACTGCAATGCTGAATGTAGTCTATAGCAGACAATGCTGTTGGGGATAAAGTGTTAGAGGCTTTATTGTACGAGGCTACATCTTGTTTATGAGGTGGGGTGGCCAATTGACTTCCTCGCTGTCGTTTCTTAAAAAACGGTACATCAGGTACATATTTACAGCTGGGTCGACACAAATGTACTGGTAATGAGAATTGAAGCACGTACATTACCAGTGAAAAACAATTGCTTTACTATTTCGTGGATTAGAAAGCGAAGATGCAGCGCCCCGAATGGTTGACAGCAGCCAGCAACCCACAGCTACAGCATTGTGAAAAAGCTGATAGTAGCCAGTGACCCATAGCTAAGGCATTGTGAATAAGCTGACAGTAGCCAGCGGCCCATAGCTACAGCACCGTGAATCAGCAGCCCATAGCTACATCACTGTAAATGAGCTGACAGTAGCCAGTGGATCATAGTTACCGCATCGTGAATCAGCAGCATATAGCTACAGCACTGTGAATCAGCTGACAGTAGCCAGTGACCTATAGCTACAGCACTGTGAATAAGCTGACAGTAGCCAGAGGCCCATAACTACAGCACCGTGAATCAGCAGCCCATAGATACAGCACTGTGAATGGGCTGACTGTAGCCAGTGACCCATAGCGACAGCACTGTGAATGAGCTGACAGTAGCCAGTGGCCCATAGCTACAGCATTGTGAATAAGCTGACAGTAGCCAGCGGCCCATAGCTACAGCACCATGAATCAGCAGCCCATAGCTACAGCACTGTGAATGAGCTGACAGTAGCCAGCAGCCCATAGCTCCAGCACTGTGAATGAGCTGACAGTAGCCAGCGGCCCATTGCTACGGCATTATGGTATGAACTGATAGTAGCCAGCGACCCATAGCTACAGCACCGTGAAGGAGTAGCCAGCGACCCATAGCTACAGCACCGTGAATGAGCAGCCAGCGATCCATAGATACAGCACTGTGAATGAGCTGACAGTAGCCAGCAGCCCATAGCTACAGCACTGTGAATGAGCTGACAGTAGCTAGCAGCCCATAGCTACAGCACTGTGAATGAGCTGACAGCAGCCAGCGACCCATAAACACATCACTGTGAATGAGCTGACAGCAGCCAGCGACCCATAGACACATTACTGTGAATGAGCTGACAGCAGCCAGCGACCCATAAACACATCACTGTGAATGAGCTGACAGCAGCCAGCGACCCATAAACACATCACTGTGAATGAGCTGACAGCAGCCAGCGACCCATAGACACATCACCGTGAATGAGCTGACAGCAGCCAGCGACCCATAGACACATCACTGTGAATGAGCTAGCAGCAACCGGCGGCCCATAACTGATTAAGAGAATAGAGATTACAGTGGAAAGGCAAACCTAGTACACAAATAAAGCCACCTGAAACTGGATGTATCGGGCGAAAGGCACATATATCGCAGCTGTGCTGCAAACTGCGACACAATGTCGTTTTCAGGACGAACTACAAAGAAGAAGAAGGGGATGAGGATCAGGATAGAGATACGAATGAGGAGCCTGAAGAGGACGAGAAGGAGGAAGAGAAGAAGAAAAAAGCAGAAGACGAGGTGAGGACTGGGAAGGCTGAGAAGGAGGAGGTGTGAGTGGAGGTTAGGAGAAAAGGAAGAATACAAATATGAAGAGGACGAGGAGAAGACTGAGGAGGAAGTGATGGAGGTGTAAGAGGAGGAGCTGTGCAGGAGGTGGAGGAGAAAAAGAAGAAGACAAAAGAAGTTCCTCACATACAAATGAACCGAAAAAAGCATCCAAAAATTTCAACAAAGAAATAACTTTATTAGTCTTTATCAGAACACAACGAAACTTTCGAACAATGATCATCAAATATTAAAAATAAATGTGCCCAAATCATTTGCTGAGTCAAAGGTGCAGAATATTTTCCAAATGACCACCTTTCAACTAGTTTTTGTCTCAGGTCTACCGTACATCTCTCTCCAAACTCGGTGGTCTGTCTCAGGCTTCTATGGTCACCATGCAGTTTGTTCCACAGATGGTTGGAGGAAGACCGTGCTATCAATCTGCTATTCTCAAAGATTCCACGATCTTCGGAACATGTTCCTTATCATATGAGCACATGTCATTAACCTGACGCTGAAAGTAATAACAGGATTAGCGAAAAGAAAGAAGAAAGAAAGAAGAGCGCAAATCAGTAAATTGGTCAAAATTGAAAAGTTAAAACAAAATAAATTAGATACAAACTTGAAAACCATCTATTGTTTCACTTACATCGTCAATTTACCGACAGTTATGCACATCTTCACTCGACACACTTCTCACCGTAAACAGAAAGCATTTCATTATGAATATAATTTCAAGTCAATTAGCTCTCCCAGTGACGTAGCGGGGGGAGGGAAGGCGTCCGCCACAGATGCCAGCATGCGGAGGTCTTAAATGGGCTAAGACTTAAAAAAATAAATTTCACTATCTGAGGTAAACTTCTTGGTTTCAGGGACACCATTGGTACGGAATATTAGCCCCTCTACTGAAGCCCTGCCTGGTCTTCCTGATCAAATTACAATCAGAAGCATATGTGCGGCGGGTGGGGTGAGAGATGATTCGAACTGACAGGACAGTAACGATAGACAGTGCAGCATCTGAAATAGGGTGTTCGCATGGTTTAGTCTACAGCATATTGCATGATCGATTGAATTTCAGGAAAGTGTGCCCACGATGTGTACCCATACTAGTGAATGACGTACGCAGACAGAACCGAATGGGCCTGTCCTTTTACAGATAAAGCAATGACAAAAATTAATAATTGTTGGTTGAAATTATGTTCAGAAATAAGGGCTGATGTAAGTGGAATAATGAATGGTTTTCAAGCTCGTATTTATTTTTGTTTTTTAAATAGCCAATTATGATCTATTTACTGACTTGCGTTCGTATAACGGAGAAAATATTCTGTGGAATCTTTGAGAGGAGCAGAATGATAGCACGGTCCTCCTCCAACCATCTGAGGAACAAACTGGTAACCACTTGGTAACCACTATCATACGAGAAACAGAGTCTCCTTAAGTCAATCACACCGTCACAACAAGGCACGTTTCTCACTGTTGTCAAAGACACTGAAGGCTCAAATATGAACCACCATAGCGGGACAGTTAAGCGAGAATGATGTGACCTTAACACGGACCTGAGTCTTGTTTGGGTCAGGTATGTTTGGTCATTATCGTTTTTGTGTGGATTTTTTCGTTCTGTCTGGAGCAGTGACACAGAGATGTGTATGATCTCATTGCCTTTTTTTCGTTCTGTCTAGAGCAGTGACACAGAGATGTGTATTATCTCATTGCCTTTTTTCGTTCTGTCTAGAGCAGTGACACAGAGATGTGTATTATCTCATTGCCTTTTTTTCGTTCTGTCTAGAGCAGCGACACAGAGATGTATATTATCTCATTGCCTTTTTTTCGTTCTGTCTAGAACAGTGACACAGAGATGTGTATGATCCCATTGCCTTTTTTTTCGTTCTGTCTAGAGCAGTGATACAGAGATGTGTATTATCTTATTGCCTTTTTTTCGTTCTGTCTAGAACAGTGACACAGAGATGTGTATGATCCCATTGCCTTTTTTTCGTTCTGTCTAGAGCAGTGACACAGAGATGTGTATTATCCCATTGCCTTTTTAATAAAAGCACAGAACAAATATTCCATATAAAACATTCCAATACACGCCACCCACTTCAAGTTAAGGAACAACACAAAATACACAAGGGAGTAAAGTTCACGAACAAAACCATGGCTTGAAAATCTGCCAGCCGTAGCGACAATCCGCCCAATAAACTATTGATTATGTCAAGGAAAGAATGTCAGAATACAAACACAGTCAACTCGCTGCTTACATTCATGAATCTATAAAAAAAATACACAAATACTGCAGTCGGGGATGTTGTGGTAGAAACATCACTATATGAGGTCTCAGTTTTTGTGAGATGAAGGAAGACAGCTACTATCCTCGCTGTCTTGACTTACAGTAGCACGGATATGTAAATGTATTTCCATATCTGTAATTACCGCTGGAGATCAAGTACTAGAGACCTCATTTTTCGGACACACACACGAGTCCACATACTGGCCAGTACGTCAAGATAGCACCAGAAGGACTACGGTCTAGGGTGGAAAATGGCAAGCCTTCGCAACAGAATCCAAAAAAAGCAAACCTCTAAAGTCTAATCAAACCAAAAACTTAAGCTTTTGTGAGAACCAGTTCTCATTTTCCTTAACAGTAAATCAGGTACTCATTTACAGCTGGAACAAGTTGCTACCACAAAGAAGCATCCACTCTAACAACGTTGCATCTTACGCTCTACATGTACATATACTGTGGTCTTACGTTTCCTTTAACATGTCTCAATGTGAATCCCAACTTTTTCTTCTGCTTATCTCATAGAATAATCATTCCTTCGTTATTGTATGCTCAAAGATCTATTTAGTTGTATTTTTGTTAATCAGTTATCCATTTTGTGTTATTATTAGGGTCATGATTTTGATCATCGTCATCTTCTATCAACGTGTATCGTTCAGAAGGTATGGGAGAGGTAGTTTTCTGTCGTGTGCCATCTTTGTCGCCCATGTTGTTGACATTCAGTGTTTCTTTGGACATTGGAAGGGATATAACCAAACAAATACAAAAAATTAAAATGTTTAGAGTTATCCCATCATAAAAAATTCGCGTGAGAGGTTCTGGCTTGGGCGTCTCCCCTCTTTATCCAGGTACAACCTAGAACGAGTGAGCTATGGCCCTACACCAGAACCACATGGACGTGTACATTGGCATTGTACACTGAAGGCGATAGGTGTTAATTATCCACCCGACCAAATTTCTCACGCTTGTTGTCGTCCTCGTGCACGACATATGGGGAGGAACAGCTCGCGACCCCAAGCGCTCGCGACGGACGATTGTGACAGCAAAGCCGTGCTTATCACAAGAGCTGAACCTTGGACCTTGACCGGCGTCGAAGTCATGGAGCGAACTAGACAAGTAACTGGCAGAAGGCAACACTGGCTGCTCCTGTAGCTGAAACTACTAGTGTTACAATTTGTATATATGCTGATACCTGTTTAAGCTAGCTCTGTTGTGGTAATTGCGGCTTGTATATTGTTTTTTTAAATTAATTAAATAATATCCATAAAATGCAAAGAAATTTTAGAAATTGCCCAAGAATAGAGTTTGTCTAGTATGCTGTATTAAACACAGCCTTAACTATTTTAAATATTTGTTTATTTTCATGTATTTATTAAATAATGTATATCATTGTGGTTTCTTTTATTACATCCCTTTGTTTTGAATATATTGCCAATGTGACGAAGTAAATATTGTCCATCTAAATACAGCTCACTACTAGGCAGTGCAACCATTTTCTAGCTAATAGAAAATCCTGTGCTGAAAGTTGTTTATGGTTAAGCATGTTTATATTGCGTGTGTGCTACTTCATACATTTTTCCAGCGTTGGATGTAATGAGATGTAAGCAAAGGTTTGTAGACTTTCTTGTTATAAATTTCTCGATCATATCATCTGTAGATTGTTAAGCTCACTGTAAATATCCTAATTTTAAACAGGACACCCATTACCGTCATTATAATAACTCTTGTCATATGGAATCTTGCATGTTTACTGTTAATGATTAAATGTAGATGTAATATTCATAATATAATATGACATTTGAAAAACAAAAACATCAAATTGAACCTAATTCCAGTGTGCGTTTGTTTCTTGTTTATTTCGTTATTTCATAAGACAAGACGCATAAGTTGTCATATTCATGAATGTTAACAGTAACACACACCTATTAAAGTACACATTCTTTAAATCCAGGTATTGGTAAAATTGCTTTTGCTGTGTGCATATGGTATATTTTTAGTAATGGATTTAATAATATACACCAAATGGAAAGCCTGGTAGTAATGCATACCTTTTTATTTTAAACACACATTTTTTCACGCTGGACATATTTCTTTGCATTGTGTATGTGTGCGTGTGCGTATGACTGTGTAAAGCCCTACAGTATTGATAGATTTTCTAAACTTGGTAAAACTTCTTATGTACTGTTTCTATTCTAAAAATGCAGCTCTAGAATTGCATGCAGAACCCCTTTGTTTAGTTCTGTTGTCGTTGATTCAGCTATTTAGCTACTACATACCCAGTAGGAGTTTGGCTTGTTTTAAAATGCCAGAGTGTACAAACCACCCAAGGGTTTAAGAGCCGATAATGCTATTGTAGTTAACGTGTTGATAGTAAGATAATATGTAGGAACTTAAATATTGTTGTGTGTGTGTAAACATATGGATAGTAAGATACTATGTAGTAAATTAATGTTTGGTATCAGTCTGCTAATATTAGATAGTGACATACTATGAAGGACATTAAAGCTCAGCACTAGTCTGCTAACACGCTTAGTATTGGTGTGTTAACATGTGAATAGTAAGATACAATGTAGAATTAAAGCTCGATGTCAGTCTGTCAATATGTGAGATACTAAGTAGGACATTAAAACTCAGCGTTAGTCTGTTAACACGCTTGGTGTTGGTGTGTTCACATGTGGATAGTAAGATACAATGTAGAGATTAAAGCTGAGTGTCAGTCTGGCAATATGTGAGATACTAAGTAAGACATTAAAACTCAGCGTTAGTCTACCAACATGGGGATAGTAAGATAATATTTACACCATTAAATCTTGGTGTTCCTCTGTTAACATGCAGATAAAGAGATATTATGTTAGACATTAAAACTCCATATTAGATCTCTAGCGTGTGAAAATTCTTCTTTCCTCTTTGTGTTCAGGATTCTTTGGTCATGCTATATCTGCAGGATAATCATCATGATGCAGTCTGTAGTCTTTACCAGGCCAGAGTGGCTGCACCATAGCTTTTGTTTCAGCCATGTATCCTCTGGTATCTCATTTCACTATAAAGTGGTGTCTTCTAACATGGTGACAGTAAAATGCTATGTAACACACACATTTTTGTGTTGGTCTGTTAATATTTGTAGGACTATAGAGTTTGGTGTCGCTCTACATCTGTTTCCATGTGGAAATTAAGATAATATGTAGAGTATCAAATCTGTGTTGGTCTGTTAACTATTGGATAGGAAGATAATATGTGAGGTATCAAATCTTAGTGTTGGTCTGTTATGATGTGGATAGTAAAATAATATGTAGGATTGGCAAATCTTGATGTTTTGATTTTCTGTTATCATGTGGATAGTAAAATACTCTTTAGAGTATCAAATCTTGGTGTTGGTCTATTAACATGTGGATTCAAAGATAAAATGAAGGACATTGAAGGTTGGTGTAGATCTGTTAATATGTGATTAGTCGGATAATATGTAGGACATTAATGGACTTGGTCAATTTGTTAAGATGTGGATAGTAAGATACTATGTGGGACAGTAAAGCTTGTTGTTGGTCTACATCTTTTGCTATGTGAATATCAAGATAATAAATAGGACATTACACCTGTGTGTTATTCTATTTGCACGGTGATAGTAAGATAATAAGATAATTAAGTCTATTGCCCATCTTTTTATATGATACTTTCTTTTTTTTTTTTAATAGTAAGGCTCAGTGTGGTTCTGTTAATATGTTGAAAGTAAAAAATCGATTTAGGACATTACAGTTTGTTGTTGGTCTGTTAACATGGAGACAACAGGATACTGTTTAGGACATTCATTCTTGGTGTCTGTCTGTTTACATATGGAAGGTATGACATTGTATAGGACATTAAAGCTCTGTAATTCCATGTTAACATCTGGGTAGTAGCAGTATAGGACAGTAATGCTAAGCGTTGGTTTGTTAATACATGTGTTTTTTAAGATACTGTGTAGGACACATGTTTTTGGTGTTGGTCTGTAAAAATGAGGATAGTAAGATAGTATGTATGACATTACAGCTTAGTGTTGATGTTATCAAGAGGATAGATACTATATACAACATTACATCTCAATTGTTATGTGTTAACATTTGAATATTAAGAAAATGTGTAGGACATGAAAGCTCAATGTTGGTGGTCTAATGAGTGGATAGTACAATGCTATGGGGGAATGTAAAGCTTGCTGTTGTTCTGTTAACATGTGGATAGTAAGATTATGTGTAAGGCATCAATATCCAGTTTATGTCAGTTTACCTAGGGATAATAATATACTATGTAGGTCACCTATTCATGGTGTTGGTCTGTTTTCATGTGGATAGTGAGATAATATACACATTATTATATCTTGGCTGTTGTGTATTAACATTTTGATGTTAAGAAAATATGTAGGATACTTTATAGGACTGTTAAGCTTGGCTTCCATCTGTCAGAGTGAGGTCAGTAAGATATTATGTTGGGCACTAATGCTTTGAGGTAGATTTGGTAACATCGGGATTGTAGGATATGCGGCGTGTTCAAATGACACCGGACTTAATTGTACAAAGTGAACATACATATGATGTGCATGATGATGTCACTTCTGATGTAAGCAGCACATACCAGCCGTCTAGTTAATCCCATTTCATTACCCTCTGACTCAAAGTTTCCTCAGCAGACCGTTGAAATCGTAGAGAGCGTGATACAGATATCTTCAAGAGTTGATCAGCAAGCGGTGATTCGATTTCTAACCGCTGAAGGATGTCGACCAGTTGATATTCATCGCAGAATGCTGGCAGTGTATGGTGACAAAAGTGTGGCAAACGTAAGCAAGCTCCGGCAACGGTCCACCCTACTGCATCATTGCTGCATCAATTTTGGCGATGGCATCTTCTGATGCAACATTATGTGTCTGACCTGGTATCGGACGATCTTTCATTAATTCGCGTCCTTATCTAAACATCGTTGTCCAGTTCTTCACTGTTGTCTTCGACACACACTTTTGACACTATACATTGCCTGCATTTTGCGATGAATGTCAACTGGTCGACATCCTTCAGCTGTTAGAAATTGTTTCACTACTCGCTGATCAACTCTGAACCAAATCTGCTGAGAAAACTTTGAGCTGGAGGAAAATGAAATTTTGCAAACTTGACGGTTGGAATGTGCTGTTTACATGAGAAGTGGCTTCATCATGCACATCGTATGTATGTTCACTTGGTGCAGTTAGGTCCGGTTTCATTTGAACACGTCTCGTTCTATGCAGGACAGTAAAGTTACGTGGCTGTTCATGTATGTTAACATGTAGATACTAAGATGCTATGTATGACATTAAATAGCAAAATTGGTTGGTTAACATGAAGGTATTAAGATACTATATAGAACATTGAAGCTTGGTATAATTCTGTTGGCATGGTGACAAGATAACATGTTGAACATTAGCAAACAGTGTCGGTCTGTTAACATGTGGATATTAAGATACTATATAGTTCATTACAGCGTGATATTAGTCTGCTAACACTTAGATAGTAAGATATTGTGTAGGACATTAAAACTTACTGTCTGCCTCTTAACATGGGGATAGTAAGATACAAGTTTTAACACTAAAGCTCGCTGTCTGCCTGTTAACATGGTGATAGTAAGACATAATTTTTAACACTAAAGATTGGTGTCTGCCTGTTAACATGGGGATAGTAAGATACAAGTTTTAACACTAAAGCTTGCTGTCTGCCTGTTAACATGGGGATGACAATATATTATGTATTATACAAAAATGGGGTGTTGGTCTGCTTCTCTTGATATGTGGATAGCAAGATTCTTTGTAGGACATTCAAGCTCAGTGTTGACCTACTAACATGGTGGCAGTAAGAAACTATATAAAGCATCAATGTTCTGGGTTGGTCTTTAACATCTGGATAGTAGATACTGTGTAAGGCATTAAGTTTAGAGTTGGTTTGTTAATATGTGGATTGTTCTGTGCAGGACATTACAGCTTTATATCGGTCAGATAACATTGAGAGAGAACAATATATTACAGGACAATAAAGATTGGTATTGGTCTGCATATACACAAATATCAAGTTACTATGTAGGACGGTAAAGCTTGATGTCTGTTTACATCTGCAAACATGGGGATAGTATGACACTTTGTGGGACAATACAGCTTGGTATCTGTATGTTAATATTAAGAAAGTAAAATATTATATAGAAGACAGGATTCAGCCTGTTAACATGTGTATAGGTAGATTTTGAGTAAGACATTGAAGCTTCATGTTGGTATGTAGGCATGTGGATAGTAAGATACTATGTAGGATATTAAAGCTTTGTGTTAGTCTGTTAACATGGGGATAGTAAGATACTATGTAGAATATTAAAGATTTGTGTCAGTATGTTAACATCTGGATAGTAATATATTATGTAGGATATTACAGCTTTGTGTCAGTATGTTAACATCTGGATAGTAAGATACTATGTAGGATATTACAGCTTTGTGTCAGTATGTTAACATGTGGATAGTAAGATACTATTTCAGTCATTAATTCTTAGTTTCAGTTTGTACATTATCTCAATTGTAGATCGATTTGAGTATTAGCTTCTGATGGTAAAACTGGTAGAGTTCGTAACCTAGTCACTTCATGCTCCAGTCTCTCTCTTGTAGCCTGTGGAGTATAAAACATAGATATGAATGGCTCAAATACCACTCTGGAACACAACCAAGAACAAAACCTACGTTGTAACAAAAATGCCTTCATCAGGTACATCGGTTAATAAACATAAGAATATCAAACCCATCATGACAGTAGAGATGAATGTATTGAAAAGATGGATGAACACATCAAAAAGTAATATGAACACAGAAGAGATACGAAGCTCATCATCTGTGTTGACCTGTGATCTGAAGTATCTTTTTACTTATGCACTTCATGGCTGTCAGTCGATGCAGATCCTGAGTTCAGTATATTTTGTCACGTGTTCTTATCTGCGTTTATGTGCTCATTTCTACATCCACAAAGTACACTACGACCTTCCATCTATTCCAGTACAGAGGTGTGGTTCCGATCAGAAAAAAAGGCGTCCGACAGGAAGATCCTATCTCACCGTACCTTTTCTCTGCGGGCTTCGAATCAACCATCTCGCGTTGCGATTGGGGGGACTTTTGAATCAGCGTTGATAGCAGGTGTTTGTGTCTCGTGGGTACCAGACTGCTTTCGCTGTGCTCCAACGGTCATCAGTTTTCTGAAGCAGGTGACCAGCCCAGCGATGCTTTATCTTGTCTGCGTGGGTAACTGTATCCTTCACGAATGCCATTTCACGAAGGTCGGTGTTGTGACAGCCTTTCAAACGTTGGTTGTGGAGCGCGATGCCGATCATAGAGGGTCTATAGAGGGAGCCTTGGGTCCCTCTGGACTAAATGTATTTCATAAGAGTAAGAGACCACGTTTTTGCGGCATAGCACATTGCAGGTAGAACTGTGGAGTTGAATATGAAGGCGTCCAAGTTCTGGTCGTGGGTATGGTCTAGTGCCATCTTTATGGACTAGAAAGCCGCCCAGTCCTAGCGGCGACATCTTGTTAATTCTGGGTTTAGGTCGCTCGCTTGTTCAATAGGCCTCCCAGGAAAATATATTCCTCCATGTTCTCCAGATTTAGGCTATCGAGGATAACTAGGTCATTGATAGTGCAGCGGTTACTCATGAATTGTTGTCATTGCGGTGTTCATCTCAAGGCCCGTCTTTCTCTCCCTACTTTCTAAAGCATAGCTACCATTCGGTTGGCGTCTTTGACTGTTTCTGTGATGAGCACTATGTCATCTGCGAAGCAGATACGGTTGTCGTTTGCCATTGATATTGATTCCAAAGGCGGTCCTGTCACATTGTCTGGTGATGGATTACAGGCATGCGGAAAAGAGAACTGGTGAGATAGAATCCCTTCTTGCAAATACCTTTTTTGGACGGATACTTTTGCTGGTCTTTGGAAGGAGTGAAAGGTTTTCGTACAGTCTTGAGTAGCAGTTAGCAAGTGTTCTCTCCTAGCCGTGATCAATGTCTTAGTCCAGCAGCGAGTGTCAGACAAGTAGTGGGTCTACGGAGTCAAATGGTTTCTTATAGTCGTTAAAGGTGAAGATTTAGGTGGTCAGGTAATCCATAGCTGTTTCAATTAGGCGGTAACAGGTTGAGATGTGTTCCATTTCGCTGCATGTTCTCCGAAAACCAGCCTATTCGATCGGTTGCGGGGCATCGATGGTATGATGGATTCTAGCTTGTATACATTTAGTCCAGAGTTTGTAGGTGACCAGGAGAAGCGTAATTAGGCCGTAGTTTCCAAGATCTTCCTTGTCTCATTTTGTATGTAGAAGTATCGTTTTGGAGTTACAGGAGACTATGTACTGTCCCTGTGTATGTTATATAACGTTTATCTAAGGCTAGATTGGGTGGTAGTCCGTGGGCGTTGAGGTGATCTGTAGTGATGGTATCCACTCCGGGTAGTTTATTACGGGGCAATCTCTCAAGGGCGTGGCTGATTTCTGAGGGTAGGATGTTTGGAAAGGGGTGAAAGTGGGGATTGGGTTGTGATTAGTGGAAGGTCAGCTAACTTGAATAATTATGTATGTTTTGCCTGTTCTGATGTCTTTCACAATCGTTTCCTGAAGACTGAACAATGCAAGTGTATCTGTTAACCTACAATAATTAGGATTGATGCGAGGTAGAAGACAAAACGCAGTAACCTAAGTAGTAATAAGAATTTGGGTTAGCGAGAAAGGAAAGGTTTACGAGATGTCAAAACATAGAGAAATGACCCGATCGGCACCGCTGGGTCTTTGGCTGGACTCGGTGACGTGCCTGACAAGACAGGAGACAAGGCCTTTCGTGTCGTCATCAAGCTCAATCCTTGTCTAAAAATAGATATGTGAAACATTCATACACGATGGAGATGGGCAACTTAGAGAGCATCAAAAAGGAGATAATGAGAAACCAAAGGACCGAGGTATTGGCCTGGAGAGCAAATCTGAACCCGTTAAATTGTTTTAACTTGATATATAGAATACACATAGGAACTACTTGAAACCTACCAAGTTTGGAATCCTTGCTTCTTATAGCAGTACGGCCAAGACTTGATTGTTTCTTAGAGAGCTTTGTCTGTGGTAACAGTACGGCCAAGACTTGATTGTTTCTCAGAGAGCTTTGTGTGTGGTAACAGTACGGCCAAGACTTGATTGTTTCTCAGAGAGCTTTGTGTGTGGTAACAGTACGGCCAAGACTTGATTGTTTCTCAGAGAGCTTTGTGTGTGTTAACAGTACGGTCAAGACTTGATTGTTTCTCAGTGAGCTCTGTGCATGGTAACATTAAGGCCGAGACTTGATTGTTTCGTAGACAGCTTCGTGTGTATTAGATGAATTATATGATTTATTTTTTTAATGCCCGTTTGCGGCAGACGAATTGGGATTTTTAGAACAAAAGCAGGACACAGTGTGCAATTTTATGTCTTATAAGTACTACTAAAAGGGGAATAGCGCTCAAACAATTAAGATATCATCTTCAAACGTTCACAGTAGTCCACTGAAATCAAGCTAGAATAATCAAACATTCACAGTAGTCCACTGAAATCAAGCTAGAATAATCAAACGTTCCCAATAGCCCACTGAAATCAAGCTATAATAATGAAACGTTCACAGTAGTCCAGTGAAATCAAGCTAGAATAATAAAAACTTTCACAGTAGTCCACTGAAATCAAGCTATAATAATAAAACGTTCACAGTTGTCCTCGGAAATAAAATTAGAACCTTCAAACTTTCACAGTAGTCCTGGGAAATGAAGACATTTTCTTGGGGGACACCATACATTCCAACCGATCCCGGTAGATACCAGATTAAGAATGACCGTAGCGATGTAGCTGATTCGGACACTTATAAACTAAAATCTTTAACAACGAAAAATGGAACGCGAGTTCTGACCGGCTGCTGACCTCGAGTCATGGTCTGGTGACTGGGAAAGTAAATGGCAGATTGAGAGTGTCAATGACCAGCTGTTGTAAGTTTGCTAGCTTTTATCTCGACCATTTTACTCACTTTTTCCAACTATGTTTTGATAGTCACATTGGTAATTTTCTACCATCCCCTGGGTACAGTGGTACAAGGTTCTTCCTTCAAATATCGGAAGTTGCTGGACATTGTAGACCTGATCTTTTGTAAGTATTTTTAGACGTTGACCACATTATCACCTTCTATGTCACCAACATGGTTAGACAGTGGATCCATGGACACTAAACACACCTTTCGCTGATAGGCAGATGGACTAGCAAAAAGAAGAAATCAAGACAAGAACAGCCACATGCAGTACCAGCTCTACAAACACTTAAATAGCTCATAAGAACAGCAAACAAAGAAATGTGAATGGACAGATGAACCATGGACAATACGATGGAGGTCTACATGTATATGACAATCCTCAATCCAAATGACTGAATCAATCAACTCACAAGCAAGGACCAGAGCACTTTTTGTTTTTGGCTGAGAGTAATCCACATCCCACGTGACAAGCACCTAAACATAATCCAACCACAACACACACTAGTGCCAGATGTGTACACGCCCATACGAAACCGTTGGTCATCATCTCTTTGAGTGCTCGGCAATCTCTGTTAGGAAAATGCTTCTTCCTAAGAGGTTTGATAAATGCAGCACTTTGTATGTCACTAATCAATAATTAACAATAAGTGCAGATAGCATTATATGGCATTTGGTCGAAGGGCAGGAAGCTCGCTGCTTTTAGATCGGTAACAACGTATGATCAGGCAAACCATATTGATTGGGCATGTTAGACAACGTTGGGTAAAATAACAGTTAGACAACAAACGATTAGAAACAGGTTTACTTTGAAATGCTCCAGCCGATGCTTCACATTGGATCAACTGCTACGGGATTGCATGTATACCTTTTAATTCGCATTATTCTTTTATAGGTTTAGTGATATTACGAGATTAATATCTGAGTAACAACATGTTGTCTATATGGGCATTCACAAGCAAAAACAAATATGATTCTCTGTATAAGCAAAATCTGACTTCTAACTCACTGTATGATCGGTGCACTAAAGTAAACATCCCGAGATGTCTGGAATCTTTGGGTATGACAAGCACAAGAATAACACCCCTGCCCTACAGAGAGCATGTCGTAAGAAGCGACTAACTCTGTGATATGGCATATTATCAGTCATGATTAGGTGGTTTGTTAAGAGCAGCAAAGATGGCGCCTAACATGCTGCGAGTCAACTTGCACTAGTATTTGAGTCTATGAAGATTGACTCGTATATCGATTAACTACCCTCCGTGATACTTGTTACAACGCAATGGAGTAATAAGCTGCTCGAACCTAACCCACTAAACAGGAAATCCTCCTCCCGACTATATAAATTTCACGCCAGAGCTGTGACACGCATAGGGGCATGGTGATTATGTAGAACTACATTTAGACTAAGACTAAGACTTCAGCAAACATAACAGGATAGAACACACCAGGAAAACTACATGGTCACCTATGAAGAAGCTAAGGCCATAATAAAAGGACAAGAAAATGTAAAGTAGGAGGAAGACCACAATAAACACCACACATTTGACGGATACTACTAACTGTCCAGAAAAGATCAGGTTATCATACCATGTCACCGAACTGGTCACAACAAAACGAGACTCCACCTGTACTCCAACTCCAAGCTCAAGATATGTACCACCAGCTCATGTTACTGCGGACTTACAAACATGACAGCACCACATGTACTTCAAGTCTGTCCCCAGCACCACATGTACTTTATGTCTGCCCCCAGCACACAGATCTGAGGTGGATGTCCCCAGCACACAGTTCTGAGGTGGATGGCCCCAAGCACGTATATCTGAGGTGGATGCCCCCATCACACATATCTGAGGTAGATGTCCCCAGCATACAGATCTGAGGTGGATGCTCCCAGATCTGAGGTCGATGCCCCCAGCACACAGATCTGAGGTGGATGCTCCCAGATCTGAGGTGGATGCCCCCAGCACACATATCTCAGGTGGATGTCCCCAGCACACAGATCTGAGGTGGATCCTATCTGGCATGGCGTCTTACATTCGTTCATCAACTCGCTCGCTCACTCACCTCTCACTTGCTCACATTTACTCACTCAACCCTTACTCATAACACAGCCGCCTAGTTCCTCTGTTACTCACTCTCTCACCACTCCCACACCCATTAAGTAACTCACTCAGTAACTTACCTCTTCCTTATCGCACTCATCTAGTGACTCGCTCTACCACTCACTTTCCAACTCACTCACACATTCACCCACCTACTCGCTCACCCATGACTAAATCGCCCATTCTCTAACCCACTAACCCCCTCTCATCATCCCTCACTCACTCTTCCACCCACTCACTCGTTCTCACTATTCCTCACTGACTCTATAACTCACTCACAACCACTCATTCACCCCGCCTGTTGTCCATCACACACATCACACAGCCTTCAGTTCAAGCTCAGGATCGAAGAGTGACGGTCACACGACTCTCTCTGATTCCAGGTCAAGTAACACACAGAACCTTACCGGAACATTTCTGACAGGTGGCTTCCATCTAACACTACGTCAGGACTATTGATTGGACTTCTTCTAGCTTAAAGCGTAAGTTCTTCAACGTTTTTAAACTCAACAAATAAACTCATCTTCCTTTCATGATTACCAACATTTTTAAACTAAACAAATAAACTCATCTTCCTTTCTTCTTCTTCTTCTTCATCGTACGTAGTCAGACATCAACCTTTATTTTTTCGAAAAAAAGCAGCGGTCATCCTGAGGCTGTCGACACTGCCATAGAGCTTGTCTAGTGTTGCCACTGGTGATGGCCACATTCGCTCTCTCTGATCCTCGTATGCCGGGAAGT
Organism: Ariolimax columbianus; assembly: GCA_036924085.1. Classification (NCBI taxonomy): domain Eukaryota; kingdom Metazoa; phylum Mollusca; class Gastropoda; order Stylommatophora; family Arionidae; genus Ariolimax; species Ariolimax columbianus. Next base: position 40,591,126 of record JAVGWX010000021.1, read on the forward strand.
TTTGCAGCAAATGCTCAGCGATCACTTTCCCGGTACCACACGGGCATTCGTCAGTGCCACCTATCTTCAATTTGTTGAATAGGTGGTACCTCAGTCTATTGTGGCCAATGCGAAGTCTGAAAACCACGACCTGCTTTCTTCTGTTCAACTGGTAATAGGCATCGTTTTTTGTGTAGCCAGTATGTTCGGTTTCCCATTTGGTCATGTATCTAGCTCTAATAAGCCGTTTTGACTCTTCGTATGTTGTGGTTGTGGTAGTCTTGCACCTTCTTTTGCCAGTCTGTCTGCCTCCTCGTTGTTTTGGATGTTGCAGTGGGATGGAACCCACTGTACGACTACCCTTTTTGGTGCGGACTGCTGGCATAGTTGACAGAGTACTGCTCTTAAATGATTAAGTTCAGTATTTTTCTGGCCTTTTTAGTACTGTGACTACGGCCAAGGCATCTGTAAGCAGGACTATATGGCTTTCATTCCTTTTACCTGTCACCATTTCTTCCACTGCCGCCCTCGGTGCCTCTGCCTCCGCTCTGAAATTGCTTGTGTATTTTCCAGTAGCGAATGTCAGTGTTATTTTTCTGCCATTTGGTAGGTTCAGAAATGCTCCTGCCCCTCCGTTCTGTGTAGTGTTTGTTACAGAACCTGTCGGTGTATGCATGGGTCCAGTCCATGCTTGGGTAGTTTTTCGTTATGTAGCTCAGGTTAGTATCTCTTCTTTCTTTTTCAGTCTTGCAGTTTTTGTTTCCAATACCTGGTATATTTTCTACTACCTTTGGAAATATATATGCTGCCTCCTGGTAGGTTTTCGTGCAGTAGGGATGGGTTTTGGTGTTGTTAGTGCGTTCATAGGGTCTTCGTGCATCTTTGCTTTGGCTTTTTCTGCAAAGTTTCTCCTCTTTAGTTTCCCATTTCCGCTTCAGTTTCCCATTTCCGAAATTGTTTAGTCTCTGGTGCATTGGATGGTCAGTCAGTCTTCTGAGTTTCTCTGATTGCTGCTGGGCTCTGCAGTCTCTTCTGTCGGTCATGGATTGCAGTTTTGAAATCTTTTCAAGTTCAACAATTGTTTTTCGTTATGTAGCTCAGGTTAGTATCTCTTCTTTCTTCTTCAGTCTGGCAGTTTTTGTTTCCAATACCTGGTATATTTTCTACTACCTTTGGAAATATATATGCTGCCTCCTGGTAGGTTTTCGTGCAGTAGGGGTGGGTTTTGGTGTTGTTAGTGCGTTCATAGGGTCTTCGTGCATCTTTGCTTTGGCTATTTCTGCAAAGTTTCTCCTCTTTAGTTTCCCATTTCCGCTTTAGTTTCCCATTTCCGAAATTGTTTAGTCTCTGGTGCATTGGATGGTCAGTCAGTCTTCTGAGTTTCTCTGATTGCTGCTGGGCTCTGCAGTCTTTTCTGTCGGTCATGGATTGCAGTTTTGAAATCTTTTCAAGTTCTACAATTGTATTTCGTTATGTAGCTCAGGTTAGTATCTCTTCTTTCTTCTTCAGTCTGGCAGTTTTTGTTTCCAATACCTGGTATATTTTCTACTACCTCTGGAAATATATGTTGCCTCCAGGTAGGTTTTCGTGCAGTAGGGATGGGTTTTGGTGTTGTTAGTGCGTTCATAGGGTCTTCGTGCATCTTTGCTTTGGCTATTTCTGCAAAGTTTCTCCGCTTTAGTTTCCCATTTCCGAAATTGTTTAGTCTCTGGTGCATTGGATGGTCAGTCAGTCTTCTGAGTTTCTCTGACTGCAGCTGGGCTCTGCAGTCTCTTCTGTCGGTCATGGATTGCAGTTTTGTAATCTTTTCAAGTTCTACAATTGGCGTTGACTTCATGCCTCCTGTTATAACTCTCATGGCTTGGTTTTTGAGTTTGCTAATTTTATCGAAGTTCGCCTTTGCTGCTGTTGTCCACGCCGCAATGCCATACTCGAGAACTGGTCTCACTCTTCCAGTGTACAGTTTCTCTAGTATACTTTCGTCTGCTCCCCAGCTTGTGCCAGCAAGTTTCCTCATGATTGCCATTCTTTCTCTGGCTCTCATTCGGTTTCTCTCGATCTGACTTTTCCATGTCATGCGCCGATCAGATGTGACTCTCAGGTAGTTTGCGTTGTAATTTGGCTGCAGGTATTTGCCGTTAAGACTGATTTTTTGTGTTTTGGGGTTTGTTTGATAGCGAGAATATTGTACATGTGGTTTTGTCCTCGTTTATTTTGACCAGCCATGAGTTCGACAACTCTTCCAGCGATGTTAGGGCCTGCTGCATCCGATTTCTTGCTATGGTGAGATTCTTTTCAGAGGTCCACATAGCCAGATCGTCTGCAAACATTGAGCTATGGACTCTTCTTGGTATATTCTCTGTTATGTTATTTATATACACCAGGAAGAGTGTGGGTGACAGTACTCCCCTTGGGGTACTCCCTGCTCAAGTTTCACCTTTTTGCTCATCTGCCCTTGTACTTGAGCTCTGGCCGTTCTGTTTTTGAGCTAGTGACTGATCCATTTGTACATTTTCCCACAAACACACATCACTTCTTCTTAGCTTGACTCTAATTCCCTCTTTCCAGACTTATTCAAATGCCTTTTCTATGTCCACCCAAACCGCTACTGTGTGTTTTTGCTCCTGGTAGGCATCTTCTATTTCTTAGGCTATGAAGATGACCTGATCCTCAGTGGATCTGTGCTGTCTAAAGCCTGCTTGCTGTGGAATTAGTATGTGTTTTTCTTCCAGATGCCACATCAGTCTGGTGTTTATCATACGTTCCATCAGTTTGCCTACGCAGCTCAGTAGGCTGATAGGCCTGTATCCATTTGGATCTGTTTTATCTTTTCCTTTCTTTGGTACTGGTACAAGTACTGCGCCTTTCCATGCCTGGGGTACAGTACCCCTTTTCCAGCTTTGGTTCAGGACTGATAGTATTTTCCTCTTTGCTGTTTGGCCCAGCCCCATCAGCATTTCGTTTGTTATCCTGTCTTTCCCGTCCTTTCATGATTACCAACGTTTTTAAACTAAACAAATAAACTCATCTTCCTTTCATGATTACCAACGTTTCTAACCTAAACAAATAAACTCATCTTCCTTTCATGATTACCACCATTTCTAAACTAAACAAATAAAGTCATTTTCCATTCATGGTCACCAACGCTTACAAAAATCTGACAGGAAGTCCCACTCGCTGTCGGCCTCTAGATTTCCCTGATAACTTTTAAACCAATTAACGTTATTCAATATAATTTGACATGAAGATAGTGTGAAACAGTTGAGCGACGATGAACAACGTATTGTGGCTACAGCAGGAAGTAGCTATATGCCCCACCTCAAATGTCAGCACGGCTGACATTACTTCCTTCTTTAAAGATGTGTCACTTCTAAGTGACTTTGACCACGACGGTCGCCTGATCTTACTCTACCTGATTTCTTCCTATGCTGCATACTGAAATGGAAAGTGTTTTTCAACAAGTCAAGGAAATCTCGGGAAACTACTGGCGGGAAACTGAGTCTGTAACTCCTAGTGTTTTTGTGAATACCTTCCGTAACATGGAGAGTCGTGTGCAGGCAAGCCTTGATGCTAATGGTGACCACTTACAACTTTTAGTATCATTATGTTCCTCACACATCAAGGTTCCATCACAAATGTTATTGAATTACGTTGATTAATTTAAAAGTTGTAAGGGAAAACCAGGGGCGGGTAGTGCGTGGGACACCCTGTAACGTGTCTGATCTTTTCCCTAAAACAGACCAAGTTTGACTTCACATTAGACTTTACTCAATCGTCCATCTTCTGTAAATAGAGTTTTGAAGTCTTGTTTATGTCCGTTGTGGCTCACAGTTAATAGTTATTCTATCTCAGATTGACTGACCTAATAATTTTCATTGTTCCTACTTCAGAAGAGTGTAGAATATATTTATAGAAAACCATCATCTATCAAACTGACTTGATACATTATTATGTGGGATAACTTTCAACACCACTTTCCAATTTTCAAAACCACTTTTCATCACGAAAGTCATCAATATCATAGTTAAGACATGTTTCGAAATTTGTGCTGCAATATATGTTATTTCCGGAAATGTGTGTACTGTGTAGATGACCGTATAAAATGGCCAAAATCTAAGCGGTACAGCTCAAAATATACCTTAAAATAATAGTTCACCTGTCACATCAGGAAACGGGTGGCTTGGAAAATGGGGTATTTACACACACCCTGATATATGGGTGTCACATGTCCCAAAGATTAAGGCCTCATTGAACGCTTTTTTTTTCTAGGGTGCAGACCTGCTGTGATTAATGGAGTACTAAGCGGTCAACTCAGAACAGCAGTAACTGCTTCAATCTCTATTGTATATTGTTTAGAGTTTGGTAATAGTATTCGTCTAACAAATATAATGAATTTTTGATAGATTTTGGCTCTCACTCTGTAACTTTGACTAACTCCATGTCTCCACAACATCTATACTGTTTTCATTGCCTTCACTTGCAGGACAATTCCATCTGATTTTGTTCGCACTGGTAGGATAGAGAAGAGTGTTGAGGCTCACAAAAGACAAGGGAGCCGTTTTGTGTGGGAGATGGAGTTATGATGGGACGGCTCTGGTCACAGCAGGAGAGGATGGCCAGGTGAAAATCTGGTCAAGAAGTGGGATGCTGCGATCTACTCTCACACAGAACAGTAAGAATATGTCTCGTTGAGCAGTGGCGTACTTTGTGTGATCGACGGAAGGGTTGCCACTCTGGCATAATTTGTCCGTATGATATCTTCTTTGGGATAAGGGCAAGAAGAGTTGTTTGTAAAAATGTTCTAATATCTAACTTATTTTATCGTAGTAATAATTCTTTTTCTTCTTCGTTCGTTGTCAATCTACCGCTAGTAAGCCCTGAAAAGGGGTTGCAAGTGTCAGGATGTAGTCCGGAGAATGGAATGCGTTGTGTCAGAGTTTACAGCTTGACTGCAATATTTGCACCTTTCAGTCCGATATATCCGACTTCAGCAGGCATTTTTGAGTACCTGGCTAGCCTTCCCTCTTCGATCCTTTCTACTTAGCAGCTTGCTATCCAGGATTACCATGTGGAGGTGTAGAAAATTCTTCACAGATCTGGTTTACTGGCCATGACTCGTAACAGTCAGCTATGGGTTGCTGACCGCAGCAGCTCATGCGCTGCTCAGCATTTCAATCCTTTAGTAATACTAAAAAGAGCGTTCGATTAACGCAGTAGTAGAGCACTCATGGCAAAGGTATTGGGTACAAATTCCGCTATTTCTATACTCCATTTAACCAAGTTCTAAATTGGTACCTGGCACATGACCAGGGAAGTCGAAAACAGGATAGAGCCACCCTAACTCATACAAGCTGTGTCTTAATACAACACTGGTCTCTTAACAACTTCTATTTTCCAACATTAGTGTAACTACTATGGGACAAACCTTTACTTTCATTTACTAATAGCAATAACAGTTTCACATTTTAAGCAAAGATGGTGACAACATCAGACGTGTGCTGCAAGATGTGTTCTCATATTGCTGTAAAAACCAATCCTGGCACAGCAGACTCTGCTCCACTCGGGCCGCACGTGTGTGAAGTCGTCGTACATTCTGTTATTGTGGGTGGCACTCTTTCTTTGAGTCTCCTTGATAGTGTTTTGCTCTACAATCCGAGCACCTCATGCGTCAGCTGGAATGGTTCACATATCATAGTATTTTATAGCTCTGAAGCTAGCTTGCTGTTATTATTCTAATTTTCATGGTGGCCTGACCGGTGTCATATTATAGGGAATATTTAAAACTTTAGCGATATTTTGTTTTGTTATGGGTTTTTTTGTCATGGATTGCCGCTAATGATCATTAACCTGTTCTTCTGCATTCGTTCTGAAACAGACGTAATGTCTTAGTTTACACCGAGGCTGCCATATCTGTACCTATCCGCTCAGCACATAGGATTTCAGCTGGCATTTTTGGGTCTGCCTTCCCACTTGAATCCCTAATCTCAGCCAGGCTGCATGATTGCAGTCTGTTTCCAGGGCCGCCACAGGTATGAGTGATAAGAGAGGATAAGTTTCACATGATCAGAGTGGCAAGGGTATGGGAATCAGTTCAGGTGATAGGGATAACTCACTTAATGGCTTAAGTAAAAACCAGCTGTCACCTAGTTGCTTTATGGCAAACTTATGTTGGTAGTGGAGTCATTTTAGGCGGAATAGGGTCTTGGTCAGCTGTTGTTTGCTGATCTTGGGATCGCTGGCTGCTGTCGGCTCATTCACAGCTGCATTTTCAGCTCACCCCTCCGACTGCCGCTTGTTATTGTGATTGTTACTGCTCAAATAGTGTGACCTTGATTGAGTGACCTACTTTCTCTGCTGACCTACTTTCTCTCTCTACTGGCCTGCTTTCTCTGCTGGCCTGTCATCTCTGTTTACTTTGCTTTAGTAACCTACTTTCTCTGCTGACCTACTTTCTGTCTCTGCTGACCTTGCTTGAGTGACCTACTTTCTCTGCTAATCAACTTTATCTCTTTACTGGCCTGTTTTCTCTGCTGACCTTGCTTGAGTGACCTTCTCTCTGTACTGGCCTACTTTTTCTGCTGACCCTGCTTGAGTGACCTTTCTCTGCTGTCCTGATATTTCTGCTCTGCTGACATTGCATGAGTGACTCACTTTCTCTGCTGACCTACGTTCTTTGCTGACCTATGTTCTCTGCTGACTTACTTTCTTCACTGACCTACTTTCTCTGCTGACCTATTTTCTCTACTGACAGATTATATCCTCCTCCTTCGTCTAGGTATCCCAGTTTATGGCATTGCCTGGAGCCCTGACTCTGATCAAGTTCTTTTCACAAATGGCAGGCAGCTTGTGATTAAACCACTGCAAGCCAGTGCTAAACCCCAAATGGTTTGTATAAACATGACTTATCTGGCCATTCCTATTTGTATTTGTTTATCTTTTTTGTCCCCCTCATTGTGATATTGTAACTGTATAGTCTTTTGACTCCTTTCATTTGGTTTTGTTGAGAATGCTAAGGGGCGAGTGGATAGCAGACATAGAGGCCTAAAACTTTAAGGTGTGTAGGCAGCCAGCTTAGACGACACTGGCTCTTAGTGCCAACCATCCACACCCACGACGAGTGGTTGAGTCTCAGGCTGCATGCTATGAGGATGATGTCTTTCCGATTTGATCTTGCCAGGTGGTGGGGGGGGGGGGGGGGGGGGGGCAAGACTGTGATAGAGAAGTCATTTTCCATCATGAATGTCCATAGTCTGCTTTAAGCGCAGGAGGGTGGGAACGACCTCGGCAAGAGGGCTATGAATCCAAAATAGGCCATACATCTTTCTTGCTAAAAGTTTTAAGTTTCTGAGATACAAGAAGATGTAGGTGAGTGTGTTGTAAAATAGCACAAACATAGACTCACCAGTTTTTTGTGTTGCTAGTGGGTAGGAAAACCTTTATTAAAGTCCAACAGAAGTTAGATTATCAATGTTTACAAGATCAGCATATCTGTTAGTTTCCACTAAAAACGTATTTATTGTATCTAAATAAACAGACTAAATAAATCTCAGGTCAGGTCAGGTCATCTTGTAACCGGTGAGGTCGTTGGGGCACACATGAAGACATCCCCACAACCCCACACCACCCTTCTCTGTCAGCGGCCGCTGCCTTTGCCTCTTCTGGTCGAAGATTGGTCCATTCTTTTATGTTGTCCTCCCATCTCTTTTTGGGACGGCCTCTTCGTCGTCTGCCTTGCACCTTTCCGTGGAGGGTCGTATTTGCAAGACCATTTCATCTCGATATGTGACAGTGCCAAGCGAGTTTCCTTCTTTTGACAGTTGCCAAGAGGTCTTAAAAAGGCCCTATTGCTGTTGTAATTCTATCTCGTATTTCCTCATTTGTAACTCAATCTTTGTATGTGACGTTTAAAAGTCTTCAGAAACATCTCATCCTCAAGACATGTTTCCTTCGCTGAAGATCAACTGTAACTGTCCATGTCTCACAAGCATAGAGGAATATTGACAGGACCAGTGTACGCATTAATCTGATTTTTGTGCATAGAGCTAACCGTTTACCTTGCCAGATTTTGTTAAGCCGTGGAAGCGCTGCTATTGGCTGTGCTATTCTGGCAAACACCTCGCATTTTGATCCTTCATCACTACAATCGACCCCATATATTAAAAACGGTCAACCACTTCAAGTTCCTGACCATTAGCTTTTATCTTGCTGTTGAAGCCCTCGGCGTTGTTGGTCATTACTTTTGTCTTTCCAGCGTTTATCTCAATACCATAGTCAAGAGCTGTTTCATCGAGCCTTCTGACCCATTCCTGGAGTTATGCTTCTTAACCCGCCAACCCGTCGATATCATAAAATAAATCTAACTCAGAAAAATTTGTTACAAAAACTAAACTTTCCCATTCTCTATAATGGGTGAATCTTCAAAATCTAGTGAAAAACAAAAGAAATCATTTCCAAATGTCTAACAAATTTCAAAATCGCCACTGTTTTTAACCTGATAGGATGGAAGTGGAACTCTCTACAATCGAAATAGCAGTATGTTCAACTCATTCTTACAGTAACCCGGTTGTCTATCTACGACGACTTGGCCTCGTTCCACTGCCGTTGCATGCTGCCAGCTCTAGAGTCATCACTTTATCTTATATAAACTTTGGGGTTAATTCTATAGTAACAACTGAACATACTGCTCTTTTGATTATAGAGAGTTCCAACCTCCGTCATGTACGCCTAGATGAAGAAAATGGCGATTGTGAAATTTTGTTTGATATTTTGGAAAGGATTTCTGTTTTTCGCTTGAATTTGAAGATTCACCAGTTATTGAGAATTCGTGCTGACAATTGTTGGCAGTGCTTGTAAGAGTCTTTTCCTCATGTCTGCAAGTGCCTTGCACTCAATGAGTAGGTGTCTAACTGGACTGACTGGAGTGTACTGATGACAGGAATTGAACCCGGTACCTTTTGTTGTGAATAGCAAATGCTCTACCGCTATGCAAATCAGATGCTTATAACATTGTATATATTGTCAATGTTTGTTGTTATCTGATTATTCGTAATGATCTATATATTCACAGGAGGAAAATCTGTGGGCGTGTCTGGCTGCCATGGCAACCTATGCCAAAGATTTAAACACAGCTGAAGTGGCCTATGCAGCCATTCAGGAGGTCAGGATTCATAAACTGTGACTTTAAACTTATGACTTCTAAGTCATCTTTGTGATTTCTCTTTGTACATACAGCTGCAATGCATGCTCTCCGTCAATTCTTATTTTATAGTGAGGAAAATTGAAATAGTTGCCATTAATCGACGAGACAGGGAGGAATGAAGAAATCAGACAGAAAGTAGAAATGGCACAATGAATTTCATGTATAGACATGCTCAAGACACAGGACTACAGAACAAGGGGAAGATTTAAAAAATGATGGATTGGCAGTGTGAAAGAAACACTACAGAGGCATGGATTGAAAGTAAACACTACAAGAAAGATTGGACCTAACCACAACATCGAGCAACGTTACTGGACAGATGGAGCGGGACACATTTCCAACTGCTATTGTGGGATGTGTCTAGTCAGTGCTGTCTATCTATGTTCTTTGAATGTCAAACATGGCGAATAACACAGAAACGATGCTCTCCAGTTTGAACAGTGTCACACTACTTGTCCAAGTGCTTGTATTTTGTTTAGACCCATAGTTGAGCCCTCTCTGATGATCGTTCTGTGAAGAGTCTGTTTTGGCCTTCCTTTCTTTCTGCTGCCATCTGGAGCTCACACACCTCTGTAATAAGGGGTCTGTTACTGTTCATTCTAAGTACATGCCCGATGTATGTCTACCGTTTTTGTCTCTTATGATTGTAGAAACATATTGCTGGTTGGTGATTTATCTCATTAGTTTGTTAGTCTTGAATTCTTTGCATCCAATGTTCAATAGTTTTCTAAGGCATTCATTTTCAAAAGCACTCATTTATTTTCTAATGTCTTCATCATTTTCCAGCTTTTGCATTTGTATGTTAACATTGATATTATGTTGTAGTTAAACAGTCAAAACTTTGTTTGTTTGTTTGCTCATTGATTCTGATTTCCAGATGTTTGTTAGTTATCTATCTATTTGTCTGTCTGTCTATCTATCTTCAGTCCACTTATGTCGTTAGACATTGTGGGGAGGTGCGACCTCCTTTGTTTCATATTTTTTAGCAGGCCAATATCCTCTGGTGACTTGCCAGGTCAATCCCAGCATCGTGTTAGTCCCTGCAATATACAATCATCTATTTTTTGGGACTGGTGGTGGTGGAAGCGTAAATTAGAGCAAGGTAGACCCGCAGTCTGTCAGGCGTGATCTATGCCGTTCTGCTAATCACATAACCAAGACCTGATGTTATATCCACACAGTCCCATTTATGCAACATATTCTCTGTTGGACAAGAAGCCTAGAATAATTTGAGTAGATTTTTAACTTAAATTATTCTAGGCTTCTTGTCCAACAGAGAATATGTTGCAAAAATAGGACTGTGTTGGTAAAACATCAGGTCTTGGTTATGTGATTAGCAGAACTGGAAATGATGTTTTACATAACACAGGTGCCTACCGTAATGAGCTGAATATGATTGAGGATAATCTGACTTTGTTATCTTCTTCATTGTGCTAATATCGTTATGTCCTTGCAGGCGGACAAGGTTCAGTCCATCATCAACATTAAGGAGATCCCAATCAAGGAAGCTAGGAATGCTGAGATGGCTCTCTTATGTAGAAATAAGCAGGATGCTGAGGCTATCCTGTTACAGGCTGGTTTAATCTTTAGGACCATCATGTTAAACATCCAACTGTATAACTGGGACAGGTAGGAACTTCTGCAATGTCCACATTTCACACCTGTCTGTTTTACACCTGTTTTATTTTATTATTATTCTTCTTCATTGTTGTTCGTTCTCAAACTCCCTCCACCAAGTCCTGAAAGGAACTTTGTAAGTAGCAGGATGTTGTCCAGAGAATGGAATGCCTTGTGTCGTAGTTTACAGCTTGACTGCAATATTTGCACCTTTCGGTCCGACACATTTGACTTTGCAGGCATTTATTAGATCCCGGTTTAGCCTTCCCTCTTCGATCCCTTCTCCTCGGCCTGCCTGCTCTGTTGCAGCCTGTTATTCAGGATCATTGCATGGAGGCGTAGACAGTTCCCTGGCCCAGAGGCTAGCAACTGCAGCTCATACACCACTCAACATCTTGGTCTTTTAATTTATTCAGAGGCGAATGTTGACTTTGAGGTGAACAGCAGGATTGACAAGCGGAGCACTGCGTTTAGGAGGCTGAAAAGCAAACACCTTGAGCCAATTGAGCATCTATATCACCAGCAAGGTAAAAGTATAACGTGCTGTAGTGTTAACTGCTCTGCTGCATGCATGGTGAAACATAGACAGTGGATAACGGACAGACCAGACAGCGAAATCATTTTCACGTGACCTGTCTTCGTAGGCTGCTCAGAATTGGGTGGCAGGACGAGGTGTCCAACTCGGAAATTCTTAACAAGACTAACATGTTCAGCATACATACGCTTCTGCAAAAAGCCCAGATGAGATGGGAGGAACATGTCGTTTGCATGCCCAATGAGCACGTTATATGGTGAGCTGAAAACAGGCAGACGCTCATTAGTGGGACTGAAGAAATGCTGCAGAGACTCCTTGACAATCCCACCTGGTGCGCTAGCATCACCAAAGATGCTGAAATCACATAAAGAAAACTCCATTCATATACAAGCAATTTGAGGATGTGTCGGAATAATATGTAAATTTTATATGTAGGCGGTTTGAGAATGTGTTGGTTTATTATGTAAATTTGATATGTAGCCAGTTTGAGAATGTTTCAGTTTATTATGTGGATTTGATATGTAAGCAGTTTGAGAATGTTTCAGTTTATTATGTGGATTTGATATGTAGCCAGTTTGAGAATGTTTCAGTTTATTATGTGGATTTGATATGTAAGCAGTTTGAGGATATATCAATTTTTGAATGTTCCAGTTTTATTATGTGAAATTTAATTGCAGGTAGTTTGAAAATGTGTTGGTTTATTATGTGAATTTGATATGTAGTTTGAGGATGTATCAGTTTAAGAATGTGCAAGTTTTAATATGTGAATTTACTATCTAGGCAGTTTGAGAATGGGTTGGATTATTATGTGAGTTTAATATGTAGCCAGTTTGAGAATGTTTCAATTTATTATGTGGATTTTATATGTAGGCAGTTTGAGGATATATCAGCTCTTGAATGTTCCAGTTACAGTTTTATTATGTGAATTTTATATGTAGGTAGTTTGAGGATGTGTCGGTTTATTATGTGAATATAGGTTGTTTAAGAATGTAGTTTATGTGAATTTAATATATAATATATAACTCAACTGTTGTAGTTAATTACAAATGATTTAGAATCAGTGTTTCTGTCACAGAGCGCTTGTGTTGGCAGTTAAACACAAGACCCACGTCGATACAGTGCTGGGACATAGGCAGAAGTTCTTGGCTAGGTTTGATAAATCAGAGACTAACAAGAGATACTTGCAGTACAAGGAAGGGGTAAGCTGTCTTTTGTGGAAAGAGGAGAAAGAGGGAGGGGGGAATAGAGGCAGAGTGAAAGGAAAATATGATGGGAGGGAACACAGGCAGAGGAAAAGGAGAAGGTGACTAGAGCAAATAGAAGCAGAGTGAAATGTGAGGACGAAAGGAGTCTTGAGTGGGTGGGTGTGGTTTTACCTGCGTGTGTGTTGTAAATAAAAATATATTTAACATCCTCCCATGAATACTTGCATAGACAGAAAGTTAAGTAGTTTGGTCATCTCATGAAAATGAAACCAGATCGGCTGTCATTAAAACATACAACAGTAGCAGATTGGGGTTTACAGCCAAGACTCTGGGGCAAAAGGATAGACAACATTAAAGACGTCCTATGCCAGCATGGGCTCACAGCAACACATCTGGCCCAAGTGCGAGACCTACAGCTCCCCACTATGCTTCACTGCATCAGTGGGAGAATAAAGTAAAATATATACAAGGGGCATTCAAATCAAACCGGGGCTCGGTTGCAGTAAGACATTTGAATGATTTAAATGTTTTAGAAAAGGCCGTACATCCGTGAGGGATGCTCCCGGCCGTGGTGGCTCTCAACCCACCACAGTCATTCCTGTGAATATCCAGATTGTGGAACACCTTATTCTGGAGAATCAACGCACAACCTGTCGTTAAATTGCACAAGAGGCAAGTCTTTCTCTGGGTATGGTGAACACTATTATTCATGAACATCTGCACTTTCGGAAGGTTAGTCCATGTTGAGTGACAAGACAGCTTTCGCTTTTGACCGACTGAGAAGAGTTCAAACCTGCACTATATGCCATCTGCAGAATCTTGGCTGGGAGGTATTGCCACTTCCACCTTACAGCCCAGACCTTGCTACGTGTGATTTCCACCTGTTTGAACCCATAAAAGAACTCCTGGGAGGTCAGCACTGATGACGAAGTGAAAGAAGCTGTCCTGGATTGGTTCAGACATACTGACAAATCTGTCTACGCTGCAGCTTTTCAAGGATTACTTAAAAGCTGGGATAAGTGCATAAATGTTTGCAGGAGATTGTATTGAAAAATAAATGGTATTTTAACTACTTGAAAAACATTTTTTTTTCCTCACAAAAAAAAAAAAGCTCCCGGGTTTGACTTGAACGCCCCTCGTGCATTTAAACCAACATCAAAACAAATGAAAGTGGAAATAGTAGTATTGAGGTAACAACAATTTGACCAAATCTGAGATCCAGAGAAATCAAGATTCACATCAAAGTTAGAATATTTAACTCCAATGTCAAGTCAGTGCTGCTGTATGGAGCGGAATTATAGAGAACGACCAAGACCATACAACAAATACTCCAGTTCTACATTAACAGATGCTTACAAAGGATAATGGACATAAAGTGGCAGGACATGGTGAGGAATGAAAACATATGGGGAGAGGAGCCAACAACCACCACTGGAACAACAAGTGAAGAAAATGCAGCTGGATAGGACATAATATGCTACAGAAGGCAACGTCAACATAGCCAGACATGCTCTTACATGGAATCCTCAATAGAAGAGAAATAGAGGTAGACCTAAAAATACATGAAGGACTGGAGCAGAAGATGCAGCAGGGAATGACTTACTTACTTACTTAGTCGCTCCTCTTCTACCCTGAGGTGTAGAGGTTTGCCAAAGAGAACGCCACACTGCTCTATTCGCGGTCTTTTTCCTGGCCTCTTTCCAATCCAGCCCTCTATCACTTAGGGACTGTCATATGTTGTCTTCCCAACGTACTTTGGGACGTCCTGGGGGTCTGCGTCCTTGACTTTTTATTTCCCATGACCGCTTTGGTATCCAATCTCCTTCCATTCTACAGACATGGCCAAACAACTGTAGTTAGGACTGCTCCACTCGTGTCTGCAAGGGTTGAACTTCGAGATTGTTACGTTTTGTCTGGTTACGGATCTTGTCCCTTTTTATCACCTGAACCGCCTTTCTTCGGTACATCATTTCTGAAATTTGTGATTGCCTCTCTTGGACTGTAGTCATTGCCCATGACTCACAACCATATTTCAGGATAGGCACATAGGTCGAGCGGTATACATCCATTTTTGTTTTCCTGCTTATTTCTCTTTTACTGAGGAAACCTCTGTTTATTGCATGGAAAAGTCTACCTGCTGCTGCTCTTCGTGCAGTTAACTCCTGTTTGATTCCTCCCCTGCTATCTGTTACCACTCCTAGATATTTAAAGTTGCTGACCTGCTCCAGTGCTCGTGTTCCCAGGGTTATCTGATGTCTCTTTTCCTCTCTGGCGATCACCATTGTTTTTATTTTGAAGTTGCTGATGTTCATTCCTCTCTTCTTCAACTCTTCTTCACAGACCTGCAAGTTGATCTGGAGATGTGCTTCGGATTTCGTGATCAGGGCCACATCATCTGCAAATGCAAGTTCCGATATGTAACTTGGTCTCATCTTCCAGTACCCTACTTCATACTTTTTTTCCGTTCCTTGCAGGCTTTGATGACTTCATCCATGAGGAGTATAAAAAGGTACTGTGATAGAATGTCCCCCTGTCTTACTCCGCTAGTGGTCTTAAACTCTCCTGACTTTTGATTTGATGTCCGCACATAATTTCTGCATGTTTTATAGAAACTCTGTATGGCAGAGATCAGGGGTCCTGGGATGTTCTTCATTGTCAGCCACTCCCAGAGTTTGTCCCAAGGAACTTTATCAAATGCTTTCTCCAAATCCAAAAAGCAGAGATGCATCTCTTTATCATATTCAAGAGCCTTTTCACTTAGCTGTCTGAGTGTAAAGATAAGGTCTTGAGTACTTCTGTTTGCCAGCAGGGAATGAGCTGACAGAATACTTTTCTGCAATGAAGTCTCTATTACTTTCTGCCCCCGTAGCAGTATTTCCTTCACCATTAATCACTACTTTTTGAGCAAAATGTGATTTTGAACACTTTTTTTCTGCAGGTTAAAATCAATTGGGCCAACATCACCAGCAAGATTGAGATGGAATATCAGAATGAAAGAGAAAGACCATCTGGAGCAGCAAGCGGTACAACTGGAATCAGTAATGCTGGTCGCAGCACTGGCATTAAACCTCGACATCTCTGTCTTTCAGTAAAGATGCAGTGTAAATGTTCTGTACAAATGCATTGATTACCTTTACGATACAGCACTAGATTTCCAAATGTCACATATAACTTTGAAAACCTGAAAACGTTTTTCTATGTTGGTCTATTAATATGATTTGTTTGCGTACAAAGACACAAATGAATAAAGAACTTGCTGGTGTTATTGTTTTTGTTGTGTGTGTGTTAGTTTGTGAGATACAGGAAGATGAAGGTGAAAATTTACTTTAGAAAAGTACAAAAGACCGTTTGGCTTAGAATCGTTTACTGCAGATTGGTATTAAAGTAAAATTTTTTGCTTGACTTGATTTCATCCACTACCAACACAGAGAGTTAGGCTTTGGTGATTTTGATTTAATGTTCTGAAACTGTGCAGTTCTGATCAGCGGTTCTGATCAGACATGAAGGATGTTTTCAATATTTGGCCACTGATGCAGAAGGGTCCGTTTCATCTATTGAAGTACTGGGCAGGGCAACTGGGGGTGCTCAAGCATTTCATAAGGAGTTTTGTAGCATCTGCAGTTTGAATTTGTTTGATGGGTCTATTTTATGTCGGTGGAATTTGAGTATACAATGTCCTGTTCTTAGTCTGAAAATGTATGTTTGATGCTTTCGTCCAAGTTGGTTTACCAGGGGTGCTCCGAGAGTAAAGCCTCCTATTCTATTCCATGAAAACCAAAACAGATCAAAAGAGCACAATAACGTCATTTGAAAGAACAATGTCTTGCCTTCAAAATACAATTTTTCAACATAGTCACCTCCCTTGGCTAGACATTTTCTCCAATGATGAACAAGAGCATACATGCTGCGCTCATTTAAATCTGCACCAGTGGAGGTGACCAACTGTTTTACAGCTGCTATGACGACGTTGTTGCTAGGAAAATGTTGCACACGCAGTTCATCTGTCATTGGCCCGAACAGATGGAAGTCAGAAGGTGCCACATTTGGACTATACAGTCCAGCCAAGACTAACTATGTGATGTGCTCAACGGTCTTCAAGCTGGTATGGGGGGGGGGGTTTACTTTATTGAATTGCAAAAAACAGGTTGTCTTCTTCTCTAACCTGACCCTGGAAATTTGAGCCTTCTGCTAAGTAGCGGTTAGAGTTGATTGATGATTTGTCAATATTCTAGGAAATCAAGAAGGATTTCCCTTTCCTACCCTATGAGACAGTACACATCACTTTACCTGCTGAGGGCTGCGCCTTGAGCTTTTTTCTCGATGGGGAATTCACATGTCGCCACTTCATAGACTGCCGTTTTGACTCAGGATCGTAGTGGTGCCACCATGTCTCATCACTGGTGATGATGCGATCCAGGAAACTGTCACCTTTATTTTTGTAATGGTTCAAGAGGTCATGACAAACTTGCATGTGATATTCTTTCCGTTTCTGTGTGAACATTCATGGGACCAACCTGGCACAAACTTTGTGATATTCCAACATTGACACCGTCGTTTACATCACATTGAAGCCAATATCCATCTCTGTAGACAGTTCCCTGGCTGTAATCCTTCGATTTGCATGGATGAGCTGATCGAGACCTTCATTGCGAAGTGTGGCAGCTGTACAGAGCCGTCCGGAACGTGGCTTGTACTTGTTGCTTACGCCACTGCTGAAATGCACAACTGACTACCTCACTGTGCTAACATCCACTGTTTGGTCTCTGTAAATGTTCAGCAAGCGTAGATGAATGTCAATTGGTGCAACTTTTTCCGGATGGAGGAATTCAATAATGCACCTCAGTTTATAACGTACTTACATGACATTTGCTATTTTGTCAGACTGCTCCTCCATTGGCACCTGTCGGACAGAAACCAAAATTTACGGATATTGGCAGGAATGTCCAAACTTTTCTGCCATACTGCCAAAATCTACT